>OX463323.1:7714135-8914135 GCA_949820665.1 Scrobipalpa costella | reverse complement strand
GTGTCTCAGTTTTCCAAAATTGGGTCGATATACAACGTGTAACCACAGAACATAAGGGTATATTGTTTATCAAAGGGGTATATGCATCGTGAAATGTGTGAATCTGCCCATGAAACTGATCAACTTTCCAAAAGGAACATGCTCGAAATACGAAAAAAAAATTTACTTCCCATACTAAATACGCTATCAGCTGATGCATTTTGTATGGAAAGTCATTTTTTTTTTCGTTTTGACCTATATTCGTTAGATAATGTTTTGGCAATAGGGTCTATTTTGGCTTGCACTACAAATATAGATTTTTTGAAAATAAAGAACCGTATGGTCTGTTCGATGGTTCATTGGCGACTGACTTCAAGACGATGGTTACGCTGCTATTACAACAGAACAGAACGTTTAGTTCCATGGATAGATGATATGATGAAAGGTTGCCTGGAAGAAATTGCTACCTTAGCAATAAGGCCGCCTATGTTGTACTTGTTTTTGTTATCTGTTGTGTTGTATGTTGTATTATTACGTGCAATAAAGTATTTTTATGTTATGTTATGTAGATGTACACCTTTCTCGATGCATATGCCCTTTCTGCTACACGTTGTATTTCTTTTTACAAATTGCTTTAACACTTCTACTATAACTGTTAAAAAACAGAATATTTGCTTTAATAAAGAAATATTCACTAAATACATTTTTCTTTTTGTGTGGACTGAGGGGCCACAATACAAACCTTGGGGTTTATCGTATTTACTACTGGCTTGGTATTTAGTTCATTAAGCTTTGCATCTGCATCTTCCTTCTACAAGTCAGCAAAAAAAAGCAAATACATTTTTAAGGTCCTCTCCGAGATCTCACTCTCATTTGGGTTGAATTGAGGGACCACACATATCTTCTTAGTTATTAGTTCTGTAAATTCCTGGATCGTTTCTACAATTGATTTAAAGATATTAAAAAGTTTTCCAATTTTTTAACGCAGATTAAATCATTATTTTTAAATCAAGACTGGAAAATTCCTAGTTTATCTTTTGTTTTCGTTAGATTATTAATAAAATACATAAATCTAATCTAATTAATTATTGTTATCTAATTTTGATAACTAAGAGTTGGGTTTGCCACCTCTTATACAACTTAAACTGACCATATTTTAGAGTAGGTAGGTTAAAAGAACCTATCCGTGAAACTGAACAACTTTTTCCATATAAATCAAAGATATGAATATAACTCGAAGTTGGAGAGAGTTGCTCCTTTTCATCTTAAATCCATATTCAAAGCCTAATACGGTCAGAAATTTTTTACACCTTATCAATATGGAAAACATAATTTAATTTCAGACAATGAGATTTTAGATTAGAATTCATGGTCATCTCTAGTTGGTTGCGTATCGATAACTTCTTTGACCGTCTCGACGACGGTCCGCGGCCGGCTAGGGCTGTCCAAATCGTAGTTGTAATCGACGAACGCCTGCTCGTCGCCCTTGTTCAAGTTTCTGATCAGATTCCTTAATAGCACCAGGAAATAGATCTGGACAACTGAAAAACAAATGAAAATTCATTCGTATTCAAACGGACAATTCATAACCTCATAAGTCGTCACAATAAGGGTTAAAACACTATGTTCGCGAGTGAATTTTCGCGCTCGCTACGCTTGCTATGTAAGTTGATGTATCTCGATCTATAAGTGATGTTTTCCGCTACCTACACTTGCGACATCACTGTTTCCTGGAAATAAAGCTATTCTACTCATATTCATAAGTTATTCCCACTCCGGCCAATTATACCGGGTTTAAGAAACAGCGTCCCGCAAACTGATAGGGGTTGCTCAGTCAACAAAACTGAATACGTAAAGTCTCGGGTTGGTTACATGATAATTCACAAATATTAGAAATAACCAATCAAAAATTCGACCGCTGGCGGGATTTTTAGTTATTATTATTATTATTAACAGACTGAGGTGTCCCACTGCAGGGCAAAGGCCTCCCTCCCCTTTTTCCATTTCTCCATTTCTCCATTTCCATTTCTTTTCTGTCTTGAGCCTCTTTTAACCAGTTTCGGGCGTGTGCGTCTAGCTCGTCTCGCCATCTCTTCCTGGGACGACCTCGTGCCCGTCTCGCGTTAAGAGGGACCCAATGTGTAGTTCAATGTGTAGGATTTTTAGTATAGTTGTAATATTATATAATGTCTCTAGCGTCCACTTATAACAAGTACCTAATAAATAGCAGATCACTAATTCGTCGCTCGGGACATGGCTGCTGTAGCTTAGCGGTTTAGAGCGTTGGGCCGGTTTTCAAAGACGCGGGTTCTAATCCCGACAGCGGTTGAGCGGTTTTTTTTCTAGTTATGTTGCTGTGGTGACAGGTTATCAGCCCATCACAACTTAATTACACTATACTGAAACCTTCAGATCCCTTAGCTGGTTTTTACAGCATGCCCGGAAGGAATTGCAGCTGGCACAGTCTATGCCTCTCTCTCGCTCCCAGTTCAGCATGGAAGGAATACGAACCTATATAAGCAGATCCTATGAGAGGTTGCACCAAGGCCATGTGGTAAGTGACAGGATCTATGTGGTAAGCCAACCAGACGCTGATATCCTGGGAGCTGGCATTCAGGATGTTGCTCAAGATGATAAAGAGAATATCGTTTGCGAGTATCACTATCCAATAGTAGTAGCAACGGCGGACCAGTCTTTCATCTCTCTGAAATAGAAAATAGTAATAGAAATAGTAGGTAGGTAGCAGTGGCAGTGTCACTCATGAGAGCTGACAGCGAGTTTGAGTTCGTATCAGAAATATCATTTTATGTATAATGACCTGTCAAATCAATACTTAATACTGTTCTCAATCTTGAGATCGCTTAATAAATACGGGCCTAAATCTGGCAACTATTCTTACTTCTTCTTCTTAATTGTCCAGCTTTTGCTTAAGCTTATTTATTTAAGAACTTATTTCCACTATTCTCCCACGAACCTTATAGATCCCCACAACTAGGGTAATATTAAACGCGAGTGTGGCGAGCGCGACGCACAGAGTGACGAGGTATATGCACACGATGCTGACCAGGTCCTGGTATTCCACCAAGTCTCTGTACTTGAAGTGGTACCGGATCCGAGCCGCTGTGATGGCGGTGGATATGCCGTCGAATAAGCATGATTGCGCCTGAAACACCGAGAAATCTATATCTAGGTATACTCATTTTATAAAAAGGAAAGATTTGTACGAGTGTGTGTAAAAGAGAGTGTGTGTGTATGTAAGAGTGAGAGAGTGTGTGTGTGAGTGAGAAGTTTGTGTGTATGTAAGTGTTATTTCATAATTAGAAAGCTACATTCACCCTGAAACATGGCTACTTTTAATTGCGGAAAAATAACTGATTACTACGGGAAACTGCGGCGCAAGAAGCCACTTAAAAAAATAAATTATAGATACCGGGTGTAAGGGACATCTTCCCGCAAACTTATAAGGGTTGTTCCGCCAATGAAACTGAATTTCCTTCACGAAAAGGTTCTTTCAAGAAATAAACATAAAAATTGGCTGCTCATACAAAATGTATGAATTAAGTTGGTGCTTATTTTGCATGGAGAATTAATATGATTTTTCATTTCCTGGGCGAATTTCTTTGAGTTACTTTCTGACTGAGCAACCCAAGGAAGCATACCTTTTATAATTTTCGGAAAAACTGACACCAATTCTGTTGTGTTTTTAATAAACCGACACTATATCTATCCACTGGGTTTATCACATCAAAGACAGGACCGCCGAAAGTGCCCTCCGTAACATGGAAAGTTTTATCTTATGTCTGTATTGTGTGGAGTCAATTCCAAAGTGAGAACAAAAATTCATATCAATGATTTAATTGATAATGATGGCTATTCTTTCGTGGACAAAATGTAAGTAACGTATGTCCTGTCATTTTCTTAAATTTTAATTAAAGAGACTTGATTATAAACTTCTAATTTTAATCCTGTCAAAATGACGTACATAAAATGCTTAAAATAAGACGACATGTGGCATGCCATGCTATCATTTTCTCCGTTATTAGGTATTTATTGGGCATGTGACATCACCGCGACAGAATTGATATCGGCTCTTGATCGGATCTTTATTTATTTAAATTTTGGAATGTGACAGGATTAAACTTCTGCAAGTTAAATATCTGGAGCCGCATTTTTGAACCGCTCGTATCGCATTCGCATACGAAAGTGTAACTAACATTCGCATGCCATATAAAAAGTTACTCTTTCGTATGCGCATTAGCTTTCGAGAGGTTCAAAAATACGGGCCCTGTGTAATTTCTCGCAAGATCAAAAGGAATAATTTTTCTCACCAGTTTCAAGTAACCCCATACTAAGAGCCCTTTCCTAAGCGGGTGAACAAAACAACACAGTTGTAAACTACATACACAATTGTTCACAATCATTTTTTTTTCACATTCACATTTCACTATAAGGTTGTGTATCCTGCTATCGTACTGAATAATAAATGTGTGCTACGCTATATCTTATCATTATCAGCTAATGGTGCCGATTCGGCAGTACACACAAATAATAATATTTTAATTTGGCTCTGACTTAGGGCCTTTCTAAATATTAAAGTGTCTTTCAACCTGTGGGTCGCGACCCCCTGGGGGTCGCGAGCAGTAGCGTGTAAAAAGACGAATGTTTATACGTCTGAAATGGCTTTGTACTTTAATTGACTTGAAATGCCGAGCTCGCGTCGCTCGCGTAATGAATATGTCTAAGTATTGTTTGTATTTTTCGTAAATTTTCGCGCTCGCTTCGCTTGCGGTGTCACGGTACTCATTTTAGTTGGTAATTATTTGTCTTTTTTCGTAAATTTAGTTGTATTTTTTTATATTATTTTTCATTACCACGTTTTAAACATATTATGACGGAAAAATTGTGTATCCAGATATCTATCGCCATCTACTGGAGAAAATACTAAAACGCTTTAACCTAGGGGTCGCCAGATATTTTTAATATACAAGGGGGTCGCGTAGTCAAAAGGCTTGAAAATCAATCAGTAAGAGAAAAGAGAAGAAACTCAACAGCTGATTCTAATCCTGCCAAAGTACCGCCGTTAGATGGCGGCATGCTAGATACATTGCATGGGTACCTCACTTTCACAGGATTATAATCAGTTGCTGTGTTGCTCTCTTTATATTCAAATAGGAAGTGACAGGAGCTAATTAAAATAAGTTGTGTCTAGCTACAACAAAATCGGGACCATTATCAGCCAAATATCTGTAAATATTGATTATCAGAGAAGGGTAGAGAAAATTGTTCGCGTATAATTTTCATTTTGGGCGACACATAGTTCCAATTTGAGCGCACGCACACAAGCGCATGCTTCTTACGAATACTAAAAAAACATGTAGTTTGGCAGACCGGCGACGACGGCGGTACGGGTGGGAATCAATGCCGTGCCGTTGCCGTGTGTAAAAGCGTGCCATATAATTTCATTCATTTTCATAGATTATCTCTTCCACGGTACCGTCGACGATGCCGTACCGTCGCCGTGTCGTCTAATCGAAAAACGCCCAATAAGTTATTGATTCTACTATGGTTTGATTTATGTTATGAGATAGGAACCAACAGACGATTTCATAGGTAGGTTATTTGGTTGGTCATCGAAAATGCAATTGATAATTTACATGCAATTCTTAGGTGATCATCATAATGCGAAACATGCATACAATACATGCCTTTATTTTGGGGTAGGCAGAGCGTTAACGACCTAATAATGGTTATTCGCAATATGCAAATATTTTATTTTTTAAATTTAAATTGCCATAAAAATAAGTAGTATTTTAGGATAGCCACACTTGAGCGCTGTTATAACTTTTGGAGCTAAATTCAAATTATGCATTTTGTACGATCGACGACCAGTGTAACTTGACACCTATTTTTACGCCCTTATGCGATGCACAATGTGGTCATCGCCTTATATCTTCAAACGTACGCCCTTTAGGTAAAATCGGAAAATTTCTTTCATACTTCTTCATGGACGGTAGGTAGAGGGTGAGGTGACTTTTATTATATAATTATAATGTATTGATTATTAGGGGGATCCCAGGCTAGACTAGGGGCCGGAGAAAAACATAGAATGTGCCAGCTGCATTTCCTCCCGGGCATGCTGTAAAAATCAGTTGAGAGATTCTGTATATTGAAATATAGGCGATTGGTGACAACCTATCACTACAGCAATATACCTACAAATAAATTTAATGCAAATTAACGATTGATTGATAGAAAAAAAAAAAAAATGAAAAAAAAAACTATCTTAAATAACCCTCAAAACTATGTCAGACGTGGCGGAACGACCTTTTTTTAGGTCGTTTACGCTCTACCCCATTAGCGTTAAAGGCGTGATTATATGTAGGGGGATACACTACATACAATAAAGTAGGCTTTTGCTTTTGTTCCCAACGGTCGTCTCATCGTCAGTTTTTCTAAACTAAACTAAACTGTAGTTCGCTTCGCCGAGCGTCGGCGCCGAGCGTTCGCCGAAGTTGCCCGAGCGCATAATGTTGCCAGCCCTTCCGAACAAGAATACGCAGGAAATCAACAACCCTTGTATAAAGGCTAGTCTCCAGCGTTTTGTTTCGAAACGAAACATCGCAACAAAATAGAAACACAACATTGATTGATTTTTCTGCGTAGGAAAATGTTTCTGGTTAATACAAAACATTTTTGCAGAAAACTGACGCGGTAGACTTGACGTACTCTCTATTTTAGCAATCGAAAATGCAGTTTCAGGGTTCCGACAACCCATCAACAAAGTTATTTCTCAAATGACAACTTAATCGCGGATAATGAAAGAAAAAAGTGTCTTTATTAAAATCAGTTTTAGTATCGACTCAATTAATGTAAAACAATGCTTATTATTTAACTACAAAACAACGAACTGCCTCCGTGGCCTAGTGGCTAGTGCCATGGACTCCCGATCCGGAGGTCCTGGGTTCGATTCCCAGGGGGTAAAACACAAAGTTGATATTTGAGAATTTATCACTTTGTGAATTTTTCCCCAGTTTGGGTAGGACATTGCAGGCTTAATCACCTGATTGTCCAAAAAGAAAAAAGATTTCGTGCTTCGGAGGGCACGTTTTCGTAAGCCGTCGGTCCCGGTCGCTGTCTTTGATAGTGGTCGTTACACAAAACCATGTCAGAGGCCTTATAGTTGTGCTTCTAGGCGGTTTAAAAACTCTGACACCAGGGTTCATCGGGTCCATAGACTCGATACCCACTCGACAGAAGAAGAAGACTACAAAACATAACCTCAAAAATCCTTACGCAAAACGTTCAACTACGGATCGCGCCCGCTGGAAACGAAACATTCTCTTCCCCGCGCGGGAATGTTTTCCATATGTCTTGGAGAGCAAAACATTTGTTTCGATCTACGCATTTGTGTACGGTCACGCCCCTTTGTTTTTCCATAGGCCCCGCAAAGGTATGTTTCGTGATGTTTTTACGCGCTGGAGTCACGGCTTAATATATAAGGTCATTTTAAATCAACTGCAAATATTTTAAGGGTATGTATGTATATTTAAGTGGAAGAAATAGAATTTATGCAGTAGTTAGTTTTCGATTTTTATTTTTATTTTTTAACCAAAAAAAATATATTGAATTTGAATAACCCCCACCACATTACTAGAATGCAGGCCTTACGTAATTACACTACATGCACACAACGTTCAATCTTCAGCCAATCATGTTAGTGTGCGTGTTTAGTTTAGTTATGATATACGGTTTGACCGATTTTTATTTAGTATTTAATTTAAGAATGACTATGTTATCTGTAAACTAACGAATAAGAAATTTAAAGAACTCACTTTATGATCGCTTTAAATATTTGTAGTTGATTTAAAATGACCTTATATACATATACCTACATAAATAATAAATACATACATACCTATATTATTATTATGAGCCTGTGGTGTCCCACTGCAGGGCATAGGCCTCTATCCGTCCCTTCCATTCATCACGGTTCAGCGCCAGTTCTCGCCATTCTTTTACGTGTGCGTCTAACTCGTCCGCCACCTTTTTCGGGGTCGCCCACGTCTTCTTCTGGCATTGGCAGGCTCCCATTCAGTGGCTTTTTTAGCCCACAGGTCTTCCGGCATTCGAGTGACGTGGCCGGCCCAATCCCACTTCAAGTAGGCAGCCTTCTGAGCTCCATCTATGATTTTTGTCTGGGAACGCAGCACTGAGTTTGACTCCAAATATGCTGCGTTCCATGTTTCTTTGGCAAACCCCGAGTCTGGACTTTTGAATGTCAGTCAAAGACCAGGTCTGAGCTCCGCAGGTAAGAATGGGAAGAATGCACATATCCATGAGCTTGCGTTTTAGACTCAGAGGCAACGCACTTTTCATGAGGTCTTTCATTGCCCTATAGCTCTTCCAGGCGTTTGCAGGCCGTCTTTCGACTTCCTTGTTTTGTCTCGCCTGGAATGAGACTATTTGATCTAGGTAAAGGTATTCATGGACATGTGTTAATTCTTCCCCATCATCCACTTCCACAAAATACTCAGTACTATTAGTCATGACCTTAGTGTTCGACATGTTTATCCTTAGCCCAACCTCGAGCCTTTCCCTGCTTAGATCCTGAAGCATTTGTTGTAACTCAGAGGCCGTTGAGGAGAAGAGAACGATATCGTCAGCAAAACGAAGGTTTGTAAGCCTGGTGCTGCCAATATTTTTTTATGATATTAAATAAAATCTAAATTTTTATTTGGAGACCCATTATGCAGCGATCTTCTGGAATACGTCTTCTAGAACGCTTGTGATACCTATGGGAGGGGAGAGGGAGGGGTGGACACCCCCCCGGTACCATCCCCCCCTTGCGGAGAGGGGTGGTTCTCGAGATATTGAGGGTTGAAGTTTGAGGTTATGTCCACACCCAAGGTTAGAAATCGCTTCCGCTCATTAAAAAAAAGGTCGCCCACAGTTATTTTTTATCGTCCTACACCTGAAATTAACAGCATAAAATAAAGAAAATAACATAACATATTATTTATTTAGCATATTTTTATTGATTTTTCAGTATAAATTATTTAATTACAACTAAATTACACATAAACTGACATTTAATTACAACATATAATTGTAATGAGGCTGTATGAACAAAACCTTTGCCAGTATCAAAACGCTTGACAGTCCAAAATGGAGTCTGATATCTCGAAAATGGCGTAAAATTATTGAAATTTCAAAAAAAAAATCTTAAACTCTACGGGGCTCCGCAACTTAAGACTTTGCACAAATACTCCTTATACCTCAAGCTTCTTCCATAAAAATCGGGTACCGCCAACTCGACGGTCCATAATCAAAATTTTAGCCTATAAAGCTAATAAAATAATAGATAATGTATTATAAAATTATTAAGGATTAATTTAAATAATAAATTTTAAAATAATAACAATAAACTGCGGAATTTTCACTCGAAACGCAGGCAACATTACGCTTCGTAAACTTTTTTTTCTCGCTCGCTTGCCAGTTCGCCGCTCCGATCCGTTGTTAAAGGTCGTTTCGCTCCCGTTCGCCCAAAGGAACTACTTTTACGAGCAACTTATTGAGAGAACCGGTTTGAAAGTGGTTGACGTGTGGCGTGGGTGACCGTTGTGCTTCTTTGTACTAAAAAACACCCTTTCCTTGGAGGATCCAAGGTGGTTTTAACTTTTGAAAGTTGGTAAAAGTGAGTGAGTCATTTTTGGATCGCGGGACCGCTATCTACAGGCAGGTATGTTACCAAGAAATCCAATTGGAGTGAGAACTTCGCTTTGACTTTAGTTTTAAATTAACTATTAAGTAAATATACCTAAGGAAATAGGTATCATTGTTTCATGTAAGAAACTGTTTACTAGCCAGTAGAGTATTATTATGTAGTAGGCAAGTTGTAGGTACTATAAAATACCTATTGTTTCACTATCATTCGTCAACGTTTATCTTTTTTAATCTTAGATACGAGTATTGACTGTTGCATTATTATTTAGCTTGCCTAGCTGTTGCAGGTGAAAAAAAAAGTATCAAAAGGGAAAAAAGCCGTGACCGTTTTCTACCTGTTAGTTTTTTTTTATAACGCACCTTATGGCAAATTCGTAGTATTTTTATGTTCAATACGAAATTATTTTGTCCCTGTTTCGTTCAGTTGTATTTTATCATAAATTGATTCTGGGATTTTCCCACTTATTCAAATCGAATTTAACGTTGAAGTCTAAAATATAACTAAAGAAAATTCTGTTCATAGCTAGCTATTTATTTATAGTGTAGTAAGTACATTTTAACACTGCACAGACTTGCACCACTTTCTAATTGGCTAGGCTAGGCTGTACTCTAGGCGCTTAAACTAGTTTCTCAAGGAGTGTCTACTCTATAATACCTACCTATGTATAATATTTTGTACCATTGAGTAACTAATATCATACATACATACATAACGTCACGCCTCTTTCCCGGAGGGGTAGGCAGAGATCACATCCTTCCATTTGCTACGATCCTTGCAAACTTCTTTCGCTTCATCTACATTCATCAATCTTTTCATGCACGCTCGTCGGTTTAGGGTACTCCTGACCTGACCTTTCCCTAGAACGTCCCCGATTTGATCGCGGTACGTTCGTCGAGGTCTTCCCCTTCCAACATTCCCACCCACACTCGCCATGTATATCTGTTTGGTTAATCTCTTTTCATCCATCCTCTCAACATGACCAAACCACCTCAGCATTCCTTTTTCTATACCTGTCACTATATCCTCTTTCACACCACAACGTTCCCTTATCACGCTATTTCTTATTCTGTCACTCAGTTTCACACCAATCATACTTCTTAATGCTCTCATTTCTACCGCATTTATTCTACTTTCATGTCTTTTCTGCCATACCCAACTTTCACTGCCATACATAAGTGTTGGGACTAACACTCCTCTATGCACAGCCAGACGAGCCTTATTGGACACCCTCTGGCTGTTCATAAAGGTGTGCAACGCCCCATTCACCATGTTACCAGCATTCACTCTTCTTTCAATATCACTATCACACTTTCCATCTGCTGTAAACAATGAACCCAAATAAACAAACTCTTTCACTTGCTCCACCTTTTCATCTCCTATCAGAATGTTACACTCTGTCATTCTATCGTCTTTCTCAAAAACCAGTGATTTGGTTTTACTAACATTCACTTTCATTCCTTTCTTTTTCAAAGCTTCATGCATACAATTTACCATCTCCTGTAACTCCTCAGCCGTGGACGCAAGTATAACTTGGTCGTCAGCGTAGAGAAGACATTTGACGAGTAACTCGTTCATTCTTAGACCACATTCATTATCTTTCAAATCTGTCAAACAGCTATCCATGAATAAGTTAAACAGCCATGGAGACGCTACACATCCTTGTCTTACACCTTTCTCGATGTTAAACAATTCAGTGTACGCCCCGTTGATCCTGACACAAGCACTGGAATCCTTATATAAAGATTTCAGTGCTCGTATCAAAATACCGCTCACCCCATGCATGCATAACTAATATCCCTGTAATACAAGTAACTAGCGACCCGCCCCGGCTTCGCACGGAAATTATCAGTGTTTCTCTACTATATTATGCATGTATTATACATATAAAATCCGTTGCGTAGTTTTAAAGATCTAAGTATACATAGGGATATAGGGACAGAGAAAGCGACTTTGTTTTATACTATGTAGTGATGATATACTACGTAAGTACGTTTACTACTTTCAAATCAAAGTTATGTAGTACTATTATATTTTCTGTGTCAAAGTTTTAAGTTCTTATATGATACTGGTTTCTAGTTGGGATATGTTTTGCGCTGCTGAATGGAACTGCGCAGGGCTAGTTTTTAGTGCCCAAGTGTTTGCGCTATACACAGGTGCACTCTCTTTTCTTTCAATATCTTATTCTGATGGGACAGATTGTCTGACACGACCAGAGAGAATTCAGGCGCAGGACCGACTATTTACATGTCATCCGACAGCATGGATCATCTTACTTTTCGGACAATCAGGTGATCAGCCTGCAATATCCTAACCAAACTAGAAACAACAACACAGTCATTGTCGCCCGCTGGGAACCGAACCCGAGACCTCCGGGTGGTGTGCCCATGACTCAGACCGCTAGACCACGGAGGCAGTTAAATTCAAATATCTGATAGTTTAACGGTTGCAAACGACCGGAAGTCATTTTAACGCCGCCGCGAACACACAGACTTAAAGAAACCAGTTATTATAAGAGTAACTGCCTCCGTGGTCTAGTGGTCACAGCCATGTGCTCCCGATTCGGAGGGCGTGCGTTCGATTCCCACGAGGGGAACACAAAATGATAACTGTCCCAGTTTAATTAGGACAGTGTAAGCTGGATCACCAGATTGTCTGTAAGAAAAATGATTCCGTGCTTCGGAGGGCACGTAAAACTGTGTGTGGATCGCTGTTTATAATAGTATGAGTTCTTGAGATTTTCGCGGTTGTCAGCCTAGTCCTTCGTATTTTATAAGATAGCAGCTAATATGCCTCTGACATGGTTTTGTAACGATCACTATTATAAAATTAGATTGTTATTTGGTACGGAATTATTACCACGATAATATTTATTGTTACCTCGATATTTCAAAACTCTTTCAAGCTCCTCAAGTCTGCTCGTGACCTGGAGCTTGAAACAGCTCTGAAATATCGATTTAACAATAAATATCATTTTATTGTGCTAATAATCCCGTTCAAAATACAATCTAATTTATAATAGTGGTCGTTACAAAAATATATCACAAGCATATTAGATGTGCAAACCTAAGAAATTCGATTTCGATTCGAGTAAATATGCGATTCCGAGAATAGAGGAAAAATAAAATAGGAAATTAACTTTTTAAAATTTACTTTTGACATAGCCAAATGACAGTTCTTTTTTCAAATGTATTTAATAATAATGACAAAGGCTTTTTATGGTCTATAACCTATCTAAAACAACCCAGCTTTTAGGGTATCAATGACCACCAACAGAGCAAGAGATATCTAAATGCAATTTATGGGCCGCAAAACACGTAGGTAAGCAATTTTTTATTAAAATTTGGTATTAGAGTGTATGTCATGTTTGCAACATATTTGACCATAATTAATCTTAATTAGTTCGTTCGTCACGCACGACTGCCTCGCCCGAAATTTTGAGTCAAAACGCGTCATTCATTATAATTTTCATATCAAATTATTTCATATGCAAATAAGATAATGGTAGCAATTCGTAGTTACAAAAATCACGACTTAACTAATATAAGTATTAGTTAAATCGTAACAAGTCTATATCTGTATTTTTTTATCCTAAGGGAACAGAAAGGGAAGGCAACGAATCGATACCATTGGAAATGTTCGAATTAATGATGTCATAGCTATCTTTTTTTTTGACTCAGTAAAAATGGGTGAACGGTACGTGATAAAAATGTCTTTATTTTTCGCTGCTTAATTTATAAATAAAACTAGCGACCCGCCCCGGCTGCGCACGGAAATCATCAGTGTTTCTCTACTATATTATGCATGTATTATACATATAAACCTTCCTCTTGAATCACTCTATCTATTAAAAGAAACCGCATCAAAATCCGTTGCGTATTTTTAAAGATCTAAGCGTACATAAAGCGACTTTGTTTTATACTATGTAGTGATACGGAGGACTAGGCTGCATGGGCCTACAACCTTTTGCCTTCCCTTGTAAAATAGGGGAACAGATAAAAAAATACTTTAGAAATAAGAAATAATACCCCTCTAGTCTCTACTTCAAACACTAGCTTGCAAACAAAACAATAAAGCTCAAAACCTTACGTAACCCCACCACGGTTAGCGGTCCGCACATTAACAAGACCGCGACTGATAAAAAAAACGCAGTAAAATGCCGACATTAAGAAACATCTGATGTTACGCTTTGATGCGATATGGCAACACCAGATATGTGGTAAAGTGTTGGAAACCTTGGAATTTCGAATGAAGAAAATAAAATAAAGACATGGCCCAAAGGTCTCAGTTACCAGGCCCAAACCCTAAAACTAATAGTTTCATAGATACTATAATGTCGATATGTGTCGTACGATGATTTAATAAAAATAATCTTGGCGAAAATCCTAGGGATTTTGCGAAAACACGGTTGATTAGACAATGGTGAAAACAGAACAAAAAAAAGGCGAAAAATCTACGTTCTAGTAACATTTGATATCCTTGAGCGACTGAATGATTTGAAGCTGATATTTTAGTGCGGCATGCGTCCTCTAGTGAATACATAATTCCACTATGTGTTTCAGTATCTTACACTATGCAGGATGTTCATAACGCGAAACCTCTCAAAGTTGCTCAGTTTATATTTATAAACTTTTGGAAGAAATAAGTCTACATGTACCTGTAACTTTTAAGTCATGTTCATATCCAAATGAAAGTAAACCTGACTTGTAATTTAAATTGAAATAATATTTGAAGAAGTGAAAGGCTGAACTATAAGAACTCCGCATCAGAAATCTGATAAAAAACTGACGATCGTACCACGTACCCACGTACCTACGCGCCAAAAAACCAGCCAGCCTCTATGACAGTCGAGCGATGAAATATTTACAATAAAAACTACTTTTCACTACACCTGTTCGCAAAGTACATCATCAGTTATTTTAATAAAACCAGTAAGTATTTAGGTACGTGATTCTACATAGCCTTTATCCCTTATAGGGTAGGCAGATATCAAACGGCCCAAAAATGTTGAACGCCACGCTGACAAAGTTTTGACGGTTATTTAAGCAATACATATTACAATCTAAAATAGTCCCCTTAATTTTTGTCAGACGTGGCGAAAGCGCCTTTTACGAGGCGTTAAACGCTCTGCCTACCCCGTAAGGGATAAAGGCGTGATTTATGTATGTATGTATGTGTTAGTTTAAGTTTTTCATGATTATGTCTCTTACTTGTTTTTTTGTTACATGTGTGATGATTTTTTGCAATAAACCTTTTATCTATCTATATTGCTGTAATGACAGGTTGTCAGCCATTCTATGTTTTTCTCTCGCTCCCAGGCCATCAAGAAAGAAGTAAAGAATATTAATATGTAGTGATTAAACTTGAAAGACTCACAAAAAGCTTTGCCCAATTACTTAAATTGAACCACTTTCCACGTAATTCCTTATTCATGGTCCTACAAATTACTGAATATCCATTGGAGGGTGACATTATACCCAATAAAGAAAAATAGGCTTAGCTTAGGGACCGAAATACATATGATAAAATATATCTTTTATCGGTCTTCTATCCCCATCTTTTATAATATTACATTGAAAAAGCATTATATCTATTCGTTTCTTTGGTTATATAAAATGGCGGCAGATGTTTCGAAGTTTGAATTTGATTCTGTGGCGGGTTTCGACTGGCAGATGGTTTAGTGGTTAACTGCGGCGGAAGTACGTTAGTTCTTATTTTATCTCTGTCATTTTTCTTTTTAAAAATATTTTTATCAAGAGATAACGCTGGTCTGGGAGCTGTGCCAGCTGCATTTCCTCCTGGGCATGCTGTAAAAATCAGCTAGGGGATCCGAGGGTTTCAGTATACAGTAATTTAGGCGATGGGATGACAACCTGTCACTACAGCAATATACCTACAAATCTATCTTATATAACCCTCGAAACTTTGTCAGACGTAGCGGAACGACCTTTGTTTAGGTCGTTTACGCTCTGCGTACCCCATTAGGTATAAAGGCGTGATGATATGTATGTGTATCAAGAGGAATAATTTAAAATTTTAAAGTACGACGCGGTTTTCTTAAGAACGTGGGCGTATAAGAAAACTGACAAATTATGTCATATCTCGAAATGGCGGCTGTAGTCAGTCGCAATCTTATGGTCGAACAGTAACACTAAACTTAGTTAGCTTTGTTTAATTAGCTACATACATATAATCACGCCTTTATCCCTAATGGAGTAGGCAGACAGACAAAGGTCGTTTCACTACGTCTGAAAAAGTTTTCAGGGTTATTTAAGATAGATTTGTTGGTTTTTTGCTATAGTGACAGGTTGTCAGCCTATCGCCTAAATTTCAATATACGCTCAGAAACCCACGCATCCCTTAGCTGGTTTTTACAGCATGCCCGGGAGGAAATGCAGCTGACACATTCTGTTGTATGTTTTTCTCGCTCCCAGTCCAGCATGGAAGATTTATTAATTAGATTAGACTACAAATCGCTATTTTGTTTCTCTGTCTTGTACTTGGTTAATTTTATTACTTCAATTTACTTGACTAGAATTAACTTGATTTGATTAACTCAATAACTTTCTTAGTCAAGTTTCTAATTCTCTTAAATTAAATACTAGCTTTTCAACCAGCGGTTTCGCGCAGTAAAAATTTTCTTAACCACAGTCAGCCAAAATATTACGTGAAAATTAAAAACTGTATTCTCGCGGGAATAACATTTTTTCACGGTTACAAGTTGCACCTATTAATTAGATGGGAGGCCACTAAAGTTCAATTAATCTATACTCAGCCTGCAATGTCCTAACCAAACTGGGGAAAACCTCACAATCACCTGATTGTCCGAAAAGAAAACGGGTTCCGGGCGTCGGAGGGTATGTTAATCCGTCGGTCTCGATCGCTGTCTTTGATAGTGGTCGTTACTCAAACCATGTCAGAGCGCTATTAGGCGGTTTGAAAACTCTAACACCAGGGTTCATCGGGTCGTTCGACTCGAGAATCCACTCGCTAAGAAGAAGATTAATCTATAGTTATATTATAAAGAGGAAAGATTTGTATTTTTGTGTGTATGTAACGAATAAACTCAAGAACTACTTGACCGATTTGAAAAAATCTTTCACCGTCATAAAGCTACGTTCACCCTTACAATACAATATACATACATACATAACGTCACGCCTCTTTCCCGGAGGGGTAGGCAGAGATCACATCCTTCCATTTGCTACGATCCTTGCAAACTTCTTTCGCTTCATCTACATTCATCAATATTTTCATGCACGCTCGTCGGTTTAGGGTACTCCTGACCTGACCTTTCCCTAGAACGTCCCCGATTTGATCGCGGTACGTTCGTCGAGGTCTTCCCCTTCCAACATTCCCACTCACACTCGCCATGTATATCTGTTTGGTTAATCTCTTTTCATCCAATACAATATAAATATTCTTTATTGCACATAAACAACACATTGTACAGGAACAAACATTACAGAATTTATTTTGAATTATATATGTATTGAATTAATGAATAACTATTGCCATCGGCCTAGTTTTGATAGATATTATTTGTAATGTAATGACCTTGCATTTTTTTGACATGTATGTACTTTTGCTGTTAATTTGATTTTAATGTTAAATAATTTATTCTTAAAAATCTTGTGTATACGCCTGAAAAGGCAGTTTTTAGTGATACCTTATAACAATGTATAAAATCTGCAAACGTGTGACCTGAATTCTATACTCAATAAATCATTAATTCATTCATTCAAAACAAACAGAGTACAATTAGGCGGCCTTATTGCTAGGGTAGCAATTTCTGCCAGGCAACCCTTAGTCACATAGGCTACTTTTTATTGCGGGAAAGTACGTCATTCCCACGGGAAATCTTATTTGGCAGCGGGTGACACCACTGACAGGAAGCAAATATAGAAATAATAATATACTAAAGTATTTTTATTTCTTTTTCGGCAGTACTCTGTTTGAAGCCTGTTTTTTAGTTTATAGTTTTAAATCGCCATAGATTAAAAAGTTATATTCCGAGTGATAAATCAGTGACTCGGTTTGGTAGCGTCGTATAGTGGTCGTATAAGAAAGTTATAAAGGTATTTGCCTCGGCCGGCCGGATTCCGACCGGTTTTCGAACGTATCTTTTGCGTCTATTTTTATTTGAGTTCTCTAGGATGTTGCACGACGCCGGTTGGTCCTTCTATGTTTTAATATTCGTTTTAACCTTAGATCAAATAAAGTTGTTATAGATACACAAACGCCGCTTGAAATTGCACCAAAAAATCAAGGCATATGCCTTGTTTTTATGCCGGTAGCTTTTTGACAAATCGAATTTTATTTTATAAGCAGTAAGGTCCATATTGAAGCTTTAAGTAAATCAATTTAGGACGTTTTTGCACATAGTTGACGTAGTGCCACGGTTTGAGTTTGATTCTGTATAGGACCATGGATCTATAACTGTATTCTATTTAATATAAGGTTTTAACTAGGCAGCGCGTGCAGAAGTTTTCATGTGGTAACATATTTGCCACTGCCTTATAAAGGTTTGAAGAATTAAACCAAATATTTCTTTCCTGTATTTTTCTTCTTTCCTGGATTAGAAATGATAAAAAAACATGGATTTGCTAGGTGCTTCTTCCGGGCATTATGGATAAAAAACAGCAATGGGATTCGAAGGCTGACGAAGAAGAAAAATATTCCGTACTTCGGGAGGCACGTTAAGGCCTGTTAGCTATTTATTATGCAGTTTGAAAACTCACACCAGGGTTCCTCGGGTCGATCACCTTAAAACCTACACGGCAGAAGAATATTATGGTATAAATTTAAGTAAGCTCTTTATTGATGTACCTACCTTAAAAACTTAAAACTATAATAAAAGAATGAATAGCATCCTAATGCGCATCGCAAATGGGAAGCGGCGAGGCGGCGACGCGTTAGAAGCGCGCCGATTTTGTATAGAAATTTTCGTCAGCGCAGCGCAGCTTGATTTGAATTTGCGCTGCGCGGACTAAGTTTCTATACGAAAACGGCGCGTCGTCGCCTCGCCGCTTCCTACTTGCGATGCGCCTAAGAATAAAACAGTAATAATACAAACTTATCCCGCTAAGGGATCCTATCGAGTCAACCTTTGATAAACCTAAAGGAGACAAATATTGGGCTCGATTCTAGATTACACCGGCTAAAACTATAATTAAAATCTATGCGTCACATTCAAAATATAAAAATTGAAAAACGACAGTCTATATTATACTCTATGGTTTTACACTTTGTCCGCTATATTTTGACGCGCTTTTGCACGTGTCCCCAGTATTTTTGTCAATTTTATCCGCCATATCATATGACGGCGGATAAAAATGACAGATAACGCATAAAACCACCGCCTATAAATAAAAACCGGAGAGAATACATCTTCTGTCCTTTTCCAATGTTTTTTATATGAAGGTGACAAATATATTTTAATTTTAGTTTTAGCCGGCAAATCTAGAATCGAGCCCTTTGTCTAGGCTCGCCATAGTGATGCACTCGCGTGGAGGATGATGGCCGCGCGGTCGTTATGTAATTTATTCTTATTATCCTTTCTGGTCGGACTGGAGTCGGTAATACTGGAGTTGCCAGAGCAACGCCTCCGGACGATAGCTCGGACTTGGGAGAATTCTACTTCTACCATAGCTATACCGGGTGTAAGGGACAGCGT
This sequence comes from Scrobipalpa costella, assembly GCA_949820665.1. Classification (NCBI taxonomy): domain Eukaryota; kingdom Metazoa; phylum Arthropoda; class Insecta; order Lepidoptera; family Gelechiidae; genus Scrobipalpa; species Scrobipalpa costella. The sequence goes on along the minus strand of OX463323.1, from coordinate 8,894,759 downwards.
CCCGCAAACTGATAGAGGTTGCTCAGTCAACGACACTAAACAACTATCACCAGGAATTTCTTTCAGGAAATGAAAAGAAAAAATTAACTTCCCATACAAAATGACTACCTCGATCAGACAATTTGTATGGAAAACCAAATATATTTTTTTACTTCCTGCAAAAATCCTACTAGGCTACCTAATCTAGGGGATTGAACGAGAGTAGTGGTTTTTACACAGAGTGACTGCCATCTGACCTCCGCAACCCAAAAGGGAAACCAGACCCAATCCTAGATTAGGTTAGAGTTTTCAAGCTGCCAATGCTTTGCACTGGCCTCTGACATGGCTTGACGACTAATATCTGCGGTAATAAATTATATTAACCAGGACCAACGGCAAAACGTGCCTCCCGAAGCTCGGAAAAAACGCCGAATAAACGTACATATGAAATTCGAAAACGGAAAAACACACTGGTACGTGGTGGGATTCGAACCACGACACAACGACGCAGCGACCCTAGCCACTACACCATCGGGCTAGTAATAATCTTCACCATCATAACTACTAAAAAGTACCCGCAAATGTAGCAGTATCTCTTTCCTCTGTACTTATAGACGTTCACTAAAGAATTTCGTCCAACATTACAAAAAATCGTAAAAAAATATGACACCTTCAAAACAAGTTCACACATTCAAAAGCGTACAATAAAGTTATACAACCGAGAACTCCACAATTTGTCCACAAAAATGTGAATAAAACGAAAAGGCAGCCATATTGAGGGTGCGTTCAAAAATACAGCACATTTTCCCGCTTTTCACTTCACACCCGACATAATGGCATTAGAGCTGACATTCTGAACGTACCTGAAGTACAGTCGGAACATAAAGAGGTCTCACTGCGAGCGGTGGCGCCCTCACTCATTAAAAAATCATAACTCGCAAAATGTTGTAATTTTCAAAACTTTCTCTGTCACTCCTTAGATTTAGACCTAGATTTAGACCTATACGGTTTCCAGCTCACGTTTAGAATAAGGGTAAACAAAGTTTCATGTCTTTTAATCTAAAAAAATGTTTCTAAAATATGTTTTAGCTATTATAAGGTATGACAACATAATAAAATAGATAGACAACCATAATTTATTTTTGAATTGTGTTTTTGAACAAAAAGACATGAAACTTTGTTAACCTTTATTCTAAATCTGAGTTGGAAATAGTATAAGGACTTTTTAGAAGTAATGAATTGAGGAGCAAATAGTACCCTGGACATACTATCCAAATTATTGCTAAAATAAAAACTACCTTTTTTTCATCCTCTGACATGGTTTATGTGACAACCATTCCACTATCATATCAATGAAAGTTACTGAGACCGACGTTTTAACGGACGTGCGCACTATTTTTTTTCTTTGACAAAAAATGGGGCGATTCAATTTCAATCATTGTAATTGCCCTAACCAGACTAGGGAAAATCTCTCAAAGTGATAAATTGACAAATATCAACTTTGCGTTCCCCCGTGGGAATCGAACCCCCTGGGTTGTGATTGTGAGCCCATGGCTCAGACTACTAGACCACGGAGACAGTTAAAGTTTCTCATTCATTTCTAATAAAAACTCTATGCACTACGGAAGGTAAAACCATTGTTGACGTTAAGAGAACCCAGACAGCGCTTACCTCCCGTTATGTGACGCACGCTTAAGCAATTAATAATACATACATACGTATAGTCACGCCTTTATCCCTAATGGGTAGGCAGAGCGTAAACGACCTAAATAAAGGTCGTTCCGCCACGTCTGACGAAGTTTTGAGGGTTATTTCAAATAAATTTGTAGGTATATTAGTATAGTGACAGCTTGTCAGCCCATCGCCTAAATTGCGATATACTGAAACCCTCGGATCCCTTAGCTGATTTTCACAGGCACATTCTGTTTTTCTCTCTTTCCCAGGCCAGTATGGATTATTAATACAATCACGCCTTTAACCCTAATGGGGTAGGCAGAGTGTCAACGACCAAGACAAAGGTCGTTCAACATCATTTAAAGCTTTGTCGCACTGTACAATAGACATTCCGGGAAATGGACCTTCCGTGCCTGACGGGTACCGACGCAGTTTGGTTTTACGACCAAAAACGTCTGAACACAATATGCGTCCCGTTTCCCGCGTAAATAGAAAAATATGAGCCGGTTGTAAGGTTAAACCGGGAAAAATTGCACCAGCGCTATGATGGAGTGGTTCTGTAGACATTTTTTTCCGTTACGAAGATGTATGACCGCCAAATATTGAAATTGGACGCGAAATTGGTTTTGTTGTACTCTGCCTTACGGAGCCGGCATTTTTTCGGGTTATAACATGTTTTACTTCTTTTTTTACACAACGTAGTGGGATAAATAACAAGCATAGATTTTACCTGTTGCAAATACCTAATACATAATAGTGTCATTTCCGTAGGTCAGCTGGAAGAAATTTCTTAGTAGAAATAAGCTGTACCTGTTCTGTCGTTATTAGTTGTGTATTGTCTTTCTCATGTTACTTGTGTACAATAAACAGTAAATAAATAGATAAATATCATACTCATAAACGTTCGCAATAATTAAATTAATAGAATCATCTCCCTAGCCTTATCCCGTATCTCACGGGGTCGGCTACATAATCTAGGGGATTGAAACGAGGATACTGGTTTTTACACAGAGCGACTGCCATCTGACCTCCGCAACCCAGAAGGGAAACCAGACCCAATCCTAGATTAGGTCAGAGTTTTCAAGCCGCCAATGCTTAGCACTGGCCTCTATCATGGCTTAACGACTAATATCTACGGTGTTAAACGATATTAACCAGGACCAACGGCTTAACGTGCCTTCCGAAGCACGGAAAAAGCGCCAAATAAACGTACATATGAAATTCGAAAACCGAAAAACACATTGGTACGTGGTGGGATTCGAACCACGACCTCTCTGCTCAGGAGGCAGTGGCCCTAACCACTACACCATCGGGCTCCTCAAATTAATAGAATAATGGATTTAAATGTTTTTTTATACATTTACTACGCCATCTTAGAATAAGAACAAATGGCGGCGTCTTAATTTATTAATAATGGATTTAAGTGGATTTTTATACATTTACTACGCCATCTTGGAATAAAAACAATTGCGTATGAAATTAATATGAATGAGACCTTTTAAGGCAATAAACCAAAACCTGTTTATTGCAAGCAATACTTACAAATCTATCTTAAATAACCCTCTAAACTTTGTCAGACGTAGCGGAACGACCTTTGTTTTGGTTGTTTACGCTCTGCCTACTCCATTAGGGATGAAGGCGTGATTATATGTATGTATGTACCTATGTATTAACGTCCTAAAGAAAGGTCAGGTCAAGAGTACCCTAAACCGACGAGCATGTATGAAGAGATTAATGAATGTGGATGAAGCGAAAGAAGTATGTAAGGATCGTAGCACGTGGAAAGATATGGTCTCTGCCTACCTCTCCGGGAAAGAGGCGTGATTTTATGTATGTATGTCTTAGCTACCTCATGCGGAAGTAAAATCACAAGAAGATTATCACAATACCAACAAAACCTAAACAAATCAAATAATTACGCACCATTCACACTGGCATAATAATAAACAATAATCAATGCATAAATTAGAAACGGTAAAAACGCGCCATTTTGTTGTCAATGTTGCCAACAATTAAAATTCCCACCCGCGCGGGAAAACAGGCAAAGGAAAGTGACTGATGCGGCCAAGTCTATTGTAAGTCCGTTGTATTGTAATATTTTTATGTAATTATGCCGTAAGCGATGGATATCTTTACGCTGAAGATTTTTTAGGTTAAATTCGGTTTAGTAAGACGAGTACCTTAGTAGTAGTAGATTTCGGAACTTCAGCCGGTATTGTAAATTGCGTAATTTCAAATATTGACTTAAATAATTATAAATTTTGTTGACATGTCGAATATAATTTTGTAAAATATTTGTATTGCATGTTGATATTAGCAAGTTTTCAGTGGAACTTATATATTTTCGCCCATAACATCTTACTATTGTACCTGTAAACTGCAATCAAAAATTTAAATTTGTAGATTTTGTCGGTAAATATCTATGCTGGGCTGGAAGCGAAATAAAAACTTAGAATATGCCAGCTGCTAGTATACCCGGGCATGCGTTAAAACCAGCAAAGGGTTTTGATGGTTACAGTGTATTGTAATTAACGCGATGAGCAGACAACACATACCATGAAGTTACGCCTTTATCCTTTACGGGTAGGCAGGACAGATATTGAGGGCAAATTTATTTATTTCTAGGTCTGTTTTTATTTAATCAATACAATTACAATTATCATTACAGTATACACCAAGTCGATAAAAGTAGTAGATACAACATTAAATTTAAAAAAAGCAAACAAAAATATTATTATAAAACTAACATACAGTTTTTCTTGAATTCCGCCACCGAACAATTCCAAATATCAATCGAACCAGAGACCTTATTTATACTTATCATTGCCCTCGGAATAAGTGCATACTTAAGCAAGTTTGTTCGCGCCAGCGGTACTTGCAGGAGCTGCGGTTTTGGACCTTGTCTCAGGCACAACAGTGGGATTACTATACCGAGAGCCTCTAGTACCTGTGTATTGTTTATTTGTCCTCGAAGCACACGCCACACATAGGTAGCCAATGCTACTTCCCTCCTCACGTTCAACTTATTATATCCAACCATCCCAATAACAAATAGGGATGGGTACATAAGTGGGTAGAATGGGTATACTCCATACATCTTTAAATACAAGTATCTCAAAAACTTTTCTTCTGGATTCTGGATTTTTTCCAGCATGAGACTGTATTTTGTCTCATGTGGGTTCCATATCATTGCACCAAATTCCAATTTGCTTCTTACGAGGGCATTATACAGCGTATTTGTATAGCTAAAGTGACAAGCTCCTACTAATTAGGGCAGTTATTCATTTAATTAACAAAATAATCTTTTTTTTCTTAATATTAAAGCTGTTCGCTGTTTTCTAGCAAATAGGAACAAAGAAAACTTATTCGTACTTAGGATTCTTACAAAAAAAAACACTTGACATCAAGTCTCATCAGAACACTTAGGCAGATAAACTGGCTTAAAAAGTATTAATGTTAGAAGTAAGTACATAATCTTTTCCACTAAATTGCTTGAAACCAAAAATTAATGGTCCAGTTTAAAGTAAAACTTTGGCGTAAGGGGAGAAGTTGCGGTAATTATTTATTTTCCTCTGACGTCATCCATCATGGCCGCTTCAGTGACTTCAGTGTTGCCAGATTAGGGGCTGGAATTATCTTTTAATAACACTTGAAGTAAGTATAATTAGGTGTCATGTTTTGGGTGAAATTCCGTCTATATGATATAATATTTTTTCTTCTTGCTGGACTGGAATCCATCGTCGACTCTGTCACGGTCATCCCAGACCTTGTATTTAGAGTCAAGAGCTAACCCATTTCTAATAATAATAAAGAACCAAATGTATTTAATTTATCACGAGAAAAGCGAACGTGAGATATTAGATAACCTACATAATTGTCTATTCAAATCACGCTGCTTCTTCTGAAAACATAGAATGTGCCAGCTGCATTTTCTCCCGGGCATGCTGTAAAAAACAGCTAAGGGATCCAAGGGTTTCAGTATATTACAATTTAGGCGATGGGCTGACAACCTGCCACTACAGCAATATACCTACAAATCTATCATAAATAACCCTCAAAACTTTGTCAGACATGGCGGAAACACCTTTGTTCAGGTCGTTTACGCTCTGCCTACCCCATTAGGGATAAAGGCGTGATTATATGTTGTTTTTTGTTTTTTCAATTAATTTCAATAATATAAAAGTTGTACAATCTTATTTTAATTATTTTCTTCGTAAAACTTTAACGGGAGTTATGTAGGATGTTAGCAACGTTTCAAGCGTTTGGTTTCACGAATGTGACATAATATTTTAGTTTTGAATAAGAAGCTTTTTTTAAATTTAGTTTGTGAGACGATAGAGACAGAATGGAGTAGGTACACTTAAATTAAAATAAAAAACCTTATGTTATAAAAAAGCTCTGTGTTGGCAACACAGTTAAATTATTAGCTAAAATTGTTTTGGTTGGAAAATAAAGTGGCGACCTCTATTTACGCAAACTTTTATAAACTTTCTTCCATGCTGGACTGGGAGAGATAGAAAAACATAGAATGTTCCAGCTGCCCTTCCTCCCGGGCATGCTGTAGAAGTCAGCAAAAGGGACTCGAGGGTTACAGTGTATTGTAATTTAGGCGATGGGCTGACAACCTGTCACTATAGCAATACACATTACAATCTAAAATTGCCCTCAATTTTTGTCAGACGTGGCGAAAGCGCCTTTTACGAGGAGTTTGACGCTCTGCCTACCCCGTAAGGGATAAAGGCGTGATTTTATGTATGTATGTATGTTTATAAACTTTATTTTTAAAGATCAGTTTTTTTGGTTGTCAGTCAATACACAACTTATCTGTTCGGTCGGTGATATTTGGAACTAAAATTTGGTTATGGTTACTCTGACAGGAATGAAATGAAGCGGTTACTGATTACAGCTATAGTTGCGCCGCTGTCAGATGTAAAGATATATTAGTCGCATTGTATATAATTGCCTCCGTGGTCAAGTAGTCAGTGCTATGGGCTCACGATCCGGAGGTCCTGGGTTCGATTCCCAGGGGAAACAGAAATTTGATATATGTCAATTTATCACTGTGAAATTTACCCAGTTTGGTTAGGACAATGCAGGCTAATACTAACTACTTAAAAAAATCGGTGCTTCGAATGGCACGTTAAGCCGTCGGTCGCGGTCGCTGCCTTTGATAGTCGTTTTTACACAAACCATGTGAGAGGCCTATTAGCTGTGCTACTAGGTGGTTTAGAAACTCTGACACCAGGGTTCATCGGGTCAATCGACTCGATACCCACACGACGGAAGAGGACTGTATATTTCCTCTGAGTATCAAACCATAAAATATCGACAATACATAGGTACTAATAATCACGCCTTTATACCTAAACAAAGGTAGTTCAGCCACGTCTGACAAGTTTTGAGGGATATACCAGATGGATATGTATATTGTTCTCCCCATCTCCATCTCACATGCTGGCCTGGGAGCGAAAGAAATACATAGAATGTGGCAGCTGCTTTTCCTCCCGGGCATTCTGTAAAAACCATCTAAGGGATCCGAGGGTTTCAGTATATTGTAATTTAGGCGATGGGCTGACAACCTGTCAGCTATGCAGCAATATACGTTCAAATCTATATTAAATAACCCTCAAAACTGTCAGCTATGGCGGAGCGATCTTTGTTTGGGTCGTTTGCGCTCTGCCTACCCCATTAGGTATAAAGGCGTGATTATATGTATGTACGTATGTATATTGCTATAGTGACGTCACCTAAATAACAATAAACTGAATAAATCCTTACCTGGTTTGCCCATGATGAGATTCAGCCAGCACATTCTATGCTCCATTACTCCCAGCCCACAACGGAAGCAATAATATCGACAACGCTCGCGTAAACTATCGACAGCGAGCATCTCTATATGTCTGGGGGCGAGGATAGATGGCGCTCGGCCGCTGTTAATTTGCCTTCGACGGCCGCCATCATTCTTCCCGCCATTATAATAAATAGACGGCAGCGCACGACAAGGGTTTACATGAACCCGGGCGAGGGCGCTGCATGTAGGGAAATCTGACAAAAATGGTTAAGAACACATTAGTTCCTTTTTTCGCCACGTTCATTTAAAACTTTGTAGGACGGTAGCGTATGCTTTAACAGTTTAACTGCTCAAATGCGTACATACAATCACGCCTTTATCCCTAATGGGGTAGGCAGACCGTAAACGACCTAATCTAAGGTCGTTCCGCTACGTCTGACAAACTTTTGAGGGTTATTTAAGAAAGATTTGAGGTATATTGCTGTAGTGATAGGTTGTCGCCTAAATTGCAATATACTGGAACCCTCGGATCCCTTAGCTGTTTTTAACAGCATGCCCGGGAGGAAATGCAGCTGGCACATTATATGTTTTTCTTTCGTTCCCAGTCCAAAATGGAAGTTAAACGGCTCAAATGCAAGGTTTGATATTACATTCACGGCGCTGCTGTAAATTTTAATTCCAATTGCACGCAGCAGCAAGTATGCACGCAAAATTGTAACAGAAAAATTTCTGTGTTACATATCTATCTTAAATAACCCACAAAACTTTGTCAAACGTGGCGGAACGACCTTTGTTTAGGTCGTTTACGCTCTGCCAACCCCAGTAGGGATAATGGCGTTTATATTTATGCTGATGTGTGTAAATTGCTGTGACCAGATGATATTTCTAATAAAAACAAAAGAAAATAGCATTTGTCACAGCGATCATCTTACAGTTTTTCGGGTACCAGCTTGCCTTTCTTCCATGCTGGACTGGAAACGAGAGAAAAACATAGAATGTGCCAGCTGCATTTCCTCCCCGGCATGCTGTAAAAACTAGCTAAGGGATCCAAGGGTTTCAGTATATTGCAATTTCGGCGATGGGCTGACAAACTGTCATTAGAGCAATATACCTAAAAATCTATCTTAAATAACCTCAAAAAACTTTGTCAGACGTGGCGGAACGACCTTTTGTTTAGGTCGTTTACGCTCTGCCTTCCCCATTTAGGGATGATGGCGTCATTATATGTATGTATGTATGGTACCAGCTTAGCTATGAATGAAATAGGTGATTTGATTTAATTTGATACCCCACTCGATAGGTTCAGTCGAAAAAATATTATTGAAAACTTACAATTTGGCGCCAAAATCTGCCATATTATAACTGTTTAACACGGGTTTTTTAATCGCGTAAAAAACGATAAATACCTTTGATTGTCCGACGTTTCGATCGCGATGCTGCGGTCGTGGCCACGGGCTGACTGCCCACTATATTGATTTTTAAAAAAATCACGCTTCTGTAAAACTCGGCTGTTTGAGACTAGCCAAACTTCTTAGCGAGTGGATTCAAGAGTCGAAACGACCCGATGAACCTTGGTGTCAGAGTTCTCATAACCGTCCAGCAGCACAGCTATTAGGCCTCTGACATGGTTTGTGTAACTACCACTATCAAAGATAGCGACCGGGACCGACGGCTTAACGTGCCCTCCGGAACGGAATATTTTTTTCTTTCCTGATAATCAGGTGATTCAGCCCGCATTGTCCTAACCAAACTGGGAAAACCTCGCTAAGTGATAAATTGACAAATATCAATTTGTGTTCCCCCGTGGGAATCGAACCCAGGATCTCCGGATCGTGATCCCATGGCTCTGACCTCTAGACCTCGGAAGCAGTTAAATAAACAAATATGAAAATAATCCTCCCTTGACAATCCGGTAAAAAAAGAGTTGAATAGAAAAACTGAATCATTAATTAAATACAGAACGAGAGGGTCGTTAGAAAGAGAAAGTAATTATAAATGTCCTTCAATTAGTTAAACGTACAATTATTACGCTAATTGGGTATTCAACAAAGAAAATTTTAATTTGAATTCTCAAAGTTGACTTTTATTAATTTGCCCCAATTTTTTACGTCCCATCGTAGGGTCCCATCCAAAAAGTTGGGAGGTTTTCAGGAATATTCAAGGGTGTAAGGGTTCTAACTAACACATTTCTAAGCAAATGATTAGTGAAATAAAAAAGACGTACATACATATAATCATGCCTTTATCCGTAATAGGAAAGGCAGAGCGCAAACGACCTGAACAAAGGTCGTTCCGCCATGTCTGATAAAGTACAGATATTGGTTACAAGAACAGTGAGCGTGAGTTTAAGCTCACTGTTCTTGTAACAATATCTGTACTTTATTGGAAATAAATTATTATTATTATGTATGTAATAATTTTCTTAGGTCAGCAAAACGTTTTATACCCAGTACTTTTAATGATGACGCATATTTTATCGTTTCTCAAATGCAGCTGATTTTCGAACGTGACATTGGCACAAACTTTAGTAATTGCATAAAGGAAGAGAAAGTATTTTTTAACAGACATCGTCATCTCATCAATCAATCATTCCAAAATACTTAACTTCCGCATGGCCTAAAAAATAATCATTAACACAGTTAGATTGGCAAGTATAAACATGAAAATATAAAATCATATCCACTTGGTTGTATAAAGTTCATTGACTCAACTATGACGAACACACAACACAATTAAAAAAATAAGAAATAAAAAAGTTCACACAATGTGCATTCCCGCGCTATTCAACTAACGTCAGAGGCATTCGAATTTTGAAAAAGGACGAGCGCTTCCCGCCCGGACGGATACAAAATGGCCGCCCGGTGTTGCCAGCGCGAGCGATATTTTAGCCCCACAAAGGAGATTTCATTGAAAGACTTTCACGGAGAAAATGGTGAAAAGAAACGGTGGATTGAGAAATTTCTTCCTTTGGCAACAGATTGCAAGTAGTGAATGTCGGATATTTGTCTCAATTCGCTTTTGAGCGGTATTTTAAAGGAATGCCGTCTTATTTGTCGTTAAACGTTTAAATTGAGTCTTCATTATCGATATGCAAAGAATTTAAATATCACTTCCTTACTAATCTATAAATGCGAAAATAACTCAGTCTGTCTGTTACTCTTTCACACCTACACGGCTGAACGGATTTTAATTAAATTTGTTAGGTAGGCTACAGGTGGGATGCTGAGAACGGACATATGCCATAATTTAAGATTTGCACATTTCTGAATAAATGATGATGATTTAACCACGGGAAAATATTTTATTCCTACGGGAAAACTCGCAAGCGTTGAACGGCAGGCGGAATAATGCTTCCGCAACACGAATATTAACACTAATTTTGATAAATTAAATCAAAACACTGTAAATTAGTTCAAAATAGTTGGAAATAAAACCTCTTTGTACAATAATAGTTTGTTTAATAAATTAAAGAGTTTCCGTACAACAAAGGAACGCTGAGGTTGTGGCGCGTTTTTGAAACCACTTATCATGGCCGCGCGAACTGTTGCGACCACGCATTATATGAACGGGGCTAAAAAAGGAATCAACGCCGACAAAACTGCCTAGTGGTCTGGGCCATGGGCTCTCGATCCGGAGGTCCTGAGTTCGATTTCCAGGTACACAAAGTTCATATTTGTCAATTTGTGAGATTTTCCCTGTTTGTTAAGGACATTGCAGGCTGATCATCTGATTTTTCAAAAAGGAAGAGTCGCTGTCTTTGATAATGGTCGTTACCACGTTGTTACGTTACTAAACCGTGTCAGAGGCCTATTTAGCTGTGCTACTAGGCGGTTTAAAATCTCTGACACCAGGGATCATCGATTCGATACCCATACGACAGATGAAGATCTTAAATATTTATTGTTTATCTTACAAAAAAAGAACTTAAATAAAGCTACAATTTCTTAAATTAATAAAGTTTTATTTATGAGAGTCTGGTGTCCCTACTAGGATAAACCTGTGTCACAGAGCACCAGGCTGAGAAAAGGAGGTATAAAAACTCAGACACCAGGGATCATCGGGTCATACGACTGTAAAGATCTGAGATCTGACAGTTCTTGCACTACAGCGCCCCCGCTCATGTTCATTCCGAACCGCGTCGCCATGCTGTATTGTTTTAAATACGAATAGAGACGGGAAGGTTTCGATCGAAGAAGACATTCGGCTGAGTATTTCTACCCTGTTTCCATGCAGGAGTCGTATTTTTGAATCACAAGAAAAAAAATGTCTTTCGTATGCGAAAACGATTCGAGTGGTTCAAAAATGCGGCTCCTGGACTAAATTTGCTTCTCCTTATTTTAAATGGGATTATTACCGTGATTGGCCGACCTGATTTGTACCACAGAATATAAAATAGTACTTACAATGCAAATGTTTTCTTTTGAGTCGATGTCCCATCCCTACAGCAAGATAGTATTGCATTGTACAGTGGAATTGTTTTCTTGGAACACAAACTGTGTCTTTATTGAAGTTGATATTAGCGCGTCTTGTCGAAGAAAGCTATTGTTCTACTTCGGATGATGCGTTGCGTAACTTACCCGGCTGTCAAGGAAGGGTTATGTTTTTCACGGGTATCTTGAATGTATGTACATACATACAGTCACGCCTTTATCCCTGATGGGGTAGGCATAGCGTAAACTACCTAAACAATGGTGGTTACGCCGCGTCTGACAAAGTTTAGAGGGTTATTTAAGATACGTAGATATATTGCTGTAGTGACAGGTTGTCAGCCCATCGCCTAAATTAAAATATACTGAATCCTCGGATCCCTTAGCTGGTTTTTACAGCATGCCCGGGAGGAAATGCCGCTGGCACATTCTACGTTTTTCTCTCTTCCTGTCCAGCATGGAAGTAATGCCGATGACTGTGTGAAATTAAAAGATACCATGCTTCGGAGGGCACGTTAAGCCGTCGTATCGTACTGGTTACACAAACTATGTCATGGTCCTATTAGTGGGTAATAAATACATTATTATACATAGTCACGCTTTTATTCGTAACAGGGTAGGCAGAGTGTAACGCCTAAGCTACAGCTACAAGTCGTCGTTTTCCTCTATTTTCTACAGAATACCCGGGAAGAGAATTAGCTGGAACACTCTTTGTTAATGCATCTTTGTTTGATGCTTGAAGCGTAAAGAGGTTGTAACTAAAAGTTTTAGTATTTTCCGAGAGCGCTTAAACTAATCTTCTCAATTAATTACAAAAGTAAAAGTTATCTTCCATGGAAGCGAGAGAAAAACATAGAATGTGCCAGCTGCATTTCCTCCTGGGCATGCTTTAAAAACCAGCTAAGAAATCCGAACGTTTTAGTATATTGCAATTTAGGCGATCGGCTGGCAACCTGTCACTACAGCAATATACCTACAAATCTATCTTGAATAACCCTCAAAACTTTGTCAGACGTGGCTGATCGACCTTTGTTTAGGTCGCTCTGCCTACCCCATTAGGGATAAGGCGTTATTATATGTATGTAAACTCCAAATCTACCAACTACACTATGAACTCAGTAAAAAAAAGGCTCTGGCAATAAAGTCCTCTCTTTTGCACAGTTTTGCCGCGCAATTTTAAAAGCAAGAAAAAAATGCAGAAAATTAAAAGTAAAAGGAAAGTGCTTTGTAAAACTATTACAAAGGTATGACTAGGAAACTATTTAAGGATTTTCTTTTATATTTAAGGGGCTACCTGGCTAACATTTGCGCCTTAAGTAACATGAAATGCTTAGGGCGTTTTGCTCTAATCCGTATTCGATCCGAGATATAAAACGGATATATAGGTATGGATGAGCGCACGCATTTACACATTTACGCATGTACATTTACTTCCATGCTGGACTGGGAGCGAGAGAAAAAAACATAGAATGTGCCAGCTGAATTTCCTCCCCGGCATGCTGTAAAAACCAGCTAAGGAATTCGAGGGTATCTGTATATTGCAATTTAGGCGACAGGCTGACAACCTGTCACTACAGCAATATACCTACAAATCTATCTCAAACAACCCTCAAAACTTTGTCAGACGTGGCAGAACGACCTATGTTTAGGTCGTTTACGCTCTGCCTTTTTATTAGGGATAAAAGCGTGATTATATGTATGTATATACATTTACTAGGAGGCCAATTCGGATACGGAGCAGTGCAATAACGCCCTTAGAGGCTATACCTGGTATAAGGGACAGCGTGCCATTAACTGATAGGGGTTGCATATTCAACGAAACTGAACAACTTTCATCAGACAATACTTTTAAAAAAAATGGCCCTCCCATACAAATTTTCTGATCAAGATGGTAATTTTGTATAGAAAAGTCTATTTTTACGTTTTCTGAAAGAATTTCCTGGTAAAAGTTGTTCGTTTTCGGGAAGCTGTCTCTACACCCTTCATAAAATCACAGCTCAAGTTTCATAGCCGGCCCTAATTGGACCCGCTTATAATTAATTCATCGCAGATTTTATATAAAATATTAAAATCCTAGTGAAACGGAAGAAATTTTATATTGAAGAGGAAATTAATATTACTCCAGAAAGTTATTTTCTATGCTAAACTTGGAACGAACGAAACAAATATAGAATGTGCTAGCTGCTTCTCCTCTCGGGCAATGGTCATGCTGTTAAAACCATACAAGGGTTTACAGGGCTGTGCTGCTGCAGGGATGGGCTGACCTGACATCCTGTCACTTTATCGATACGCATGCGCAATCTAAAATTGACATTATTTGTTAGACGTACCAAAAACGCCTTTAAAACCGTTCCTCCTGCTCTGAAAGATTACACGAAGCATACCCCCGCGGGGCAGAGAGGGGAAGGGTTGCACAGACATTTCCCTTCCCCTCTGCCCCGCGGGGTATGTTCTGGTGCGCTGGAGTCACTGCTTTACAGATCGACCGCGATTTTTGCTCAGGCGGACAAATTGAGAACTACAAAATGACAGTTGCCATTTGACAGTTTATTTGACTACAGCGCCGCTAACATAGATACATAAATCACGCCTTTATCCCTTACGGGGTAGGCAGAGCGTTTAACGCCTCGTTAAAGGCGCTTTCGCCACGTGTGACAAAAAAAAACCCGCTAACAACTGTACAAAAATTACTTTTTGTTCAGGCGGCAATATTAGAAACTAAATTTTGTCTAAGTTACACTGACAGCGATTGAAGCAATGAGGCTGGCGACTTGATATGTGAACAAAATAGGTTGTTAAAAGGTTGTCAAAATAGGACTTGATCGGTGAACAAAATAGGTTGTTAAAAGGTTGTCAAAATAGGACTTGATCGGTGAACAAAATAGGTTGTTAAAAGGTTGTCAAAATAGGACTTGATCGGTGAACAAAATAGGTTGTTAAAAGGTTGTCAAAATAGGACTTGATAGGTTATATTATATGTATATGTAGAAGTCTATTGCGTGTACAGTCTTGTAGCCGTATATATTGTTATCTCATATTCAAGTGATCAATTCTTCCGTGCTGGACTGGGAGAGATAGAAAAACATAGAATGTTCCAGCTGCCCTTCCTCCCGGGCATGCTGTTGAAGTCAGCAAAAGGGACTCGAGGGTTACAGTGTATTGTAATTTAGGCGATGGGCTGACAACCTGTCACTAAAGCAATACATATTACAATCTAAAATTGCCCTCAATTTTTGTCAGACGTGGCGAAAGCGCCTTTTACGAGGCGTTAAACGCTCTGCCTACCCCGTAAGGGATAAAGGCGTGATTTATGTATGTATGTATGTATGTCATATTCAAGTTTACAGGTTGGCTGGAAGAGATCTCTTTATAGAGGTTAGCTCACCTTTGTGAACTAAATTTAAGATTGTTTATTTATTGTAAACTTTTTGTACACAATAAAGAATATATACAAATATCGCGGTTGATATGTACCTTCTAACTACCCCGTAAGGGATAAAGGCGTGTGTGTCAGTATCATTTAACCGACTAATAAAACGTGCCTTTTTTCTTACAGGCAATCAGGCTTACAATATTACCTTTATAGAGGCTTATCCATATACAGTCCCGCTTCTGAACAAGTTGGTTCAAAAAACCCAACTGCGTAGAAAGTGAGCTTCAAAACTTTAAACCGTTATAAAACCTAAACGGTCATTCGAAACGATAAATGGTGTAACAAACGTAAAACATACATACATATAATCACGCCTTTATCCCTAATGGGGTAGGCAGAGCCTAAACTACCTAGACAAAGATCGTCCCGTCATTTCTGAAAAAGTTTTGAGGGTTATTTAAGATAGCTAGTAGCGTAGGTATATTGCTGTAGTGACAGGTTTTCAGCCCATCACCTAAATTACAAAATACTGAAACCCTTGTATCCCTTAGCTGGTTTTTACAGCATGCCCGGGAGGAAATGCAGCTGGCACATTCTATGTTTTTCTTTCGCTCCCAGGCCAGCATGGAAGAAACCTATAACTGATTTGCTAATACCATACAATGATACCTCACTCAGTATAGTTAGTCGATTTTTATTTTTATAAAATGGCGTCTTATTTAACTTTGATCATAATCATGTCTTCAGTGACACCCGCAAGATAAAGACAAATCCATTAGCACATGAATCATCAAAATCGGCCCACGCGTTTAGTCTTTAGAGTGCCAAGTCAAAGGAACAAACATACATACATAGACAGATAAACATTACCTTTCTTGGCGTTGCGCAGTCGGGTAAAAAGCCATAAAACTAAATAAATCTCAGTCCCCCTCACTAGATGGCGTTATAGGAGCGAAAGATATGAAGTCGAGGGGCGTTGACGCTTAATTAAATAAGAAGTTTGGGGTTCCCGCCAATTTATTGACACCATAAAAGTTTTCAGAACAGATTAATAAAGTCTGCTTCGTTTAAGAGTTATACCGGGGTCAGATAATCAACTCGATTTCGAGCTTTTCAAATATCGGACGTAACGCCATTGACATATCGTTCAAATTAGCGCGCGCCACAGCGTGGCGGTTACGTCCATGGTAATGCCGAAATTTTGGAAAGAAAATGAATGAAGGAATACTATATTCAGTAAAAATTACGAAAATTTGACTTAAAATTAAAAAATATTACTGCCTCAAAACGTTTTTCAGACCTGAATTTGCATGCAATCACCAACTCAAGCCTTTAACGTTTTGATGTAGTTGTTTTTGTGTGTATATTTTAATAGGTAATCAACATTTGTACGATTCCGTAAAGTTTAAAATTATTATAATTTTTTTTTAGTAACCTTTTCAAGCAGATCTTATATATAGAGAAACTAAATAAATACTCAGCGCCATTTTGTTTTTTAACCTTTTATTTTGATAGTAGTCCGGTATCATTGGTGAAAGTGTTTTAAGTACCTTCAGAAAGTATAGTGTTCGGATTACATCGATACGATACTGGCGAAATTCGAATCTAAATTAAAAAGTGAATGTATTCCAATTTTTATTTTTACTTCCATAGTGGACTGGGTGCGAGAGAAAATCATAGAATATGCCAGCTGCATTTCCTCCCGGGCATACTGTAAAAACCAGCTAAGGGATCCGAAAGTTTCAGTATATTGCAATTAAGGCGATGGGGTCACAACTTGTCACTACAGCAATATACCTACAAATATATCTTAAATAACCCTCAAAACTTTATCAGTCGTGGCGGAACGACCTCTGTTTAGGTCGTTTATGCTCTGACTGACCCCATTACGGATAAAGGCGTGATTATATGTATGTATATAAAATACTGTAAACTAGCCTTACAGTTTTCCACATCATAAGACTACAAACAACCATGTTAAAACCATTTATAATATAACAAACTCTATCCAGCCATGATGACAGACAATTTTAAATTTCGAACGGTGAAGGCTATGCTATGGCGCGAAACCCGCGCGCCATATTGGCAGGGCCGTTACTACAGGTTAAAGACCTGTACTACTAGTGTTGTCAAACTCACTTTCAATTCGCTTTTAGTGTTTGTACTCTCAAAATTATGATGATAGGTTTACATAGAATGTTTTGCGTTCCTATAATCCGGGCGTAGAACATTAATTAAGACCAATTATTGTATGAGATGGATGTAAAAAACCAATTTTTCCTGTTTAAAGGAGGTATTATAATGAAATTTCTAATGAACACTACAAAAGTTGAAAGTCAGCTGTAAAAGCAAACTTCGCTTTCCGGACATTCTGTCAATCAAGTTAAACAAACAAACAAACAGACTTTCGCACAGTGCATAGAGTATTACTTAGTTAGATTTATCTCATACTAAAGCTATAAATGTGATAGTTTGAATGTGTGGTTGTTTGTATTTGTCTACGTATTAGTACCTAATAACGCCTCAACGTCTAGATGAGATCGGTATAAAACTCGTCACACATAATATGAGTAGAACGTAGGGTACTTTTCACCGTAGGAAAACCTCCATTACCACCGGAAAACTTATTTAACGCGAAACCACGGGCGGACAGCTAGTTTCATACATATAATCACGCCTTTATCCGTAATGGGGTAGACAGAGCGTAAACTCATTAAACAAAGGTCGTTCGGTCACGTCTGACAAAGGTTTGAGGGTTATTTATGATAGAATTATAGGTATATTGCTGTAGTGACTGGTTGTCAGCCAATCGCCTAAATTACAGAAACCCCCGGATCCTTTAGCTGATTTTTACAGCATGCCCGGGAGGAAATGTAGCTGGCGCATTCTATGTTTTCTCTAACTTTCAGATCAGCATGGAAGTAAGTAAAAGTAGATAGGACCTAGCCGATTTCGCTTAACCGTTGAAAAACATCAAGTTATCTTAGTAACGCTGCAGACCCCGATTGTTTAACTTAAAAACTGCTCTTATAACTTGAACAATAGAGCTAATTTTCCCTCGGCAACTAAAGTTTAAAGGTTATTTTTTCGAAACGACATAACTTGCTTTAACTAAACGGTATTTTTTCTTGTACCTGTCTATCTATTATATGAACCCACTGGAGTTGCTTTTTTGCTGCAGATTAGACGAGTAAAATGAAATTAGCAGATTCTTTTAGTAGCTTCTTACAACTTACAACGGTAGTTTTTTTCTTAACCTCGTAATTTTTTGCAATAGAATTCTTTGAGGCTTGATAAAAGAAACCACTACCACCAAAGAACTTTGACATTCCTAATCTAACGTTAAACGATGAATAAGAAAGCATAGAGCATGCTATGGTTAGGTTAAAATATGTTAAGGAATGGTGCGTCCGGAATGGCCGCCAATGTATGAAAATGAAAGCATTTCCCATGGCTCCGAGTCCCGTTACTACAAACGTTTTTCCATGGTCATATCGCGTGTCCAAACTTACTCTACGCAGAAAAGGTTCACGCCTTTGCCATTCAAGATGGCGGATTGGCGCGTAAACGACCGCCGAGCATGTGAACGCGGGTTTATTTATTCTAACTGTGGTTTAATTTATCGTGAAAACGATTTTGTGTCAATCAATAGAGTTAATGGCGACCATGCTGTAGTGGAGACACGTCACTCCCCATCCATTCATTAGTCATAGTCTAGATATAAGATGTTTTATTCTATAATCTTTAGCATTATATGTCTGAACACTGCGCACTGCGTTTGTATTTATCCTCCCCCAACAGCCAACATCGCAATGCAGAAGTTGGAAAATACGTATAATACATGTCAATTCGGTTTTAAATACAACTTACCTAAGTTTAGTCTTTACCTTGCCAAAAAGAGGAAGAAAAGCTGAAAAAGCTGTTTCTGATACTGTCAAAGTGACGTTACAGCTATTACTTATACTATTATATATTCTGTGGTATTACACAAATTATGTCAGCATGCTACATGACTATCTAGGTTTTTGACTTTGACAAGCAAGCTAAATATCATCTGTTCGTTCATATTTTAGAAATAGACAGAAGTTGTTATAATTATAAATTGTAAGTTTATTATTTGTTTTTGTTTCATTAATTGTTTTTGACCTGTAAAACTATTGTAGGAAATAACTGAGGAAAGGCTCATTTGCCTTATAATTTGCGTTGGCTCTATAAAAATATATTTTTATGTTACGTTGTGTTACCACCTATTTTTATTTTTTTAAAGTAGAGAGAATAATACGCTTTTTTCCCGCTAGTCAAATCAGCAACTATTTATGAAACGTCAAAAACGCTTTTATGTATGAAAATAGCGAGGTATGAAGTCACTCACACACACACACACACATAAAATCACGCCTTTATCCCTTACGGGGTAGGCAGAGCGATAAACGCCTCGTAAAAGGCGGTTTCGCCACGTCTGACAAAAATTGAGGGCTATTTTAGATTGAAAAGTGTATTGCTATAGTGGCAGGTTGTCAGCCCATCGCCTAAATTACAATAAACTGTAACCCTCGAGTCCCTTTTGCTGACTTCAACAGCATGCCCGGGAGGAAGGGCAGCTGGAACATTCTATGTTTTTCTATCTCTCCCAGTCCAGCATGGAAGGAAGTCACTCGCCAGTAAATATTGATTACTCAAATCAATAACTTCTATATTTTTTAACTCGATTATTAAATCTAAATGTGCATTTTTTTCAATGATAAATGAGATCCACAGTATTGATTTTTTTTAGCCGCCCAGTCAACATGCCTATTTTAGAACTTATCAAACTCTGTTTACCCCGCGCGACAACAGCGTGATTTTTGTTCAGATAGTTTTTTAAATTAATATGGCAGCCATCTTTATCTTGTTTCTTTTTTGTCCCTGACCTACTTCTAATCTACAAGTGAAATAAAATAAATTGTTGTCTATTTGTTTCTAACAAAATGACAATAAAAACAAGATGGCCGGCGTTTAAGACAGTGACCGTTCAGTGGCCACTTATTTCAGATAACTGTAATTAAGACTAGCCGAGCGTTTGAGAAAACAAAAGTACTGAAGGCTGACTTGTGAAATACTGTTATTTAAACGTTAAATATAATGAAATACAGGATGTTTTGGAAAAAATCAGCCGATACAGAAAAAAAAATAGTTAACAAACCCAACTGCGTAAAATACAATACAAAATGAGATTTAAAACCTTTAATGCAATGTAGAATGTAGATTCTTAATGGTCACTCAAAACGAAAAATGATGTAAGAAACCTACTACTAATTTCGAATATCAAATACCTATTCAACGATACCTCACCCTGAATAGTACGCCGACTTTTTAATTATTACAAAATGGCGTTTGATTGTGGCCATATTTAATTTTGATCTAAATCATGTCTTCAGTGACACTCTCATGATAAACCCGAATCGATTGACGTATGAATCATTAAAATCGGCCCACGCGATTGCTCTCTAGAGTGCCACAGAGGATCAAATATACATACTTGCATACATACATATAAACATACTACCATCCCTTGCGTTGAGCAGTCGGGTAAAAATATTAGTCTGCCTATTTTTTCTTAGCGGAAGCAACAGGAAAAGACCTCTTCTATGAACTATTCCTTTTTGGCAAACGGTGCATCAAATATTACGATTTGCGTGATTTTTTTTAAGATAAAGCAATTTTTTTTATGTTTGTTACCTTTAGTTAGTTTAGCATGATTTAGGTAATAGTTATAGAATTGACAGTATTTTCCAAGCTGGACTGGGAGCGAAAGCAATGCTTAGAATGTGCCAGCTGCATCTTTTCCCATGCTGTAAATAATTACAATCAACAGGGAGGTAGTTTGTGACGATGGGCTGGCAACCTGGTCGAGCGCTACACTTTTCAATCTAAAATTACAGTCAGACGTGACGAAAAAGGCATTTACCCTCTGCCTGCCTGCCTATACCGTAAGAGATAAATGTGTAACTTTATGTATGTATGTATATTGTAAGTATACCGGGTGTAAGCAAACTGATTGGGGTTGCTCAGTCAACGAAACTGAACAACCATCTCCAGAAAATTCTTTCAGGAGATGAAAAATAAAATTACCCTCCCATACAAAATGACCACCTTGATCAGACAATTTGTATGGAAAAGCATTTTTTTTTTCACTTCCTAAAAAGAAACCGCGATCTAGTGCCAGTGCCAAAATGGAAGGAAGGAAGAGAGGCCTTTGCCCTGCAGTGAGACACCACAGACTTTTAAATAAATAAATAAAAAGAAACCGCTGAAAGTTGTTCAGTTTCGTCGACTAAGCAACCCCTATCAGTTTGCGGACGCTGTCCCTTACACCCCGTATGTGTGTGACACGTATACTCGGACAAATTACAAAACTAAATTATGGTAAATGCTATTAGCGACCACCACTAACTAGTTAGTTAACTGTGAAGTTAATTTAACTGTAATTAGTACTGGGAATGTTGTAAAATGTTTACCGGTCGGAGTTCATTTGTTTTTGTACCCATTTCGCGTAAAACGATGAAAGGATAGACATTTGGGCTCAATTCTTTTTGTCACTAGCTAAAGCTAAGCTTATGAAGTACTAGCGACCCGCCCCGGCTTCGCACGGAAATTATCAGTTTTTCTCTACTATATTATGCATGTATTATACATATAAACCTTCCTCTTGAATCACTCTATCCATTAAAAGAAACCGCATCAAAATCCGTTGCGTAGTTTCAAAGATTTATGCATACATAGGGATATAGGGACAGAGAAAGCGACTTTGTTTTATACTATGTAGTGATAAGTACAACATGTGACTATAATATGTCTAGCTTAGTAAGTATGTCTTTATCGCTTACGGGGTAGGCAGAGCGTAAATATCTACTAAAAGGCGTTATTAATAAATAAGTATTAGTAGGTTCAGTAGAATATAAATGTCTAGTCTAGGCCAAGATTCGAGCGTCAACTACTCAAACAAAAGTCGTTCCACCAGGACTGATAAGTTTTTTTTTTTTTTTTTTTTTTTTTATATATATAGGCGAGCATTTGTCCGCCATCTCACCTGGTGGAAAGTGACGATGCGGACTATGTTGAAACATACTCACCTATGTAGTGCCTATTCACTCTCGCCTTGAAAAGGCCCAGGTTATATTGTTCCGGAAACAGATCCGCCGGCAGGGAGTTCCACTCCTTAGCCGTTCGCATTAAGAATGTGGAAGCGAACCGCTTCGTGCGAATTTGTGGTATATCCACGACATAAGGGTGGAACCCCTGTCCACGCCTCGTGCTCCGGAGATGGAAAGGGGAGGGGGGTATAAGGTCATGAAGTGCTAACGCGCACTCCCCGAAATGTATCCTGTAAAATACCGACATGCACGCCACTCTGCGACGGTGCTCAAGGTTCTGTAGTTTTGCCTCAACCAGTGCTGAGTCTCCAATGAGCTTCTTAGCGCGTTTCTCGATTGAGTCTAAGGCAGCCAGCTGGTATTTAGCTGAACCGTCCCAAAGGTGGCAGCAGTACTCCATACACGATCGGACTTGAGCTGTGTACAACTGCAATAGCTGTCCCGGTGTGAAGTATCGCCTCACCTTCGAGAGGATACCAAGTTTTTTGGCAGCTGTTGTGGCCAGAGACTCAATGTAACGTCCAAAGTTCAAGTCGGACGTAAGGCTCATACCAAGAAGCTCAAGATGGTCAGAAATCGGTACGGATACATCCCGGAAAGTTGGAGCCAGGTTAAAAGGACTCCGTTTTGTCGAGAATAGACACGCCTGGGTTTTGGATGCGTTGAACTTGACGAGATTGGCATCGCCCCACTCGGATATCACCCTTAGCGATGAGTTCAGACGATCCACCATGGACTCCCGACAAGACTGGATTGTTTCACTGTTGGCCCTTGCACTGGACAGATATCTGTCAACAACCGTGCTGTCATCAGCGTACCCAAAGGTATCGGGTGTAAACATGTCGTTGATATGCAGCAGGAATAAGGTTGCAGACAGGACAGAACCCTGAGGAACTCCGGCATCAATAGCCTGTTGTCCGGAGGAGCAGCCTTCTAAGACCACTTGTATGGATCGTTCGCTCAAGAAGTCCGAAATCCAGTTGCAAAGGCCAGCAGGTAACCCGTAGGCGGGAAGCTTGCCAGTAAGGCTAGCGTGCCAGACCCTGTCAAAGGCCTTGGAGATATCCAGAGACACGGCAAGTGCTTCACCATGTCTCTCGATAGCCTCGCTCCATAAGTGAGTGGCATGCACGAGGAGGTCCCCCGTCGATCGCCCTCGGCGGAAGCCGTATTGGTGATCGTTAAGGAGATCATTATCCTCAAGGTATGCCAGGAGCCGATTATTCAGTACACGCTCCATAATCTTGCAGAGTATAGAGGTTACCGATATGGGTCTATAGTTGACAGGGTCTGCTCGACAACCTTTTTTGGGTACAGGTTGCACATTTGCAAGCTTCCACGATTTGGGAACAACACCAGTCTCAAGTGAGAGGCGGTACAGGCGTGTCAACACCGGAGACAACTCAGGCGCACAGTTACGCAGGACGATTGCAGGGATACCGTCAGGGCCACTTGCTTTATTCACGTCTAGATTTCGCATGGTTTTAAGGACCTCTTTTTGCCGGATGCGTACGGCTGCCATAGAGCAGTCGACACGAGGTAACGGGGGTGGTATTTTACCTGCGGCATCAAGACGCGAACTTTCCGCAAAATGGGAGGCAAAAAGATTGGCTTTCTCCTCCGCAGTATGAGCAAGCGACCCATCAGGTCTCTGCAGAGGCGGTAAAGATGGCTGGCAGAAATTTGTTTCCACTGCTTTCGCAAGCGACCAGAATGCTTTACTGCCAGCCGGATAGGAAGCAAGCTTAGCGCCTACTCGGCCTATGTGGGCAAATCGAGCCCTGCGTAATTCCTTTTTGCTTAACTTGGTGGCTTTGTTATAGTTTTTCTTCAGATCGCGAGTATTCGGAGCTTTGCGTGCACGAGCATCAGCCCAAGCAAGGAATGCCGACTGTTTCTGCGATTCCGCGCAGTTACAGTCAGCATTAAACCACGGGCGAGCTTTGCTACCGGTAGGAACATCAGAGAACGGTATGAAATACTCCATACCCTGACGTATGACTTCTGTAATAGCATCCGCGCAGCTCGACGATTCGCCTGAAGAAAAACAGTCCTGCCAAGGATACGAAGCAAAGAACTGGCGCATCTCATCCCATTCTGCTGACCTGTATCGCCACACCCGTCTTTTACCACAAGGGCCCTGATCGGGTGGTGAATACACTGATACAGATTTCACCAGACAGTGATCTGAGGTGCCCAATGGGGCAGAAACAGACACAGAGTATCGGTCTGGATCGGTAGTCAGCAGAAGGTCTAAGCAGTTGGCTGTATGAGACTCAATATCCGGGACCCTTGTTGCACAGCTGACAAGCTGGGAGAGATTTAGCGACAATGCAAATTTGCGCGCCTCTCGCCCAGCATGATCGGTCACTAGGTATGGGAACAACCACTCTTTATGATGAGCGTTGAAATCCCCCAGGATGACTAGCTGCGCTGCCGGGTATCTCTGGAGAGCTTCATCAGCACCTTCACTGAGGTGTTCAAACAGTTTGGTTGTCTCCGTGTCTCCACTATGCGAGCGATAGACGCAAGCATACACATTTTGAGCTACACCAGTATCGACCAGTACCCACAATACGGAAAAACTTGGTGCCTCAAGGTTCTTGAGACGCTTGATGCAAATGTCATCGCGAGCGTACACACAGACTCCGGCACGAGGTAGAAACCTGTGTTCTAGTGTGTAGCCGGGATAGCTGAGGTACGCCGCGTCAGCCGGACAATTGATCTGCGTCTCAGTGAGGAACAGCAGATGCGGTTTTTCAGTCTCAAGATGGTGATGGACGGGGTTGAGATTTGAGTGCAAGCCTCGAATATTTGAGAGGTGCACTTTAAGTGGGAGGACGTGCAACCGCTGTTTAACCATTTTCCGTTTTTTGAGTGTTTTCATAATTGGTGATGTGGGGAAAAAGTGAATAGGCAGGAGGAAGGCAGTTGTACGAGGTACCGCGTTGCAATAAGCTTAGAAAATGAGCTGATTGCAGCCACACGCAAAGATAGCTGGCTTGGAGACCGCGGGGACGCCCGAACCCCCCCGGGGATTGCCACCTGGTCCTCCCATCCGGTCGCCAACCGGCAAGGTGGAGCATCCCGGGATTTTTCGTGAGGTGGCAGGGCAGCCTTTCGCGGGTGGCTTTCCCGCTACTTGGGCCCTCAACTTCCTACGGTCGGCCAGCGGTGCACCGTGCTTCGGATCCCGCTAGCCTCCAGAACCAGCCACTCGTTGTCGCAACAATCAGCCACTCCGACCTGCTATATGCCGCGGTACTACTGTACAGACCCAACCTCCATACTGGCTTCTCCTTACTACATGTCGGAACACGGCGGTACCACTTGGCGACATTATTTAGTTAGGAGGGTGGTAACCAGCCGCGGCCGAAGCCTACCACCGGAGAGAGTGCTGTCCATTTTGCACTGCCCAGGGGCCACGTGTAGGGAAACTCGAGTAAGAGGCCCAGAAAAGGGCCTCGCCTACGGACGCGGACAGCTTTGACCCCCAAAAGTTTTGAGGGTCAGATAGATCTGTAGTATCAAAGAAACATTTGTAGGTATATTGCTGTAGTGACATGTTGTCAGCCTATCGCCTCAATTAAGGTGTTACGGGATGCGCCCGTGGCCGCGTTAAAAATGTGCGAGAAACGCACAATAAAGCTAATTCCATAAAAACTACGAGTCGGATAAAAAAAGCTATTTTGCGATTTTAGATAATCATAATACGGATATTTTCCCGAAGGAACCGTGAAAGCGCTCATAATAGTTTAGAAGGAAAAGCTTATATTTTAAATGTTGCAATTGCTAGCCATGAACTAATTTCTTAGATGTATATTTTTATAGAATTTTCCAACGATTCGTTTAGGAGAATTAAGCTCCTAAAATTTGCCCATTTGCCATAAGGAATCACCTTAAGGTACAATAAACTGAATCCCTCGAATCAACGTGGTCGAATCCCTAAGCTGATTTATTTATACAGCATGCCCGGGAGGAGAATCAGCTGACACATTCTATGTTTCTTTCTAGTCCAGCATGAAAGCATTAATTTTAAAGCTTTTGAAAATGACTCATAGAATGGACCCCATTGGAAAAATTCGAAATTAGTTGTTTATGAATTCAACCACACTTGTTTGTTTGCTGTTTCCTAATTTATGTTTTTTTTTGTTGCAGGTAAATATCAACACGAAACTGTTTACCGTCGGAAAGCTATCTCCATTAGTAGGTAAATGACAATTCAAGATTAAGTCGGTGATATACTTGGGTAGGCACAGCAGCAATGGCCTGATAAAGGCTTTCCCTTCACTTGAGGATATTTTAGTTGACTGTATGAAAAACAGATTTGGATTTGAGTTATTTGACATTTCTAACTCTCCGTAATATATCGTTTTATGAGATTTTCGCCAGTTCGGTTAGGACAATACGGGATTCTTCTGCTACTGAATCACCTCTGTCTGTAAGGAAAGGATTTCGTGCTTCGCAGGGCACGTTATGCCGTCGGTCCCAGTTGTCGTTACTTAAACAATGTCAGAGACCTTAGTCGGTTTAAAAACTCTGACATCAGGGTTCATCGGGTCGTAATTTGATAAAACCCACTCGATTTTAAAAAGCGTATTTTACGCCTTCTTTATTCATTTTTCTTTCACCCAAAGGTTGCCTGGAAGAAATTGCTACCTTAGCAATAAGGCCGCCTATGTTGTACTTGTCTTTTGTTGTTATCTGTTGTGTTGTATGATTTGTATTCTTACGTGCAATAAGGTATTTTTATGTTATGTTTACGTTATTCCCGTAACGAACTCAAAAATATCATTACCGTAGTAAAACCACGTAAGCAATATTTATTCGAAACGGGGATGATAAAAAAAGCATAGGTCGTTAAAAACACATTACACCCTTAATCTTCGGATATATAAAGTAATATTTGAATTATTTCAACTTCCATGCTGGACTGGGAGCTAGGGAAAAAAATAAAATGTGCTAGCTGCATTTTCTCCCGGGCATGCTGTAAAAACCAGCTAAGGGATCAAAGGGTTTCTGTATATTGCAATTTAGGCGATGGGCTGACAACCTGTCACTACAGCAATATACTTACAAATCTATCTGAAATAACCCTCAAAACTTTGTCAGTCGTGGCGGAACGACCTTTCTTTGGTCGTTAGCTCTGCTTACCTCATTAGGAATAAAGGCGTGATTATGTGTATGCATGTATGCCCAGCAGAGGGACACAACAGGCCAGTAATAATAATAATGTATGAATATATTTTTTTCCTTGGTGGACTGGGAGCGATAGATAGAAAAATATAGAATGTTCCAATTGTCCTTCCTCTCGGGTTTACTGTAGAAGTCAGCAAAAAGGATTCGAGGGCTGACATAACATTACTACCTAAAATTTAATACAGACAGGGCGAAAACGTTTTTTACTATGCGTTTTACGCTCTGCCTTCCCTTTATTAGGGGTAAAGACATGATTTTATATTTGTTATGTAATATACGAGGTGTAAGGGACTGCGTCCCGCACACTTATAGAGGTTGCTCTACTCAGTCAACGGAACGGAACAGATTGTCCATACAAATTGTCTCGAGTTCGTCTTTTGTATGGTTAAGTTCAATCTTTTTTTCATCTACAGAATGAATTTCCTGGTGATAATTGTTCAGTTATTGACTGAGCACCCCTATCAGTGTGCGGGACGCTGTCCCTTACACCCGGTACGTTATATTATAATTGATTACCGATTCCCCTGTCGCGTATTACTTCAAAAAGTCCCTTTTCCCCTCTCCCCCCTTGGCGTGACAGAAACCATTCCACGACCAACTGCTGTTCCACTGTGCTCCAACTTAACTGCCTCCGTGGTGGCTAACGATCCGGAGGACCTGGGTTCGATTCCCAGGGGGGGAACACAGAGCATTTGAACACGGGACAATGCAGACTGAATTAACTGATTGTCAGAAAAGAAAAAAGAATTCCGTGCTTCGAAGGGCACGTTAAGCCGTCGGTCCCGGTCGCTGTCTTTGATAGTGGTCGTTACTCAAACCACGTCGGAGGCCTAATAGCTGTCCTACTAGGCGGTTTGAAAAAACTCTGACACCAGGGTTTATCGGGTCGTTCGACTCGAGAATCCACTTGCTAAGAAGAAGACTGTGCTCCAAAAACGCCTTTATTCCTTATGGGGTAAGCTAGGTAACTTTTTGGTGGTCTCGTGGTCTGAGTTGAGCTCTCAAACCGAAAGGTCATGGGTTCGATTCCAACTTACTTCGCTGGCTCAGCGACCCGAAATGGATATTGGCCTCCGAAATTAAAGTGCGACTGGGGGGAACGGAGTTTATATTTGTTAATTTATCAGTTTGTGGATTTTTTCTCAGTTTTGTTAAGAGATTATAGACTGAATCACGTGATTGTATGAAAAGAAAAAGGATTACGTGCTTCGGAGGACATGTTAACCCGTCGTTCCCAGTCGCTGTCCTTGAATAGTGGTCGTTACGGATACCATGTCAGATTTCGTATTAGCTGTGCTAAGGTGGCTTAAAAACCCTAACACCAGGGTTCCTGGGTTCTATCGACTCGAAACCTACACGTCAGAAGACGGGGTAGGCAGAGCGTAAAATTATGTTTTTCTAAGTCCGGCAAGGAAGTATATCTACTCGATTTCGAGATATGCAAACATTGTACGTAGCGCCTTTAAAACATCGTCTAAGTTGTAAACACCTTTTTCTTTTTTTTTTCAAATTAAAAATTAGAATAAAAACTGGATCGCAGAGGAACGACCCAAATCCAGGTAAGGGGGTAAAGGGGGGTAGGGCTTCCCTAAGGGGGAGGGGGACAGGCGATGATAACTGATAGCACTCAAAGCTTGTAGATTTGAATCACCAACCGCGTTGAATGATTAGTTTCAAGTTTGGTAAAGAATGATTGATGGGCTAGTGTTGTTCCACATTCATTCAGTCACGCCTATATCCCTAATGGGTTAGGCCGAGCGTCAAACGCCTTTTAGCTGCATCTGATTAATATACATACATACATACATATAATCACGCCTTTATCCCTAATGGGGTAGGCAGAGCGTACATGACCTAAACAAAGGTCGTTCCGCCACGTCTGACAAAGTTTTGAGGGTTGTTTAAGATAGATTTGTAGGTATATTGCTGTAGTGACAGGTTGTCAGCCTGTCGCCTAAATTGCAATATACAGAAACCCTCGGATCCCTTAGCTGGTTTTTACACCATGCCCGGGAGGAAATGCAGCTGGCACATTCTATGTTTTTCTCTCGCTCCCAGTCCAGCATGGAAGTAAAGAAGCTGACTGATATTCAGGTCAATTTTCGATTAATTCATTTCATTCTATCAATTTCATTATTACATTGTCTTGTCTAGACGTTAACGTCCCACTGCTGTCCCATTACAATAATAATAAAATGTCCGAGGATAATAGGATCGTCAAAAAATATAATTATATACAATTAGGCTAAGGAGTGGAACTCCCTGCCGGCGGATCTGTTTCCGGAACAATATAACCTGGGCCATTTCAAGGCGAGAGTGAATAGGCACTACATAGGTGAGTATGCTTCAACATAGTCCGCATCGTCACTTTCCATCAGGTGAGATGGCGGACAAATGCTCGCCTATATATATGTAAAAAAAAAAAAATTACTTATGTCAACATACATACAAATAATCACGCCTATATCCCTAATGGGGTAGGCAGAGCGTAAACGACCTAAACAAAGGCCGTTCCGCCGCGTCTGACAAAGTCTTGAGAGCCATTCAAGAAAGATTTGTACGTATATTGCAAACAAAAAGTAAAAACAAAAGTTTATCAAAATGTCTAAAATAAAATCAATATAAAATGTCAGTTTGTAATTATGTGTATCGGTATAGTGGCAGGTTGTCAGCCCATCGCCTAAGTGACAAATTAACAATACGCTGAAACCCTCGAATCCCAGTATGCCCGGGAGGTAAAGCATATGGCACATTTCCCTTACAGTATGTCTGGTAATTTACCATCTGTTTCTTTACGTATTGTAATTTAGGCGAAAGGCTGACAACCTATCACTATAGCGATACACACTTCGGACTTTCTAAAACGACCCTAAATCTTGTGAGACGAAGCGGGAACGCCAATTTATGACGCTGACGCTCTGCATATCCTGTTACGGACACAAGCTTGATCATACGTATGTTAGTACTAAGTATCGTTTCAAGTACCTATCTTAGTTTACCTGCAAGCATAATTGTCTCCTCTGGGTTTATCAAAGGTTGACTGGAAGGGATCCCTTAACGGGATAAGTCCACTATTATCTTAATCTTCTTGTATTTTGGTTTTAAGATTTTTAAGGTACAATAAAGAGCTTACATACACACTAAGTAAAACTATAGGAGTAAACGCGATTGGCGATTAAATTGTCTCCAACGTCCCAAATACGGATATTACAGAGCGAGATGGGGCCACGGATAAGCCGGCAATCATTTTAATGTCTTTTTACCGTTTTCCTTACTTTACTTTTTTTAAACTACTCACTAAAACACCAGTTGTATTTGTGGTTGACAATTTGACATATATATATATATAGTCATGTCTGCATGCCTTACGGGGTAAGCAGAGCGTCCACAAGATTTATGCATGATTTTGGAAACAATGAACTGTGTATTGTGTGATGATAGACTGTTAGTCCATGGCGTAAATTGCAATACAACGAAACCCTCGTCTATCTACTGGATGTAAGGGACAGCCCACCTATAGGGGTTGTTCAGTTAACTGAAAAACATTCACCAATAAATGAAAACAGTTATATCAACAGTATGCTCGGGAAAAGGAGCTACTGGAACGTTCTTTGTTTTCTATCATTATTAGTCTAGCACGAAAAAAAAACAATTTCTATTGACCTAAATATTCAGCCATTTAATTTGACATTTGATTGATTGAATGTGGATAATTATAAACGTACCTATATTACGTTAAAAGATTAAATATTCGAGGTTATGTTGTGTACATAAACATTCGTCATATCATATCTAATCTAGACCTAATTCTATAGATAGGAAATATATACGCAAGAAAATTTAACTGAATATAGTGTTAAGCACAGATTTAAAGAAATGTTTTAGCATTGATTCGTAAATTCGTATAGCCGTCATTTTCTGTCATGACAGAACAGAAAAGGACGGTACTATTGACTTAACTTATGAGAGAGTTGTCAGACTTTAGAAAAATAACCTGTCCATGATCACAAAAATCGAAGATGGTCGCAGTTTTCGCCTTGAAAATTTTAAGTAGCCATTTTGGTTGTATTTTTTGGAATGGAGAGCCTGCACTGCTTTGCTCAATATTATTTCAGGATTATCACCAAGCCAAACTTTATTCATTCATACTTACGTTACGTGCCCTCCGAAGCACGGAATCCTCTTACTTTTCGGACAATCAGGTGATTCAGCCTGCAATCTCCTAACCAAACCTCACAAAGTGATAAATTGACAAATATCAACTTTGTTTTCCCCCTGGGAATCAAACCCAGGACGTGTCCGGATCGTAAGCCCATGGCTCTGACCACTAGGTCACGGAGGCAGTGTACTGTACCATAGAAAGGTAAATGTTGAAAGTAGGCCCTGTCTGTACCTCACGCTGTAGTTACCATCGTGGTATTCATAGTACTACAGTACGACTTAGTTCTCAATGAACGTGTGCGGGGGCGCTGCAGTGTAAGGAGAACTGTCAAATCAATACTTCCATGGTGGCCTGGGAGCTAGAGAAAAACATAGAATGTGCCAGCTGCTTTCCTCCCAAGCATGCTGTAAAAACCAGCTAAGGGATCCGAGGGTTTCAGTATATTGTAATTTAGGCGATGGGCTGACAACCTGTCACTACAGCAATATATCTACAAATCTATCTTAAATAACCCTCAAAACTTGGTCAGACGTGGCGGAACGACCTTTGTTTAGGTTGTTTACGCTCTGCCTACCTCATTAGGGATAAAGGCGTGATTATATGTATGTATGTCAAATCAATGACAAATCTCAAGATGGCGGCGTTAGTTCCTTTTGACATGACTACATCTAATAAATTGATGAGTAGGGTGCATGCAATGTCCCTTACAAGGATTGATGAGGCAATTGTACCGTTACGCTCTAGCCGATGCCATACAAAATACTATTAATTCGAAGTTAAAATCCCGAGAATGTCGAGAAAAAAAGTGTCGCGAATGACAAAAATATCGAGAATGTCAAAATGTCTTATGTCAGGAATATCAAATTTTGTGTCAAAATGACAAATGTATCAAAATGTTAAAAAGGCGAAAATGACAAAAATGACGAGAATGTCGAATGACTAGAAACAACGATACAAAGTCGGAATATTTTTTAGCTTGCATTGTCCCAACCAAGCTAGGGAAAATCTCTCAAAATTGTAACAAAATTTTAAATAACACCTTTGTGACTCCCAGGGGGAATCGAACCCAGGACCTCCCGTCGAGAGCCCATGATGGCTCAGACCACTAGACTATGCATTCATATACAACGTTGTCGTGGCGTAGACTGGTCAACCCGGTTATAGACTCATGCGCTTGCGCCGGTCGAGTGCGCGCGCACTGGGGCAGACAAGGACGGAAGTATAGCCGTCCCTTTCGCTCCCTCTTTCGTGCATCGGGCATAAGAGAGATAGAGATATAGCCGCTCCTTTCACTTTTTATGTGTGGAGAAACTCGGGTTTATAAATGCAGGAATCATAGAATTAGTTTGAGTCTCATTCACCATAATTTCCTAGACATTAATTAGTTACTAGCTTTCCGCCCGCGGTTTCACCCGCGTTAAATGATAATTTCCCATGATCATAAAGTGTTTTCCCGAGGAAAATATAAGGTACTTTGTCCTGTTCAGTATCTAACCTACCTACATTTCCAAGTTTCATCTCGATCCGTCCATTTGGACCCTGTTTACAAAACTGCGATGTACTACGTTGCGAGTTGCTGCGAAGCTAATCAGGAGCCCTACTTTTGAATTACTTGAATCGAAATTCGCATACGAAAGGGTAACTTCTCATGCGATTTACATATATATAGTTTGGCATGCGAATGCTGCTCTTTCATAGGTTATTTTAAGTTCGAGTAATTTAAAAATACACCTCGAATTCAAAAGTTATTGCGATGCGTCGTGCGAGCGTCGTCCCAGATTATTGCGATGCGACGTCGCATCCAGAAGTTTGTAAACAGAACCTTGAGTAAAAAAGTGAAGGGACTAAACAGAAAGAAGTAAGTATATTTAATTTACACACTCATAAATGTGGCTCAACTGCAATCGCGAGCTAAAACATCAACTTGCGTACGTGCAAGTACGTACACGTATACAAACAGTCGTCCCACATATGCGAGCGATAGAAAACATAGAATGTATCAGCTGCTTCTCCCGGGCATACTGTAGAAAACAGCTAAACTATTCGGGGGTCTCAGTATGTGGTGATTTAGGCGATGGGCTTTCAACCTTACAACCACTGATTTGAGAAGTCGCTACCGCTCTAGGTTTTACTCTTCTGTGCTTCCAACTATATACAGATTTATCTTAAACAATCCGCAAAACTTCAGACGAGGCGGAAAGACCTTTGGTTGGGTCGTCAACGCTATGCCTACCCCATAAGGGATACGAATGAATGTACGCATGTACCTACAGCTTGCGTACGCGCATACAAACAATCGTCCCACTTCTGCACAATACAATCGCTGCAATCTGAGTGGGTCACACCACGCCGTGCTGCGAAACCAATTGATATGTTGTACACCTGTACCAACTGGCGCCGTGGTGTAGTGGATAGAGCCGCTGCCTCCTGAGCGGGAGGTCGGGGTTCGAATCCATCACGTACCAATGTGTTTTTCAGTTTTATAATTTATTCGGTGCTTTTACGGTGAAGGAAAACATCGTGAGGAAACTTGAACACACCTAATGCAAAGGTTGTGTGTAAAGTCGACTAATCCGCACTGGGCCCACGTGGTCGCCCTATTTAGGGTTGTGCCCCTCAGTGGGGACGTATTTGAGCTGATGATGATGATACCCGTACTAACTGCCTCCGTGGTCTAGTGGTGTGAGCCATGGGCTCCCGATCCGGAGGTCGTGGGTTCGATTCCCCCTGGGTATCACAAAGGTGTTATTTTTAAATTTAGCTACAATTTTGTGCGATTTTCCCTAGCTTGGTTGGGACAATGCAAGCTAAAAACTATTCCGTGCTTCGGAGGGTATGTTAAGCCGCCGGCAATCTCTGTGTCTTCGGTAGTAGTCGTTATACAAACCATGTCAGAGCTGTGACAACTGTATCGAGAGCATGTTACCGGTAAACTACAATATCGGACTTTCTTCGCATCGCAACGGTTATAGCTAACGATTAAATTTTATCGTTTTACGATTACAATGAACTGACGATTACACTCGGTTATCGGAATAACCCCGTTTATTTAACTGTTGTTTTCGAATTGATCGTTCAATTTCCAGTTTCTTATGAAAGTGCTATGTTTTAGGTTATAATTATAACCTTTGTCAACTTTCACTTGAAAATATTGCACAAATAAATAAAGGATTATTATTTATTATAATAGTCCTCCCACCGATTTACGGTGATGGCAGCCATCTCCCAGAGATCGACCAACTGCGCAGGACTAGTTTTAAGTGCCAAAGTATTTGCGGTACACACAGGTGCACTCTCTATTCCTTCAATTTCTTATTCTGATGGGACAGATTGACTGACACGACCAGAGAGAAATCAGGCGCAGGACCAACTATTTACAAGCCCATCCGACAGCATGGATCATCTTACTTTTCGGACAATCAGGTGATCAGCAATGTCCTAACCAAACTAGAAATAACAACACAAAGTCATTGTCGCCCAACGGGAACCAAACCCGAGAACTCTGGGTCGAGAGCCCATGGCTCAGACCGCTAGACGACGGAGGCATCGTATTATAACGTTAAGTATATTATGTTTTACTTTCACCTTTCGTTTAATGTTATAATTTTATCACTATTTGTTATGATTTAATTTCTCCTTTGTTAATTAACCCCAAATAATACGATTTTTTTTATGTCCTCTATAAAACAATAAGACCCTTTCATTTCATTTTCTGTCATCATGCATGAGATCTTCCATACTGGACTGGGAGAGAAAGAAAAACATAGAATGTTCCAGTTGCCCTTCCTCCCGGGCATGCTGTAGAAGTCAGCAAAAGGGATTCGAGGGTTACAGTGTATTGTAATTTAGGCGATGGGCTGACAACCTGTCACTACAGCAATACATATTACAATCTAAAATTGCCCTCAATTTATGTCAGACGTGGCGATAGCACCTTTTAGGAGGCGTTTTACGCTCTGCCTACCCCGTAAGGGATAAAGGCGTGATTTTATGTATGTATGTATGTATGCATGAGATAACAGAAAACGATGACAACGCGGAATTATTTTGATAGGGCTTAGTTCTAGATTCAACCGGCTAAACCTAGAATTAAAATCTCTGTCACTTTTAGACTAAAAACATTTCAAAAGGACAGGAGATCTATTCTCGCCGGTTTTTGATTTACAATCGGTGGTTTTATGCGCTATCTGTCATTTTTATCCGCCGTCATATGATATGGCGGATTAAATTGACAGACGTACTGGGGAAACGTGCAAATACGCGACAAAATCTAGCGGACAAAGTGTAAACCATAGAGTATAAATCGCCCGTCATTTATCAATTTGATTATTTTGAAAGTGACAGATATTTTAATTTTAGCCGGTGGTATCTAGAATCGAGCCCATCAGTTAGAAAATGACAGGCCATTAAAAACCAGTCGCAAATCGACTTGTACCGAGAACCGAACCTGAGACCTGTAAAACAAGACCCAAAGCTTCAACGACTACACCACCGAGGCAGTATAGATAAATGGAGTAGATATTGATACCCGAAGCTTTGTAAATAATTAATATGGAATTTAATGAGTACTCAAACCACAACGTGTGGTTCCAACCACTGACCTAGTGTTGCCGGATTATCGATAAAAAAACAGTAACGTCATCGATAGCATTATCGATTGTATCATTCCTCTTTTGTTCTTTCTCTTGTCGTGTGAGAATCGAACCCATGGCTCTAACCACTAGACCACACAATTTACCTGTTTGTAGTTGTACAAATAAACATACATACATAAAATCACGCCTTTATCCCTTACGGGGTAGGCAGAGCGTTAAACGCCTCGTAAAAGGCGCTTTCGCCGCGTCTGACAAAAATTGAGGGCAATTTTAGATTGTAATGTGTATTGCTAATGTGTAGTGACAGGTTGTCAGCCCATCGCCTAAATTACAATACACTGTAACCCTCGAGTGCCTTTTACTGTCTTCTACAGCATGCCCGGGAGGAAGGGCAGCTGGAACATTCTGTGTTTTTCTATCTCTCCCAGCATGGAAGAAGTACAAATAAAGTCCCATCTATATCTACGATCGTCTTCAAAACTTAATCAAAACCTCCGTCAATAATACATATTAGATAGTAGACAACTGCCTCTGTCTGTCTAGTGGTCAGAGCCATGGGCTTACTATCTGGAGGTCATGGGTTCGATTCCCAGGGGAGAACACAAAGTTGATATTTGTCATTTTATCTCTTAAAGGTTTACCCCAGTTTGGGTAGGACATTGCAGGCTGAATCACCTGATTGTCCGAAAAGAAAAAGGATTCCGTGCTTCGGACGGCACGTTTACCCATCGGTCCCAGTCGCTGTCTTTGATAGTAGTCGTTACTCAAACCATGTCAGAGGCATATTAATAAGGCCGCCTAATTGTACTCTGTTTGTTTTGTAATGTTTGTTCCTGTACAATGTGTTGTTTACATACATACATACGTACATAAAATCACGCCTTTATCCCTTACGGGGTAGGCAGAGCGTAAAAGGCGCTTTCGCCACGTCTGACATCAATTGCGGGCAATTTTAGATTGTAATGTGTATTGCTGTAGTGACAGGTTGTCAGCCCATCGCCTAAATTACAATACACTGTAACCCTCGAATCCCTTTTTCTGACTTTTACAGCATGCCCGGGAGGAAGGGCAACTGGAACATTCTATATTTTTGTTTCTCTCTCAGTCCAGTATGGAAGAAAATGTGTTGTTTATGTGCAATAAAGAATATTTGTATTGTATTATATTAGCTGTGTTACTAAGCGGTTTAAAAACTTTGACACCCGGGCTCATCGGGTCGATCGGCTAAAAAATCCACCCGCTTAGAAGAAGTAGCCGATAACTTGCCGGAAATTAGTAGTGTTAGTGCTATTTCTTTATCGATAGTATTAATTTTATCGATAGTTGTTTCGATATTGTTACTATTTTATGCAACACTATACGTATTGTGGTATCATCCACTGGAGTATTTAAATTAAATTCATATTCGGTTATCGCTAAATTAACAATTATTTATGAAATCTAGTGGTTTTTCCGTTTGTTTTGATTACTTAATTTGGTTGCCAAAAATGAGGATATACATGCGTAAAGTCACGCCTTTATCCTTTGCGGGGGTAGATAGATCTAAAACACTAGTAAGATACGTTTTCGCCTCGTCCTACGAAAGTACGAACTTCTTCCGTGCCCCGAAGCACGGAATCCTTTTTCTTCCAAACAATCAGGTGACTCAGCCTGCATTGTCCTAACCAAACCTATGTATGCTTAGATCTTTAAAACTACGCAACGGATTTTGACGCGGTTTCTTTTAATGGATAGAGTAATTCAAGATGAAGGTTTATATGTATAATACATGCATAATATAGAAGAGAAACACTGATAATATCCGTGCGAAGCCGGGGCGGGTCGCTAGTTACTTATAAAACGTCATATGACATACGTAGGCTTTAATAATTACAATCTCTGCTTTCATATCAACTTAAATACAGATAATCACGCCTTTATCTCTAATGGGGTAGGCAGAGTTGTGAGGGTTATTTTATTTTAAGATAGATTTGTAGGTATTTTTCAGTAGTGACATGTTGCCAGCCCATCGCTTAAATTGCAATTATACTGAAACCCTAGGATCCCTTAGCGGGCACATTCTATGTTTTTCTTTCACTCCCAGTACGGCATTGAAGTATTCACTAATTATCAACTTAGCGAACTTATATCATAATGTACTTTATTAATAATAGCCTTTTTATTAAAAACTACAAATTTAAATTAATTTTAATTTTATATACCTTTAAATCTATCTTAATTAACCCTCAAAACTTTGTCAGACGTGGCGGGACGACCTTTGTTTAGGCCGTTTACGCTCTGCCTACCCCATTAGGGATAAAGGCGTGATTGTATGCATGTATCTTTTATGAAATCCTTTTCATTAAAAACTACAATTTCGCCGCGGGGCGGAAACCATCAGATCCTGCCTTTCATTGGAGATATCAGATAAATCCAGATATTCGTTGATATCGGCACGGCACGATATCAAATATTCAATCTGTCCATTTACTGGAAAAATACGGGCGCCATATTGAAATTTCATGCAGAATAAACACGTCTCTAATGGGGTAGGCAGAGCGTAAACGACTTACAAAGGTAGTTCCGCCACATCTGAAAAAAGTTTTGTAGGTATATTCGCTGTAGTGAAAGGTTGTCAGCCTATCGCCTAAATTGCAATATATATACATTATATATATAAATTAAAATAAATATATACTGAAACCCTCGGATCCCTTAGCTGATTTTTACAGCATGCCCGGAGGAAATGCATTTGGCACATTCTATGTTTTTCTCTCGCTACCAGTCCAGCATGTAATAAACACACGATTGTGGCTTCGTTCCTCCGGGGTAGGCAGAGTTTGACACCCTCTCTCGATCAGTTTTTTTTTAATGGACAAAGCTTTATTTTCTTTTCCTGATAGAATTTCCTGGTGAAAGTTGTTCAGTTTCGTTAACTGAGCAACCCCTATCAGTTTCTGGTACGCTGTCCCTTACACTCGGTAGATTAAATAAAGGGAACGGCCCGCACAGCCCAGTTGGCAGTGTATCTGCCTGCTACGCAGTCGGTCCGGTGTTTGATTCCCGGCCGTGACAGACATTTGTTTGATTAATTCAAATGTCTGTTTCTGGGTCTGGGTGTTCTTTGTGGCTGTTTCTGTGTATGTCCATGGCACCCCGATACAGGGAATCCTAGTGGGAGTTATGGCCCGTATTATAAACAGCACTTGAGACTGACAGCTAGTTTGAGTCCGTATCAGAAATGCCATTTCAGTACCAAAGGACCTGTCAAATCCATACTTAATATTACTCTCAATCTTGAGATACATACATACATATATTCACGCCTTTATCACAATGGTCGTTGTGCTACTTCAGACAAGCATTGAGGGACATTTCAGATAGATCTATGTATTGCTGTGGTGACAGGTTGTCAGCCAAAATTACAATACACTGAATCCCTCGAATCCTTTAGCTGGTTAATGGTAATCTTGAGATAGCTTTATAAATACTAGCCTATGAGTGTGATTGTGATCATGTTTTATTTTTTAAATGTGGCTATACTAAAGTTTTCCTCCCTCACAAAGAAAAAACCCTTTACCACACTTTCCAGTGTATGTTTTTCCCCAGCCTTTCTTTTGTCCTACATACAAACACCCTGCCATTCCGACCACTTCTTGTATGTTTTTTATTGAGTTGAATGACCTCATCCGTTGCCTAGCAACGGAGTGACAACACTGCCTTACTGGGGTGTGGACAGGGAGGTGTTACACAGGGATGAATACTACGTCCTTCTGGTCTCCCATGCCGGACTGGGAGCGAGAGAATAACATAGAATGTGCCAGCTGCATTTCTCACGAGCATGCTGTAAAAACCAGCTAAGAGATCTGAAAGTTTCAGTACATTGTAATTTAGGCGATGGGCTGTGTATACGTACAAATCTATCTTAAATAACCCTCAAAAGTTTGTCAGATGTGGCGAAACGACCTTTGCTTAGGTCGTTTACACTTTGCCTACCCCAACAGGGATAAAGGCGTGATTATATGTATGTATCCTTCTGTCGTGTGGATCGATTGACCCGATGAACCCTGTTGTCCGAGTTTTTAAAACTCCTTATAGTACAGAGGCCTCTGACACGGCCTGTATCGACGACTTTCAAATGCAGCGACCGGGACCGACGGCGTCTGAAGCACGGAATCCTTTGTCTTATTAAAAAATTGGATCGGACTCAGCCTGCGATGTCCTAACCAAACTGGGGAAAATCTGACAAAGTTATTATGATAACTAGTAACAACTTTATGTTCCCCGCCTGGGAATCAAACCTAGGACCTCCGACTCAGACCACTACACCACAAAGGCAGTTAAAAGCTACGACCCAGAATGTCTTTTAGTCGCAAATATCGCCATCGCAAAAAAAAACCTTAGTCCAAAAATATCCCCTTGCAAAATGTCCCGTATAGATAAATTCAGACATTTTGCGAAAGGTACAATTTGCGACGTGATATTCCATGGAAAACTTTCATCCTTCGCCCCGGTGTAATACGAACCCCAAACCCATTAGCCGTGGGTTTCCCATAAAAGCACCACACAATAACACCCACCATGTCATTATTTCAACTACATTCATACCTCTTTGTGATATTAATACAAGTTGACGTTTTCAATACAATAATAAGTAACATACGTACATACAAGTGTAAGGGACAGCGAAACATAAGCTGATAGGGGTTGCTCAGTCAAAGAAACTGAACAAATCTCAACAGGTTTTTTTTTTTACAATGACATTGTCTTATTGTTTCTAGTTTGGTTAGGACATTGCAGGCTGATCACTTGATTGTTCGAAAAGCAAGATGATGAGATGGGCGTGTAAACAGTCCGTCTGATTTGTTTGTGGTCGTGTCAGTCAGTCTGTCCCATCAGAATAAGAGATTGAGGGAATAGAGAGTGACCTGTGTGTAGCGCAAACACTTGGGCACTTAAGTCTAGTCCCGCGCAGTTGGCCGATCTCTGGGAGATTGGCCACCATTACCGAAAATCGGTGGACTATTGACATCGCCGAAAACTTATAATAAGTAAGCAGATGTTGCACTTCTTCCATGCTAGACTGGGAGCAAGAGAGAAACATAGAATGGGTCAGCTGCATTTCCTCCCGGGCATGCTGTAAAAACCAGCTCAGGGATCCGAGGGTTTCAGTATATTCAGGCGATGGGTGACAACTTGTCACTACAGCAAAATACCTACAAATCTATCTTAAATAACCCTTAAAACTTTGTCAGACGTGACGGAACGACCTTTGTTTAGGTTGTTTGCGCTCTGGCTAACCCATTAGGGATAAAGGCGTGATTATATGTATGTATGTATGCATGAAAATGACTGAAAACTTATAATAAGTAAGCAGATGTTGCACTGAAACCAGATCTATATATAAATCGGAACTCGAGTTTGTCTGTTTGTCTGACCGTCCCCGTTCACACGACGCTGCGACACCAAAACAAGGAGAGTTTATAAATATGGCGCAGATTATAAATAAAAATACATTCTCGGCCAGTGAGACATCCTCTGTTCAAGATTATTTTATTACACGTACATGGTCACGCCTTTATCTCCCACGAGGCAGGTAGAGCGTGAAACGTTTAGTAAAAAGTGTCGGCACTACTGACATATTTGTTTACAACCTATTGGTTGCAAGCGCTTTCTATTCCATACATACATACAGATAATCACGCCTTTATCCCTGATGCCGTAGGCAGAGCGTAAACAACCTAAACAAAGGCCGTTGCGTCACGTCTGACAAAGTTTTGAGGGTTATTTAAGATAGATTTGTAGGTATATATTGCTGTAGTGACAGGTTGTCAGCCCATCGCCTAAAACTATTTTTACAGCATGCCCGGGAGGATATGCAGCTGGCACATTCTATATTTTTCTCTCGCTTCCAGGCCAGCATGGAAGAAAACTGATACTGATTTCTAATATATTTCATTTATTTAATATATTTCTAATATATTCTTTTATAGTCCAGCATAATAGTTTAAATATTTTGGAACCTTGTTGAATAAATTCTTCTCTCTAACCAGCAAAGGGACTCTAGGTTTACAGTGTATTGAAATTTAGGCGATGGGCTGACAACATGTCACCATTGATACATGTTCCAATCTTTACTTGCTCTCAATTTATCAGACATGGCGAAAAACCTTTCACTAGGCGTTTTACTCTCTGCCTACTCCGTTAGGGATAAAGGCGTGACCTTATGTATTTAGAGTAACTCGCAGACAGTGCGTTTATTTTTGAACTTGTAACGGATGCGCGCGCGCAGTGCAGGGGAGCGACGAATCGTGGAATGCCAGTTCAAATTTGGAACTAAAACGACGCGCTTCTCAGTTTTGTGTGTAAGAACTGTCAAATCAATGTCAAATATCTAGATCTTTTAAGCATTTTGTCGAGTGGGTTTCCAGTCAGATCGACCCGATAAACCATGGTATCAGAGTTTATGAACCGGCTAATACACAGCTAATAGGCCTCTGATATGGTTTGTAAGTAAGTAATGACCACTATCAAAGAAAGCGACTGACGACTCAGCGTACCCCCCGAAGCACGAAATTCTTTCTCTTTTCGGATAATCAGGTGATTCAGCCTACAATGTCCAAATTGGGGTAAATCTCACAAATTGATAAAATAAATATCAACTTTGTGTTCTGGGTATCGAACCCAGGAGCTCCGGATTGATCTAGGCTGACTGATGGCTCAGACCACTAGACCACGGAGGCAGTTGTCTCAAGATGGCGGCGTTAGTACAAGGAGTGTTTATTCTTTTTGATATTACGAAATACCAACCCAATTTAAAGTACCTACATTATGCGGAAGAATAATCAAATCAATTAGTTCTTTATTTGAATACAACAGCCGTTATACAAAACATTCCATATTCAAATATAATGTTGCCATTCATTGAGATAAGGTTGCATATTTTAAATTTCTTCTTGATTAGTCAATTTAGTCATATCATATCATATCTATAACATGTTTTGAATAAATCTCTTGTTTATGAAAAGAGTTTTTTGTACATTGTTTTTCTTCGAATTGGTTTACAGATCGACTTTCGGATCCATAAACCCTGGTGTTTTCAAACAGCTAAGATGATTCCTAACGGCAAATTGTAGCTTTTAAGAGCTTATTTCTCCTAAACGAATCATTGGAAAATTTAAAAAAGATATACATACATATAATCACGACTTTATCCCTAATTGGGTAGGCAGAGCGTGAACGACCTATACAAATGTCGTTCTGCCACGTCTGACTTTGTAGACAGATTTGTAGGTATATTGCTGTAGTGACAGGTTGTCAGCTTATCGCCTAAATTGCTGTATACAGAAACCCTCGGATCCCTCACCTTGTTTTTACAGCATGCCGGGGAGAAAATGCAACTGGCACATTTAATGTTTTTCTAAAACACAAAAAATATACATCTATAAAATTAGGTTAATGGCCTGCAATTGCAACATTTGAAAATATTCTTGTTCATAAATAAGTATGCTAAAAAGAAACTGGAAGTAAAGCTGTATTTTTTATATTCCTTCCAAATGATCAGGAACGCTTTCACGGTTCCTTCGGGAAAATATCCGTATTATGATTATCTAAA
Organism: Scrobipalpa costella; assembly: GCA_949820665.1. Classification (NCBI taxonomy): domain Eukaryota; kingdom Metazoa; phylum Arthropoda; class Insecta; order Lepidoptera; family Gelechiidae; genus Scrobipalpa; species Scrobipalpa costella. The sequence continues at coordinate 8,850,832 of OX463323.1, read as the reverse complement.
ATCGCAACATAACTTTTTTAATCCGCCTCGTAGTTTTTATGGAATTATCTTATTTGTGCGTTTTTCGCCCATTTTTGTCGCGGCCACGGACGTAACCGCCACGCCGTAGCGCGCGCTGATTTGAACGATATTCTAAGGCATTACGGGCGATGCTTGCATATCTTGAAATCTACCTGCTTATCTGCAGATTAAATTTGCCATTAAAAACACTGGATACCTTTTTCGGTATAATTATTAATTATCATAGAAATCCGTAACAAGACGCGCTTTAACCCCTTTAAAACCTGTTTCGATCCTTCCTACAAACGCTACAAATCATAAAAAAATAAAAACAATCTTACGTAATCAAAAACGCCTTCGCCCCAAAAAGGCTGAAAACTCTAACATAGTTTTTTTTTGTTACAGAGTGACAGAGACAACGCTACGCGAGTGAAGAGCTCCCGGTTCTTAATTCGAAAACTAGTTTTTAAAAAGGAATAGAAAAAGAAAAAGTGCGTTTTGAATTTCGAACGGCTAGTGATGGTCCGGACCTATTTGTGAGTGGGGTGATTCCGTGTGCGTTTGTGAAGACAGTGTTCCAAATTTGAATTCAAGATGTTCGTTCCCGCCTTTTTTGGATTGTTGCTGGCAGCTTTAGTATCAGGTATGTGTTTTAAAAGTTTTTTTCACTGGGCTAGTTTTGAAACACGTTTTGTCTATGTGAAAGTATACCTGCATAGAGTCACGCCTCTATCCCTTACGGGGTAGAGCGTAAAACGCTCAGTAAAAAGCGTTTTCGCCACAATATACAAATTGACTAGAGCCACTGACACCCTTTCAATGGGAGGGCCTAATTATTATTTTTTCAATCATGTTCATTGGAGAAAGTTGTTCACTTTCACGGATAGAATATGGTCAGGTATTTTTTGCTCACTGTATAAATGTTTAACATAACACAGTACTCATATTACTGTAACCCTCGAATCCCCTAGCTGATATTTACAGCATGCCCGGGAGGAGAAACGGTTGCAACATTCCATATTTTTTTATCCAGCATAAAAGCTTAGACTGGGACTGAACTGCGAGCGATAGGAAAATATAGAATGTGATAACTGCATCGCCTCCCGGGCATGCTGTCAAACCCTGCTAAGGGATTCGAGAGCTTCAGTAAATTGTAATTTAGGCGATTGGCTGAAAACCTGTCACTACAGCAATATACAGATCTATCTAAAACAACCCTCAAAACTTGTCAGACGTGGCGGATCGTTCTTTGTTTGGGTCGTTGACACTCTGCTTAGCCCATATGTACGTATGTAAATTTATAAAATCTTAGGTTTATTGTTTAAAAGTACTGAAAAGCTTTGTAAACAAAGCACAAAGTAGCCGTGATTATCTTTGTCGTGGTATTTCAAGTTTGTTGTTACAAAGTTGTCCTCTTTGTCACGAAACACGAAAAATTAGCATGTTGCCCAACTTGCCACGGGTAGAACTTGCCACGGGTAAGTTTGCCAGACGAGGGTTGGCGGGTTGCAAACTTGTGCACTTTGGCTAAGTTAGCACTCTAATCGCCAGAAATCTATTAGCGGATTCATCTTAGTTGTACTTCCATGCTGGCCTGGGAGCGAGACAAATACATGTGCCAGCTGTATTTCCTCCCTTGCATGCTGTAAATCCACCTAAGGGATCCGAGGGTTACTGTATATTGCAATATAGGCGATGGGCTGACAACCTGTCACTACAGTAATATACCTACATATCTTAAATAACCCTCAAAACTTAGTCCGATGTGGCAGAACGAACTTTGTTTAGGTAGTTTACGCTATGTTTATCCCACTAGGGATAAAGGCGTGATTATATGTATGTATTTAAGGTGTACGAAAAATATTTCTATCTTTCATGCTATAAACAAATAAATTTACTATTAAGTATGCGTATGATGCACCTACACACACGTACACACACACACACACACACACACACACACACACACACACACACACACACACGTACACACACACACACACTTTCATTCCTTCTTTTAGCTACCACCTACAATTAGGTTTCTTCTTCCATGCTGGACTGGGAGAGATAGAAAAACATAGAATGTTCCAGCTGCCCTTCCTCCCGGGCATGCTGTAGAAGTCAGCAAAAGGGACTCGAGGGTTACAGTGTATTGTAATTTAGGCGATGGGCTGACAACCTGTCACTATAGCAATACACATTACAATCTTAAATTGCCCTCAATTTTTGTCAGACGTGGCGAAAGCGCCTTTTACGAGGAGTTTGACGCTCTGCCTACCCCGTAAGGGATAAAGGCGTGATTTTATGTATGTATGTATGTACAATTAGGTTTTATCATTATTTAGTTTTAAAAGTATTTGTTAAGGCAGGTTTTTTTTGCCCTTTTCAGGCACCAGACTCTTACACATAATTATTACAATGTAGTCATTAACATTAATCTAAACTGTGTGAGAGAAAATAAATGAATTTATTATTATTATTATATTATTAATATACTGCGAACGATGATAGAAAAAAGGAAATAAAGAATGTTCCAGCTGCCTTTTTCCCAGGCATGCTGTAGAAGTCAGCATTAGGATTCGAGGATTGCAGTGTATGTCACACTGATTGAAGAAGTCTCTGCTGCTCCCTGTACGTCATTTAGGCGATGGACTGACAACCTATCACTATAGCGATACCATTATAATATAAAATTGTCCGCAATTGCTATCAGACGCGGCGAAGTCGCCTTTTACGATTTTACGCTCTGCCTCTTCCGTAAGGGATAAAAGCTTGACTTTATATATCAAAAACTAAAACATGACAATCAGGCTTGCACTAAACAGACGGTGGACGGTGACCATCGGATAATGCCGGTCACGGACGGTAAGCAGTAGACAACACTGTGACGTCTGGCTACCCCATTAGGGATAAAAACGTGACTATATGTATCAATATCAAAAATTAAAACAAGACCACAAACGGTGGACGGTGACCATCGGATAATGCCGGTCACGGACGGTAAGCGGTTGACAGCACTGTGACGTCGGCCTGCACCATTAGGGATAAAAGCGTGACTATATGTATGTATATCAAAAATCAAAACATGGGGCACAAACGGTGGACGGTGACCGTCGGACGGTGACGACGGACAATGACGGTCACGGACGGTGAACGGTCAACAGCACTGTCTACCGTTACTATACAGTATTGTTTTAGGTTAGTCCTGCCAAATGATTTTCGGTCATCATAATAATGTCTTCCATACTTTCCTGATAGCGAGAGAAAAACATAGAATGTACCAGCTGCATTTCCTCCCAGGCATGCTGTAAAAACCAGCTAAGGGATCCGAGTGTTTCAATATATTGTAATTTAGGCGTTAGGCTGACAACCTGTCGCTCCAACAATATACCTTTCAAATCTATTTTAAATAACCCCTTAAAACTTTGCCGACGACCTTTGTTTAATTAGTTTACGCTCTGCCTACCCCATTAGGAATAAAAGCGTGATGATATGTATGTATAATACTGTCCGCCCAACCAATTTTCGGAGATGGCGACCAATTTGCCAGAGATCGATCAACTGCGCAGAACCAATTTTTAGTGCTCAAGTGTTTGTACAACACAAAAGTACTTTCTATTCTTTTAATCCCTTATTCTCATTGGAAAGATGGACTGACACGACCAGGGAGAAGTCAGGCGCAGGACCGACTATTCACATGCCCGTCTGACAGAATGGCTCATATTATTTGGTCAATCAGGTGACCAGCCTGAAATGTCCTAACCAAATTAGAAACAATAACACAAAGTATATTTTTCTTCCATGCTGGACTGGGAGCGAGAGAAAAACATAGAATGTGCCAGCTGCATTTCCTCCCGGGCATCCTGAAAAAAGCAGCTAAGGGTTCCGAGGGTTTTTGTATATTGCAATTTAGGCGATGGGCTGAAAACGTGTCACTACAGCAATATACTTGCAAATCTATCCTAAATTACCGTCAAAACTCTGTCAAACGTGGCGGAACGACCTTTGTTTAGATCTTTTACGCTCTGCCTACCCCATTAGGGATAATGGCGTGATTATATGTATGTATGTATGTATTTTTATTCCCGCCGGGAATCGAACCCGGGACCTCCGGGTCGTGAGCCAATGGCTCACCGCTACTAAACTGCAGTTAGGTACTGCATTCGATTACCGCAAAGTGCAATGGGGCGTGATCGGCTTGATAGTGACTCACACATTACGTCATAGTAACTTGTTACTACATACATATAATCACGCCTTTATCCCTTATGGGGTAGGCAAAGCGTGATTTGAACGACCTATACAACGGTCGTTCCGCCTGATAGATTTTAAGGAATATTGCTGTAGACAAAGGCCCATTGCCTAAATTGCAATATACTGAAACCATCGGATCCCTTAGCTGGTTTTTACAGCGTGCCCGGGAGGAAATGCAGCTGGTACATTCTATGTTTTTCTCTCACTCCCAGTCCAGCATGGAAGAACTAGCGAGCTAGTTTCTAGGTTTCTTAAATGCACTTGTAATTTTTCCACCAAGATGACGACTAGTGCAAAAGGTCAAAAACTATGATTAAAATATGTTGTGAGTCATACTGAGTCACGAGTAAACTCAGGTGAGTGAGTCACTTCAATATCGATTTTTATGACCGTTAGATGAGTTATAAAACCTAGGGTTTGTGACTATTTGTGGTTTATACACCGCACTTAAGTCTAGGATATAATAATGTCTGACTAGATTGTGATTAGGTCTGAGTAACATTTTGTTTGTTGGTTCGTCACTGTCCATACATAATAGTCACGCCTTTATCCTTTAAGGCGTAGGCAGATCGTCAATGTACCGAAATGGAACATTATTGACTTGTCTGCTAAGGTTTAGGGGCATTAATGTTTAGCTAAAATGCTAATTTATATCCTTTAAAAATGGTTATTTTATACAATAGTGATAGGATGTCAGTCTTTCGCCTACAAAGAAACACTCCAAAATCGTCTCCCAATGTTGAATCATACAGATTGCACGGAAAGAGAAGCGACTGGAAAATTCTATGTTTTTCTACCGCTTCAGTCCAGAATGTAAGGTTTTTTCAATGGAAGTTCAGACTGGCTATTTATTAATTAGCACTGTCACTCTCTCAACTTTGACATAAGAACTTTGATTTTGACATTTCTAAATATGCGAATATGTCTTAAAATAAAGAACATTTATATAACTCTTAAATTTCTTATTAGCGACTTACTTCAGTTTAGAAACCTCAAAGTCATTCGTTTAATTTTATCTCTTTCATATTTATAATTTAAAAAAGTGACAATGCTATCTGAAAGTAAGCTTAGTCTATTGTTAGCTATTTTTTTTCTAGCTAAAACTAATCTAACAAGTCATTGAACTCCTACTATAGTACAAAATACAAACACTGTGTTTATTTGTAACCGACCTACCTCACTGTCAAGGCGGTCCTTTGAAACTTTACAGGCGGTGAGGCCATGTGTTTTTATACAGAGTGTTAATACGTACAAACAATCAAGCATTGATCCCTTACAGGGTAGGCAGAGCCTAAAATGGTTAAAGGCGTTTTCGCCACGTCTGAGAAATATTGAAGGCAATTTAAGATTGAAATGTGCATCGCCTTTATTACATACATATAATCACGCCTTTATACCTAATGGGGTATGCGCAGCGAAAACGACCTGATCAAAGGTCGTTCCGCCATGTCTAACAAAGTTTTAAGGGTTATTTAAGATAGATTTGTAGAAATATTACAATACTTACACTATAACCCTCGACTCCCTTTGCTGACTTCTACAGCATGTCTAAGACTTGAAGCAGCTGGCACATTCTAGGTTTTTCTATCGGTTCAGTCCAGCATGGAAGATAATCTCGTAACACTCTGTATGATCCACGCACAGGGTCTTTTTGTAAATATTTACAATTGTGTGTTTATGTTTCTACCGTAAAATGAGTTGTCTATGCCGACCGGTCTTTAGAAAATAAATATTTTTTTGGCCAAGTGTGTGTTGGAAGATAAAATGTTTGGTTCCATTTGTATAGTTAAATATTATCTTCCTTATACAAGGTGTAAGGGACAGCGTCCCCAAAATTTTCCGGTGATCGTTCTTCAGTTTGTTTGACTGAGCAACCCCTATCACTTTGCGTGATGCTGTCCCTTACACCCGCTATTTTTTTGAGTTACAGCAGAAAATAGATTGAAATAATGTTTTATTTTTAAATCGCCGCCATTTTGGAGACATTCAAGTTCTACTTTGGTAATCCTAAAAATCAGATATGCGTAAATATGGAAACATTCGCATGATTCGTAATATCTGTTTTTTTTCATGTGTATCGCAAAACCCATACGACGTGTAAGGGACAGCGTTCCAGAAACTTATGGGGCGGGGCTTGCACAGTTAACGAAACTGAACAACTTTCACCTAGAAATTCTTGCAGGAAATGAAAAATAAAAGCCTTTCCTATACAAAATGACCACCTTGATCAGGTAATTTGTATGGAAAATCCATTATTTTTCCATTACCTGAAATATTTTCCTGGTAAAAATTGTTCAATTAACTACAAACTAGTAGGTTGGGTATTGGCTTCAAAGGTTTTTTTTTGTTCAGAATGAGGAACCCTAACCACTCGAAAAGGTGCAACGGATATACTTGTTTATTTTTCTGAACAATTTTTGATGATTGAGACGTTATAGGCAGTATACGTACAAAGACTTAAAAAAGTGATTTTTCTTTCACGTACTTTAGATAACTTTGTTAAAGAAATAAACATACATACATACATATAATCACGCCTTTATACCTAAGGTGTAAGCAGAGAGTAAACGACCCAACCATAGGTCGTTCCGCCACGCCTGACAAAGTTTTACGGGTTTTATTTAAAACAGATTTGTAGGTAAATTACTGTAGTGACAGGTTGTCAACCCATCCCCTAAATTGCAATATACTGAAACCCTCGAATCCCTTTGCTGGTTTTTACAGCATGCCCGGGAGGAAATGCAGCTGGCACATTCTATGTTTATCTCTCGCGTAAAATTGAGTTTTATATTTCAGTATTATAATATCCCGTCAGATGTAGGTAGGGTAAACTTTGCAACCCTGGGCTCTGTAATGGAGTTTGCAACCCTCAGGCGTCAGGAGATATTGCGGAAGCGAGCTTGTAAGAGAAATGTCCTTTTTAAAGTACACGCGGCGTTTGGGAAGGTTCTGGTTTTAGTTTAAAAGGAAATGTATGTTTTTGGAGGATACGTAGAAGTTATACCGTGAGTGTAAGGGACAGCGTACTAGAAGGTTGCTCCGTCAACGAAACTAAACACCTTTCACCAGGAAATTATTTCAGGAAATACAAGAAAGTGACTTTCCCATACAAATTGTGTGATCAAAGTGGTCAATTTGATAAGAATGTGTTTTTTTCATAACCTGAAAGAATTTCCTGGTGCAAGTTGTTTAGTTTCGTTGAGTAAACAACCCCTATCAGTTTCTGGTGCGCTTTGAGGTTTGAGCCATGAGTTCCCGATCCGAAGATCATCGAGTTGTTATTTATGTCTTCAGAGAAGTTTTTCCCCAGTTTTATTAGGACAATACAGACTGAATCATATTCTGTGCTTCGAAGGGTACGTTAATCCGTCGATCCCGGTCACTCTCTTTCATCATCTCCCTAGCCTTATCCTGTATCTCACGGGGTCGGCTATCTAATCTAGGGGATTAAACGAGGGTACGGGATTTTACACAAAGCGACTGCCATCTGACCTCCGCAACCCGGATGGGAAACCAGACCCAATCCTAGATTAGGTCGGAGTTTTCAAATCGCCAATGCTTAGCACTGGCCTCTGACATACCTTAACGACTAATATCTACGGTAATAAACGATATTAACCGGGACCACGACGGTTAACCGTGCCTTCCGAATCGCCGAATAAACGTACATATGAAATTCGCCAAACCGAAAAACACATTGGTACGTGGTGGGATTAGAACCACGAACAGCTTGAAAGCAGCGGCCCTATCCACTACACCATCGGACTCTCTCCCGATCGCTCTCTTTGACAGTGGCAAACCATGTCAGTGGCCTATTAGCTGACATCAGGGTTTATCGGACTTGATAAAAAACTGCCCGTGCAAAATATATAACAGTACTCAATTCTTAGAAGTGTTTGTTTTGTGCTCACATTCAAACAAGCCCACCGCATTAGTCGAATAGTAACCCGATCTTATTTAACGGAAGAGTTCGTTCTAGGAACTTAGCTTGATGATATTCTAAACGATAAGTAAATGCCAAGGTAGGATATTTACTGAGACCGGATCACACATATATAAAGTCACGCCTCTATTCCTTCATTCTTTAGGCAGAGCGTTAAACTTCTAGTAAATAAAATGTGTATCCCTTCCTATAGTGACAGATTGTCAGCTGTAAACTTCGTTCAGTTCACATTGAGTTATCGTTTTACCAACGCATTTTGCGTCCCGTAAACTGCTGTTTCTTTGTAACCTAGTAGAGGTTCAATTTTCGGAACACCAATCATAACTTTGTTACAAACATAATGTTTTGCGGTTGAATTCCTTTAAACAGATATAGAAAAAGCCCTTTATGGGCCGCAAAAAAAAGCTGTTATTGAAAACACAACGTTAAAAAAACGGAGTATATGTAACCCTCAAAATCTATTGCTGGCGGGGATGCAGCTGGCACATTCTATTGTTTTCTATCGCTCCCAGTCCAGCATGGAAGTACGTATAATAAACGAATTGACAATCTAAGTCACATTTTAGGCAGAACGTCGTAAACCTAGCTAGACAAGATAAACTACCTAGCCTAGGCAGTTAGCACAAGACGTTTCTTATCTACCTAGAAGTCTAGGAGCGCTTTATGAGTTCAGCCTAGTTACGTTTACATGTAGTATATTTTTTTTCACATTCCAAATAAAACATCATTTGGAATGTGAAAATCATCTCCCGTATCTCACGGGGTTGGCTACCTAATCTAGGGGATTGAATGTGGGCACGGGTTTCGTGTGCTTCGGAGGGCACGTTAAGCCGTCGGTCCCGGTCGCTGTCTTTGATAATGGTCGTTACTCTAACCATGTCACAGGCCTATTAGCTGTGCTATTAGGCGGTTTGAAAACTCTAACACCCGGGTTCATCGGGTCATTCGACTCGAGAATCCACTCGCTAAGAAGACTGGTTTTTACACAGAGCGACTGCCATCTGACCTCCGCAACCCAGAAGGGAAACCAGACCCAATCCTAGATTAGATCAGAGTTTTCAAGCCGCCAATGCTTAGCACTGGCCTCTGACATGGCTTTACGACTAATAAAACATACCTACAATATATAGCCATACCTGCCATCCTTCAAGGGGTAGGCAGTGCGTTAATGTCTATTTGTAAAGCTTGAGTGTTTTTTTCCTGTATCAACAGTCAAAACCCGTAGTTTAATGATGAATTAACCTGGAAAAAAGTAGGTAACTATCTAGCAGGTACATTCTATAATCACCGGAGTGTAGTCAAACTACCGCCTTTCCACTTCAAATAATAACAATTGCCCGAAAGTTCTGACTAATGTGTTTGGAATTACTTGTGACAACGCTGACACGGTTTGTGAGCTATTGTCAGGTTGACAGCGTGCGACGTTTTAAAATTATCTAACAGTATAGAATAGTCCACAAAGATATTATCTAAACAACTGCATGATACTCAATTTTAAACCTAGACTTTCGGAACTCTAATTTCTTTTGGAGTTCTTCCATGCTGGCCTGGGAGCGAGATAAAAACATAGAATGTGTAGCTGCATTTTTTCCTGGACATGCTGTAAAAACCAGCTAAGGGATCCGAAGGTTTCAGTATATTGTAATTTAGGCGATGGGCTGACAACCTGTCATTACAGCAATATACCTACAAATCTATTTTAAATAACCCTCAAAACAGTGTAAGACGTAGCGGAAAGACCATCGTTTCGATAGTTTACGCTCTGCATACCCCATTAGGGATATTGGCGTGATTATATGTATGTATGTACTTTTGGAATTAGCAATATTTTTAATTTTCTTGGCATATAGCAAAAGTTGTTCAGTTTCATGAATAGTTTATTGTTTACAGTGGGGGAACACATTTATTTAGTTTAATTTTCGCAGGGGAAATTAAACTCGCTCTATCGGAAGTTTTAATTATAAGAATGTTGTTCAGTTTCGCCGGAAGTTCTCGCCACATTACCGATACTGATAGTAAAGTTGCAAGCCCGGTGGCGAGAGGGCGTGCACTGGAGTTTGCAGCCCAGACCGCTTCAGAATGTCTCCGTGGTCTAGTGGTTTGGGCCATGGCTTCTGATTTAGAGGTCGTGGGTTCGATTCCCAAATGGAGGAAGCGAACGAAGTTCATATTTATAATGATATTTAATAAATTATGTCACAATACAAAAACTTTGTGACGTCATAGCTCCCTAGTCCCCATAACAGTTTTTTGGCAACTTTAACATATACATACGATCAGAAGTCAAAATGAGGGGCACGGTCGGTAGGTTTTTATAATGATATCATTAAGATGCCGAAAGCTGCGTCTGGCCGCACAACTATAACCTATCCCACGCGACGCGAGAGTCGCTATCGACCAGGTAGAGCGACTTGCGCGGGCTCGGTTGTAGCTGTGGGGCCAGATGCAGCTTTTGGAATCATAATAAATACCGACTATTGCTTTTCTTTTCTTATCTATTTATCTTTTTTCTTCCATGCTGGAATGGGAGCGAGAGAAAAACATTGAATGTACTAGCTGCATTTCCTCCCGGACATGCTGTAAAAACCAGCTAAGGGTTTCAGTATATTGTAATTAAGGCGATGGGCTGATAACCTGTCACTACAGCAATATAGCTACAAATCTATCTAAAATATACCTCAAAACTTTGTCAGACGTGGCGGGACGATCTTTATATATGTATGTATGTATTGTTTTTTATTTTTTTTGAGTTTATTTATGGGCTCGTTTTACGTTACTGTAACACCCCTAAGGTATGGCACGCAATTAAATTAACACCCCGTATAAACAATCGGTGAGTAAAAAGGGTTTCGATAGCAAACGTAGCGAGGAGCAAAAAACTCGCTACGTGACGGACGGGGTAATGTCGGCGCGTTTGTGATACCGTGTCCATTGTCATGCAGCTTCCGTTGTCTAGTTATCTGACCCTTTGGCACCCGATACGGAGGTTGTAGGTTCTATTCCCACGGGGGAACACAAACAAAAACTCGCTACGCGTTTGTGATACCGTGGCCATTAACATCCAGCCTCCATGGTCTAGTTATTGACTCTTTGGCACCCGATCCGTTGTGGGTTCGACTTCCACAGGGAACATAATATTTATCACTTTGCTAGATTTTCCCAGGATAATGTAGGCAGAATCACCAAATTTTCTTTAAGTAGAAGATTGGCTGTCAGTGCTTCGAAAGGTACGTTAACCGTGACGTTCGTTAACTTTGGTAGTGTTCGTTATTTAATCCATATCAGAGGCCTTTTACGGTTTAAACACACTGAAATTGTGTTAAACATCGTCAATGTTATCGTCTGTTATATAATAATGGAAACGTACCGAAGAAAGTGTCCGTAACATTATTACCGGGTCAACTAATTCTAATTTAGATTTAAGCGGAGTTTGAAATTACTACAAAATTATCTCCTTTTAGTTTAATACATTCTTTAAAGAAGGGTTTTACGTACACTCAATAATGGAGTCGATTTGATAGGCACACGACTGAAATGAAATAAAATTCCTGTCATTTCCTGTAATCTTCTTAGCGAGTGAATTCTCGAGTCAAACGACACGATAAACCTTTGTGTAAGGTTTTCAAACCGCCTAGTAGCACAGCAATTAGGACTCTGGCGTGGTTTCAGTATCGACCACTATCAAAGACAGAGACCGGGACCGACGGCTTAACGTGCCCTCCGAAGCACGAAATCTTTTTCTTTTTCGGGCAATCAGGTGATTTAGCCTGCAATGTCCTAACCAAACTGGCGAAAACCTCACAAGGTGATAAATTGGCAAATATCAACTTTTGTGTGTGTGTCCCTGGGCATCGAACGTCCTGGGTTCGATGCTCCGGATCGTAAGCCCATGGCTCTAACCACTAGACCACTGAGGAAGTCAAATTTACAGCAGTGCCTACTGACCAACCTTAAAAAACATTATTTTGATTTAACGGAAATCGGTCTTATAGTTTGAGCCAATTAACTTGACTTAAAATGACACAGTCCGCGCATTGCAAAGTAAATTTTTGATTGGCAAAAAAATTTGGTCCTGGGTTTGATTCCCACTGGGGAAACACAAATTTGATATTTGAGAATTTATCACTTTGTGAATTTTTCCCCAGTTTGGTTAGGAAATTACAGGCTAAATCACCTGATTGCCCGAAAAAGAAAAAGATTTCGTGCTTCGGAGGGCACGTTAAGCCGTCGGTCCCGGTCGCTGTCTTTGATAGTGGTCGTTACTCAAACCATGTCAGAGGCCTGATAGTTGTGCTACTGGGCTGTTTAAAAACTCTGACACCAGGGTTGATCCCACCCACCCGACAAAAGAAGAATTGGCAAACAAAAAATAAGTTTCTCCAAGAAAATTGCCCTCTAGTGTACTCTGAAATCAGAGTCTATTTTTATAATAACAAAAGAGGTTGTATTTCTAACATGTCGGATCGCAAACTCCATTTCTCTGTCGCCTGCGGGCTGCGGCTGTGCGGAAGATAAACTTTATCTGGGCTCAAACGGACTGTTCCAAGATCTCTGCTGTTTTCCACTTATGGGAGATTTATTCTTTTCTTTTTATTCTTCTACGCTTGGGAGCGAGAGAAAAACATACAATCCGCCAGCTGCATTTCCTCCCGGGCATGTAAAAACCAGCTAAGGGATCCGAGGGTTTCAGTATATTGAATTTTGGCGATGGGTTGACAACCTGTCACTACAGCAATATACTTACAAATCTTTCTAGATAACCCTCAAAATTTTGTCAAACGTGGCGGAACGACTTTTGTTAGGTCGTTTACACTCTGCCTACCCCATTAGGGATAAAGGCTTGATTATAATGTATGGAAGATTTTTCTGTATCGTTGCGCATTGCGCAATTTCCCTGGGTCGCAAAATGCCCCTTTCTCATAATGTCCCTTTTCGTTTCTAGTATGCCATCAATGACTTTGACATGATTATGAAATCAGCTGTTATCTGTATTTAGAATATAATTATAAAGGCCGAACGATAATAATCTGTACATATCATCACATGACATTATCACTACATAGTATAAAACAAAGTCGCTTTCTCTGTCCCTATATGCCTATGTATGCTTAGATCTTTAAAACTACGCAACGGATTTTGATGCGGTCTTTCAATGGATAGAGTGATTCAAGAGGAAGGTTCATATGTATAATACATGCATAATATAGTAGAGAAACACTGATAATTTCCTTGCGAAGCCGGGGCAGGTCGCTAGTTTGGTATAAAAAGGCCTCTGCGCTGTTGGCTTCGGCCCCACGTATGCCCCAAAGGACCGGGTCGCTGTGGGCCCGTGATACTGAAAAGTGTACCAACAAATAATCCGTTATATTTCTGCCTCCTTTTACTGCAAACTAGTCTTCGGCCTGTTTTGATCCGCGTTGAGTGAGTTTTCCGGTGAGAATAAAATGTTTTCCGCGGTATACCATCTGTCACCATTACTTTAATTTAGTATTCGTATCCGTTCAGCAGTCTTGAAGTTTTAGACCAACAAACAGACAGAGTTACTTTCGCATTTACGTATAATATTAGTATGGATTTTAAATGACAGTACCAAACTTAAATCATCAAAGTTATTTCTAAGGCCGAATCGGCATCAGTGTCTGTATTTTATCTTCCTACGCATGATATTGGTACCAATTCGTAGTTGCAAAAATCACGACTTGACTAATAAAAGTCTATACCTGTCATGTTCTGTCATGAGAGAACCGAAAAGGACGGCGCTATTTTTAGTCAAGATTGAGTAAGTTGTGCTCTCTAAGATTGGATAGCATTGACCTTAAGATATTAGAGTGGTATGCCCCTAAGGGCGACCGGCCGGCTGCCGACTGCGTGGGTGCGGGTTCACTTCCCGCGCCGCGCCATTCGAGTGGGAACACCAGTTTTGTTATTCATACAAACAGACAAACTGTTTGTCTTATAGTCAAGTTTGTGGAAGTTATGTAACTAAACTAGTTTTGTGTTCATAACTTGATGTGGGATGATCTTATGTTAGTTTTATAACATGTTATATATTTATTTATGTTTTCTCCTTTTTGCTCGAAAATACATACACACACACACACACACACACATAAAATCACGCCTCTATCCCTTACGAAAATACATACAAACATATACTCACGTCTTTATCCCTAATAGGGTAGGCAAAGAGTAAATGACCTACACAAAGGTCATTCCGCCACGTCTGACAAATTTTCGACGATTATTTAATATATGTCAGCCAACCCTCGTATCCCTGAGCTGGTTTTTACAGCATGCCTAGATGGATATGCAGTTGGCACATTCTATGTTTTTTCGCTCCCAGGCCAGCATGGAAGAAATATATATGAATCTGCTTCAAAAGCCGCGAAGCCTTCACAAGCTTTTACCGACTGCGTTCTGCGACAAAGCGAACAGACGAGGGGCTTTTAGTGAGAAAGCCCTTGTTGTACAGGGTGTAACAATAAGGGTATATGCACCCTGGAGAATGGGAATCTGCCCATGGAACTAAACAAGTTTTTTCAAATTACCTAGGTCGAAAATCAATAGCCCTTTATAATATAATTACTTCCATGCTGGACTGGGAGAGGTAGAAAAACATAGAATGTTCCAGCTGCCCTTTCTCCCGGGCATGCTGTAGAAGATAGCAAAAGGGACTCGAGGGTTACAGTGTATTGTAATTTAGGCGATGGGCTGACAACCTGTCACTATGGCAATACACATTACAATCTAAAATTGCCCTAAATTTTTGTCAGACGCGGCGAAAGCGCCTTTTACGAGGCGTTTAACGCTCTGCCTACCCCGTAAGGGATAAAGGCGTGATTTTATGTATGTATGTTCCTTAATAATGGTGTCACCTGCTTGATTCTGCCTCTTTTCTTTCAACTTCGATTCGGATTCGATCGACTCGATAAACCATGAAAAGTGTAAAGGCACTTTGGCCTTTGTGATGACTGTGAGAGAAAACGAAACGTCGTTTGTTGACCACTGTTTGTTTCGTCTTCATTTCGACTCCTCAGATGCGTATGTGTCCGTATTACAGTTGGTTTGCAAGTGCTTCAACGCAATGTTTATTCAACATACAGATTGCATTATCTCGACAGGGATTCACGTGGAAAAGAACCCCCTTGCAGAGATCATGCTTAACTGCTTCTCCTAAAGAGTTGGATTCCGTTCCGATACAAACAAGCTAAGCTCACAAGAGCGAAGCACTTGAAAACCCTTAAAAAAGAATATTGTGAACTTCAAAACACCTAATCCATACTAGTGTTTACTTTAAAGACTTCGTGTAGAGCTCGTTAATGGTTATTATTGTCGTTTGATGAAATTGCTGGTCATACCACTACCATTGGACCGAAAAGAGTAAATATACGTACAGTTTGCTTTTTTAAATAATAAAATGGGAGAAAACAACTGTACTACAATGTGCTAATCAGCTGATGCATTTTGTATGGAACGTAGTATAATTTCTTTTTCGTATTACGACCTATAGGTACTATATCCTTAAGGAAAAGTGGTTAAGTTTCATAGGCAGATCCTCATCCTTCAGGATGCATATAATCTTTTTAGGGTTCCGTATCCAAAGGTAAAAAACGGGACCCTACTACTGAGACTTCGCTGTCCGTTTGTCCGTCTGTCACCAGGCTGTATCTCATTAACCGTGATAGCTAGAGAGTTGGAATTTTCGCATATTATGCATTACTGTTACTGCTATAACAACAAATACTAAAATCAGAATAAAATAAATATTTAAGGTGGGCTTCCATACAACAAACGTGATTATTTTGCCATATTTTACTCTATATTAAAAACGGCAACAGGTAAGTGCTTGAAATATTCGCAGAACATTGAGTTGTTTAATTACTTTCAAAATAAATCAAATCAAAGAAATAAAATAAATATTTAAGGGGGGATCCCATACAAAAACGTGATTTCTTTGCCGGTTTTTAGCTTTATATTAATAACGGTAACTAGAACAAACGGTTAAAATATAGTGTCTAAATATTGTATAGATAGTACGGAACCCCTCGTGCACGGGTCCGCCTCGCACTTGACTGGTTTTTTAACAGCCTGTATAAGGTTCTCCGGCTGCACGCTTTAATTGTGAAGGTCCGGTTACAAAGACTTCAACTAGGAGGTGACAACTTAGTTGAAAATAACGAGAGAGAAGGATGAAATTAAAATTTCTTTAAGTTTTCTTTTTCTCTCTCTTCTGCCCAGCGTTTTCTGGCCTGATGCTGGGCTCCGCTTTCCTGCTTTTTTTCATTTTTCCTGGTTTTCGTTTAAGTTTAAAGTTTTATTTTTCTGGTGGAAAAATCAAGAAATGTGGAACATGACATTCGGAACATTAGAAGATCCGGATTTCCACAACGTTGATATTTGTCAATTTATCACTTTGTGAGATTTCCTCAGTTTGGTTCGAACAATGCGGGCTAAATCATTGGAGTGTTTGAAAGAAAAAAAGATTCCATGCTTCGGAGGGCCGTCAGTCCCGGTCGTTCATAGGGCGTCCAGCCTAGCCTTGTCCCGTATCTCATGGGGTCGGCTACCTAATCTAGGAGATTGAACGAGGGTACTGGTTTTTACACAGAGCGACTGCCATCTGACCTCCGCAACCCAGAAGGGAAACCAGACCCAATCCTAGATTAGGTCAGAGTTTTCAAGCCGCCAATGCTTAGCACTGGCCTCTGATATGGCCATACACATGACCAAATCTAAATATTAATCAAGTATAAAATTAGGAAATAAATTTAAAATTAGGCAATTGTCACACACAATCGTATTCTTTATCATATTTTGTTTATGCTTAATAATTTTTTAAAAAAACCTAATCAGAAGCATTGATATTATGCATTTGGTCATGTGTACGGAGTTTGGTTAAGTTTGGTTCTACCGTTTAGGAATAAAAGCAAAACTAACTTTGTACTCTAGCGCCATCACATGTTCGCGCCACCAGCCAACAGGCGAGCGCTGCAGCGGCGAACGCTGACAAATGAAAGACACGGTACATTTACACTGACATTACTGGCACATACGTACATGTTCACGCCGCTGGGTTTCGAAACCTTGGGTCTTTGGGGCCCATGTAAAAAAAAAACATTTAATTTAATTTAATTTCTTTATTGAGAATCCACACACACACATAATCACGCCTTTATCCCTAATGGGGTACGCAGAGCGTAAATGACCTAAACAAAGGTCGTTCCGCCACGTCTGACAAAGTTTTGAGTGTTATTCAAGATGGTTTTGTACGTATATTGCTGTAGTGACAGGTTGTCAGCCCATCGCCTAAATTGCAATATACTGAAACCCTCAGATCCCTTAACTGGTTTTTACAGCATGCCCGGGAGGAAATGCAGCTGGCACATTCTATGTTTTTCTCTCGCTCCCAGGCCACCATGGAAGGCCAGTATGTAAATAAAAACCTATAAAAAATTTACTTTGTTTGGGATTTCGCTACTCCGGTAGTCCCTTAAGTTATTTACATAATTTCGACACAGTTTAAATTTCCGTATTTTTAGTTATGGTCGTGGCTTTGTTTTTACTCGAAGCTAATTGACGAATCAACAATGGGTGACCGATTGGTCGCAGGTTCGATATCCCGTTGCAAGATTAGGTGCTGTTTACTTAAGGTCATTACCAATGTTAAATGCCTCCGTGGTCTAGTGGTCTGAGCCGTGGACTTTCGATCTGTCGGTCGTGGGTTTAAGAACATAAAAGTGACTGATAATATTTGAGATTTTTCCTATTTTTTTTTTACTTGTGATGGGTTTGGAATGCTCTTGACTCTAGACACATAGGTCAGGGATGATCGTGACAGAGTCGACGATGGAACGAGCAAACCCAGAAGATGCCTGTTATGGCACTAGCAGTCTTCCGCACCGACAGAACACAGCAAGCTATTTGGCGCCGTACTCCGGTGAGACGGTGGTCGCGAGCCAGGCGGCCCCTTGCGGAGCCTACCACCGCTTATTTAGGACGATGCAATCACCAGACTTTCTGTAAGAAAAGGGATTCCGTATTTCAGTGGGCACGTTAAGCCGTCGGTCTTAAGCCAAATCCAATATAGAACTTTATTTACTGTGAAATTTCAACTGACTTTTAGGCGGTTTAAACATTTTACTAAATAGTCGAATCACGAACAAAAAAATCTCGGGTTCCAATAAGGCGATAAGAATTCTGATACGTGTATAAATACAGGGGCAGGCTTATTGCTTATTGCGCTGGCTCGCTTCCAGCGCACGTTGGATTGAAAACATACCAAATATAAATTTACGCCGGATTCTAATAGTGCAAGTGATGTGGTTTGAAACATTTAGCGGTTATACCACGGCTATCATACGAATACAAAATATAAACTGTTGTATTTATTTGCGTTTTAAATTTTCCATAGAATGTGCCAGCTGCTTACCATATCGGAATGCTGTTGAAGTCAGCTAAGGGATTCAAGTGTTTTGTAATTTAGGCGATGCTGACAACTAACTGATGTGATCTCTCCCTACCCCTCCGGGAAAGAGGCGTGATGTTATGTACGTATAACCAGTCCACACAACCACATTTTCATTTCAAATTGCTCTCAAGATTCAATTCATACATATATACATATAATCACGCCTTTATCCCTAATAAGGTAGGCAGAGCGTAAATGGCCTAAACAAATGTCGTTCCGGCACGTCTGACATGTTTTGAGGGTTATTTAAGATAGATTTGTAGGTATATTGCTGTAGTGACAGTGTATGATAGAATATACTGAAACTCTCGGATCCGTTAGGTGTTTTTTACAGCATGCCCGAGAGCAAATGCAGCTGGTACATTTCATGTTTTTCTCTCGCTCCCAGAGCAGCATGGAATTCAATTTATACACCTTTTCACAGGCGTTTTACGATCTGCCTACCCGAATGGATATAGACGTGATTTTATACTACGTAAATAATGTTTTACAATTTACAAAATACCGATACGTGATCACCTTAACTTAGTAGAATCAAACCCTAAACTTTGTTTATTCGAAACTCCATATAAATATTTATCTGTTCCAAAGTTGTTCAAACTAAGAATCGAACTTTGTGCTTTTCTTTGGTTTAACGAACTAACGAACCGTAGGGGGTTACATCGATAGAATCTTTCTGGATTTATACAAAGTGTAAGGGACAGCGTCCCGCAAACTGATAGAGGTTGCTCAGTCAAAGAAACTGAGCAACTATCAGCAGGATGTTTTGTTTAAGAAGTGAAATATGAAATTTGGTTTTGCATATAAATTGTCCGATTGAGGTGGTCATTTCGAATGAGAAGGCCAAATTATTTAATTATCTCTTGTAAGAATTTCCTGGTGTTCTTTTTTAGATTACCTATACGTGTGCATATACGTAGAAAACAAAGACACAACAGGTTCAGCTTATTTCTAAAAAGAAATCTCTTCCAGTAGGCCTAGGCTAGAGAAATTCTATTCTGAAAGGCAGATACGACGTGCATAATTAAAGAAATATATATCGTGAAAGTTGTTTAGTTTCCTTGACTGAGCAACCCCTATTTGCAGAAAGTTGACCCGAACTCTCTGCCTATCTTCTTCTCTTTCTTCTTCATCTTCTGTCGTGTGGGTATCGAGTTTCTTCCATGCTGGACTGGGAGAGATAGAAAAACAGAATGTTCCAGCTGCCCTTCCTCCCGGGCATGCTGTAGAAGTCAGCAAAAAGACTCGAGGGTTACAGTGTATTGTAATTTAGGCGATGGGCTGACAACCTGTCACTATAGCAATACACATTACAATCTAAAATTGCCCTCAATTTTTGTCAGATGTGGCGAAAGCGCCTTTTACGAGGAGTTTGACGCTTTGCCTACCCCGTAAGGGATAAAGGCGTGATTTTATGTATGTATGTATGGGTATCGAGTCGATCGACGCTATGAACCCTGGTGTCCAGAGTTTTTAAACCACCTAATAGCACAGCTTCTATCATGCTGGCCTGGGAGCGAGAGAAAAACATAGAGTGTGCCAGCTACATTTTCTCCCGAGCATGCTGTAAAAACCAGCTACGGGATCCGAGGGTTTTTGTATATTGCAATTTAGGCGATGGGCTGACAACCTGTCACTGAGCAATATACATAACATAACATAAAAATACTTTATTGCACGTAAGAATACAAATCAAAATGCCTACAAATCTATTTTAAATAACCCTCAAAGCTTTGTCAGTCGCGGCGGAACGACCTTGGTTCAGGTCGTTCACGCTCTGCCAGGCCTTGTAAGGGATAAAGGCGTGACTATATGTATGTATGTAATAGCACAGCTCTCTGGCATGGTTTTGGGTAACGACCGCTATCAAAGACAGTGACCGGGACCGACGGCTTAACGTGCCCTCCGAAGCACGAAACACTTTTTCTTTTCGGACAATCAGGTGATTTAGCCTGCATCGTCCTAACCAAAATGGGGAAAATCTCACTAAGTGATAAATTGGCAAATATCAACTTCGTGTTCCCCCCTGGGAATCGAACCCAGGACCTCCGGTTACGTTATGCCTTAGGCGGTATCTTGAGCCCATGGCTCTGACCACTAACCCACAAAGCTCTGCCTATCCTGCAAAGGACATAACCCTGACTATATTACTCTTGTTTATGTCCGTTTTCATATTTTAGAAAATTCACCTCATATTTCACTTTATAAACAACGTCAAGAGTTCTATACATAAAAGAGGTCCTTCAGGTGGCGATACTAGCCAAGTGGCGTTCCATACATACATATAATCACGCCTTTATCCCTAATATATATATGTATATATATATATATATATATATATGATATGAGCATGTATGAAGAGATTAATGAATGTGGATGAAGCGAAAGAAGTATGTAAGGATCGAAGCAAGTGGAAAGATGTGGTCTCTGCCTACCCCTCCGGGAAAGAGGCGTGATTATATGTATGTATGTATGACTTTTAGATATATTGCTGTAGGGACAGGTTGTCAGCCCATCGCCTAAATTACAATTTACTGTAACTCTCGGATCCCTTAGCTGGTTTTTGCAGCATGCTTGGGAGGAAATGCAGCTGGCACAATTGATGTGTTTCTCTCGCTCCCAGGCCAGCTTGGAAGATAATAACTCGTTGTAGTAACATGAAGAAAAATTGCTGTTTGTGGCCGTTATTTGCAATTTTCTTTCTGTTACTACAACGAATTATCAATCGCAAATTTATAAGGTTCTAAATTATCTTCACTACATAGTATAAAACAAAGTCGCTTTCTCGGTCCCTATATCCCTATGTATGCATTAATCTTTAAAACTACGCAACGGATTTTGATGCGGTTTCTTGTAATGGATAGAGTGATTCAAGAGGAAGGTTTATATGTATAATACATGCATAATATAGTACAGAAACACTGATAATTTCCGTGCGAAGCCGGAACGGGTCGCTAATAATTACTATAACTTGATTCTGTTAGACCGGTTTTTTCGATTCACTGCGTTTTTTTACTATTGGGGGCGCCACTTGGCTAGTATCGTCACCTTTAAGTGATATCCATCTCTCTCTATCTACCTACGTATATTCTATCCTATAATAAGAGGAGTGCAACGAACATGAGGTCCTTCACCCTGACTGGGTATAGGTATAGACAGGGGCGGACTCGGACGGATATATACATACATACATATAATCACGCCTTTATCCCTAATGGGGTAGGCAGAGCGTAAACGACCTAAACAAAGGTCGTTCCGCCACGTCTGACGTTTTGAGGGTTATTTTAAGATAGATTTGTATTTGACGGATATATTCAGGCTTGTTTTCAGGTGATTCTGCCTGCAATGCCCTAACCAAACTGGGAAAAACCTCACAAAGCTATAAATTGACAGATATCAAGGAGTTTATTAGTAGTCGGTCTTCTTCTTCTTAGGAATTCTCGAGTCGAACGACCGGATGAACTCTGACATTCTCGAGTCGAACGACCGGATGAACCCTGGTGTCAGAGTTTTCAAACCGCCTATTAGGTCTCTGACGTGTTTTGAGGAATGACCTCTATCAAATACAGCGACCGGGACCGACGGCTTAACGTGCCCTCTGAAGCACGGAATCTTTTTTTCTTTTCGGACAATCAGGTGATTCAGCCTGCAATGTCCTAACTAAACTGGAGAAAACCTCACAAAGTGATATATTAACAAATATCAACGTTTTGCTCCCCCCCCCCTGGGTATCGATCCCAGTACCTCTGGATCGTAAGCGTATCGCTCTGACCACTAGACCACGGAGGCAGTTGAGAGTTGAGGAGACAAATTAATTATGCAACTGTTTCTTTGCTATGTAACTCAACTAACTAAATAAAGTTTCACTTTTAGTGCGCAAAAACAGAAGAAAAAACAAAACTGCAAATAGATTGTCTTGTCTTTAAGTAAACAAAAAATTACAGAAAAAAAACTGCCTCCGTGGTCTAGTGGTCAGAGCCATGGGCTTACGATCCGGAGGTCCTAGGTTCGATTCCAAGGGACACACACGAAGATTGTGAATTTATCACTTTGTAAGGTTTTCTTCTGTTTGGTTAGGACATTGCAGGCTGAATCCGTGCTTCGGAGGGCACGTTTAGCCGTCGGTCCCGGTCGCTGTCTTTGATAGTGGTCGTTACTCAAACCACGGCAGAGGCCTAATAGGCGGTTTGAAAACTCTGACACCAGGTTTCATCGGATCGTTCGACTCGAGAATTCACTCGCTAAGAAGAAGAAGACCGACTACAAATAAACCTCTTGTGTCTATTTCTTCAAGAAATCCCATCTCCACCAATCTACCTAGGTAACTAATTAAATCTTCATTATTTACTCCTACCTACCCCCAAGGTAAAAAGTTACAAGTCTCGCTGAAGTTGAACGAAGTTCCCACGTTTAATTTCCTGTCATTTAGACTTTGTCTTAGCTTCTCGTTTCGACTTGTTAATTTCTTTATACTTAACCTGTTCGGAAAGTTCATCATTTCATATTTGAAATAAAGATACCCCACTCAATATTTTACAGAAAAAACAATAATATATTTACATTGTTTTTTTTTTATTACCACATTTTTATTCATATTGTGCACGTCTTATCCGCTTTACGTTTTATGCTATCTCACTTCTTAGGTCTGCTGTAAGACATTTCATTTTAGAAATAAGCACTACCTGTTGTGTCTTGATTCCTATGTAATTGTTCTGTGTATGTTTCTGTGTACAATAAACTGTTAAATAAATTGCATACATACATACACATAATCACGCCTCTATCCCTAATGGGGTAGGCAGAGCGCAAACGATCTAAATAAAAGTCGTTCCGCCACGTCTGACAAAGTTTTGACGGTTATTTAGGATAGATTTGTAGGTATATTATTAAATAAATTGCGTCATAATAATCTATCTTCGTACCGAATTTTATATTAATAGTTGTAAAACTGAGTTTTCAACAGGGTCGTGGTTTACAGTCGGACCGACAGACAGATATGGCTAAGTGATAAGGGTTCCTTAGTTGACTACGGAGTCCTAAAAAGGGAAGGAAGTACGTGATTTCTATCTTACTTTATTCCCTACCTTTTTTTATACAGGACAGGAAACAGGCAGGTGCCAAAATGCAATGCTGCACTGAGAGCGACAGCAAAACAAATTCAACCTGCGTTTCCTCCCGGGCATGCTTTAGAAAGTAGTAGAGACAGACGAGAGTTTCAGTGTATTGCTATCTCAATATTTGCCTTAGCGATGATGATTTCTTTGCACCCGGTACGACCCTACACAAGAGCGGAATTAGGGGGAGAGGTACGGGGGCACGTGCCCCCCCACAACGGTGATTTTTTGTAGAGGTTCCATTACAGTACATACTTAAAAGTAAAACGCCGCCTATATTGTACTGTCACGTTTATTCCTTTTAATTTTTGTTGTGTTTCTTTGTGCAATAAAGAATTTTGTATTGTATCGCAAGCACAGTATATTTATTGGATCCCCCCAGAAATAAATCCTGTATTCGCCCTTGACCCCTCAGTCCGTCCCTGTGTCTAACAATCCCCCCTATACCACGGCTGCAGCGAACTTGGCTGAAATTCATTTTCTTGCAGATTTACTTAAAACTCTTATTATTTAGTGTTTAACTTTGAGTTTGCTCTGATATCGGGTGCTTTTAAACAATTCAAGTGGCATTTGGGGATTTTCCCGTGGGTAAAAATGTTAAACACTTCAGATGGGATTTTATTTATCTTCCATGCTGGCCCGGGGGCGTGAGAAAAATATAGAATGTGCCAGCTGAATTTCCTTCAGGGCATGCTGTAAAAACCGGCTATGGGATCCGAGGGTTTCAATTTAGGTGACGAAACAACATGTCACTACAGCAATATGCCTACAAATCTATCTTAAATAACCCTCAAAATTTTGTCAGACGTGGTGGAACGACCTTTATTTATTTATTTAACAGTTTATTGTACACAGAAACATACACAGAACAATTACATAGGAATCAGACCTTTCTTTAGGCCGTTTACGCTCTGCCTACCCCATTATCGACAAAGGCGTGATTATATGTATGTATGTACTTAAACTACTATTTTATTATGTTGTCATATCTAATAGCTAAAATTTATTTACTTTTTTATTTAACAATTTATTTTACACAAAAAACATCATAAACACAGGACATAAAAAACAAACACACAACAGGCACTGCTTATTTCTAAAAAGAAATTTCTTACAGCAGACCTACAGAAGTGATAATTTAAACTTATTTTAGAAAAAAGATCTTCGATTAAAAGACATGAAACTTTGTTTACCTTTATTCTAAAACTGAGTTGGAAATACTATAGAGTAACAAGCAAACCCATATCAAATTTTATAAAACTTGTACCATTTGCTGCACAGCTGTACCGAGAAGCAAGAATTTATGAAATGTAAATGATTGATAAACATGACCATTGTTAGAACATATGTTACATACCGGGTGTAAGGGACAGCGTCCCGCAAACTGATAGGGGTTGCTCAGTCAACGACACTGAACAATTTCCATTAGGAAATACTTTCAGGCAGTGAAAATAGATATTGGCTTTTCCATACAAAATTCCCACCTCAATCAGACAATTCGTATGGAAAAGCTTTTTCTTTTTACAAACTCAAATCACTTTATTTCCACAAAACACATTACAAAAACACACAATCAAGAATAACATAACAAACTGGAAAGATAGGCATATAGATATTTAACAGAAGTGGAGAAAGGTGTGGACACAGTTTTCACTTCCTAAAAGAATTTCCTGATGGAAGTTGTTCAGTGTCGTTGGCTGAGCAACCCGTATCAGTTTGCGGGACGCTGTCCCTTACACCCGGTATAGTCCCATACATTACGTACAACCCGGAGCGGTTTTCGTTCGATTTGCATAGGTTCTCTGGTGTTTGTTTTTGTGTTAAAGAGAACTAGACGTTTTTCCACTAGACGGCACGGTGACGGCACGGCGACGGCGACGATGCCGTGGCTCTGTTGTTCCGCTAGACGGCACGGCAACGACACTGCAACGTCCACCTAAAGTATTTCCAAATCAGTTTGAATAAAGCTTTACGAAGTTTCATGCCTTTTTATTCAAAAATAAATTATACGTATTCATATTATTATGCAAATTAGTTAAATTACTAAAACTACTATTTCATTGTGTTGGCATATCTACCAGCTAAAACTTAATTTAGAAACAAGATCATCGATTAAAAGACATGAACTTTGTTTACCTTAAACTGAGTTGGAAATTTATTTATTTATTCAATCACAACGCAGTATGGCAGGCCGGCGACGGTACCGGCGGGAATCAATGTCGTGCCGTTGCCGTGCCGGCAAGTGGAAAAGCGTTCCATATAATTTCATTGATTTTCATAGATTATCTTTTCCATGCTGGACTGGGAGCGATAGAAAAACATAGAATGCTCCAACTGCATTTACTCCCGAGCATGCTGTAGAAACCAGCTAAGGGATCGGAGGGTTTTAGTATATTGTAACTGCCTCCGTGGTCTAGTGGCTAGTGCCATGGATTCCCGATCCGGAGGTCCTGGGTTCGATTCCCGGGGGGGAAACACAAAGTTGATATTTGAGAATTTATCACTTTGTGAATTTTTCCCCAGTTTGGTTAGGACATTGCAGGCTAAATCACCTGATTGTCCGAAAAAGAAAAAGATTTCGTGCTTCGGAGGGCACGTTAAGCCGTCGGTCCCGGTCGCTGTCTTTGATAGTGGTCGTTACTCAAACCATGTCAGAGGCCTGATAGTTGTGCTACTAGGCGGTTTCAAAACTCTGACACCAGGGTTCATCGGGTCCGTAGACTCGATACCCACTCGACAGAAGAAGAAGAAGTATATTGCAATTTAAGCGATGGGCTGACAACCTGTCACTACAGCAATATACGTACAAATCCATCCTAAATAACCCTCAAAACTTTGTCAGACGTGGCGGAACGACTTTTGTTTAAGTCGTTTACGCTCTGCCTACCCCATTAGGGATAAAGGCATGATTATATGTATGTATGTATCTCTTCCACGGTACCGTCGACCGTGCTTTGCCGTCTAGTCGAAAAACGCCCAAAGCTGGACTGAAAGCCGTTTGAGGATTTGGTAAACAACGCATTGATTTCAGCATGGATTCTGTTAAGGAAAATTTTATAATAGACTGCACTGAATTGTAACTCTTTGATGAAACGTTAATATTAATGGTTAACCTTAGATCCAATATAATTCTAGATACACAAACGCTGCTTGAAAAATGGCACCTAAAATCAAGGCATATGCCTTGTTTTTATGTCAGTCCGTATTTGACAAATCGAACTTTATTTTAAAAGCTTTAAGTAAACCACTTTACGACCTATTTTACATAAAGTTGACGTGGATTGAGTCTGATTCTGTATGTATAGGAGCGTGTATCTATAACTATTCTTGATTGTACCTACACACAGATATTCTTAAAATTAACTTAATCTAGATACATTATGTACAAAGGCGAGCTTAACTCAAAATATTTGAGTTGTCTTCCAGCTTACCGTGTGAGTGATAACAGCAGGCAAGAGTGTACGCAAAGACTATAATAAGCTACATATAAATATATATTCTTACATACATAACTATATTTGATCTAAGTGGTTAACAGTCAAACTTTACTAAAATGTTTTTTTTTTTCTTTTTCAGGTATAAACGAGTAACTTCAGATGAAACCGTTGGCGAAGATGACGCAAAACGTAAATAATTTATTTAATAGGTGTAAAAAAATGCTGAGCAATCTTTAGAGTATGAACTTACCCATGAATTTCAACAACTTTCCCCAAGGTAGGTACAATAGGTCGAAATATTAAAATAAAATGGGCCTCCCATACAAAATTAGTCGAACTAATGGCAACATTTGATTTCTTTTTAATTAATTTGTATCAATATTATTTATATTCCCTGTATCGGCAGTTTTTTTTTGTATTATGTTAAAATAATCATCGCACTAAACCCTAACCTAAACCCATACGTCCCGATTAATATCGTTTATCACCGTAGATATTAGTCGTAAAGCCATGTCAGAGGCCAGTGCTAAACGTTGGCGGCTTCAAAACTCAGACCTAATCTAGGATTGGGTCTAGTTTCCCTTCTGGGTAACGGAGGTCAGATGGCAGTCGCTCTGTGTAAAAATCAGTATTCGTTGAATCCCCTAGATTAGGTAGCCGACCCCGTGAGATACGGGATAAGCGAAGGGAGATAATGATATCTATATGTCTATGAAGTTTCCGTATAATATCATCAAAGCGAGGTTGTTAAGGCGCCTAGCTACCCAACCCCGTATTAATATTCATAACGTGTTATTTTTCAGTCTGTGCTCTCGCATAATCAAAGATGGCGCCTCGCAGACGCTGCTGCAGTTTCTATGTAGATTTCGTCTAAAAATAACATTCCAGAGTCTCTGTGGTCTAGTGATCTGAGCCATGGGCTGGTGATCCAGAGATGTGGGTTCGATTCCGATAAAGAAAAAAAAAAGTGGCTTTGGTTAAAAAATTGCAGTTTATATTATATAATCAATAACTTGAATAACGAAAAAAATATGCTTCGGATGACACGTTAAGTTGTCGGTCCCGGACGCTGTTTTAGATAGTGGTTTTTACACAAACTATGTGAGAGGCTTCATTGGTCTGTTTAAAAACATTGACACTTTGGATTCCGATATTCAAAAGAAAGTTTCTTTGAAAATAAAATTACTTCCGATTACAATCTTAAAACTTCATTTTTTCCAGTTCAATAACTTTAAAGTTACTTTACAGTAGGTGCACTCGAAATATGCCATTCAAAATTACACTTTATCGTCTCCCAATAAGATTGAATTTCGTGCGACATCCGCTGTCCACTTGCCATATGTCGCGCCAGGTGTTTTCTTATTGACATGTTCCAATTTGAAATATTTTTTTCTTTTTTAGATTGTGAAATAATCGGCCAGCCAGTTCGTATCGATTTACTAAAATTGTTATTATTCTTTCTGGCTGTTTATTGTGCTCCATTGCCTATTAAGGCAGATTAAAAATAAGATAGACTTTTACGCGGGAAAGGAGAAGTGTCAAGCGTTGTGCTAGGTTTAGTAGATTTCATCGCAACATGTAGCATGCTGAAAAAATACTGTTTATAAAGAGCTACGTTCAGAATAAAAATAAATTCTCGCGGCAAACCCTCGCGTTTCAATTTTATTATTCGGGAAAATTATTTTCGAGGGCTTGGCTGTACTAGAGTCGTCGATGTCGGGAAACGAATCACGAAACTGAAGTGGAGGTGGGCAGGACACTTGGCTCGTCGGGACGACGGACGGTGGACCAAGGCGGTAACGGACTGGCTGCCGTTATCATCAAAACGTCCAGTAGGCAGCCACCAACCAGATGGAGTGACGATATAGTGGCGATCGCGGGGAAACAGTGGGTGCAAGAGGCACAGGACCCGTGTAGGTGGCGATCAAACGAAAGAAAGAGAGGCCTATACTCAGCAGTGGGTAGATGTAGGCTGAAATGATGATGATGATGATGATGGCTGTATGGCCTTAGATGCCTTTGCTTTTAAAACAATAAAACTTTTTTTTTATATAGGCTGCATGTGCCTCATTGTCTTTTCCATAAACACAAAAAGTAAGATAAGGTCGGCAATCGTGCGAAGTCTAACGCTATTAAGTGTGACCAATTGCGATGCAGAAAAATAGCATTAAATCAGTTAAAACCGTGACGTTGTGAAAATTTTGATAGGAAGTTTATATCCGCTTTTTTTTATTAAGCCTCCGCTCTACCTTCGGACGAAGTCCTTTGTTACATACATACAATCACGCCTTTATCCGTAATGGGGTAGGCTGAGCGTAAACGACTTAAAAAAAGGTCGTTCCGCCACGTCTGACAAAGTTTTGAGGGATATTTAAGATAGATTTGTAGGCATATTGCTGTAGTGACAGGTTGTCAGCCCATCGCCTAAATTACAATATACTGATACCCTCGGATCCCTAAGCTGATTTTTACAGCATGCCCGGGAGGAAATGCAGTTGGCACATTCTATGATTTTCTCTCGCTCCCAGTCCAGCATAGAAAACTTCTCGTATACCTTCTATCTTTTTCAAGACTGCCGGATTACAAATATGTTCGTTATAATTTAAGCCTAACCTTACTGTACCAAGTGTAAGGGACAGCGTCCCGCAGACTGATAGGGGTTGCTCAGTCAACGACACTGAACTACTTTCAACAGGATTTTTTTTCAGAAAGTGAAAAAATATATTGGCATTTCCGTACAAATTGTCTGATCGCAGTGAACATTTTGTATGGAAGAACCAAATATTATTTTCTCTTCCTGAAAGAATTACCTGGTGAAAGTTGTTCAATGTCGTTGACTGAGCAACCCCTATCAGTGTCCCTTACACCCCGAATAGTATGGTGTACTGTAGATTGTATAAGATATAAGGTCAAAATCGAATCCATGGTCAATAAAAATGTTGTTCATTTTAACCCTCTTACAACATACCCCAAAAAAACACCCTGATCGCACAATAAAACGATCAAGACTATAATTCCCGCCATAAAACTAAGGGTCAGTTCACACCGGGACGAGACGCGATGTATCAGCACTTTTCAAGAGTCTTGGCGGGCGGTGGTGTGTGATTTTCGCGCTCCGTGAAGAAAAGGGTTAAAACGTTGAAGTCAATAGTAAATCATAACCCTCCTTTTTGCTTTGCCGTAGTCGGGTAATAAGTAATTCTCCCAATCGATTTAAAGTAATGGCGGCAAATCTCCCAGAGCTCGGGCCACTGTGCCCAAATAAAGTGTTTGCGCAACACACAGGTGCACTCTCTATTCCTTCAATCTTTTATTCTGAAGGGACATATTGACTGACACGACCAGAGAGAAATCAGCCGCAGAACCGACTATTTACTTGCCCATCCGACATTTATTATTTATTTATTATTTTTGTGATAATCCGGTGATCCTGCCTGTAATTTCCTAACCAAACTAGAAACAACAACACATAGTCATTGTATCGGGAATCGAACCTAGGACCACAGGGTCGTGAGCCCGTGGCACAGACCACTAGACCACGGAGGCAGTTGAAGTCAAACATACAAGTGTGTTTTATCAATACTTTTCAAGAGCGTCATAAAACATCGGCAGTCTTTGAGATACAACAGTCGCTTTCCGGTGTGAACTGACCTACGACCCCCTGGGGGTAGGCAGGGGCGTTTAATTTCGACGGTTATCTGTCCATCGCACCTGCGCAGACGCAGGGGTCGTCACGGTTCGGTAGACGAGCACCTTGCGTGGGAGATTGTGTAGGCACATTTGTCAAAATAGGTTTTGTTATATTATAATAGTACGACTTATATAACTTCCATGCTGGTCTGGGAGCGAGAGAAAAACATAGAATGTGCCAGCTGCATTTCCTCCCGGGCATGCTGTAAAATCCAGCTAAGGGATCCGAGGGTTTCAGTATATTGTAATTTAGGCGATGGGCTGACAACCTGTCACTACAGCAATATACCTAGAATTCTATTTTAAATAACCCTCAAAACTTTGTCAGACGTGGCGGGACGACCTTTGTTTAGGTCGTTTACGCTCTGCCTACCCCATTAGGGATAAAGGCGTGATTATATGTATGTATGTATGTAATAGTACGATTTTGGTGCCGATTCGGCCGTAGTTACGACTTAAGGTACCTCCCGGCAAATGGTTGTTCCTAAGAGCTTATTTCTCCTAAACGAATCATTGGAAAACCCTACAAAAATATACATCTGCTAAATAAGTTCATGGCCTGCAAATGCAACATTTAAAAATATTCTAGTTCATAAACAAGTATGCTTAAAAAATCTGGAAGTAAAGCTGTTTTATCATTAAATTTGATAACCCTTCTATACTATTAGGAACGCTTTCACGGCTTCTTTGGGAAATTATCCGTGTTATAATTATCTAAAATCGCAAATTAGCTTTTTTTAATCCGACTCGTAGTTTTTATGGAAGTAGCTTTTTTAAGCGTTTTTTTTGGCGCGGCCACGGACGCTGATTTGGACCATATTATAAGGCATTACGGGCGATGGTTGCATATCTTGAAATCTACCTGCTCTTCTGCCGTCAGGACACCTTAACTTATTTTAGTGTGGTTCTCTCCACTGATTTAAGAAATCGCTGGCGCTAGCTCTTTTCTTCTATTCTGTAATACAAGATCTAATTTTAATCAAATCATTAATTTACCCTTGAAATTAAGGTGTGGATCAAAATTACGTTGTCTATAGATAGGTACATATGTCCCTTTCTTGAACGCTTATGCCAGAAAATGATCAATTTAATTTAGCGTTTTTAACCGAACATAATAATAATAACATAATACAAGCCAATCAAAGATGAATTCCGTTTTATTTATTTATTTATTTATTTATTTTTTAATGGAACACCAACAGTACACATATTACAAAAAACACATAAGAAAATACAAGCATTAAGACACAGCCTGATATGAGTACCAATAACAGGTGAACACAGCATTCTTAAAAGATAATACAGTAAATTAAAAGGAATTTAAGTTATAAGTTGACAAAATAAAATAAAATAAAAAATACATCAAGTCTTTTTCAAAAGAGAAAACAAATTATAAAACGAAATTAAAATTTTGTGAAAAATCTACAATATAATTAAATGTTATGTTACAATTTTGCTGACCTTCCTCTTAAAACATTCCAAACTATCGTTAAAGATATCCAACTTGGCACTAAGTTCATTGTATGTGGTGCAAATTCGTGAAATTGGCGAATTTCCACCTAAGTTGGTTCGGAAGGATGGTATTTTAAGTATAGCACTAATAGCTGAACGTGGATAATGGTAAGGGATAGACAAACCAATGCGAGCGAGAATCTCCGATGAGTCAAACACATTATTCAGGGTCTTAAATAAGAATGTAAGATCTCGAACTTTACGTCTATTACGAAGTGACTGCATCTTAAAAAACAACAAACGAGTTTCGTACGATCATCATCCGTTTTGACAGACATGCGCAACCAACAGTTTAAATATTTCGGAAGTTCAAATGCATTATCTATATTTGATATGGTGCATTAAAAACGGCGCGTTTTCCCGAAAACCGCCGCCATGACAGTTGTAATGGGCGCACGCCGGAAGTGAGTCCGTTGCCGCCATTACGCTATCTCCGTCACTTCCGGTCGCGGTTCGCTGCTCTGGTTTTTAGGCATTGGTGCAAAGAATTTGAAAAATTATGGGCATAGTGGACAGATAATTCGGGGTTATTAAAAGTCAATTAATCTTAGTGACAAGTTGTCAGCCCATCGTCTAAATTGCACTATGACCCTTGAATTCCCTTTTGCTGACTTCTAGATTCTGCCAGCTGGAGCATTCTATGATTTTCTATCACTCCCAGTCCAGCATGGAACCAAAAAACTATGATTTACTATGAAATTGACATGAAAAGCAACTACGTACTAACTACGTATTGTGTAGGTAATATTAATTGGTTATTCCGCAATTTTCCCATAGATCTTGCATGTGTGTTATAAAATGTAAAAAAAAATGTTTACTTAACCCATTGTTGTACTAACAAATGTTACGATGTCTTTTCCCATACAGATTGTAAGTTTGAAGCTAGGTATCATGTAACAAGGTAGCTGATTTCATCCTACTTCCTTCTTCATACTGGCCATCTTTCGAAATTACTATAGCACGCCATCTACATGCCAAACTTCAAACTTCACTCATACATCATATGAAAAAATCATTTAATATCACGAATTGGTATAATTGCGAGAGCCCGATCGTGTAGTGGATAGGGCCGCTGCCTCCTGAGCGGGGAGGTCGTGGTTCGAATCCCACCACGTGCCTATGTGTTTCTCGGTGTTCGAATTTTATATGTACGTTTATTCGGCGCTTTTTCCGTGCTTCGGAAGGCACGTTAAGCCGTTGGTCCCGGTTAATATCGTTTAACACCAATAGATATTAGTCGTTAAACCAAGTCAGAGGCCAGCAAGCATTGGCGGCTTGAAAACTCTGACCTAATCTTGGATTGGGTCTGGTTTCTCTTCTGGGTTGCGGTGGTCAAATGGCAGTCGCTCTGTGTAAAAACCAGTACCTTCACTCAATGATCTAGGTTAGGTATCCGACCCCATGATTTACGGGATAAGGCGACGGAAGATGACAAATCGTTGTGACTATTTAGCAACAATAAAGACACAGCATCGGAAGATCCGGTGCCTTTCATCCGTGTTAATAAAATCACCAGCCGTTATCCGGCTTTCATTGCTACAACTGTTCCTGCCATAGCTTCCTACGCAACAAGCATTTTGCTTCTTCATATCGAATGAGTTTTTGAGGCGACGAAAGACCTGATGAATCCTGGTGTCAAAGTTATTATGCCGCTTTGCTACATACATACATATAATCACTCCTACATACATACATCCTTTATGGCGTAGGTAGAGCGTAAACGACCTAATCAAAGGTCGTTCCGCCACGTCTGACAAAGTTTTGAGGGTTATTTAAGATTGGTATATTGCTGTAGTGACAGGTTGTCAGCCCATCGCCTAAATTGCAATATATACAGAAATCCTCGGATTCCTTAGCTGGTTTTTACAGCATGCCCGGGAGGAAATACTGGCACATTCTATGTTTTTCTCTCGCTCCCAGTTCAGCATGGAAGAATGAATCCTGGTGTCAAAGTTTTTATATCGCATTGGTAACTTGTTTAAAAAACACAGCCGCAGTAACTGTCTGAATGTAAACGGAAAGCTTAAAAAGAATTTGCATGTGGTTATTACTAATATAAACTGAGTGCTTACGGGAAAATCAAATATAAAACTTTTGATACTCATGGTAAAACTAAAATATTTGCAACAAAAAGAAGGGGGCTTATCAATTTCACAAAATCCATTAATAATAAATGAAAAAATATCTACGATTACAGTGATAAAAACGGATACAAAAATAGAGTGAAAATGTTAATCAACATATTCCCGCCAAATGGGCCGCGTAATGGCGTCCACGTCGGGCAAAGGGCATGACACGCATACAGCCATGCGGCGCGCCCATACAAAACCTATCCAAATACAAACCATTTACACAGAATGATGTTACTATAACGTGACGTCATAATTAGTTATTTTCATACAAACAATCGTTTTTGACATTAATTTAATTTTAAATAAAACAAACTCGCTTTCTCTGTCCCTATATCCCTATGTATGCTTAGATCTTTAAAACTACGCAACGGATTTTGATGCGGTTTCTTTTAATGGATAGATTGATTCAAGAGGAAGGTTTATATGTATAATACATGCATAATATAGTAGACAAACACTGATGATTTCCGTGCGAAGCCGGGGCGGGTCGCTAGTGTTGTATATTCAATGAACGGGCACACTGGCGACAATTTAGCTCAAAGCTAGCTTAGGCCGGCTTAAACCGGAATAATCCAGCTGTTAGTTGTGTTTTGAGTGCGTGATTACGGGTATGAATGGCGGTAAACCTACAAACATCGGATAGGTTTCCGCTTTACCGTAATAGTGGTGACGATTCGAAAACAAACACATCTTAACTAAAATAAATTACCCTTTAATTTTCTATCTAAGGAATTTATTGGTATGAGTATACATACATAAAATCACGCCTTTATCCCTTACGGAGTATACAATGCAGTATTTACAATAACATAATAAAATAAAAAAATAAAACTAAAGGGATAGGTCACTCAAATAACCCGCCCCGTGTTGCCCCCGGCACTAAGGTGCCCATCACACTTAATTAATAAAGGGCAGACACCGTATTTTTGGAACACTAACATCGAATTCGCATGCGCAGGAGCATCTTTCGCATGCCAATTTGTATGAAAATCGCATTAGAACTTTAGTCTTGCGTATGCGCATTAGCTTTCGAGCGGTTCAAACATACGGGTCCAGTACATAGCTACCGACATATCTCTTCATCTGTCAGCGCCACTATAGCTGTCTTTGTTTCATCCCTGTCAGTATAACCGTAACAAAATCTAGTTTCAAATATCGCCACTGGAACAGATAAGTCGGTGGCACAGTTCATACAGATATACTGAAATATCTGTTTGTCTGTCACAATCGCTTTATTCTGTCAGTGTAATTAACCATAGCCAAAATTTTATTCCGAATCTGTTCGCTCGAGACATAAAATTACGGGTATGGTCTTATTTTAGTTACATTGTGTCTCCGCCGAATCGGAGCCAGTGTATTACATTCGTTTCACGCAAACATTCTAAGTTAAATGAAATACATTTTTACAATAACAAAAGATCTCATGTTTTCCATCGTAAAATCGGTAACATTATTGTTTCGGAAGTCGGAACTCTAATTTATTATGTCTTCTGGTTTTACAACCATTTTCATTACGTTTAATTTAAATAACAATCAAGCTTCCAAACCAACTTTCGGTTCAGAAATTATGTAAAACTTTTGTTTTAAATCATAACTCGCAACTTAATCCTTTGCACGCTTTATTCGCCGCAAAATTTAGATTTAGTTAACTTCATAACAGAGTCGAGGTGTTGAGAACGGAACGTAGCGTAGGTAATTTACGCGGGAACTTCGCAATTAGATTGATATTTTTTTACATTGACTATATTAGCATCGCTATCAAAATCAAATTGGCTTCTCTGTGATTGATGACATGAATTGTATAACAAAAGTGAGCGAAAATTTAATATGGCGTCTGCAAAATATTTCGTCCGCATCTAATTTTACAAAGTCAATATAATGACTTATTTTATGTATGAAAGGCACTGAATTTCGACTTGTTACTGGTATTATTTGTTTATACCACTACTAATAGGGATTGCTCAGTCATCGACACTGAACAACTTCCACCAAGAAATTCTTTCAGGAAGAGAAAAAAACAATCTTTTACATACAAAATATTCACCTTGATCGGAAAATTTGTATGGCAATACCTTTGTTTTCACTTCCTGAAAAAAAAACCTGCTGATAGTTGTTCAGTGTCGTTGACTGAGCAAGCACTATCAGTTTGCAGGACGCTGTCCCTTACACCTGTTATATTTACTCTTATGTAGGAGCCCGATGGTGTAGTGGATATGGCCGCTGCCTCCTGAGCGGGGAGGTCGTGGTTCAAATCCCACGACGTACCAAGGTGTTTTTCGGTTTTCGAATTTCATATGTACAAACGTAATACGAATAACATTCGGCGCATTTTCCGTGCTTTGGAAGGCACGTTAAGCCGTTGGTCCAGGTTAATATCGTTTAAAACCAGTACCTTCCATGCTGGCCTGGGAGCGAGAGAAAAACATAGAACGTGCCAGCTGCATTTCCTTCCGGGCATGCTGTAAAAACCAGCTAAGGGATCCGAGGAGTTCTATATATTGCAATTTAGGCGATGAGTTGACAACCCGTCACTATAGCAATATGATACTTATATCACCTGTAAGTAATAACCCTCAAAACTTGGCGGAACGACCTTTGTTTAGGTCGTTTTTGATCTGCCTACCCCATAAGGGATAAAGGCGTGACTTTATGTATGTATGTAAAACCAGTACCCTCATTCAAGCAATCCCCTAGATTAGGTAGATACAAGATAAGGCTAGGGAGATGATGATATTTACTCTTATCTCAATAATATACCACATAGCAACATTATTAGTACAATACTGCCACTTAGGTATTTTAATGCAGAATTTATATTCTTTATTTCTTAAAAAAATAAAAATACTGTACAACTTAAAAAAATTAAACAACAGGCGAGCTTATCTCTATAAGAGATCTCTTCCAGCCAACCTAATGGGGATAAATGATGGGAAATTCACGGGAACAGATACAGTTAGTATAATTTAATTACAAATTGGTATATAATAATACTAAAACACATATGAACATACTATAATAAACTAGGAATTGAATGCTTCTAAATTATTTTTAACGTTTTTCATTTAAAAAGGAACTTAAATAAGCTTTCGTACATAAAACCTTCGTTCCAGCGTAAATTATCATTTTCTGACTACGTTTTCCCATAAAGAACACGATATTTTCTTTACTCATTTTCCTGGCACGGAAGACGAGTTAAGCCTTTTTGACACAAGCTGATTAAATTTATAGACGAAGCTCTGCTTATGTTGTAAAGTAAAATAAGTTAAAATTAAATTTAAAATACAACGTGATAGCTTCGTTTCGTGTTCCATGCTGGACTGGGAGCGATAGAAAAACATAGAATGCGCCAGCTGCATCTCCTCCCGGGTATGCTGTAAAAAACAGCTAAGGGATTCGAGGGTTATAGTGTATTCAATTTTAGGCGATGGGCTGACAACCAGTCACTACAGCAATATACCTACAAATCTATCTTAATTAAAACTTTTGTCAGACGTGGCGGAACGACCTTTGTTCATTTTACGCTCTGCTTACCCCAATAGGGATAGAGACGTGATTATATGTATGTATGTATTGCTGCCGGCAAACTTTAAATAAGTTTTGCAGATATAAGGAATATGTAATGTGGTTCTAAAATCAAATCAAAGTATTTTTCATATATTTTTTCATTTTCAAAGACCTCACACGGCCTGACAAGTTATGAGGGTCATATCATAATCATAAAAAATGTGTAGATACTTACTTACCTATTTCTTTAGTGGTAGACCTAAATATACGGGGCGTAAGGGACAGCGTCCCGCAAACTTAAAGGGTCATTGGTCAGCAGATTCCATTCTCAGGAAGTTTAATAATACATTTGGTTTTCCATACAATTTGTCTGATCGACGAGGTAATTTTGTACGGGAAGGTAATTTTTTTACTACATTTTCTTAAAGAAATTTCTGGTGAAAATTGTTGACTCAGCAACCCCTATCAGTTTGCGGGACGCTGTCCCTTACAACCGGTATAGAACCTTTTGCCTAAATTGCAATACACTAAAACCCTCGTTCCATCTACTGATTCCTACAGTTTGCACGAGAAAAGAAATAGTTGGAACATTCTATGTTCTTAACACTTACATACATACATATAATCACGCCTTTATCCCTAATGGGGTAGGCAGAGCGTACACGACCTAAACGAAGGTAGTTCCGCCACGTCTGACAAAGTTTTGAGGGTTGTTTAAGATAGATTGGTAGGTATATTGCTGTAGTGACAGGTTGTCAGCCTGTCGCCTAAATTGCAATATACAGAAACCCTCGGATCCCTTAGCTGGTCTTTACAGCATGCCCGGGAGGAAATGCAGCTGGCACATTCTATGTTTTTCTCTCGCTCCCAGTCCAGCATGGAAGTTTTCTTAACACTTAACGATAAAAAAGTGTTCTTCATAATGAAAACTGATCGTCAAGGGCTAACCCTCCGTTTAATATAAACAAGTAAGCCGATCAATTTTTTATTATTCTATGTTTCTTTCGCTTCTATAAATACCTAGATACTATAACGCCTATATCCTGAATGGGGTACGCAGAGCGTCATTGACCCAAACAAAGATCGTTCCGCCACGTCTAACAAGTTTTGAGGGTTGTTTAAGATAGATCTGCACTGCTTATTGCTGTAGTGACAGGTTGTCAGCCCATCGTCTAAATTTCTTCCATGCTGGACTGGAAGCGAAAGAAAAACGTAGAATGTGCCAGCTGCATTTTCTCCCGGGCATGCTGTAAAAACCAGCTAAGGGATTCAAGGGTTTCAGTATATTGTAATTTAGGCGATGGGCTGACAACCTGTCACTACAGCAATATACCTACAAATCTATCTTAAATAACCCTCAAAACTTTGTCAGACGAGGCGAAACGACCTTTGTTTAGGTTGTTTACGCTCTGCCTACCCCATTAGGGATAAAGGCGTGTATATATGTATGTATGTCTAAATTAGAATGTATTGAAACCCTTGTACTGTGATAGGAAATGGCTTGTAACGTATCTCATTGTATAAAATTGTGATCTTGTATTGTAACCTATTTCCAGCAAATAAATCATCATTATTTTAAATCCCTTAGTTTACCTGGTTTTTACAGTATGCCAGGGAGGAGACGCAGCTGGCACATTCTATGTTTTTCTATCGCTTCCAGCATAGAAGCAAAGTTTGTTGTTCGCGACAGAAATAAGCAACACTCAGCTTGATATTATTTATTAACCGAGACTGCTTGTCATTTCGGATTCAAAACCAATATCGCGAAGCAGCGAGGCATTTCAATATTTCCGAACGAAACTCCGCCGCCATTTTGTCCCTGGTGACAACCGCCATCTTGAATTGTCAAGGAAACTATTTTCGAAACTTGAAACTTCAGATGAATAAGTTAGGTATAGAGGTACAGTATGGGGCCATAACTGTTGGACATCGACCCTTGGATAAAGATTAACGTTTTTCAGTCGTTGTTACAGCGATAGAGATATTAATGCTCTACAAAGCGGGTAAAACCGGTGACAGAAAGCTTGTTTTGTTAATCTTCTTAAAACAAATTGGGTTTTCCTCTTATTAAGTGTTCATTTCAAGTGGTTCGAACGTTCGTTCAAATATCAGAGTTTTTAGACCGCCTAAGAGCCCAGGTTATACGTGGTGTAAGGGACAGCGTCCCGCAAACTGGTAGGTAGGGGTTGCTTAGTCAACGAAACTGAACAACTATCCGCAGGATATTTTTTAGGAAGTGAAAAATAAATTTTAGTATTCCCATACAAATTATCAGATTGAGCTGATCATTTTGTATGGGGAGATCAATTTTAATTTTCATCTCCTGAAATAATTTCCTGGTAAAAGTTGTTCAGTTTTGTTGACTGAGCAACCCCTATCAATTTGCGGGACTCTGTCCCTTACACCCGGTATACCTCTTACATAGTTTATGTATTGACCACTATCTAAGATAACGGCCGTGCCCTCCGGAGCACAGATTTGGGTGTAGGAAAGCTATTTAATAAAACTTATTAACTATTTCGTAAACAGACACCGGATGTGCTCAAATTCTAGAACTAGTTACGCAGCTCGGAAGCTCTCGCTATTTTATGAGCGTTCATCTGCAGAGCTTGCGCCACTTTTAGCGAAACAATCATACATAAGGGACAGCGTACCGGATACTGATAGGTATTACTCATTTAGCGAACTTCTTCTTAATGGGTGGATTCTCGATTCGAACAACGACCCGAAGAACCCTGAGTTTTCAAACCACCCAGTAGCACAGCTATTAGGACTCTGACATGGTTGTTTGAGTAATGACCACTACAAAGATAACCACCGGGACCGACGGCTTAACGTGCCCTCCGAAGCACGAAATCCTTTTAATTTAGGACAATCAGATGATTATGCAATGTCCTAACTAAACTGGGAAAAATCTCACAAAGTGATAAATAGACAAATATCAACTACGTGTGGGAACACGAAGTGGGACCTTGGGAATCGAACCCAGGGTTTCCGGTTACGTGATCCCGGAAAAGTAATCAGAAAAGTGGCGCTACCTCTGCGGATGAAGGCCCGGGCACGCGCGCTTTGTTAACTGCTCAACTTCCGTTTTGGATCAGTTCATTAAAATTGTTCTACACTTTACCAAGTTGTTATTAAATACACATTTTGGATGTGAAGTCTGTAGTGATATTAAGGCAAGCTTTCTTTTCTTAGTAATAAGAGTATTTAACTGACTCCGTGGTCTAATGGTCTAAGCCATGGGATCACGACCAGGGGGTCCCGAGTTCGATTCCCGGTGTTGTTGTTTCTAGGTTAGTTGTTGTTGTTGTGGTTAGGACATAGCAGGCTGATCACCTGATTGTCCGAAAAATAAGATGATTAAAGCTGTCAGATCATACGCTCGTATTTATAAAGCGTGCTCAAGATTGAGAGCGGATTTGACAGGCCATATTCTATTGAAATTACATATCAAACTATCTGTCAGTCTCAAGTGATGTTTATTAATAAGTGCCATAGTGTCGGATCCTGATTTATCTCTAGTCGTCTCAGTCTGACACTTACACGCAAACACCTGGGCACTAAAAAAAAGCTGTGCCGTTGGCCGATCTCTGGGAGATTGGCCGCCATCACCGATAAATCGATAAAAGATTAAATTAAATAATTTTAAGATGCTGGACTGGGAGCGAAGAAAAACAGAGAATAATCCAGCTGTTTCTCTTCCCTGGAGTGCTAGTTATTGATATACCTGTGAGGGGTAGCTCTGTTACCGAAACTGAACAATTGGCACCAGAAAAAAATTTAATGTTCCTAAACCATGTCAAAATGGTACCAGGAAGATCAGTTGTATGTTTTTTATATTATAATATGTAGGTGTTTTATTTTATGCTGGACTGGGAGCGAAAGAAAAACATAGAATGTGCCAGCTGCTCTTCCTCCCGGGCATGCTGTAAAAACCAGCTATGGAATCCGAGGGTTTCTGTATATTGCAATTTAGGCGAAAGGCTGACAATCTGCCACTACAGCAAATATACCTACAAATCTTAAATTAACTTCAAAACTTTGTCAGATGTGGTTGATCGACCTTCGTTTAGGTCGTTAACGTTCTGCCTACCCCATTAGGGATAAAAGCCTGTTTATATGTATGTAGGAGTTTTAGGTACTAGGTAGGTATATAACATAACACATCCTAATTTATTTATAGCGCCATGTTCGGCAGAGATATAATTATCCAATTAATATGCAACAAATTCATACAAACCATCCATTTCAGTAAACTTTGTATGGGGTGATGAAGTTGATGGACGTAATAAAAAGATTTTTATTAATATTACTATCATTAAACCGTTTGATCAGTCGTAAAGTTAACCGTGCGTTAAGCGTTAACTAGAGGTTAAAATTTTAATTAACGATTATGTGATTTGGTTTTCATTCGGTTAATACTTAGCCGCTAAGTAGTTGACTTGTTTTTTTTTTATATTCGCAACAAACATACATAGGTACATACATATTATCACGCCTGTATCCCTAATAGGGTAGGCAGAGCGTAAACGACCTAAACAAAGTTGTGAGGGATATTTAAATTTGTAGGTTTACATGTTAAATGCTAAACCTTTAATCAAGTTTGTATCGATGTCATTATCCGCTTACATTAAAAAACAACTAAAGTTAACTAATATTATATGATTAACATACATTCATACAATTAGGTAATATTGATAAATGACTAACACGCATTTACTAGGCTGTTGAGGATTCACCTACCCTGTAATTAATTAGCGACCCTATAAGTAGTATGACTGCGTTGAAAACCACGTCACTCAATTCTTTATCTTAAAACTTTTGACTTGATGTAGCAATACCGTTCATACCACGGTTCAGGCGTCGAAAGAGAAAGTCTCTCTGTTATTTAAGAGAAAGGTATTGAAATTCCCACATCAAAATTAAGACGTGGTCTTTGATTAAAACCCAGATAGGTATTTCGCAATTAATCAACTGCTATTCAGCACGACCGCGCTTTCTATGCTCGTGGCGGAAATAGGTACTAACGCCGCCATCTTGAGATTTTACATTCTTCTTCTTAGAGAGTCGAATAACGGCCCGATGAATCCCGGTGTCAGAGTTTTCAAACCGCCTAGTAGCACAGCTATTAGGCCTGTGACATGGTTTGAGTAGCGACCACTAACAAAGACAGCGACCGGGACTTAACGTGCCCTCCGAACCACGGAACCCTTTTACTTTCGGACAATCAGGTGATTCAGCGGCAATTTCCCAAACAAACTGGGGGAAACCTCACAAAGTGATAAATTGGCAAATATCAACTTTGTATTCCCCCTGGGAATCGAACCCAGGACCTCCGGATCGTAAGCCCATGGCTCTGACCGTAGACCACGGAGGCAGTCTTGACACTGATTTGACAGTTCTCCTTATACGACAGCGCCCCAGCACACGTTCATTGAGAACTAAGTCGTGTTGCTATCCCACGGAGAAGGCCTTTGTGCAAAGTCCGTGTGGTCCGTAGACAAAAAGGCTGCAATATACGTAGATTGATTTCCCCTTTCGATTTAATCTGCGTTATTAATTGAATTGTCATTTATCAGTAATTCATCTGATTTTAATTGTTCTGCCATGTTAGGTAGGGAGTGTTTTTTTTATAGAATATTCCAACTACTTCTCCAGGCAATAGGGAATATGTTTGAAAAGTCAGTCAAGCATATTCGCTAATGCCAGGAGGAGAAACAGTTGGCATATTTTATACTTCCATGCTGGCATGGGAGCGAGAGAAAAACATAGAATGTGCTAGCTGTATTTCCGCCTATGTATTATCGTGATTGGGCGTTTTCCCACTAGACGGCACGGCGACGGTGCTGTCACGATGCCGT
The DNA here is from genome assembly GCA_949820665.1 of Scrobipalpa costella. NCBI lineage: Eukaryota > Metazoa > Arthropoda > Insecta > Lepidoptera > Gelechiidae > Scrobipalpa > Scrobipalpa costella. The sequence goes on along the minus strand of OX463323.1, from coordinate 8,806,914 downwards.
AGCTCTGTTTCTCCATTAGACGACACGGCAACGTCCCAAAAACGTCCACCTAGTTCCAATCTGAGCAAATACAAATAAAAAACACATACAGTTTGGCAAGCCGGCAAAGATACCATACATACATAAAATCACGCCTTTATCCCTTACGGGGTAGGCAGAGCGTAAAACTACTCCTAAAAGGCGCTTTAGCCACGTCTGACAAAAATTTAGGGTAATTGTAGATTGTAATGTGTATTGCTGTAGTGATAGGTTGTCAGCCCATCGCCTTAATTACAATACACTGTAACCCTCGAATCCCTATTGCCGACTTCTACAGCATGCCCGGGAGGAAGGACAACTGGAACATTCTATGTTTTTCTTTCTCTCCCAGTCCAGTATGGAAGGCAAAGATACCGGTGGGAATCAATGCCGTGCCGGCAACTGGAACAGCGTTCCATATAATTTCATTGATTTTCATAGATTATCTCCTCCACTTTCCATGCTGGACTGGGAGAGATCAAAAAAACATACCATGTTCCAGCTGCCCTTCCTCCCGGGCATGCTGTAGAAGTCAGCAAAAGGAACTCGAGAACCCTCGAGTCTACAGTGTATTGTAATTTAGGCGATGGGCTGACAACCTGTCACTATAGCAATACACTTTTCAATCTAAAATTGCCCTCAATTTTTGTCAGACGTGGCGAAAGCATCTTTTACGAGGCGTTTAACGCTCTGCCTATCCCGTAAGGGATAAAGGCGTGATTTTATGTATGTATGTAGCTCTTCCACGGTACCGACGACGTTACGGCTCTAGTCGAGAAACGGCCATTGGGTAGGCTTTAGAAGTATTTTGAACAAATCATCATATAGACTTCTATACAAAACCGTCTTCAAAAGAGTGTAATTGTATGGTAAACTCCAAATGATGGTAAAGTGAACTTTCTAACGAAAGCCCATGTACAATGCTCGATTGATGCGCGTTAAGAAACGTGTTAAAGTAATTTGACCTTTAAATGACCTTAGAAAGTTCCATCAAAACCAGATAGGAGAAAGGGAATTTATGGAGTCTTGTTAGGATCTCATCCTAGATAAATATGAAAGTAATTCGCCAGGTGCGGTTTTAATACATATATAAAAATATACATATAATCACGCCTTTATCCCTAATGGGGTAGGCAGAGCGTAAACGACCTAAACAAAAATCGTTCCGTCACGTCTGCCAAACTTTGAGGGTTATTTAAGATAGATTTGTAGGTATATTGCTGAAGTGACAGGTTGTCAGCCTTTCGTCTAAATTACAATATACTGAAACCCTCGGATCCCTTAGCTGGTTTTGTACAGCATTCCCGGTAGGTAATGAAGCGGGCATATTCAATATTTTTCTCTTGCTGATGTCTAGCATAGAATAATCTAGGTATATTAAAAATCCAACCCAGACAGAATTCCTCAAAAAGCTCTTGCTCCCAGGCCAGCATGGAAGAAAAAATACAAACCAGACAGAATTCCCAAAAAAGGGGTGCTTCCCCTCTCCCCTTTCCCCGAAGCCGATCGCATGTTGGCTGGAGGTAATTACAATAATTCCTCCTCGCGTGTCGCAACTATGAAGCTACCGACAGCTTTGGCACGCAACGTCCGCTTTTTGGGTGTTCCGTATCTTTTTAGGCGGAAATTAAATAGATATTTTGATATAAACTTACTACCTGTATTGTTTTCATGCTGGACTCGGAGCGATAGAAAAACATAGTATGTGCCAGCTGGTACTCCTCCCGGGCATGCTGTAAAAAACTACCTAAACATTTTGAGGCTTTCAGTAAATTGTAATTTAGGCGATAGGCTGACAACCTGTCACACAGCAATATACAAATCAATCTTAAACAACCCTCAAAACTTTGTCAGACTCGGCAGAACGACTGTTTTTAGGTCGTTTACGCTCTATTAGGGATAAAGGCATGATTATATGTATGTAGAATTAGAGATTGCACACTTGTGTGTGGCGTTAACACTTGGGTCACTAAAAACCAGTCCTGTGCAGTTGGCCGATCTCTGGGAGATTGACCGCCATCACCGAAAAATCTGTGTGGGACTATCATTATTATGAGGCTGGCTACCCCTCAAGGAATAAAGGCACATGTAATCCGGCTTACTTCCCATTAGCTGTACTCTTCCAGCTATATTGCGCAAGAGTCGATTAAAGTCAAGTTTCACGCAAACAAACAATTTAAACCAATAAAATCAATTTACCAGCGAAGCTAAATGCGCGCGGGAAACGTTTGATATAGTCACGCCTTAACCCTTATGAAGGAGGAAGAATTTTCACCACATCTGACTAGTTAAGTATTTTAGCTATTTGCATACTTTTACATTGCACCCGCAACTCCATAAACCATTTCCTGTACCTACCTAGGTTGCCAGTTAGCAATAAGGCCGCCTATATGTACAAAAATATTCCTTGTCTGTTGTTTCTGTATGTGATTTATTTAGTTGGCAATAATGTATATTCTGCTCTATAATCTATTCTGTTCTGTTCTAGTTTTGAGTTTTGATATGTATAGTTCGTTTTTTTAATGTTGTGTTATCGATACCAACGTGTTTACTAATAGCCTAATAGCCAAATATTAGTCCCAAATATCGCCACAGAACGGTGGCAGTGTACATTGTTTCAATGAATTTAATGACAGGTTGTTAAGCCTTTTGCGTAAATTTGAACACACCGAAAACCTCGTCAAGATTTGCAACCATCGCCCGTAATGCCTTAGAATATGGTTGAAATCAGCGCGCGCTACGGCATGGCTTGGCGGTTACGTCCGTGGCCGCGTCAAAAATATGCCAAGAACTTAAAAAAAAGCTAATTCCATAAAAACTACCAATCGGATTGAAAACAACTATGTTGCGATTTTAGATAATCATAATACGGATATTTTCCCGAAGGAACCGCGAAAGCGCTCCTAATAGTATATTAGGAATATCTTAAGCTTAACTGATAAAAACAGATTTACTACCAGTTTTTTTAGCATACTAGTTTATGAACTAGTTTCAAATTGCAATTGCAGGCTATGAACTAATTTCTTAAATGTATATTCTTCTAGTTTTTTCAATGATTCGTTTAGGAGGAAGAAGCTCTTAAAAACAACCATTTGCCGGGAGGAATTAATTACCTTAACAAAGAGTATTTTATTTTCTATTCAATTTGACGAAATACCAGAAAAATGTGTGTTTAATATTGTTGAAGCGACGAGAAGAAGACATCGTAATCAAGAAGTGTCAGTCAGCATGGCTGAAAATATATTTTGGTTTTTTATGACATAATAGAGTTCTTTATGTGGTTAGTTTTTTTTTATTTCCAAGTATTTCTTCCATGCTGGCCTGGGAGCGAGAGAAAAACATAGAATGTGCCAGCTGCATTTCCTCCCGGGCATGCTGTAAAAACCAGTTAAGGGATCCGAGGGTTTCAGTATATTGTAATTTAGGCGATGGGCTGACAACCTGTCACTACAGCAATAAACTTACAAATCTATCTTAAATAACCCTCAAAACTTTGTCAGACGTGGCGGAACGACCTTTGTTTGGGTCGTTTACGCTCTGCCTACCCCATTAGGGATAAAGGCGTGATTATATGTATGTATGTATGTATGTATTACAATACAATACAAAATTCTTTATTGCACAAAGAAAAACATACAACAGAAATAAAAAGGAACAAACATGACAGTACAATATACAATTTTCGGTTTTTGCCGAGAAAATTAGGAATGTTTTTCAATATGTAATACTTAAAATGTATATTTAACGATTTGTCTATTTTTGTTGCAGGTAAAACCATCTTCTAAGTCGAACAATCCGCGCCACGCCTTCGTATGAGAAGGTATTATTTTATAACGACTATAAAACCGTTAAACTTTTACGAAGTTTCGAAGAATATATTTATAATAGCATTGTACAACTTTTATATAATCAAATAAGTAAAAAAAAAAAATATTCCATGCTGAACTGGGAGCGAGAGAAAAACCTTCCCGGGCATGCTGTAAAACCCAGCTAAGGGATCCGAGGATTTAAGTATATTGTAATTTAGGCGATGGGCTGACAACCTGTCACTACAGCAGTATACCTACAAATCTGTCTAAAATAACCCTCAAAACTTTGTCAGAAGTGGCGGAACGTTCTTTATTTAGGTCGTTTATGTTCTGCCTACCCTATTAGAGATAAAGGCGTGATTATATGTATGTATAAATATTAAATACGACTAGAATTTTATACGACTTTCCCAAAGCCATCCCATTATGACCAAGTCAGATTTTAAAACCAACATTAAAACTAGTCAAAATTAAAACCATAATTAAAATAAAGGATCTCTCATTATGAAACAGCAACTCCGCACTCTGAACTTTCTGTAAAACGGATCGTTGCAACAAAATGGCGGCCAAAAAAACTAGACTGGTGCTTGGAGTAGACCACGCAACATAGACTTCGTTTATATAGCGTTGAGTTATCGATACCAATATGTTTTGCAACCCATAAACAACTTTTTCTTTAAAACTTCAAAATAAGTCAGCCGCAAAGCAATCTGATAGGGATTATTCAGTCAAAGAAACTGAACAACTTTCACTAAGCAATTCTTTCATTAAATGAAAAAATTGGCTTCCTCATGAAAGCTGTTTGTTTTTGTTGACTCAACCATCAGTTTGCGGAAAACTGTCAATAATCACGTCCCTGTATTATTATTACGGAGTAGGCAAAAAGTCGACGTTTTTCTAAATTTCGCATCGGCCAAATTTTGTACTGTGTAGTGTTCTTCTTCTATCGAGTGGACGGCAAGTCAAACCCCATCTCAAATTTGTCTAGAGCAGTAATCAGCAACTCTCACCGCATTTTCTGTGGCTTTCATTAATTCTTCCATGCTGGACTGGGAGCGAGAGAAAAACATAGAATGTGCCAGCTGCATTTCCTCCCGGGCATGCTGTAAAAACCAGCTAAGGGATCTGAGGGTTTCAGTATATTGCAATTTAGAAGATGGGCTGACAACCTGTCACTACAGCAATATACGTACAAAATACAAATCCATCTTGAATAACCCTCATAACTTTGTCAGACGTGGCGGAACGACCTTTGTTTAGGTCGTTTACGCTCTGCTTACCCCATAAGGGATAAAGGCGTGATTATATGGATGTATGTATGTATTCATTAATTGCTCTCTCGTGCAGGTGGTAGGGCACATAGAGCACGATATTAGGTGGGCCATGGTTTGTGGGGCAACTCCGCATGTGCACCGAAGGTCGGAGTCACGTGTGAATCCCCAAGCGGTTATCCTTGCTCCGACCGACTTGAGTTCGGAGCCTATAAGACTTCCACTGTGTAGTCCACCTTCCATACTGGACTGGGAAAGAAAGAAAAACATAGAATGTTCCAGTTGCCCTTCCTCCCGTGTATGCTGTAAAAGTCGGCAAAAGGGATTCTAGGGTTACAGTGTATTGTAATTTAGGCGATGGGCTGACAACCTGTCACTACAGCAATACACATTACAATCTACAATTGCCCTCAATTTTCGTCAGACGTGGCGAAAACGCCTTTTAGGAGGCGTTTTACGCTCTGCCTACCCCGTAAGGGATAAAGGCGTGATTTTATGTTTGTATGTATATATGTACTGTGTAGTGAAAGGTTGTCAGCTCATCACCTTTACAATAGTTAGGTACTGCACCCTTCGAATTCCTTAGCTGGTTTTTACAGCATGCCCGTTACGAGATGCAGCTGGCTCAGTTTTTCTTTCACTTCCAGACTAGCAAGGAACATATACATAATAAACCGCCTGTATACCTAATGGGGTAGGCAGAGCGTAAACGACCTCAACAAAGGTCGTTCCTCCACGTCTGACACAGTTTTGAGGCTTATTTTAGATAGACTTGTAGGTATATTGCTGTAGTGACAGGTTGTCAGCCCATCGCTTAAATTACTATACACTGGAACCCTCTGAACCCTAGCTGTTTTTTTACAGCATGCCCGAGAGGAAATGCAGCTGGCATATTCTATGTTTTTCTTTCGCTCCCAGGCCAGCATGGAAGTCCAGCAAGGAAGGTATCTACGTTAATTTAACTCGGTGTTGTCCGCTGTACCGCTGAAAGCGTTTTCTTGTTACGTTGTTATAAAATTTAACGACGCACCTTTTGTACATTACACCGACGCGTTCAGACGAAAACTTCTGGACTACGGAGTGTACGTTTTCAGCGCGGGATATTTAGGATATTTTTATTTAATAAAATAATTAAAAAAAATGATCGTTGCAACGTATCCGGATGGAAGGTAGTGTTGCTCTAAGGTTGACAATTTTTGACAGAATTTAGATTTTTGGACATACATAATACATAAAACCACGCCTTTATCCCTTACGGGGTAGGCAGAGCGTTAAACGAATTGTAAAAGGCGCTTTCACCACGTCTGACAAAAATTGAGGGCAATTTTAGATTGAAAAGTGTATTGCTATAGTGACAGGTTGTCAGCCCATCGCCTAAATTACAATACACTGTAACCCTCGAGTCCCTTTTGCTGACTTCTACAACATGCCCGGGAGGAAGGGCAGCTGGAACATGCTATGTTTTTCTATCTCTCCCAGTCCAGCATGGAAGGTAGATTTTTGGAACAAGAACAAAAAAGCGGTTTCAATATTTATTTCATCGTCGTCTACCTAATGTATGGTATTGTACCAGGGTACTAGTTTTGCACAGACCGACTGCCATTTGACCTCCGCAACCCGGGCGGGAAACCAGACCCAATCCCAGGTTAGGGTAGGTTAGTGCTAGGTTAGTGGCTAACCCAGCTGTCAGAGTTTTCAAACAGCCAATGCTTAGCAATGGCCTCTGACATGGCTTAACGGCCAATATCCGCTATATTGGCATGCTGTGAAAGCCAGCTAAGGGTTCCGAGGATTTCAGTATATTGTAATTTAGGTGATGGGCTGATAACCTGTCACTACAGCAATAGACCTATAAATCTGTCTTAAATAACCCTTTAAACTTTGTCAGACGTGGCGGAACCTTTGTTTACTTCACTTACGCTCTGCATACCCCATAAGGGATAAAGGCGTTATTATAAGTATGTATAAACTGCTACCGGTCAACTATCTATGTCTGTCTTCTAGTTTTTATCTGACTTATTTAGATCATGACAATCTTCTTGAGTATTGAATGGCGGTTTTGTTATCATAACCAGTGTAGTTAGGAATGTATAACCTGCGAATTTAGATTTTACACGATTGTTACGATTAAACTTATAACCTTCTGGACAGATTACAAAAAATCTCTAACCATTAGATGCCATTAGCAAGCTATTTTTACCCCGAGTAACATATAGGCTAGTTTTACCGCGGAAAAATATCTGATACCCACAGAAAAACTCAATAAACAAAAAGCTAGTGCTGTATAGAACTTCCCGCTTAGTAGTTTCCTTAGCTTTTACCACAGAGCAAACGACTTTTACTTTATAAAAGTACTCTACCTTTGAAACATATATATAATTACGCCTTTATCCCTAATAGGGTAAGCACAGCGTAAACGACCTAAACAAAAGTTGTTCCGCTACGTCTAACAAAGTTTTGAGGGTTATTTAAGATAGATTTGTAGGTATATTGCTGTAGTGAGAGGTTGTCAGCCCATCGCCTAAATTACAATATACTAAAACCCTCGGATCCCTTAGCTGGCTTTTACAGCATATCCGGAAGGAAATGCAGCTGGCACATTCTATGTTTTTTTCTCGCTTCCAGGCCAGCATGGAAGATTTCTACCTTTCACAGTTTGATAAACTACACAGAACTTTACTAGAAAGCACCATCAGTCTACTCTATAGACAACCGTAAGGTGATCGATCTTACAGACCCCTTTCACCAACCATAGACCCTATTCCCCATACATCGTGGTACGAACACAGAGGTCTAAGTATATTGGTGACTCAGCCTTTTACCATAGACCTATCGTCGCGTACATAGTAGTAAGTACCGAGGGGTCTTAGTATACTAGTGTTGAATTACTGGTTTATGTTCACTTTCCAACGTTAAACGTTTCGTTATCTCTTACTGATAATAAACGGGTTGGAAAGGGACTGTTTTCTCTATAAAATCATGCCTTTCTTGTGGGATAGCCAGGGCGTCAACGGCAAAATAAAATTAATGACACTTCCGCCGATTGTGACAGGAAACTTCCGGATCTTTTTACTCTTTGCTCTTTACTGGGCTTGATTCTAGATTTGCCGGCTAAAACTAAAATCTATTTGTCACTTTCAGACTAAAAACATTGAAAAAGAACAGGAGATCTATTCCCTCCGGTTTTTGATTTAGAGTCGGTGGTTTTATGCGTTATCTGTCATTTGTATGATATGGCGGATAAAATTGTCAGAAATACTGGGGAAACGTGCAAAAGCGCGTCAAAATTTAGCGGACAAAGTGTGAAAGCATAGAGTATAAATCGCCTGTCCTTTTCCAATTTTATTATTTTGAAAGTGACAGATAGATTTTAGTTTTATCCGGTGGAATCTCGAATCGAACTCAATGAGGTTTTCGCCGATTGTGACAGGAAACTTTCGGAACTTTCTTTACTGCCTGCTTTAGTCCAGAAATACATTATTACATTCACGCCTTTATCCTAGGCAGAGCGTAAAACGTTTAGAAAATGCGTTTTTATCACGTCTGACCTACCGTCTGACAAATAAGTATTGAGTGCATTTTTAGATTGTAATGTGTATGGCTGTTAGTGACAGGTTGTCAACCCATAAACCTAATCCTCGAATCCCTTTGCTGGCTTCTTCAGCGTGCCCAAAAGGAAAAGGAGCTGGTACATTATATATTTTTTATCGCTCCCAATCTATAGAAGTTTTACTGCCGAAAATTACTTAGTTAATCAACTTGGACGGTGCCCTCGGGAATATATGATGGTATTTCCCTGCAAAACCCCGTAACCTAATTACCTGCGGCCATAAAACACTGACACGACACACCTAGAAAAACCGGGTTAATGTGTTACAAGGTGCAAGCCGGGCCCTGTGACGTCATCAAATTAACTGTTTAAAATATCGCTGTCACATTTTGCGCCTAAACTGAAAGCCATCTTGTTTAGTCGCGTGACAAAATGGCGGCCGCGCCTTTTTCGCTCCTAATTTTAGGGTAAATATGAATAGAAATAAAATTGTTTTAAATAATGGCGATATTTCGTTCTTGGGGTGTTTTCATGCTCGACTGAGAACGATAATAATCATAGAATGTACCAGCTGCTTCCCAAGCACGCTGTAAAAACTAACAAAGGGATTCGTTCGGCTCACAATCTGTCACTACAGCAATATACTAATGCATTAAAGATCTATCTTAAATAAGTCTTAAAACTAATAAGATGTGGCGGAACGTCTACCCCATTAGGGATAAAGGCGTGAATAAATGTATATCCGTACACTCGTACTGACATTTTAATTAGATTATAAAGCCTCGATCATTATACATACATACATAAAATCACGCCTTTATCCCTTACGGGGTAGGCATCGATCATTATTAACTGTGATATTATATACGTCACACTTACCACACCATGGCATCAACGCATACTAATACATATACACTTCATCAATATAACATGAGAGCCCGATGGTGTAGTGGATACGGCCGCTGCCTCCTGAGCGGACCGGTGGTGGTTCGAATCCCACCACGTACCAATGTGTTTTTCAGTTTTCGAATTTCATATGTACGTTTATTCGGCGCTTCTTCCGTGCTTCGGGAGGCACGTTAAGACGTTGGTCCCGGTTAATATCGTTTAATATCTAAGATATTAGTCTTTAAGCCACGTCAGAGGCCAGTGCTAAGCATTGGCGGCTTGAAAACTGACCTAATCTAGGATTGGGTCTGGTTTCCCTTCTGGGTTGCGGAGGTCAGATGGCCGTCGCTCTGTGTAAAAACCAGTACCCTCGTTCAATCCCCTAGATTAAGTAGCCGACTAAGGCTAGGGGGATGATGAGACAAAATACTACGTTATGTAGATATGTATGAAGAAAAAAAATTGTGACATTTTATAGTAAGTAGCAATAAGCTCTTTGTTACTTACTATAAAATGTCACAAACGTTTGTTTCTCGGGAAAAGTTGTTCAGTTTTATGGGCAGTTTCACGTCTTTCAGAAAAAAGTTAAGCTTATCGTAAAGCGGATGGTCGAATTGCAATAACAATTTTATTAGAAGATAGATTTTACCCTAGGAAAGGATACGGGCTAATTTATACATACATACATATTATACTCTCGCCTAAAAATCTATGGATGAAAATCTGTCAATAAAGTAATTATTATTAATTATTATTATCCATAATGGGGTAGGCAGGCACAGCGTAAACGACCTAAGCAAAGGTCGTTGGTGGCCGTTATTCGCAATTTTTCTTCCTGTTACTACAACGAACTATAAATCGCTAATTTATACATACATACATACATTATAATCACGCCTTTATCTAAATTACTATAACTTGATACTGTTGGACAATTTTCCGATTTACTGCGTTTTTTAGCGTATTATGCTTTTTTCAGTTATGTGGGCGTCACTTGGCTAGTAGCGTCACCTTAACCTTTTAGTCTACCTAGCAAATTAAGTCATAGTATAATTACTCATTAGCTTTAGATTAGGCTAGATCGTAATTTCTAAATGTTGTTACCTTAGTAGGTAAAATATTTACAAAAAAAAAAAACCTTAACCCGGGCGACAGACAGATAGCTCGTACTCCATACAAAAGTATCGTTTAGTATGCGGCCCATACACGGGCGCTGCGAATGTGGCGCCCTCTTTGCATACAGAGCGTAACCTCAACCGACGCCTGGCAATGACATGGGATTGGAAATTCCCATGGAATACCATTTTCATCATATTTTGTTCCACAAGTTCATATTTACATACATACATATAATCACGCCTTTATCCCTAATGGGGTAGGCAGAGCGTAAACTACCTAAATAAAGGTCGTTTCGCCACGTCTGACAAAGTTTTGAGGGTTATTTAAGATAGATTTGTAGGTATATTGCTATGGTGACAGGTTGTCAGCCCATCGCCTAAATTACAACATACTGAAACCCTCAGATCCCTTAGCTGGTTTTTACAGCATGCCCGGGAGGAAATGCAGCTGGCACATTCTATGTTTTTCTCTCGCTCCCAGGCCAGCACGGAAGAAACATTTACAAACATTTAACATTTACATGTTCTTTTTAAATCTTTATTTGTGAAAGGACTTGGTAAACAATAGCAAAGCGACCACGTCGTGCACATAAGGACCGCAATACAATAACATCACTTATGTTTAATTAAGCCTACTTTAACAAGTTTATTTACATGTTTTAAAAACATACATCAACTCTGCTTCTGTAACTACATAGAATGTAGAACAAGGCCATTGCCGTTCTGCCTACCCCATAAGGCATAAGGGAAGAATCGTTTACTTTTTCTAAAGTCTCAACCGGCGTCTGTCAAAAAGATCTGACAGAGAGGCCATGTTGGTTCACTGATTTGAGCTTTACTCATCTATCTATTTAACAATTTATTGTACACAAAAAACATCATAAACACAGGACATAAAAAACAAACACACAACAGGCACTGCTTATTTCTAAAAAGAAATTTCTTACAGCAGACCTACAGAAGTGATAATTTTAACGATACGCGGATAAAACGAGCACAAAATTTAATACCTATCAATAAAATAATACTACTATAAAATACTTATATAAAGTAAATATTTATATAAATATAAACAAGAAATAAATAATTACTTCCAATTATATACATAATAAAAAATAAATAAATACTGATAGCTATTTATATACAAATATATACATAAATATATACCCTAAACACATCTTGTGTGTGTTGGTTACGGAACAATTAGTGACAAACGTGGCTGATGGGGTTCTATGACACAAAATCGCAAGGTAATAGGTACGCTTTTTCTAAATTTTCACGATTTAAACATAAAATAGCACTAAATTTAAATATCACAGCCACTATTAATTCTGTGAATGTCTTTAAGAAAAGATTAAAAGAGCACTTCTTATCTGAATAATTTTGATGTATGTATTTATGTAGTTTATTGTATATGTATGTATCAATATATTGTTTAGTATATATGTATGTTTATTTAAGATAGTAATATACGGTAGGTATTTATTCTATGTATAGGTATGTAAGTATTGTTTTTTGATTTATTAGTCTCTGTTAATGTTGCATTTTCTTGTCCCCTCAAAATTATTCACTTTCTCTTACTACCATTGGGATGGCTGGAAGAGATCTCTTCATAGAGATAAGTTCGCCCTTGCACACTATGTTTGTAAATTACATTTCTTTTGTGTTTATGGAATAAATTATATATATATTACTACACCCACATATTTACACATTTTGCAAAACATGACCTCATTTGACGAAGGTTCATTAATGGCGTGAAATCATCGCGTCCCGAAGGAAAACGCATAAAGAGCTACGTGAAATAGACTGCAGCAGTTTAGTATGCAACTGTATGCACCGAGCCGATGACTGCATGGCCTCTGCTGCATACTAATCGTGACCTCCAAATTAATGGAGGCTTTTACGGTTACTCACTCATACTTCGAGAATTCAAGTAAGAAAAAACCTACTTATAAGGACTTATAACGGCTACATAAAATAAGACAAGAAGATAAGGATGGATGTTCTAAAGTAATTCTGCCAAATATCATTAAAATTTATTCCATGGTGGACTGGGAGCGAGAGAAAATAGAATGTGCCAGCTTCTTTCGAGCTTGCTGTAAAAATCAGCTAAGGGATCCGAGGGTTTCAGTATATTGCAATTTAGGCGATGGGCTGACGAACTATCACTACAGTAATATAACATACCTACAAATCTATCTTAAATAGTCCTCAAAACTTTGTTGAAAGTGCCAAACAGTATAAGAAGCGACTTATCCATGAAGGGTTGCTAAGACATCTAAACTTAACGACTTTTAGCAGGAAATTCTTTCAGGAAATGAAAAAAATTGCTTCCCACAAATTGCCTGATCGGGAAAGTCCAAAAATATATTCATATCCTGAACGAATTTTCTGATAAAAGTTGTTCAGTTTCAGCCTTACACAAAGTACAGAAACAATAGAAAAATCTATTTATTTTAACAAAGGTTGTAATTAAATAGGTGTGCAAAGGCCTTTTCTCCCATTTGCTCGGAAAAAATAGTAACATCAATTCAAATTCAGCCAGAAATTTCTCTAAACAACAACAATGACACACAAAAGCCATATAACCTAAGAATTGAATTGAATTGACAACAATGACTGTTAACGACCGCTACGCGAAGTCTTTAAAGTATACACTAGTATGGATTAGGTGTTTTTAAGTTCGCAATTTAATCCTAATTCTAATTCTTAATAAAGGACCGAGCATAGAGCGTACTTCCTTATTTTACGTCAAAATCAAGAAAGTGACAGCGCTAGCTAAGAATAAGAATTAGGATTATGCGCGAGAATCGACGCCATTGTCTTTTTTTCGACTTCTATAGTAATGTACTATTGTCAGAAACTTGAACTCATATAACAGCTGATCGACTCAAACGTAAATAGAAAAAGTAATGTATCAAAGATGTCAGCCACTGTATTACGTACGTCGTAAACCACAGGGCACGCCTTGGGTACAGAATACAGCGTGTTCAATGTGTGTGTATGCCTCCGTGGTCTAGCGGTCAGAGCCATGGGCTTCCGATCCGGAGGTCCTGGGTTCAATCTCCAGGCAAAGTTGATAGTTGTCAATTTATCACTTTGTGAGGTTTTCCCCAGTTTGGTTAGGACATTGCGGTCTGAATCACCTGGTTGTCCGAAGAGAAAAAAGATTCCGTGCTTCGGAGGGCACGTTAAGTCGTCAGTCCCAGTCGCTGTCTTTTATAGTGGTCGTTACACAAATCACGTCAGAGGCCTAATAGCTGTGCTACTAGGCGGTTTGAAAACTCTGACATCAGGGTTCACCAACGTCGTTTGACTCGAGACTCCACTCGCTAAGAAGATGAAGAACCTAATATTCCCAAACGTACAACCTTTCGCATCACTACATAGTATAAAACAAAGTCGCTTTCTCTGTCCCTATATCCCTATGTATGCTTAGATCTTTAAAACTACGCAACGGATTTTGATTCGGTTTCTTTTAATGGATAGAGTGATTCAAGAGTAAGGTTTATATGTATAATACATGCATAATATGATAGAGAAACACTGATAATTTCCGTGCGAAGCCGGGGCGGGTCGCTAGTTTTAATAAAGTAGGAAAGTAGGATAGGACAGTAGAACACCCTATGCCTCGTTGGTAACGTAAAACTACCCGGTTGAAAGGTAGGCCAGTAACAGTAATATCACATATGGACCATCATATTCTGCGGGCACACCTTTTGGAACTACCTTAGTATATCAATATATAAGTTATGAGCAAAACAGCTGGACTAGGAGCAAGAGAAAAACATAGAATGTGCCAGCTACATTACCTCCCGGGCATGCTGTAAAAACCAGCTAAGGGATCCGACGATTTCAGTATATCGCAATTTAGGCGATGGGCTGACAACCTGTCACTATAGCCATATACATACAAATCTATCTTAAATACCCCTTAAAATTTTGTTAGACGTGGCGGAACGACCTTTATTTAGGTCGTTTACGCTCTGCCTACCCCGTTAGGGATAAAGGCGTGATTATATGTATGTATGTATGTGCAAAATACGTAGAATAGTACACCTCCCAACCAATTTTCGGTGAAGGCGGCTGATTTCCCAGAGATCGGCCAACTACGCAGGACTAGATTTAGTGCCTAAATGTTTGTGCAAATCTCATATTTCTGATGGGACAGATTGACTTACACGACCAGAAATCAGGCGCAGGACCGACTATTTAGGTATATGTATGCATAATGGAAAGGCCATTTCTTTTTCTCAGTTTTCGACCTATGTTCCTCGGGGAAAGTTGTTCAGTTTCATAGGTAGGTTCACATCCTATAGAGATTGGTCAGTTATTTTTTTGATTCCATGTATCATCTTCACGGCTGGACTGGGAGCGAGAGAAAAACATAAAATGTGCCAGCTGCATTTCCTCCTGGGCATGCTGTAAAAATCAGCTAAGGGATCCGAGGGTTTCAGTATATTGCAATTTAGGCGATGGGCTGACAACCTGTCACTACAGCAATATACCTACAAAGTATATCTTAAATAACCCTCAAAACTTTGTCAGACGTGGCGGGACGACCTTTGTTTTGGTCGTTTATGCTCTGCCTACCCCGTTAGGGATAAAGGCGTGACTATATGTATGTATGTATCTTCACGGTAACCATTTTGGCGTAGTCTGAACTTGAGACGATGACTGGTTTAGATGACGAGATAGGTCAAAAATTCGTGTATTTATTACAGACTAGACTCGTGTGAAATGAGCACGCCCACTAGTGGCATCATACGGTAGGGATGCTTCTTCTTCTTCGTTATTACAATATCATCATCATCTCCTTAGCCTTATCCCGTATCTCACGGGGTCGGCTTCCTAATCTATAGTTGCCAAGTGCAACATGCAATATGTCGATGTATGACCAAAATGACATTATAGTTAGGAGTGTCTGCTCCCATACTGGACTGGGAGAGATAGAAAAACATAGAATGTTCCAGCTGCCCTTCCTCCCGGGCATGCTGTAGAAGTCAGCAAAAGGGACTCGAGGGTTACAGTGTATTGTAATTTAGGCGATGGGCTGACAACCTGTCACTATAGCAATACACATTACAATCTAAAATTGCCCTCAATTTTGTCAGACGTGGCGAAAGCACCTTTTACGAGGAGTTTGACGCTCTGCCTACCCCGTAAGGGATAAAGGCGTGATTTTATGTATGTATGTATGTTTAAAGTAGGTCACTGTAACTGAATAGGTAGAATAGGTTAGGTTGCATATTTTGTATGAAGTTACTTTCCGTCTCTCATAACATAACATAACATAAAAATACATTATTGCACGTAATAATACAACATACTACACAAAAGATAACAAAAAACAAGTACAACATAGGCGGCCTTATTGCTAAGGTAGCAATTTCTTCCAGGCAACCTTCGGGTGAAAGAAAAAAGTGTAGCGGTAAGCGGGATAGTGCAAACCTAGTCAAATAGTTAGGTATCCTAAATATAATAACATTACATATAATACATAAATTAAGTACAAGCTACTACATAGATATTTGTAAAATAAACTAATACATAATATAAAATAAACTAATACATAAACTAATGGAAGATAGGATAATGCAAACTACAATCAGAACTATGGAACTATCTCATCACTTGGGAATGTATAAAAATTCCTCATCATCTCCCTAGCCTTATTCCGTATCTCACGGGGTCGGCTTCCTAATCTAGGGGATTGAACGAGGGTACTGGTTTTTACACAGAGCGACTGCCATCTGACCTCCGCAACCCAGAAGGGAAACCAGACCCAATCCTAGATTAGGTCAGAGTTTTCAAGCCGCCAATGCTTAGCACTGGCCTCTGATATGGCTTAACGACTAATATACATAAATATATACATAAATCACGCCTTTATCCCTTACGGGGTAGGCAGAGCGTTTAACGCCTCGTAAAAGGCGCTTTCGCCACGTCTGACAAAAATTGAGGGCAATTTTAGATTGCATATTGTATTGCTATAGTGACAGGTTGTCAGCCCATCGCCTAAATTACAATACACTGTAACCCTCGAGTCCCTTTTGCTGACTTCAACAGCATGCCCGGGAGGAAGGGCAGCTGGAACATTCTATGTTTTTCTATCTCTCCCAGTCCAGCATGGAAGTACGACTAATATCTACGGTATTAAACGATATTAACCGGGACCAACGGCTTAACGTGCCTTCCGAAGCACGGAAAAAGCGCCGAATAAACGTACATATTAAATTCGAAAACCGAAAAACACATTGGTACGTGGTGGGATTCGAACCACGACTTCCCGCTTAGGAGGCAGCGGCCCTATCCACTACACCATCGGGCTCTCCCGATTATATATTACAATACAATACAAAATTCTTTATTGCACAAAGAACCACATACAACAGAAATAAAAAGGAACAAACGTGCCAGTACAATATAGGCGGCCTTATTGCTAAAGCAGCAATTTCTACCAGGCAACCTATTATTACCCCTCGTTAGGAGGAGTTTCGAGGATTTTCGAGTTAAACAACCTGATGAAGAACCAAGACCACTCTCTATTCCTGCAATCTCTTATTCTGATTGGACAGATTGACTGACACGACCAGAGAGAAATCAGGTGCAGGATTGACTATATGCCCATCCGACAGCATGGATCATCTTACTTTTCGGACAATCAGCCTGCAATGTCCTAATGAAACTAGAAACAATAACACAAAATCATTGTCCCCTCCGGAAATCGAACATTCCATGCTGGCCTGGGAGCGAGAGAAAAACATAGAATGTGCTAGCTGCATTTCGAATCACAGCACCGCAACGGCATTAATAAATGTAGTTGATGACATTCTAGCTTCAAGGGATGAGGGGGAGGGAACTATCTTAACTTTATTAGATTTTTCACGCGCATTTGATATTATAGATACCTCACTACTTTTGGCTAAACTCTCTTTTTACGGTTTTGATGATTCTGCTATCAATTGGTTTACTAGTTATCTGGACAATCGCTCACAATTGGTAGAACTCCGAAATTCAAATGGTACAAGCTCTTACTCAAATATTATGCCTGTGTCCCGTGGTGTGCCTCAGGGCTCGATTCTCGGCCCCATACTTTTTGTAACTTATTGTGCGGACATAGTTAAAAGCATAAAAAAATGTAAACATCATTTATACGCAGATGACTTACAACTGTATATTCCCGTTAAACTCGATGATACAGTTTCAGCTGTTAACCTTTTGAACGAAGATTTGGATCGTATAGCCAACTGGTCTCATGCGAATAGCCTAGTTTTAAATCCAGAAAAATTCAAATTTATTATAGCCGGTACTAAACATCAAATTTTAACAATTAAATCTAATAATCCCTTGGTACAAATTTCTGGTGTCGCAATAGAACAAGTAGATGAAGCACGAAACCTTGGCTTACATTTTGATGGATCCTTAACATTCGAAAAACATTTAGCGCAAACAGTCCGAAATTGCTTTTATCGATTGTCTGTTTTATATAGAGTCCGAAACCATATCAGTACTGATATACGTATAAATTTATGCGATTCTCTTATACTTTCCAAATTAAATTATGTAGATACCGTATTTGGTGACTGTTTATTGGCACGATCCAAAAAGTTAATACAGCGTATACAAAACGCATGTGTAAGATTTTGCTTTCCTATACCGAAACGTAGCCACATATCCCCATACATAAATAAGCATGGTTTATTAAATATGTCATCTCGTCATACTCTACACTTTTCTGTCCTTCTTTTTGGGGTTATTAAATATCAAAAACCTATATATCTGTATGAAAAGCTTAATTGTTCTGACCGTCCTATCCGTTTAGCTATTCGTTTAACTTGCCCACGCTATAGAACGACTGCATTTCGTGGGAGTTTTAGATATTCTGCCACGAAATGCTGGAATAATTTACCGCCACCTATAAGGAACTGTAAATCATTATATACATTTAGAAAAAAATTAAAGCTCTATTTACTAGAAAACCAAGCAAAAAAGTGAAAATATTCCAACAAGAAAGTCGTTCTATAGCCTTAATTAGTACATAATATCTATATTGTACTCATTATCTAATATACTATTCTAACCTGTAATGTAAAATAGAATAATTATTTAACCCTTTATAATGTTCACACCCTCATTATTTCTGTTGTTATTGTTAAGTAGTAAACTGTTGCTGTTAATATTAATATTATTTTTAAGTATTTATACATTTTATAACTATTTTGTCTCGACAGGTGCTACAACGCACAATTTATTCGGTACCACGGAAGACCAGCGCTGTAGTACCTAGTGCCACAGCATATGCTGAGTGGCTACCATTTTTAGTGTAGGTATTATTAAATAGGCTAAGTTTGTAACTTTTAATATGTATCTTTACACTAAAATAAACAATTTACTTACTTACTTACTATTTCCTCCCTGGCATGCTGTAAAAACCAGCTAAGGAATCCGAGGTTTTCAGTATATTGTAATTTAGACGATGGGCTGACAACCTGTAACTACAGCAAT
Source organism: Scrobipalpa costella (assembly GCA_949820665.1). Classification (NCBI taxonomy): domain Eukaryota; kingdom Metazoa; phylum Arthropoda; class Insecta; order Lepidoptera; family Gelechiidae; genus Scrobipalpa; species Scrobipalpa costella. The sequence goes on along the minus strand of OX463323.1, from coordinate 8,787,749 downwards.
ATACCTACAAATCTATCTTAAATAACCCTCAAAACTTGTCAGACGTGGCGGAACGACCTTTATGTCGGTCGTTTACGCTCTGCCTATATTAGGGATAAAGGCGTGATTATATGTATGTATGATCTTTGGTTCTCAGACCACTAGATTATACTACTTCTGTCATAGGCAACCCTACCCTTGCCTGATGCAATTGAGGACGTCTCTTAAACTGTATCAATTACAGTCTTCTTCTTAATAGGTTTAATTCAACGCGGGACCGACTGATAGTTAAAATAATTGATAGAAAACTGAGTGGGGAGTGGCCGAATTCAGACCCAAAATAAAATAATGGAACAAACAAAATATATGGAACAAACAAAAATGGCTCTCCCATACAATATGACTCAAGCCAAACCACAGGCACTATTTATATGGAAGGGTTAGGTACAAAAACTACCTTTTACAAGTTTCGACCTATGGTTCTTGAGGAAAGATGATTAGTTTCCAAAAGTTTGTTCAGTTTATGTTTGCACCCAGAAGTTATCATGTTAACTTCCTATAACTTATACATACATAAGTATAATCACGCCTTTATCCCTAATGGGGTAGGCAGAACGTAAACTACCTAAATAAAGGTCGTTCCGCCACGTCTGACAAAGTTTGGAGGGTTGTTTAAGATAGATTTGTAGGTATATTGCTGTAGTGACAGGTTGTCAGCCTTTCGCCTAAATTGCAATATACAGAAACCCTCGGATCCCTTATCTGGTTTTTACAGCATGCCCGGGAGGAACTGCAGCTGGCAAATTCTATGTTTTTCTTTTTCTCCCAGTCCAGCATTGAAGTATAACTTATACAATACATTATATACATACACCTACTCAATATCCAGGACCTGCGTATCCCTTAATATCCTTACGGAATACGCAGAGCTTTAACAGTCTCATAAAAGGGCATTCATTTAAAAAATGTGTGTGTATTGCTAATAGTGATAGGTTTAATTCCTTGCTGGACTGGGAGAGAGTTTACGCTTTGCCTGCCCCATTAGGGATAAAGGCGTGATTATATGTATGTATGTATTGCAATTACACTGGTGGCGATTCTGTAGTAGAATCATAATAACTTATTTTAATGAAATAGAGACAGAAATTTAACAGCTGGTTTTAATCCTGTCAAAATGACGTTACTCGCCTTAAATAAGAAGCTTGGCGTCTTATTTTATACGTCACTTTACTAACCTTCAATAAGTTAAGTTTTATCTACAACAGAATCGGCAGCACTGAAACCGTTGATGCTCTGCCTGCCCCGTTACAATAATATGCGTGACGTGAAAGTAAGGTTTTTTTCCGAATTTCGTACGTCTTATTCATTAATCTCGTCAATAATGAATGTTAATTATTATAGCAGGTCATCAGAATTAGTACATTTATTGTTGAAATGTGAATCATTGCTAAAAACTTGGCAGCTACTAAATATTTACATACATACATACATATAATTACGCCTTTATCCCTAATGGCGTAGGCAGAGCGTAAACGAGCTACACAAAGATCGTTTCGCCACGTCTGACAAAGTTTTGAGGGTTATTTATGAAAGATTTGTAGGTATATTGCTGTAGTGACAGGTTATCAGCCTGTTCGATTCTGTCTGCATATTGTGGGTAAGGTGAAATTAAGCACCATCAATTTTCTCCATATACAGTCGTATTGGACACGACGCCACCTCGCCACTTGTTCTACGCGCGCCGATCGAGCTGACCGTGTCACTCAGAAGCCAATTGAATAAGTCGAAATAGACTAACGTTTAGTCATTTATTTGTGTAATGTGGACGTTCCACTAACTATAAACTCTTAAACTGCCATACGTGATCCGTGCTGTGCATTGGAGATAATTTGGGTGACTGTTGACCGCCTACCACGAGGACTCTGGCGTGCCGTGCATGTTCGAGAGGATTCTACGCATCTGTAGACTTCTATGGTCAAGGTTGGTGGTGTATTTTATCTTATTTTGCAATTGCAGACGGATAGGCATTTCCTCAATAAAAAAAATATCAAAATCACACATACAGTTCAACATAAATCGAACCAGCATATTTTTACCTCAAAACTGTTGCAAAAATCGCACAGTCTTTTTTGGTCCTTCGATCCTGGATATTTAAAATATTCAATAAAATCATTAAATTCACATTTTATTTACAAAAAGTTCGAATAATATTTTATAACCTCATTTTTTATTTGCTACCTTCCATCGTAGTAGTTCATCATGGGTAAAGATAAAAATGATGAGTCTGCTATTCCAGTAAATCTGAAAATATTAATCAGTAAAAAAGAAAGCATTTATCAGGAAATGCAAGCCATTTATGATCTGACAATTAATCCAATGATGGCCGACACTAAAGAACTTTTCTTAGTGCGCGCATCGGAAATCGATGAATATCGTAAAACATTTGATAAATTAATATATGATATATTTGAATTAGAGTACAGTGCTGATCAAAACGTTTCGTGTAGAACGCAAGACATGAGAAGTTTCAATGATTTATACTTCCACATAAAATTGTATGTACGTAAATTGCAACCTAAACCTGCTAGTGCAGAGTGTGTTAAGGGGGAGTGTAGTACGTTCGAATCCCGACCGCGCCTGCCTAAGTTAGAATTGTTTTCGTTTGACGGAGACATCGAGAACTTTAATACGTTTTATGAAACATTTTGTTCGTTGGTACACAATCAAAAGAATATACCAAAAATCGACAAGTTTCATTATTTATTAACATGTACAAAAGGTTCTGCCTTAAATATCGTAAAAAGCCTTCCCATTTCTGCCGCTAATTACGAATTGGTTTGGCAAAGTTTACTTGATAAATATCAAGACAACCGAATGTTGCTCGGTGGGTACCTTGATAAAATGTTGAACTTTTCACCTCTTAACAAAGAATCAACTGCTAATTTAACCTCATTTATTGAGACGTTTGATCACTCGTACAAAGCTATTCAGGCATTACAAATAAATGACTTGTGTAGCTACATATTTTGTCACATCGCCTTAAGAGCGTTGGATCCACAAAGTCGAAAATTATTTGAACAAAATCTTGATCAAAAAACTATTCCGACATTTTCGGAATTAATTGCTTTTATTAATAACCACGTGAAAGTTCTGAATCATACAGGGTCTTTTTCGAGCGGTTCTAATACTACGTCATTACATAAAAAACAAACGGATTTAAAACAATTAAAATCCGACAAAATAAACATACATAAAAGTGTGACTTATGCTGCATCCATAAGTACTAAAATGACTTGTGCGCATTGTGGAGAAAATCATATGATTTTCCGTTGTGATCAATTTCGTAAATTGATAAACACGCAACGTATTAGCCGTGCTAATGCCCTTAAATTGTGCCACAATTGTCTAAAACCTAATCACATTGCGAGCCAATGTAAATCCAATTTTAAATGTTTTATTTGTCAAGGACCTCATCACATGTTATTGCATGTAGATAACGTGAATAATAACAGTACCGGTCTGCCGCTGCAGTCGCAACAGCCCCCGCGCCCCGCGCCTGCTACCACGCCGCCTGTGCCTGCGCCTCTTCCCGCGAGTGTTAGCAATGTAGGCATGGCTGACTCATTAAACACTCCTACTGCGCAAAGCGATAGCGATCCGCAGTGTATTAGCTATAGTACCGTGGTACTGGGAACAGCTATTGTATACGTAAAAGATCAGTTTAATCAGGATCAAAAGTGCAGAGTACTAATTGATTCTTGTGCACAGTCAAATTTTATCTCAATGAGTTGTTTACAACGCTTAGGACTATCGCAGCATAGTTGTCCGTATAATATTTTTGGACTTGGAGAAAAATCCGTACAAAATCACGGTATGGCGTCATGTACTATACGTCCCATACATACTGAGGGTCCCGTTTTTAATTTTGACGCTGTGATTCTCAGAAAGATTACAACGGATCAGCCATCTGTTCCAATCCCTGAGCGGGTGATAAATGCATATAAACAGTTACACCTCGCTGATCCACATTATTATAAAAAATCACCAGTTGATATAATTTTAGCTGCTGATATTTTCCCTCATATTTATGATGGTAAAAAAGTGTTTTTAGATAACGATTCACCTGCTGCACTCAGCAGTGTATTCGGTTTTGTTATAACCGGTAAACTGGCCGTGCCATCTTCCGTCACATCTCACACTGCCGTAGCGTCGATGACGTCATTAGTGTCGTACACTATTGAAGAAAATCATCTAAATGACACTCTCAAAACCTTTTGGGAGTTGGAATCTGTGCCGTGCTCAGTTCCATTAAGTCCAGATGATGAAATGGTAGAAAATATTTTTATTGAGCGACATTATCGTGACGAAACGGGTCGATACGTTTCTCCGATCTTGTTGAAACCTAATCATGAGCCACTCGGTGACTCATATAATATGGCTTTTAATCGACTAACTCAGATTGAACGCCGCCTGGCACGTTCGCCAGACTTAAAACAAGCTTATAGCGACTTCATGAAGGAATATGAATTCCTAGGCCATATGGAAATTTACAAAGGTATTGAACCTTCTAAATACCTAATTCCACATCACTTTGTGTTGCGTCCTTCCAGCACTACCACGCCCTTACGCGTAGTGTTTGATGGCTCTGCCAGAACAACTTCAGGGTTGTCACTAAATGATATTTTATTTACGGGCAGAAAATTACATCAAGACTTAGCAAAAGTTATAACCAAATTTCGGTTACACGAATTCTGCTTCACAGCTGACGTGTCAAAAATGTATCGAGCCGTGCTCATTGATCCGTCAGAAAGAATTTATCAACACATTTTGTGGCGTGACGCCCCAACTGAAGAAGTGCGCACATATGAGCTTAAAACTAATACTTACGGTTTGCGGAGTGCTCCTTTTGTAGCTGTTCGTACGTTACATCAGCTAGCACAAGATGAGCTTGCTAAACTTGATGAAAATAACTTCGAAATGTATAAAGCTAAAGCTGCTGATATCATCACGTCTGGGTTTTACGTTGATGACTTGTTGTGGTCTTGCTCATCCTTTGACGAGGCATGTGCAATACAAGACGCACTTGTATCACTTTTAAAGAGCGGTGGTTTTGATTTAAGAAAGTGGGCGAGTAACTGTCCAGAGCTACTTTCTAGAATGCAAGATGATCAAATCACTAGCATTAATTTTCAAGATGATACGTTATCATCTTCTCTCAAAGTTTTAGGTTTGACTTGGTTGCCCCCATGTGATTCATTTGCCTTCAATTTTAGCATGTCTGACACAAAAAACACAAAGAGATCTGTACTCAAGCTGTTAGCAAGTATTTTCGATCCAATTGGATTTATTGCTCCTTGCACTTTTGTAGCTAAGTGTATCATGCAAGATCTTTGGAAGTTGGGACTTGGCTGGGATGATTCATTGCCAGACAGCATATATGAGCGATGGAATAAATTTATTCTCGACTTGCCAACCCTAGCGGAGATGCGCATTGAGCGTCATTTACTTATACCTGCATTTGATACTGTACAGCTGATCGCATTCTGTGATGCGTCATCACGCGGCTACGCTGCCTGCCTTTATTTCCGTAGTGTCGACAAACTAGGCAACGTAAAGGTCAGACTATTAACAAGCAAGTGTAAAGTTGCTCCCACAAAAACTATGTCTATTCCTAGACTTGAATTGGAAGCTGCCGTGCTGCTTTCAAATCTAGTAAGTTTTGTCGTACAAAACATAAATGATTTCAAGTTCAATATAATTGCGCTTAGCGACTCAAGCGTCGTCTTATCATGGCTCCAAACGATGCCATACAAGTTAAAAACTTTCGTGGCTAATCGCGTAAGTAAGATTACTGAGGTAGTCCCACCACATTGTTGGTATCATGTTAACAGTGAAAATAACATGGCTGATATTTGTTCCCGAGGATTGATGCCTTCGCAGCTCGTAGCTCAGACAACTGTATGGACTCATGGCCCGAAGTGGTTATATGATGATCTAGAAAATTGGCCTGTTAGCACATTCTTTTTAAAAAATCAAGACAAGGTTCCAGAACTTAAAACTACCTCTGATTCCTTTAATTTTACGACATCTGAAATTAAAAGGACTTTTAATAATGACCTCGAAGAAACTTTCGAAAAGTTTTCTTCTTTCAAAAGACTCCAGCGAGTTCTTGCCTGGTGTCATCGATTTGTACATAATCTCAAATCAAAAGTAACCCATTCAAATAAAACTTGTGGTCCACTGAGGTCCACAGAATTAAAAAGAGCACATGATAGTATTATTCATGTTGTTCAAATAAATCACTTTGATGTCGAAATGAAAACTTTGCAGAAAAAGGGCTATGTCACTTCACTTCGCAAGCTTTCACCCTTCATCGATTCTGAAGAATTTCTCAGGGTGGGGGGTAGAATTTTACAAGCTGATCTCCCTTTTGATGCAAAGCATCCAGTTTTACTCCCAAAAAAATGTCATGTAACAAAGTTACTCATCATGTACTTTCATCAAATGTACTTGCATGTAGGCCCTCGTACATTACAGGGGATTCTTAATAAGAAATATTGGATTATTAATGCTCGTAGCATAATCCGTTCCGTCTTGTCTAAATGCTCCAATTGTTTTAAATTCAAACCTATAGGTATTCAACCTGTTCTCTCATCCCTTCCCGGGTCCAGATTAATGCCTGGTAAGATATTTAATCACGTTGGTTGTGACCTTGGCGGTCCTTTTTTAATCAAAGAGAGCTTACGGCGCAATGCCAAAACTTACAAAGCATACCTCTGTCTCTTTATATGCTTTAGTACGAAGGCTGTTCACTTAGAAATTTTAACTAGCCTATCATGTGAGTGCTTTTTAGCCGCATTTGATCGTTTTGTTGCTCGCCGCGGCTTATGCAGTTATTTATATTCTGACTGCGGCACAAATTTTATAGCTGCCGCAAAACATTTAAAGGAAGTTACCGCATTTTTCAATAATAAAATCAATCATGATGAAATTTTGACTGGTTTGACATCGCGTCAAGTTGAGTGGCGTACAAACCCACCAAATGCTGCTTCTATGGGCGGATTATGGGAAGCCGGTATTAAGTCGGCAAAACACCACTTGTACCGTTCTGTAGGAGATAGAGCTCTTACGTTCGAAGAACTTTATACAATATTCTGCAAAATAGAGTCAATTATGAACTCTCGACCTCTCTGTTCATTATCGGACAATCCAAATGAGTTTGATGTATTGACCCCTGGTCATTTTCTTATTGGTCAGAGCTTATTAGCCGTACCTGAATACGATGTCCAAGAAATTCCTTTGAATAGGTTGTCACGTTGGCAATCAGTTCAGAAGGCTTCTCAGTCATTTTGGAAACGTTGGTCGGATGACTATTTACACACTCTCCAACAGAGAGCTAAATGGTTTTCTCCGACTCCTAACTTAAAGGTTGGTGACGTCGTACTTCTTAAATCCAACTTAACACGCCCTCTGCAATGGCCTATGGGTAGAGTTGAAGCTATACATCCCGGAGTTGATGGCGTCGTTAGAGTCGTTACTCTACGTACCCAAAATGGACTCTACAAGAGACCAGTAAATAAAGTTTGTCCTCTTCCTTACGTTAACTAATTTACATTAGAAATCTATCTTAAATTTAAGGACCTTATATTAAGATACTATACTATTTTATATTTACCTGTTCTTATATAAACAACTCTACTCTTACTTAACTCTAGTAGAGTCACTCTACATTTATAAATACCTCATATTTATTTCATATGTATATATTTTCATACTCTACATACATGTAGGAAATCATCACATTGATTTCGGTGGGGGGTATGTTCGATTCTGTCTGCATATTGTGGGTAAGGTGAAATTAAGCACCATCAATTTTCTCCATATACCGTCGTATTGGACACGACGCCACCTCGCCACTTGTTCTACGCGCGCCGATCGAGCTGACCGTGTCACTCAGAAGCCAATTGAATAAGTCGAAATAGACTAACGTTTAGTCATTTATTTGTGTAATGTGGACGTTCCACTAACTATAAACTCTTAAACTGCCATACGTGATCCGTGCTGTGCATTGGAGATAATTTGGGTGACTGTTGACCGCCTACCACGAGGACTCTGGCGTGCCGTGCATGTTCGAGAGGATTCTACGCATCTGTAGACTTCTATGGTCAAGGTTGGTGGTGTATTTTATCTTATTTTGCAATTGCAGACGGATAGGCATTTCCTCAATAAAAAAAATATCAAAATCACACATACAGTTCAACATAAATCGAACCAGCATATTTTTTACCTCAAAACTGTTGCAAAAATCGCACACAGCCTATCGCCTAAATTGCAATATACAAAAACCCTCGGATCCCTTAGCTGGTTTTTACAGCATGCCCTGGTGGAAATGCAGCTGACACATTCTATGTTTTTCTCTTGCTCCCAGTCCAGCATGGGAGTATAAATATTTACACATACCAATAATACTTGCGGTGTTGGCAGAGCAGCTTCTTATCGATTCGACAAACGACCCGAGGTCATCCCTGTAGAGGTCATCCCTGTAGGGGTCATTCCTGTAGAGGTCATCCCTGTAGAGGTCATTTCTGTAGAGGTCATCCCCGTAGGGACCATTTATGTAGAGGTCATATCTGTAGAGGTCATTCCTGTAGTGGTCATCCCTGTAGAGGTCATTTCTGTAGAGGTCATCCCCGTAGGGACCATTTATGTAGAGGTCATATCTGTAGAGGTCATTCCTGTAGTGGTCATCCCTGTAGAGGTCAGGTCATTCCTGTAGAGGTCATCCCTGTAGAGGTCATTTCTGTACAGTTCACCCAACTACACGTCACTCAACTAGAAGTCACATAACTACAGGAAGATGAACCCGATGTCAGAGTTTTTAAACCGGCTAACAAATTATGCAGCTAAAAATTACGCAATCAACACCAGGGCATCATTTTGTATTGGAGGTTGGAGGCCACTGTTTCATATTTCGAACTATGTTCCATACAGAAAGTTGTTCAGTTTCTATGGTAAATTTCACACTCTAAAAGTTTGATCAGTATTTTTTTTTCACATCCTGCTGACACCCTGTCACTACAGCAATATACCTACAAATCTGTCTTAAATCACCCTCAAAACTTTGTCAGACGTGGCGGAACGACCTTTGTTTAGGTCGAATACGTTCTGCCTACCCCATTAGGGATAATGGCGTGATTATATGTATGTATGCAGTTTCATAAGTAGCTTCACACCTAAAAGTTTATCCTATTAGCTGTGCTATTAGGCGGTTTAAAAACTCTGACACCAGGATTCAACGGGTCGCTTGACTCGATACCCACACGACAGAAGAAGAAGACCTTAAACTTTGATCAGCAATTCTTTTTACACCCAGTATAATAAGGCTCGTATTTATAAAGCCATGTCAAGATTGAGAGTAATATTAAGTAAGAATTTGACAGGTATTTTTGAAACTGACTCAAACTAGCTGTCAGTCTCAAGTGCTGTTTATAATTACGGGCTTAAGACCCTGTATATCTGGCACTGCAACTGCACCGTTACTGCATGTCCCGACTCGGATTGCAACCCGCTACCCGTCGTTCGAGTGACACACTAACACACTTCCCATATTCGCAGAACTGAGCATTTGATATTCGACGTATCGGCATTTTTATTGCAACCAATAACAATAAGACAGTGTAGTTGTCTGTTTGTCCTTGTTTATAAGAAGTAACTATGCATCACGCCTTCATCCCTAATACGGTAGGCAGAGCTTTAATAGCTCAGTTCAAAACCCGTTTTATCAGCTTTGACTTTTGTCAGTGTTCGTATTTTTTTTAGTCATTAAAGGGTGAACAGAGCTGCGAAGGTGGCGCCATCAGGTTAAAATTAGTTATGCTTGAAATACAATAAATTTCATTAATATTTTACGTTTCGAGAATTGCAATACATACATATAATCACGCCTTTATCCGTAATGAGGTAGGCAGAGCGTACATGGCCTAAACAAAGGTCGTTCCGTCACGTCTGATAAAGTTTTGAGGGTTATTTAAGATAGATTTGTAGGTATACTGCTGTAGTGACAGGTTGTCAGCCCATCGAATAAAATGTAATATACAGAAACCCTCGGATCCTTTAGCTGGTTATTACAGCATGCCCGGGAGGAAATGCAGCTGGCACCCTCTACGTTTTTCTCTCGCTCCCAGGCCAGCATGGAAGACCAAGAAGATTGCAACTATTTCTCCATTTAATAACTCCTTAAGTGATACAGACGTGTTGAATTTGTTTTGAGATAAGCAAATCTCGATGTGTCACACACAGGTGTCTTAGCACGTCGGAATTATTACGATTGCAATAAAATTAACGATACGTCACGTCTCAAATGTTACGATTATACATATGAATAATATAAAACAACATTACTGGGAAGTATGTCATGTGGATGATATACATACATACATAAATAAAGTAAGTCACGCCTAAATCCTTTCGGGATAGGCAGAGCGTAAAAGGCCTAGTAAATGGCGGGTTCGCGACGTACATACATACAGATAATCACGCCTTTATCCCTAATGGGGTAGGTAGAGCGTAAACGACCTAAACAAAGGTCGCCCCGCCACGTCTGATAAAGTTTCAAGGGTTACTTAAGATAGATTTGTAGGTATATTGCTGTTGTGACAGGTTGTCGGCCCACTCGCCTAAATTGCAATAAACTGAAACCCTCGGATCCCTTAGCTGGTTTTTACAGCATGCCCAGGAGAAATGCAGCTTGCTCATTCTATGTTTTTCTCTCGCTCCCAGTCCAGCATGGAAGTTGAGAAAATATTTAGGGCAATTTTAGATTGAAATGTGTGTCGATATAATGACAGGTATATGTAACCCTCGAATCCCTTTACTGACTTTTAGCGGACACATTCTACGTTTTTCTATCGCTTCCAATCTAACATGGAATTGTCAATATAACATATTATTCCATTTGCTCCACTTGTACCTTAAAAGCCTATTTGTAAATGGTTTCCAATCCGTCGAATACGGTAAAACCCAATAATCTAGTATTTAGTCCATCCACCATGCACCCCCCTATCCGGGGGGTTTTAGGGGGGTCCTAATTGAATCTGTGCTAATGTAGACCCCCCACATTCACGTCGCACCCCCTACGGCAGTTGGAAAAGTGAACAGGCTAGGTTTGTGTGGAGAAGGATTAATTATTGGAAAACTATAAATCGTGGGTTTATTTCCTTCGAGCTTGTGGGTGGACTTCCTTAACGTGTCTTTTCTAGAAAGGAAAATGATTTATAGTGTTTATAAGTGTGTATTTATAAGTAGGTTAATGAGTTTTTCAGTGGGAGATAAAAAGTAAGAACTAAGAACCTTTTTGCCACAGGATGACAGGAGGATCTTCCAAGCTGGACTGGGAACGAGAGAAAAACATAGAGTGCGCCAGCTGCATTTCCTCCCGGGCATGCTGTAAAAGTCAGCTAAGGGAATCGAGGGTTTCAGTATATTGCAATGTAGGCGATGGGCTGACAACCTGTCACTGTAGCAATGTACCTGCGGATCTATCTTAAATAACCTCAAAACTTTGTCAGACGTGGCGAAACGACCTTTGTTTAGGTCGGCGCTCTGTCTACCCCATTAGGGATAAAGGCGTGATTTATATGTATATGTATGTATGACAGGAAAAAATTGGATTTGTAATGGGCTAATGTCTAAAATAGGGAAGAATGAAAGAACAAGGCTTTTCAGATGTTTTAGACAATGCATATACTTCTTTACTCAGGGTAAGAGCGGAAAACTCATCATCATCATCAGGCCTTTACGTCTATGTCAGACGATTTAAACAGTGACGGCGCTGCATCTTTTCTGGTGGCTATATAAGCCTATAAACACACACGCATGCATATAATCACGCCTTTATCCTTAATGGGGTAGGCAGAGCGTAAACAGCCTAAACAAAGGACGTTCCTCCTCGTCTGGCAAAGTTTTGAGGGTAATTAAGGATAGTTTTGTAGGTATATTGCTGTAGTGGCAGGTTGTCAGCCCATCGCCTAAATTGCAATATACTGAAACCTTCGGATCCCTTAGCTATTTTTTACAGCATGCCCGGGAATTGGCACATTTTATATATTTCTCTCGCTCCCAGGCCAGCATATTTATATTTTTATTGCCTATAGGTCGTCCCACTGTTGGGCAAAGGCCTCCCCTTTATCTCTCCAGGTTTCTCTATCTGCACAATGGCCTACAGAGCATAAAATATTTTATAAAGAAATATTTATTATTATGTTATTTATACAATATATGATAGAAAATGATGTAACTTGTAAATGAACCGCCTCCATCCTTGACCAACCTTGTACCCCGCATGGCGCATCTCAAAACCTCCGTAGTGTCATTTTCACCTGCGGGCGTACTGTCGACTGTGAAACACAGAGCTTGTACGACCACGCTTTAAATGAACGTGGTCTAGTGACCTGAGCCCGGGAGTCCCGGGTTCGATTCCCGGCGGGGGACAATGACTTTGTTTTGTTGTTTCTAGTTTAGTTAGGATCACCTGATTGTCCGAAAAGTAAGATGATCCATGCTGTCGGATGGGCATGTATATAGTCGGTCCTGCACCTGATTTATCTCTGGTCGTGTCAGTCAATGTGTCCCATCAGAATAAGAGATTGGAGGAATGGAGAGTGCACTTGTGTGTCGTGCAAACACTTGGGCAGTAAAAACTGGTCGTAGATGGCTGGTATATTGGTGGCCGAAAATCAGTTGAGAGGACTATTAAATGAACGTGGCAAAAAAAAAAAAACAAACGTCGCCATCTTGAGATTTTATATTAATTCGACAGTTCTTATACTAGACTGGTTCCTACTTTGGTTTATATTTATATATAGTCAGATTAAATGTTAGATTGTGATTTTGTACTTTGTGTTAAAATTTTGGCTATTAACGTAAATTTATCTTTGCATACTTTGTTATATTAGGTATTAATAATCAGTGATGGAAGGGTATAAAAAGTGTTAAAACGTTTACTATAAAACTTCGTCGATTCTCACAACATAATCCTAATTCTTATTCTTAGCTAGTGCTGTCACTGTCTTAACTTTGACTTATGTCACTATGTTTCTATTCTGTTCTTATGAACAGGATAGAAAATGAACACGTGACTTTAAAATTTCTAACCTGACTGACATAAGACTGCTTATTTGACGAAAAATAAGGAAGCTCAGTTCTTATTTTAAGCGTCTTACGTCAGATTAGGAATGTCAAAGTCATGTGTTTATTTGCTATCCTGTTCTTAAGTCAAAGTTAAGAAAGTGACAGCTCTAGCTAAGAATTAGTTAAGGAATAGTGCGTGCCGAATTGCCGCCATTGTACAACGGATGAAAGATGGCCTCCTATAGCACCGGGAAACCTTGTTTGGGGGTCAGGCAAACATGATTGTAAACCGTAAGTTGCAAATAAGTTATATTTCCTTTTATATATATAAATTGCACTGTAAATGTAATACTATTATTACTAGTTAACTTTACTTTTTACTACTTCCATGCTGGACTGGGAGCGAGAGAAAAACATAGAGTAAGCCAGCTGCATTTCCTCCCGGGCATGTTGTAAAAGTCAACTAAGGGATTCGAGGGTTTCAGTATATTGTAATTTAGGCGATGGGCTGACAACCTGTCACTACAGCAATATACCTACAAATCTATCTTAAATAACCCTCAAAACTTTGTCAGACGTGGCGGAACGATCTTTGTTTTGGTCGTTTACGCTCTGCCTACCCCATTAGGGATAAAGGCGTGACTATATGTATGTATGTATGTTTACTGCAGGAAATCCCGGGAAAACTGATTAAAGTAATACAAATTGTATGTCTGTTTGTTGTTCTATTTACCATCGGAAATGGAATACAAGCTGTAATAAAAACAGGAAAGTCGTAGAAAGAGACAGTAGGCTATATTTTACCAGCGCAGTAAAAGTCGCGGGGCGGAATGCTAGTCTGGAAGTAAATCATCGTCCTACAGACTGTGGGGTTTATTTATTCTTCTTCTTCTTAGCCAGTGGATTCTCGAGTCTAACGACCCGATGAACCCCGGTGTCAGAGTTTTTAAACCGCCTAGTAAATATCCGAGGGTTTCAGTATATTGCAATTTAGGCGATGGGCTGACAACCTGTCACTACAGCAATATACCTAGAATTCTATCTTAAATAAGCCTCAATACTTTGTCAGTCATGGTAGGACGACCTTTGTTTAGGTCGTTTACGCTCTGCCTACCCTATTAGGGATAAAGGCGTGATTATATGCATGTATGTAGTAGCACATCTATTAGGCCTCTGACATGATTTTGAGTAACGACCACTATCAAAGACAGCGACCGGGACCGAAGGCTTAACGTGGGAATCGACCCCTGGACCTCCGAATCGTAAGCCCATGGCTCTGACCACTAGACCACGGAGGCAGGTTTATTTATTCTAAAACGTCGTGCAACATAAAAAAAGTTTATTATTTTGGGTCTATCTTATTGGTATTTTCCTTTATTTTACTGTTATTTGCGTTATCTAAGGATGAACTGAAAACTAAGCAGTAACTGCTAATAATAAGCTTCTTACATGGTTTGTGTAACAACCACTATCAAAGAAGCGATCAGGGCCAACGGCGTATTGTGCCTTCCGAAGCACGGAATCAATTTGTTTCTTACAAACAATCACGTGATCCAGCCTGTATAATCCTAATCAAACTGGGGAAAATCTAGGATCTAGGTTCTCACCTAATCTAGGATTGTGTCTGGTTTCCCTTCTGTGTTGCGGAGGTCAGATGGCAGTCGCTCTGTGTAAAAACCAGTACCCTCGTTCAATCTTCCTGGATTGGGTAGCCGACACCGTGGAATATGGGATAAGGCGACGGGAGATGATAATGACTCTTCGGGATCCCATGGCTCATACCACTAGACCACGGAGGTAGTTCAGTTTCGTCCCTACATCCTGTATAATAGTAAAGTTAACAAATTGAACAACTTCATAGCGAAAATATTTCAAAAATGGTCTACTATAATCCAATATCCGATCACACATTCCATATTCGGGTATATGAGCCGCGCCGGGAATCGAACGCGCTACCCGGCGGTGGGGAACGTGCTGCGAATGCACACGGTGACTATTTGTGCATATTACCAGTTTAAAGTAGAACATACGGGAGCATATTTCTAGGTGGAACGCTGCGGTTATTTCAGCTGCCAAAAATTTATGATGGTTAATATTTATTGTGCGTTTCAATTGTAGAGGCAGCGCCCTTTAAAGCTTTTTGTGCTTGGCATTTAGTAAAAGTTGCGTTTTTGTTTTGTAAAATAACCTTTTAATGTATGCTAACTCCATGCTGGACTGGGAGTGAAAGAAAAACATAGAATGTGCTAGCTGCATTCCCTCCCAGGCATGCTGTAAAACCCAGCTTAGGGATCGGAGGGTTTCAGTATATTGCAATTTAGGCGATGGGCTGACAACCTGTTACTACAGCAATATACCTACAAATTTATTATAAATAACCCTCAAAACTTTGTCAGACGTGGCGGAACGACCTTTGTTTAGGTCGTTTACGCTCTGCCTACCCCATTAGGGATAAAGGCGTGATTATATGTATGTATGTATGTAACTCAATCCGCGCAGAGGCCCGCTCAGATCGACTGATTTATTAAGTTTACAAATAATATGTATGTACTAAGATTTAGTACAAAAAATGAAGTAAACTGATTCTAGATGACTTATCTATGCATATTAAAAGATGGAGGTATAATAAATATGACATAATTTTTTTTTTTAAATTACCTGTTGTTTTCTATCGCTGTCCTCTAAGCGTCCATAAACACATTGCAACCCTGTATGTTTTCACATATTCGCGTCCTAGTTCCGCGAATATGGCATTATTGTAGCCGTGGCATGCCTGCTTAACACCACATCATTCAACATACAGGGTCTTTTTGCGAATAATCCTTTAAACTGATGGTTTCGGCTGTTAACGTATTTACGAATAGTACATACATACATATAATCACGCCTGTATATCTAATGGGTAGGGTAGGCAGAGCGCGAACGACCCAAACAAAGGTCGATCCGCCACGCCTGACAAAGTTTTGAGGGTTATTTAAGAAAGATTTATAGGTATATCGCTGTAGTGACAGGTTGTCTGCCCGTCGCCTAAATTACAATACAGATTTTTCCAGCATGCCCGGGAGGAAATGCAGCTGGCACATTCTATATTTTCCTCTCGCTCCCAGTCCAGCATGGAAGAATAGTACCCGCCGTTAAATAAGTTTTTCCGTGGGAATTATGTATTTCCCTATGGTAGGAAGTAGCCTCTATGTCTCATTCCGGGACCTAGTCTATATGTGTGCCAAGTTTCATCCCGATCTGTCTAGTAGTTTTTGAGTTTATTCGTTACAAACAAAATAAGTGACCTCTTTAAAACGAACCATAAAAATAGACGTGGCGCAACGCACTACTATGAAGTCGTTAAGCCTACCGCGTTAGGACTACAGGCGTGAGTATATCGAGTGTAAGTTACAGCGCACCATAAACTGACAGGGCTAGCTCTGTCAACGAAACTGAACAACATTCACCAGGAGAATCTTTCAGGGAATGTATTTCTTTTTTGCATTTTCATAAAAATAGTGTGATTGAGGTGGTAATTTTGTATGGGAAAGGACATTTCCTGAAAGAATTTTCTGGTAAAAGTGGTTCAGTTTTGTTGACTGAGCAATCCCTATCAGTTTCTGGTACGCTGTCCCTTACACCCCATATTTAGAATGTAGTTACTAAAAATAATTATGCACGCATTTATCTGCCTTTTTTTGTAGCGTAGGTCTGCTGGAAGAGATTTTTTTGTAAACAGCTTGTTGTGATGTGTCGTTGTATCTTATGTAGGTACATGTCCTTTGTATTCTGTGTACAATCAACTTCTCAACTTCTTCCATGCTGGATTAGGAGCGAGAGAAAAACATAGAATGTGCCAGCTGCATTTCTTCCCGGGCATGCTGGAAAAGCCAGCTAAGGGATCCGAAGGTTTCAGTGTATTGTAATTTAGGCGATAGGCTGACAACCTGTCACTACAGCAATATACCTACAAACCTATCTTAAAATAACCCTCAAAACTTAAATAAATAAATGAGAATCAACCCTCAGCCCTTTCACCCGCCTGTCAGTGTTGCCAACTGCAGCGCATTTAATTTCCTCTCGACATGGCTACCGGAAGGATGCTATCTCCGACGGTAGGTTTAATAGCGCCCTCTGTATGAAAACGATTGTTTCAGAGGTTATTTTTCAAAAGGGAGGTAGGTTGAATAGCGCCTTCTGTAGGAAAACTAGTTCTTTTAGACAATATTTTTTATAAAGGGAGGTACGTTTAATAGCACCCTCTGTAGGAAAACTGTTGTTTCAGAGATTATTTTTGACAAAGTGAGTCATTATATTAACATTCAATATTTAATTCAATATTCATACATTTTAATTTTAAGTTCATAACTGCCTTAATTTAAAAAATGTTGTGTATACCTGTAATTGGTTTTTACATTAGACTAAACAACCTAATTATAATATGTTTGTTACAATGTGTAATGTATTAACTGTTGGTGTACCTATTTTAGTAAATAAATAAATAAATAAATTGGTATAGATTTTGGTGGACATAACTAATTTTAAAATTAGCGATTCATAGTTCTTCGTAGTAGTGCTTTTTCCATTATTCGGAAGGAATATCGTTTAATACCGTAGATATTAGTCGTTAAGCCATATCAGAAGCCAGTGCTAAGCATTGGCGGCTTGAAAACTCTGACCTAATCTAGGATTGGGTCTGGTTTCCCTTCTGGGTTGCGGAGGTCAGATGGCAGTCGCTCTGTGTAAAAACCAGTACTCTCGTTCAATCCCCTAGATTAGGAAGCCGACCCCGTGAGATACGGGATAAGGCTAGGGAGAGATGAGTTGCGAATAACGGCCACCACAGGCAATTTTTCTTCCTGTTACTACAACGAACTATGAATCGCTAATTTACAAGGTTCAAAATTATATTTTTTATTGGCTTGTATCGTTGCTAGCGTTGCAAGCACATTTTCCAGATTTATTCCCAGACAACCCAGGAATGTCATATCAACTCATATTTTGATTTTTGATCTCTTATAAATGTTTAAGTTGAGAAAGTGACAGTGATATTTAAAAAAGAACTAGTTTCGAGATTAATGAATCTAATGTCTTCCTATCAAAAATATAATAACTGCTTCCATAGTCTTGTGGTCCGAGCCAAGGCTCTCGACCCGACGGTTCTGGGTTCGATTCCCAGGGGAGAACGCAAAGTTGATATTTCTTTATTGATTACTTTGCGATATTTTTCCAGTTTGTTTAGGAAATTGCAGGCTGTATCACCTGATTGTCAAAAGAAAAAAGATTCGTCAGTCCTGGTCGCTGTCTTTGATAGTGTTCGTTACAGAAACCAGGTGAGAGGTCCCTCTATCCATCAAAAGAAACCGCATCAAAATCCGTTGCGTAGTTTTAAAGATTTATGCATACATAGGGATATAGGGACAGAGAAAGCGACTTTGTTTTATACTATGTAGTGATTACTCCCGAGGTCGAAAAAAAGCAACAGCCGAGTTAATTTGGAACAGGCGCACATTTCAGTCATTCATTAATTCCATTTTGTAAATTTAAAAAGTTATATGCGCATTCAGCCTTAAAATAATCAATAATGTGAACTATAAAACTAAATCAGTGTTTTGCTCAACAGGGCAAAACGTTTATGCTGAGCTATAGCCCTTTTGGTTTACTGCGACACACACAACCATTTGTTTGTTTTGTATTTATCGTGTATGTTTGTCTTTTTAATTTGATGTTTGTTTTATGTTTGTTTAAATGTTTACTTTTGTCTCCTTTTTTTTTACTACAAATTTTATGTGTGTGTCTTTATAAAACAAATAATTTTATTATCTATCTATCTATCTAAAACACCAGGAACGAAAAGATTGAATGTAGGTTTTGTTTTTTTTTTTTAAATAATGAAGCTTTTTCGAGCGAATGGTAGAAAATATACAAAAGAATGAACTTTATTCTTCCATGCTGGCCTGGGAGCTAGAGAAAAACATAGAATATGCGTGCTGCATTACCTCCCGGGCACGCTGTAAAAACCAGCTAAGGGATCCGAGGGTTTCGGTGTATTGCAATTTAGGCGATGGGCTGACAACCTGTCACTACAGCAATATGCCTACAAATCTATCTTAAATAACCCTCAAAACTTTGTCAGTCGTGGCGGAACGACCTTTGTTTGTGTCGTTTCCGCTCTGCCTACCCCATAAAGGCGTGATTATATGTATGTATGTATGTATGAATAAACTATAGCCTCATAAAATCAGCGACGTCGCCAGCAAAAAAGTCTATTAGCACATAATAAAGGGTCCGACGGCAATGATATAAATAACAGCCTCTATTGCGGAAGTGCATTGGACCGGAAAGCGATATATTCGATGCCGGAAGTAGAGATGTTCACTTGGAGAGGTCTTGTGCTCTGGTCCGGTTAGCTATGGGTAATTTCTACTTTTTAATGTTTATTTTATATACATAAATATGATCACGCCTTTATCCCTAATGGGGTAGGCAGAGCGTAAACGATCTAAACAAAGGTCGTTCCGCCACGTCTGACATAGTTTTTAGGGTTATTTAAGATTGTATGTATATTGCTGTAGTGACAGGTTGTCAGCCTATCGCCTAAATTGCAAAATACTGAAATTTTTGGATCCCTTAGCTGTGTTTCACAGCATGCCCGGGAAGAAATGCAGCTGGCACATTCTATGTTTTTTTCTCGCTCCCAGTCCAGCATGGAAGGAAATGTTTCTTTTACACTAAGGTACTGGCTTCCATAATGGACTGTTAGCGATAGTAAAACGTAGAATCTGCTACTGTTTCTCCTCCCGGGCATGCTGTAGACATGCTGTAGGCATAGGGATTCGAGGGCGATGGGCTGACAATCTGTAATTACTTAAGCGTATACAATTTATAATTTATATATAATTTTAAACGCATTTTACTAGTCGTTTTAGGCTCTGCCGTAGGGCGGTACAGTTATTTTTTAAATGAAGGAACCTTCTCAAACTTAGCAAAAACGCCTTTGACGACGTCATTGACGCTCTGCGAACCCTGTAATAGACACAGACGTGTTTTCATCCTTCTCTGTCTCTAAACAAGGGTGCAAACATGGCGCATTGAATATCTCGGAGCACTTCCGGCGGAAGGTATTAGTTGCAGTACCGGGGGGTCGGGGGTTCGACTCCCGGACGTGTCGTCAATTTTGCACATGTAATATAGTTCGCAAATGTACTTCCATGCAGTACTGAAAACGATAAAAAATCAAGTTTACTTTGTTTAATTAACGTTCAGTTATCAATACCAACATAAAAAGCTTTTGCTTTGCAACTTAGCAGAGGTTTAAATTACGAAAAGGCAGACCATACAAACATGTGTTTTGCGGTAGACTCTCTTTGAAGTTGTAAAGAAAAAGCAGTTTACGGGCAGCAAAACTAGTTGGTTAAGATTACTCAACGCTAAATAAATGAAGTATAGAAATGACCATCCTTCATAAAAAAAGTGCTGATCTTTTAGGGTTTGAACATTGAACATCTCTACAAAACTGAACAACTTTCCCCAAGGAACATAGGTCGAAATGTCAAAAACAAATTGTACCTCCCATACTTTTGTATTACTCGACCAGCTGGCACCATAGTTTGTATGGGAGAACCATTTCGTTTTTCATATTTTGTCCTATGCTTTTCAGGGAAAGTTGTTCAGTTTTATGTGTAGGATCATATTGGTCAAACATACCTAAGTACTATTTTAGACGCATGTTTATGATTAAGCACTTCCACGGAGGCCTGGGAGCGAGAGCAAAATATAGAATGTGCCAGCTGCATTTGCTCCTGGCATGCTGTAAAAACAAGCTAAGAATCCAAGGTTTCAGTCTATTGTAATTTAGACGATGGGCTGACAACCTGTCACTACAGCAATATAAATCTATCTTAAATAGCCATCAACTTTGTCAGACGTGGCGGAACGACTTTTGTTCAGGTAATTTACGCTCTGCCTACCTTATTAGGGATAAAGGCGTGATTATATGGATGTATGTATGTTTATCATTAATATGTTTATGTTTTCTTTGTTACAGGTAAATACGCCGACCAGTTAAATAAAAATCTCTTTGATCTCAACCGACAAATGTACCCGATGATCAGCTATTTACTGTGGTAGAAGTATTTTTATTTTATTTTATTAAATATGTAGCTAAAGTTATTCATATTGGGGGGTTTTTTCAACTAGACGGCACGGCGACGGCAACCGTGGAAAAGATAATCTATGAAAATACATACATACTTACATATAATCACGCCTTTCTCCCTAATGGGGTAGGCAGAGCGTTAACGACCTAAGCAAAGGTCGTTCCGCCACGTCTGACAAGTTTTGAGGATTATTACAAATGATCATGACGTATATTGCTTTAGTGACAGGTTGTCAGCCCATCGCCTAAAATTGCAGTATATTATAACCCTCGAATCCATTACCTGGTTTTTACAGCATGCTCTGGAGGTGATGCAGCTGGCACATTCTATGTTTTTCCATCACTCCCAGTCCAGCATGGAAGAAAATCTATGAAAATCAATGAAATTATATTTTAAAAAAATCCACTTGCCGGCACGGCATTGATTCCCACCGGTACCGTCGCCGGCCTGCCAAATTGCAAGTGTTTTGTATTCGTACGAAGCATGCGCGTGTGTGTGTGCGCTCAGATTGGAACTAGTTTGACGTTATCGGGACGTTGCCGTGTCGTCGCCGTGCCGTCCGTTGGAAAAACGCCCATTCAATTAAATTACTCTCAAATTTCTATAGTATTTTCAAATAGCTTTTAGAATAAAGGTAAAGGTTTCTTCCATGCTGGACTGGGAGCGAACGAAAAACATAGAATGTGCCAGCTGCATTTCCTCCCGGGCATGCTGTAAAAACCAGCTAAGGGATCCGAGGGATTCAGTATATTGTAATTTAGGCGATGGGCTGACAACCTGTCACTACAGCAATATTCCTACAGATCTATCTTGGATACCCTCTAAACTTTGTCAGACGTGGCGGAACGACCTTTGTTTAGGTCGTTTACGCTCTGCCTACCCCATTAGGGATAAAGGCGTGATTATATGTACGTATGTATAAAGGTAAACAATCTTTCACGTCTTTTAATCTAAGATCATGTTCCTAAAATAAGTTTTAGCTATTAGCTATGAAAATATAATGAAATAGTAGTTTTGATTTGATGACCACCTCGATCAGACAATTTGTATGGAAAAGAATTTCTTGGTGGAAGTTGTTCAGTATCGTTAACAGCCCGATGGTGTAACGGATAGGGCCGCTGTCGCGCGGGGGGAGGTCGTGGTTCGAATCCCACCACGTACCAATGTGTTTTTCGGTTTTCGAATTTCATATGTACGTTTATTCGGTGCTTTTTCCGTGCTTCGGAAGGCACGTTAAGCCGTTGGTCCCTGTTAATATCGTTAAATACCGTAGATATTAGTCGTTAAGCCATGTCAGGGGCCAGTGCTAAGCATTGGTGGCTTGAAAACTCTGACCTAATCGAGGATTAGGTCTGGTTTCCCTTCTAGGTTGCAGTCGCTCTGTGTAAAAACCAGTAACCTCGTTCAATCCCCTAGATTAGGAAGCCGACCCCGTGAGATACGGGATAAGGCTAGGGAGATGATGAAGTTGTTTAGTATCATTGACTGAGCAACCCCTATCAGTTTACGGGACGCTCTCCCTTTCACCCGGTATGCCGTAATTTATTTTATTCATAACCACGCTTACGGCGATTCTGTCTGCAATGTCCTATCCAAACTGGGAACAACCTCACAAATTGACAAATATCAACTTTGTGTTCCCCCCCTAGGAATCGTACCCAGGACCTCCGGATCTTAAGCCCATGACTCTGACCACTAGACCACGGAGGCAGTTAGTGTGATTGGTGACTTGTATAAAGCTACATTATCAAACTAGGTACATAATATATTATTACTAACCGCATGCCACTCTGCTGTAATCATCATTATAATCGGTCGGCCATGTCACGGCCCGGTATAGAAAATAGACACTTTATTCATTCGTGGGATTGCACTAGTTAGATTACTGCGGTTCCACTTGCGAAAATCTTTATTTTGGAATTTGTTTTAGTGGTATAATAACTTTAGTGCAGCAACACACAGGCGTCACCTACTGCGCGCAAGGTTGCGCTAAACACACTGTCAATGCTTTATGCATTGCCTACAACACAAAAGCGTCACTTTACGCACTACGCGCGCTTACTGACAGACGCATGTGTGTTGTAGCTAATGCAACCTTGCGCGCAGTTGACGCCTGTGTGTTGTAGCTAATGCAACCTTGCGCGCAGTTGATGCCTGTGTGTTGTAGCTAATGCAACCTTGCGCGCAGTTGACGCCTGTGTGTTGTAGCTAATGCAACCTTGCGCGCAGTTGATGCCTGTGTGTTGTAGCTAATGCAACCTTGCGCGCAGTTGACGCCTGTGTGTTGTAGCTAATGCAACCTTGCGCGCAGTTGACGCCTGTGTGTTGTAGCTAATGCAACCTTGCGCGCAGTTGATGCCTGTGTGTTGTAGCTAATGCAACCTTGCGCGCAGTTGACGCCTGTGTGTTGTAGCTAATGCAACCTTGCGCGCAGTTGACGCCTGTGTGTTGTAGCTAATGCAATCTTGCGCGCAGTTGACGCCTGTGTGTTGTAGCTAATGCAACCTTGCGCGCAGTTGACGCCTGTGTGTTGCTGCCCTTAGACCGTAGAGCTTCGCTTAGGAATAAAATAAAATCGTAGATGAAACTGCTAAAAATACTAGTATTCTACGAATGAATAAGCAAGTGAGTATTTTTATTAAACTGGCAAACTCGAATATGACTCATATTTTTTAAATGCATTTTTAAATAACTTTTTCGCAGAAAATAATTACGTGTTTCCCAGTAAATATGAATGGAATCACGTACTTTTTACGTTATACTATATTTTTTTACAAACAAACTGACAACCGTATTTATATAATTAGGATAGGCACGTATTCATACGCAACACTGAACTATACTTATTGGATGTAGGTCAAAATGTACACTCAGCCGCATATCCAAGTTGCAGTCTCTGTTTCTAGTCAGGCTGTAAATAAAGTAAGTAAATAACTCTTGTATTGCAGACAAAAACAGAAACATACAAATAGAAACAATTTCAACATTAATGTGCGCAAAGGCGGTCTTATCGCTTTGAGCGATCTCTACCAGTCAGCCTACTGACCGATAAAGTATTGATTCCTTTTAACTATGTAATGTATGTGTTGTATATCATACATACATACATATAATCACGCCTTTGTCCCTAATGAGGTAGGCAAAGCGTAAACGACCTAAACAAAGATCGTTCCGCCACGTCTGACAAAGTTTTGAGGGTTATTTACTTAAAATAGATTTGTAGGTATATTGTTTTAGTGACAGGTTGTCAGCCCATCGCCTAAATTATAATCTACTGAAACCCTCAGATCCCTTAGCTGTATATCATACAAAGGCATAATATCTGTGCTATGCTAGGTGGCTTGAAAACTCTGACACCAGGGTTCATTGGGTCGTTCGAGAATCCAATCACTAAGAAGAAGAATGAATGGAAAAATATATTTTTACACCCTTTATTTCGAATTGTAGTTTGCAAACATTGGTGTCGAGAACAAACATATTTTAACAAAAAGAAGACCATACGTCTCCTTTTGCTGTCTTTAGCGATCAGAAAGGGACGACAACAAACGCGGACTGATAATGATTTTTCTAACAAAATCACCAAGTTATTGACAAAGTATAAGTGTAGTATAAATATTTTGAAAATAAAAATCACATTGCCTGTTTTAAAATGTCATTTAAGCAACATATGTTGGACCAAATTTATTTTCATTTTAACATCTTGTATACCTTTATCCAGCTGAGTGTACCTCGTGCTTCACACAATGCTGTAGAGAGCTTCAAATGGTTCACTTTTTGTGGCGATTTGCGTAAGACGTCGTTACATCAGAATGGGCCCAGCATTCACTGTTGCTGTTTCTTTGTGTCGGTTTGAACCTACCACAATCAGTCCTTGAGAAAACTAAAGTTGTTTTATCTCACGACTGCCGTTTTGCCATATTTATATTACGTACATATAATCACGCCTTTATCCCTAATGGGGTAGGCAGAGCGTAAACGACCTAAACACAGGTCGTTCCGCCACGTCTGACCAAAAAAAAATTGGGATATTTAAGACGGATTTGTAGGTATATTGTTGTAGTTTCAGGTTGTCAGTCCATCGCTTAAATTGGAAAATACTGAGACCCTCAGATCCTTAGCTGGTTTTTACAGCATGCTCGGGAGGAAATGCAGCTGGCACATTCTACGTTTTTCTGTCGCTCCCAGTCGAGCATGGAAGTAAGCCCGAGGCTATACATACATACATAAAATCACACCTTCTTCTCTTACGGGGTCGGCAGAGCAAAAACGACCTAAAAATAGGTCGTTCCATCACGTCTGACAAGGTTATACACGCATTAAATGAATTTTCGTCGTAAATTTTTGAGATTCGTTCAGTGGTTGAAGCGTGATTGAGTATCAAACATCCCAACTATCGCATTTATCATATTAGTAGAATAAAAAGTGTAAGGAAAATCTGAAAGAGATTGCTCAGTCACCGAAATTGAACAACTTTCACAAAGACACCTTCAGCAATTTTCAGACTGCGGAAACTGGTTTTACTTTTGATGCTCTGCCTAGCCCGTAAGACTCAAGCCTCGGCGAGGTTCAGTATTTTGGTATTTTGAAATAGTTTCTCATATATGACGAGGGTGTACATATCTTCAGAACATTTGCGGATTCGTAGGAATTTAGTGCTATTTATCTCCTAATATAATGTTTCGCAAACAATGTTAATATAACTTTACTCCATTAGAAGGGCTATTTTGGATTATTATTATATTGGGCTCAATTCTAGATTCCATCGGCTAAAACTAAAGTTACAATCTACCTGTCACTTTCAAAATAATACAATTGAAAAAGGACAGCCGATTTATACTCTATGGTCTCTTTTTATAATCTTTGCTCTCTAGATTTTTACGCGCTTTTGCACGTTTTCCCAATATTTCTGTCAATTTTATCCGCCATATCATGTGACCGCGGATAAAAATGACAGATTAAGCATACAACCACCGACTATAAATCAAAATCCGGAGAGAATAGATCTCCTGTTCTTTTCCAATGTTTTTAATTTGAAAGTGACAAATAGATTTTAATTTTAGTTTTAGCCGGCAAATCTATAATCGAGATTATTGTGTTAAATAATAAATTAGATATCATATGACTTATGGTACCTTTGTTGATGACTTTCACAAGGCACGTTGGGTGGCTAAAAAAAACAATACGTTTATACTTAAAACTGATGGCTTTAAATACTGTGGATCTCATTCATCTTTTTAAAAAGAGATTAAGATTTTATAAAAGTTATTGATTTGAGTAGTCAATATTTACTGGCGAGTGACGTCATAACCCACTATTTTCATACAAAAAAGCGTTTTAGACATTTCATAAAAAGTTGCTGATTTGACTAGTAGGCAAATAGCGTATTTCACCATGAAATGTTACCGAGTCCATAGAGCAGTAATCACTACATAGTATAAAACAAAGTCGCTTTCTCTGTCCCTATATCCCTATGTATGCATAAATCTTTAAAACTACGCAACGGATTTTGAAGCGGTTTTAATGGATAGAGTGATTCAAGAGGAAGGTTTATATGTATAATACACGCACAATATAGTAGAGAAACACTGATAATTTCCGTGCAAAGCCGGGGCGGGAGGCTAGTAATAAATATAATGTTATAGTTGAATAAAAAGTTGAATCAGTAATTTCTAAAACTGGACATGTCCACTTTTTGACAAAACAGCTTTATTTTTAGATACAAATAAAAAGCTCATAGTAATTATTATATTAGCTAGTTAATAATGAATGAATGAGCGTCGTAACTGCCTTCGTGATCTAGTGGCTAGTGCCATGGACTCCCGATCCGGAGGTCCTGGGTTCGATTCCCAGGGGGGAAACACAAAGTTGATATTTGAGAATTCATCACTTTTTGAATTTTTCCCCAGTTTGGTTAGGACATTGCAGGCTGAATCACCTGATTGTCCGAAAAGAAAAAGATTCCGTGCTTCGGAGGGCACGTTAAGCCGTCGGTCCTGGTCGCTGTCGATAGTAGTCGTTACTCAAAACCATGTCAGAGGCCTGATAGTTGTGCTACTAGGCAGTTTAAAAACTCTGACACCAGGGTTCATCGGATCGATAGACTAGATACCCACTCGACAGAACAAGAAGCGTCGTTTTACGATTTACGATTGATTTAAGATTTTTATGATTATATGACGCGGTTTCGCTTTATTAAAACGTTAGATATAGATAGATGGCGCTGAAAGCCCTAAAACAAGACGGTTCTAATTCATTCATTCATATAGTCACGCCTTTATCCCTAATGGGGTAGGCAGAGTGTAAACGACCTAAACAAAGGCCGTTCCGCCACGTCTGACAAAGTTTTGAGGGTTATTTAAGATAGATTTGTAGGTATATTGCGGTTGTCAGCCCATCGCCTAAATTGCAATATACCGAAACCCTCAGATCCCATAGCTGATTTTTACAGCATGCCCGGGAAGAAAAGCAGCTGGCAAATTCTATGTTTTTCTCTCGCTCCCAGTCCAGCATATCAAGACTGTTCTACCAAATTAAAATCGACCTCATCCGTCACCATAGATTTCTAAATATGCCAGATTACGTCCCTCTTTTTTAGCAACCGCATAGAGGGTTAAAACCAATAACCGCGTCTGACGAGATTATAACCCTTCGACTGCGGCCGTTATCTCTTTGATCCGTTATTTACTACACGTGACACGAGTGGTGCAGTGCATTTTTTATGGGTTAGGACTTTAAGCTGTTTTTATGAAGATTTGAATTTAAAGTGTTGGAAAAAGTCACAAATATCCGATATACAATTCTGAAATTTTCAAGACTATACGCGGTAACAATAAAATATTGGAATTATAGGACACACTGAACAAAAAAATATATATTATAAAAAGACGTTAAGGACAAAGTAATGTAAACACATATACGCCTATATACATAATAGTTACGCCTGTATACCTTACGGGGTAGACAGGGCGTCAATGACCACGTAAGAGGGCGTTTTTCCATCTCTGACAAGGAAAAGTAAACGAATTTAAACTTACTGCACTTGTAGTAATGAAATAGCGTATTTATGCGGGAACAAAGTTTACTGATAAATAAATTATTACTATAGAAATATTTTTACCGAGTGGCATGGAACATCAAATTATCAAAATATGAAATTGACATTATAAAATAGGCCAGGGTGTTACAAAAGAGTTTTAACAGAACTGCATATTGCTATACCTACACTTTCCCTTCTACTGACGTCTACAGCAGCGAACAGAAGCAGCTGTAACATTCTACGTATGTCTATTCTCAGTCCAGCATGGAAAACCCAATAAACGCCTTATAATTACCAAACGCGTCACTATAATTAAAACAAGATGGCCGCTGTCACCACCCCAAATAATGGCTAATTACCGATATGAGTGTGTAAATATATCACTGCTCGTTATTTCCACTGCATCAACCCTGGCTGGAGGACATGATTTTACGCCGCTGTGCACTGCACCCCTCCTAGGGTACTGAGGCGTGATGGTTAATTTGACATTCACGTGTGTTAGGGCAGGGTTTCTCAAACTGGGTTTCGCCGGTTGACGGGAAATAATTTGTGTCTTGAAATGAAAATATTAACGAATAACGAAATGAGGTAGTATCGAAATGATAATTAAAACGCAGTTTTTCAGTTCAGTAACTGCGGGGTGCTACTATTTGCTCTTCAATTCGTTACTTAAAAAAATCATTAGCTCTAATTCTAAGTAGTACAATAAAGTTTTTAAAAAAACTATATTTTGCGAGTAACATACATACATACATACATACATAAAATCACGCCTTTATCCCTTACGGGGTAGGCAGAGCGTAAAACGCCTCCTAAAAGGCGCTTTCGCCACGTCTGACATAAATTGGGGGCAATTTTAGATTGTAATGTGTATTGCTGTAGTGACAGGTTGTCAGTCCATCGCCTAAATTACAATACACTGTAACCCTCGAATCCCTTTTGCTGACTTATACAGCATGCCCGGGAGGAAGGGCAACTGGAACATTCTATGTTTTTCTTTCTCTCCCAGTCCAGTATGGAAGTTTCTCTCCCAGTCCAGTATGGAAGTTTTGCGAGTAATGTTTTCTTAACGAATGGCGGTGGGGGCGCCACCGGCCGCTAACACATATATTAATACTTTTATAAACTTATGTTTTTGTTCATCTTCAGTAAAGAAAATTATTTAATATACCTACAAATCTATCTTAAATAACACTCAAAACTTTGTCAGACGTGGCGTAACGACCTTTGTTTAAATCATTTACGCTCTGCCTACCCCATTAGGGATAAAGGCGTGACTATATATATGTATGAAAAATTTTCGTACTTTCTTACTCGACTGTCAAGAAACGGTTATGTTTTTCGCGCGTATCTTGTATGTATGTGTGCACTGAGATTTCTTTATTACCTCGATATCTCTGAAACGGCTAAACGGTCGACAATTAGGGTATCGTTCGATTTGTTTTAAGCACCCGAGTGTTCTAAGATAGGTGTATTTAGTCAAAATTCAAAATGGCGGAGTTTAGCCGCTAAAATGGAAGTCTACAAAGTGTTTTTTTCGACTGAACATATCGAGTAGGGTATCAACATAAAGGTAATTAAAAGAAAATTACAAATATATATATGATACAAATGTTACGGACAACTTAAAACAATGAATGCATTAAAACATGTTTTTATAGATACTACAGTCGGGTTGTATGAATTCTTTTTTAAAATACTTGTTTCTGCTGGGATTAGGGGTTCGCACTATCAACTGGAACCATCATCTCGGTTACATGGGGTCGTAAGTTTGAGAAACCCTGTGTTAGGGTGAGGTACATATTGGATTCTGTCGAAATGCTTGGGATTTATTGTTGCCTACGGGACTGTGGCTTCACAGTGACAATCATATCGTTGGCGCGGCTTCTGTGATTCAAAAGGCACGTGAATTGAAAGTAATGAACTCCCTACCTACCTACACCAACATTTTACAACATTTAATTTATTTATTTATTTAGGTTGGCTCATGGCTTCCTTTTCAACCGATTTAGACACTAAAATTTAGCTAGGTTACACTGACAGCGATTAAAACAATGACAGCTATAGTGACGACCCGACAGCTGAACAGCTGATATAGATCGACCGGGATGTTTCTTCACCTGACAAGCCGCCACTATAGCTGTCACTGCTTCAATCGCTGTCAGTGTTACCTAGACAACATTTTGTTCCTAATATCACAGAGTAACTATAATACTACGTACAACAGAGGAACAATCTCAGTACTTCGATCGTTGAAACGATAACTCGCGCAAGAGCAGCGCCGGTGGCGCGGGCTCGGTAGTAATATGCATTCTCTCTCAATAGAGAACGTGCATATAACATATTTTTAGTTCCTGAACCTATTTTCTAAAAACATCTTAAATTATGAAAAGAGCAGTGAAAACAGAAATAAAATTGTTAAAAAATCACCGAGATATACCATTATAAAGATAGACTATCTATCTCTCTCTTCGAAACGACAATTTATATGGAATTAGTATGGCGCTCCTGTCTTATGACGTCACATGACAGTTCGGACCTCTCTTTTTAACTAACCACTTTATGGCATTATAACTCTTAAACTAATGAATGTTTTGCGAAAATTCCTTCACATCCGTTCATCTATGGTGAAAATAATTCTTACTAATAGTTTTTAAAAAATCATGAGTATTCCCTATTGTTTTCTTAACAGCGCACTAGATGGCACCTAATAATATTACCGCCTGAACAGTAATGGCGGTTGCACTATATCTCGATGGCACTGCAGGTAAACAAAGTGACTAATTAGATTTTGTTGGAATTATCTTTTTGACAGCTGTCAAAACCATAATAACACATTCAAAATGAAATCACAATATCCACAAAATTAATTAAAAAGATGGCAAGAAAGTCGTAAATTCGCCCCTTAATGCTAATAACAATTATCTAAAAGACGCGCCACTTATTTTAATGACAAAACCAGAGCTCGGTGGTTACAATCAAAATTATATTCAAAATATTCATTAAATTTTAAATTTATTCATAGCATTAGAACAATTTGCATTTGATAGAAGAGAAGAGGAAACACGCGATGTCACTTCAAGCGGACATCACGCTCTGCTGGTAGGGGGTAGGCAGGGCCTTTAAATGGGTACAATACGACAAGGTGCTTAGTGAACGTGTAGTCTGCATTATAAGGAGAACTGTCAAAGAAATTACAAATCTCAAAATGGCGGCGTGAATTTTTGTTTTCGTACGTTCATTTAAAGCGTGGTCGTACTGTAGTCGGATGCCACTGTGCGTGTCTGGGAAACAAGTAAGATTTGGAACAATGGGTTTGTTTTTTTATTTTTATAATTGTTTTTTGATTACATCCATTCTGGACTGGGAACGAGAGAAACACATAGAATGTGAGAGCTGCATTTCCTCCCGAACATGCTGTAGAAATCAATAGGATCCGAAGATTTCGGTATACCCCATAAGGGATAAAGGAGTAATTACATGTACTCGTATGTATGTTTGTTATTTGATTGCTTTCTAAAGTGAAGAAAATTAGAAAGCAATTATTGCTGAATTATTATTTTTTTATCTATAATGGAGTAACTAGAAAACAATGTTGTCTTTACTTGATTTTTTTACCTATCCGCTTGTCGTGTCGTGTTCAAGAAATGCCTTCCGCTCTACCTTCCGAAGCACGAAGAATGTTTTTGCTATACTTTAGCATTTTTTTTCGTGATTCTAAACTGTCATAATTAAATTGTTCTTAATGCACATTATCTATCATAGACATACATACATACATAACGTCACGCCTCTTTCCCGGAGGGGTAGGCAGAGATCACATCCTTCCATTTGCTACGATCCTTGCAAACTTCTTTCGCTTCATCTACATTCATCAATCTTTTCATGCACGCTCGTCGGTTTAGGGTACTCCTGACCTGACCTTTCCCTAGAACGTCCCCGATTTGATCGCGGTACGTTCGTCGAGGTCTTCCCCTTCCAACATTCCCACCCACACTCGCCATGTATATCTGTTTGGTTAATCTCTTTTCATCCATCCTCTCAACATGACCAAACCACCTCAGCATTCCTTTTTCTATACCTGTCACTATATCCTCTTTCACACCACAACGTTCCCTTATCACGCTATTTCTTATTCTGTCACTCAGTTTCACACCAATCATACTTCTTAATGCTCTCATTTCTACCGCATTTATTCTACTTTCATGTCTTTTCTGCCATACCCAACTTTCACTGCCATACATAAGTGTTGGGACTAACACTCCTCTATGCACAGCCAGACGAGCCTTTTTGGACACCCTCTGGCTGTTCATATCTATCATAGAAGGTATTGTAAATTCATAATTTTTGTGGTGGGTTGGGATCTACCTCCTGGTGGTCCACCCCGGGCAACGGCAACACAAGCTTGCCTGGGAATAAGTCCCTCGGTCTGAACGATCCCTACAAAGCGGTGATAGGCTCCGCAACGGGCCGCCTGGCTCGCGACCACACGACCACCGGAGTCCGGCGCCAAACAGCGTGCTGTGTTTCCGTCGGTGCGTAAGATTGCCAGTGCCATAACAGGCATCTTCTGGGTGAGCTCGCTGCATCGTCGACTCTGTCACGGTCATTCCTGACTTAGTGTCTAGAGTCAGGAATGAGTGTCTAGAGCAAACCAATTTGTAATAAAAAAATAAAAAAATGGTGGCCTTTAGTATTTATTATTTTCAACTGCGGAACTGCTAAAGGTGTAAATATCAAAACTAATAATTATTTATTACCAACAAAAAATCGCTTAATCCACCCCATCCAATGAACACGAACTTAACAAAACTCGCCAAAAACCGCAGCAGCGGCAAACCACGCCAAATTGGAAAAATATAAAAGAAGCAGATCCGTGGATTATTTGTCCCCATAACTAACAAGGCCTTTGTGGTGTCACTTCATTGGCCACCGGGGATTCGTCCACCCCGCGTACATGGTGGCACAAACATCCCTGTTAGAGTTTGCCCATTTTCTTCCCAAAGTCAACGTCAAAGTTTTCGTTTGTGTTAAAAATACAAACACTTAGCTTATACTTGAGACAGGTGATTTATTACCTCAGAAATAATACAGAATAATGAAATAAGGAAGTCCTTATTTAAGGGTTAGTTCACACCGGGACGCGATGCATCTCAGCAGGAAGCTGCTTGAAAATGCATCTTTTTACCATGAAGTGACAGATGCGAGGAGTTTCTATGTATATAATCACGCCTTTATCCCAAATGGGGTAGGTAGAGCGTAAAGGTCGTTCCGCCACGTTTGACAAAGTTTTGAGGGATATTAAAGATAGATTTGTAGGTATATTGCTATAGTGACAGGTTGTCAGCCCATCGCCTAAATTACAATATACTAAAACACTCGGATCCCTTAGCTGGTTTTTACAACATGCCCGGGAGGAAAAGCAGCTAGCACATTCTACGTTTTTCTCTCACTCCCAGGCCAGCATGGAAATATTAGTAGTTTCTGTGTTCTGTCAATGTCAATGAAATGACTATCTTTTTAGATAGTTAATAAAGTTCTAGTTCTTATTGTATGACGCTCTTGAATAGTGCGCGTCGCGTCGCTTCCCGGTGTGAACTGACTCTTATGATGCGTAGGTACTTATAGATGTAACGTCAATTTTAATATAAATAGGTTTAGTTTCTTATCTTGTACTTATTATGACTTCTTTTACAAAACAGGAAATACTTGTGGTTAAATCGTCACAACTTAACCGCAAACATCGTCATCTATGACTAGACTATTAATTAAGTACATGTATATGTATGTACCTATGTATGTACAACTCTAGGTACTGCTATTTTCTATAAATATTAACTATAGTATTTCCAACTCAGTATTAGAATAAAGGTAAACAAAAATGTAAGTCTTTTTATTCAAAAAGCCTATTCCTATTTCACATTTCCATATTACAGTTTTTGTAGCACCCTATACAACAATTGTAGAATACAATGCGTACTCCAAAACGCAGATGTGTAGTTTTTTTCATAATACTTTTTTTGTAATATCATTTCAAGTGGTTTGGCAAATAGGGGCATTTTTGGAAATCAACAATGGATGAAATGGTGACATCTTGTGGTCAAATAACAAAGACCCAGCTCGACATGGTTCTCAATGAGCGTGTGCGGGGGCGCTGTAGTATAAGGAGAACTGTCAAATCAATGTCAAATCTCAAGATGGCGGCGTTAGTTCCTTTTATTCGCCACTTTCATCTAAAGCGTGGTCGTGCTGATAGATCCGGTTTCATTTATAAGAAAGATATATTTCTGGTCTACCATACCATTGTGATAATGAGAGGGGTGGATTTATAGTACTAGATAATTGGGTTCTAATTACATATGTAGTGTGAAATGATAGTTTTATTCCCTAGTGCTATAATAAGTGTATCATATATTAAAAGGCATTATTTAGTCATGCGACTACGATGATATTTTTTTTAGTCTAGTAACCACGGGTTCCTAAGTTTCCCCGCGATAAGAAATAGAGATTCATAAAGTTACGTATTTATCCCTAATGGCGTAGACAGAGCGCCTCAAGAAGGCGTTTTGTCAGCCTGTCGCGAAAGTCACAATTAATTACCAGATTGTAACTCACGAATCCCTTAGCTGGTATTTACAGCATGTCCGGGAAGAGAAGCAGCCGTCACATTCTATATAATTCTATCGCTCCCGTCCAGCATGGAAGACCACACCATAATTATAATTTGTCAAAACCGCATTCTCTAATAATCACCCACTAGACACGCGTCTGTCTGTCTGTCTGTTCCCTCTGGTCTGGAGGGCAATAATGACGTAATGTATGCACCCGCCGGGACACTGCTACAAAGCGGGGCCTGCGGCTACTGGACATGGTGCCCATGGGTTCACGTCTAACTTAGGATTGTGGAGAATTTGAGTTACAAGACGGACGTTTTAGCTGTGCTTATTTATTATTTAGAATAGTATTTTTTTATGGGATTCCTGAAATTGCGCAAAAACAAAATATTGTGGAGTAATTGTGTAAATATTTATTTTACGTAAAAATGCAAATATTAATAGCGAGTATTCTACTTTTGAAACAGAACATTTCTTAATAAACTGCTGTCATTACAAAATTCTGTAATTAAAAAAAAAGACTTAACGAGTAAATATTTTTTAAAGAACAGATGATTAAACCGTAGCCGATTCGTTTACTTATTCAAATTAGCTTACTTATTTTAGATTCACTCAACTACGTAACAATTTCTTTTCAGTTTTTCAAGTTTAATCACTTTTCTCTAATTTTAAACAATATAAAACAATCTTTCCTCCAATAATGGTTTTGAATCTGACGAAAACAGTAACAATTCTATATAGGGACAATCCTATAATTCCTTTAACTTATGGGCACACTTTTCCTAATCCCGTGGCCTCCCCTACGATCGGGAATGCAAATATGGCTAACGATAACCACAGAACAGTAACAAAGGAGTTATTTGTCCTATTTGTCCGGGGATTAGCGAAGGATGGTCACCCTAGCGCATCGGGAGGTTACTCCGCGTTGCTACAAAATTAAATAATATTATTCTAATAAAAACTGAAAAAGAGCTATAAAACTTGTCCACATACTGTGAAAATAAACATCGTAAATAACTTTTGGAAGGAAAATCGTAATACGGAAAGAAAACAACAAGTTATAGTGATATAATTAAAAGACAATTTGTGTTTAAGATTTGCTAATTGCTATTTTTATGTTCGAATTGTTCCATTCTAAATTGAGTTAATTGCCTAAAAACTAAGCTTAGTCACTTTCAGATCAGTGTAATTGAACTTAATTTAGCTGTAGTAAACTTTTTTTAACAGCATGCTTGGGAGGAGAAGCGTTCCTGTCATGTGATGTCATATGACAGTTCGGATTTTTCTTTTTTAACCAACATCTTTAAAGCATTATAACTCGTAAACTAGTAAAAACTAACTCTTTTTTTAGGACAGAGGCCTCACCTCTTTCTTAAAAAAATGGTATTTTGTGAAAATTCATTCACAATTATTTTTGATGATAACAATTGTTACCGATAATTTAAAATGACGCAAACGGTAACAGCCCGCTGGTCACCCTTGCTACCGTATTGAAATTGGAGCGCGTCGAATCGCTTCCCCACGTTTGTAAATACTAAATACACTCCAAACTAGGTGATTTATAGTTCCTATTATTTTTACAAGTATTGTATTCAAGTTTTTTTGAAATAAGAAACCGTTTTCCTGTAGAATTTTAAAGGTAACAATGGACAAATTGTTCGATAATCTCCGGTGCGTCAATTTGGGTGAAATTTTGGGAAATCATTGCCTATATCACGTTGAATTATCACTTTTCATCAACATGATTAACGTTAACTGCCTCCGTGGTCTTGTGGCTAGTGCCATGGACTCCCGATCCGGAGGTCCTGGGTTCGATTCCCAGGGGGAAACACAAAGACGATATTTAAGAATTTATCACTTTGTGAATTTTTCCCCAGTTTGGTTAGGACATTGCAGGCTCAATCACCTGATTGTCCGAAAAGAAAAAAGATTTCGTGCTTCGGAGGGCACGTTAAGCCGTCGGTCCCGGTCGCTGTCTTTGATAGTGGTCGTTACTCAAACCATGTCAGAGGCCTGATAGTTGTGCTACTAGGCGGTTTAAAAACTCTGACACCAGGGTTCATCAGGTCGATAGACTCGATACCCACTTGAAAGAAGAATCAACATGATATAAGCAATAATTTTGGGAGCCTGATGGTGTAGTGGATAGGGCCGCTGCCTCCTGAGCGGGAGGTCGTGGTTCGAACCCCACCACGTACCAATGTGTTTTTCGGTTTTAGAATTTCATATGTACGTTTATTCGGCGCTTTTTCCGTGCTTCGGAAGGCACGTTAAGCCGTTGGTCCCGGTTAATATCGTTTAATACCGTAGATATTAGTCGTTAAGCCATATCGGAGGCCAGTGCTAAGCATTGGCGGCTTGAAAACTCTAACCTAATCTAGGATTGGGTCTGGTTTCCCTTCTGGGTTGCAGAGGTCAGATGGCAGTCGCTCTGTGTGAAAACCAGTACTCTCGTTCAATCCCCTAGATTAGGTAGCCGACCCCTTGAGATACGGGATAAGGCTAGGGAGATGATGATATAAGCAATAATTTTCTAAAACTTCGGCCGAATCGTCCGAACATTTTGTGCGGGGCCAAATGTGCAAAATGTGCATATGTCTAATTGTTTTTTATTTCGGGTAGCTAACTTTACTGTAACTACAGCAATGGACGTAAGATAAATGTTTACTCTTCTTTTCTGAAGAGTCAGAAGCATTTATTCTCCTTCCTACCTTAAAGAGCGCTTTAATTTTTCACGACCCCAAGATAAACCTTGCCGCTCTCGTATTAGGTCGATTCTTTCAATTCCCACCCATCAATCTGACTTCTATAGTGTGGAACGCACTACCGCACACGAGCGAAAAAGCGAGTTAAAGAGCATTATCTTTCACTTTCACATTAATCAGTATATGTATATATATATGTTATATTTATATACTGGGTGGCGCAAAAGTACTGGCACTAAAGAAAATATTTTTATTTTTTTTATATGACATTTTCTGTCATTCTGTTGTTGAAAATTGTGTAGTGAACAAATGTAAAATACACTGAAAATAAACATGGACCGTTTTACTCTCCAAGAACGTGGAATAATTGTGTCAATGTTCTTACGGAATAATTCATCAGTGATAAGAACACAACCTGAATTTCGTCGACGATTTCCCCACCGTCTGGCACCGATTGGTCGCACAATTCGACGCTTTGCCACACGCCTTGAAGCAACTGGCTCAACATTGGATAGACCTAAGTCTGGGAGACCAAGAACAGGCCGTTCAGCTGAAAATATCGATGCTGTGCGCGAAGATGTGGAAGAGTGTCCAGAAACATCAACGAGGCGACGTGCCACGCAATTGGGCATTTCCAGACGGACCCTGCAGCGTATTTTGGTGAAAGACTTAAAGATGTTCCCGTATAAAACTCAAATGACTCATCAGCTGCTGCCTGCTGACCACCGAGCTCGTCTAGATTACTGCCAGCGCGTCATAAACCTCAACCTTGAAGAGGATAATTTTCCTTCAAAATTGGTTATGAGTGACGAAGCGCATTTCCATCTCTCAGGGCATGTCAATAAGCAGAATACTCGGTTCTGGGGCACTGATAATCCGCGCATTATTCAAGAAACACCTCTACACCCACTAAAAGTTACTGTATGGTGTGGCATCTGTGTTGACAGAGTGATCGGACCCTATTTTTTCGAAGACGCTGGAGGCAATGCGATAACTGTCACTGGAGAACGCTACAGAACCATGTTACGTGAGTTTTTGATACCCAGTTTGGACGAATTGGGGCTGGAGCACATCTGGTTTCAACAAGACGGCGCTACGGCACACACAGCGCGCGACACTATGGACTTAGTGAGGGACGCTTTTCCAGGCCGAGTTATCTCTCGTTTTGGCGATTTACCTTGGCCTGCAAGATCACCCGATCTGACCAGTCCAGACTTCTTTCTTTGGGGTTTTTTGAAATCTCGGGTGTATGTGAACAAGCCACAGACTCTCGCAGCTCTAAAAGAAAACATTCGTCAAGAAATAACGAACATATCGCAGGAAGTGTTACGGCAAGTTATGCAAAATGTCATAAATAGGGCTCAAATGTGTATCAACTCTGGAGGTCACCATTTAAAAGACATCATCTTTAAATCCTAATGGTACGAAATTTAATGGCACAAATATACATTTAAAAAAACCTAAATCTAGTTTTCTAATTTAGAAAAAATGTTATAGCTGAACCAAATAGGGTCTTTACTTTTGCGCCACCCGTTATTATATGTATGTATTTAATCTCAGTATATTGTTTATTTATTTTATAAGTATATATAATTAATATTTATTAGTAGGATTATTTAGCATAGTTTTCAAGTTTGTTTTTATTTTTTTTGTGATAAGTAAATTATAATTCATTGTTTATTGTTTTCAATATTTTTAATTGTGCACGTCGCATCTGCCTCTCAGAATGCTATTTCACTAGCCTAGGTTTGCTGGAAGAGATTTATTTTTAGAAATAAGCTGTGCCTGTTGGGTCTTTGTTTTATATGTATATGTTCTTTGTATGTTATTGTGTACAATAAACTGTTAATTAAATAATAAATAAGCATCTTACTTATTGTACAAATTCAGAATTTCTATGTACATAGTCATAAAATTCATAAATTGATCCTTACTTAAAATATTTTGAATTTGGTCTGTGCTGCTACACAATAGATCAAAAATGTACGTCACTATTTAATTTATTTGCTAATTTAAGTGTTCTGGGTGTAAGACTAATAATGTAATTAGTGTATCCCAAAGGGACACGAAGCAGTATATTATTACTTTGATTTCTAGTTGGTTTTATGAGGTACTAGGCGTTTTACGCTCTGTCTACCTCGTAAGGGATAGGTGCGCGACTTTATGCATGTAGTATATATTTCTTCCATGCTGGCCTGGGAGCGAGAGAAAAACATAGAATGTGCCAGCTGCATTTCCTCCCGGGCATGCTGTTATCAGCTAAGGGATCTGAGGCTTTTTGGATATTTCAATTTAGGCGATGGGCTGACAGCCTGTCACTACAGTAATATACCTACAAATCTATCTTAAAATAACCCTCAAAACTGTGTCAGACGTGGCGGAACGACCTTTGTTTAGGTCGTTTACGCTCTGGCTACCCCATTAGACATAAAGGCGTGATTATACGTATTATGTATTTGTCTGTGTAGGGTTATTAACATGTCTTGTCGGTAATTATTCCCATGGTAATACTGCCACACCCGCCGGTGACTAGTTGCTAACTAATTCAAATTAATTCTCCGCATACAGACGGACTAACTGACAGATCGTAATATAGGTATATAATGGGCTCGATTCTAGATACCACCGGCTAAAACTAAAGTTAAAATCTATTTGTCACTTTCAGACTAAAAACATTGGAAAAGGACAGGAGATTTATTCTCTCCGGTTTTTTATTTATAGTCTGTTGTTTTATGCGTTATCTGACATTTTTATCCGCCGTTATATGAAAAGTTTAGGTCATGTTTGACCTTTGTTTAGGTCTCGCTTTGTTTACGCACTGGCTACCCCATTAGGGATAAAGGCGTGATTATATGTATGTGTGTCATATGATATGGCGGATAGACTTGACAGAAATACTGGGGAAACGTGCAAAAGCGCGTCCAAATCTAGCTGACAAAGTGTAAAACCATAATAGTATAAATCGCCTGTCCTGTTTAAATTTTATTATTTTGAAATTTTAGATTTAGCTGGTAGTATCTAGAATCGAGCCCAATGTATACCTACTAATGCTTTAGGGTAAGATTTGAGTTAGAGGATTTAGTAAGGGAAGTTACGGCTTAGGCCTAAGTAAGACAAAGACAAATATACTAAGTTTAACGCGTTTCGAAAGGTACCTAAGTGTTTAGTCATAATGGTAATAATTATTTTAATTTTAACTTAACCTGCATGAAGCAAGTGAAATTCTTCTGGATTAGGCCGATTACTGTCAACTTCTTCTTAGCGAGTGGATTCTCAAGTCAAACGACCCGTTGAACCGTGGTGTCAGAGTTTACGAAGCGCCTAGTATCACAGCTAATAGGCCTCTGACGTGGTTTGTGTAGCGACTACTATCAAAGACTAGAAATAGACCAGGAATATTGTTCCTGCCAGACAAACAGGTGATTCGGCCTGATTGTCCTAACCAAACTGAGGAAAACCCCACAAAGTGATAAATTGATAAATATCAACTTTTGTGTCAATCAATCCCAGGACCTCCGGATCGTAAGCCCATGGCTCTGACCACTAGACCACGGAGGTAGCTAAAACTATCTTGTTCTTTGAAATTAGTTGTCATCAACAATTTTACTTTTAGCTTATCAATTTAATCATTTTAATATTTCACGAAAATATTAAGATTGGGAAAGGAATCGATTAAAAAAATGTGTATTTTGCGAGTACTGTCTATTTTACGGAATTTTGTGGCACTTCTGTTGTTTAAATTGCTAAATACTACATACATATAATCACGCCTTTATCCCTAATAACCTAAACAAAGGTCGTTCCTCCACGTCTGACGAAGTTTTGAGGGTTATTGAAGATAGATTTGAAGGTATATTGCTGTAGTGTCAGGGTTTCAACCTATCACCTAAATTACGATATACAGAAACCCTCGGATCCCTTAGCTGATTTTTACAGTATGCCCGGGAAGATTATTAAATGCCCCACCTGCATTCGTTCGACTCGAGAATCCACTCGCTAACACAGGCACATTCTATGATTTTCATGCTCCCAGTCCAGCGTGGAAGAACTAAGCTAAATACTCCTCCTCAAATTATTCACTACCGTTAGCTGTATAGGGCGTGTCCCCGGGAGATTTAGTAGGGAAAGGGGGGGGGGTCAGTTTTGGTTCGTTGGCCCTTTTGTGTTAGGGTCGTGTAGCGTGACGTTGCAGACACGACATCGTTTGATAGAGGGCCGTAAAGACAACTAGGTTAGTAGCCCTTTAAATTGTGATGTGTAAGCAAACTGGTAGAGTTACTTCCATGCTTGACTGGGAGTGATGGAAAAACATAGAATGTGCCAGCTGCGTCTGCTCCCGGGCATGCTGTAAAAACCAGCTAACGGATTCGAGGGATGCGATGGGCTAACAACCCGTCACTTAAGCAATAATAATGATCCTCAAAACTTGTCAGACTTGGCGGCACGACTTTTGTTTGGGTCGTTGATGCTCTGCCTACCCCAATAATAAAGGCGTGATTTATTTAATTTATGTAAATAAGTTAATAAGGTTTTTGCAAGCCAAGTATTGTATTTATAGTTGTTTTATTTTTCTACTGGGACCTATGCTTTAAGGTGATTCCTAACGGCAAATGGTTGTTTTTAAGAGCTTATTTCTCCTAAACGAATCATAGGAAAATTTTAAAAAACTATACATCCAAGAAATTAGTTCATGGCCTGCATTTGCAACATTTAAAAATATTCCAGTTCATAAATAAGTATACAAAAAAAATCTGGGAGCAAAACTGTTTTTATCAGTAAATTTGATATTCCTTCAAAACCATTAGGAGCGCGTCACGGTATTTTCGAAAAAATATCCGAATTATGTGTATGTAAAATCGCAACATTTTTTAATCCGACTGCTAGTTTTTATAGAAACAGATTTTTTGTGCGATTTTCGCACTTTTTTGACGCGGCCACGGACGTAACCGCCACGCCGTAAATTTTGCAGTCTTTGATTTTTATACTAAAAAATATCACAATAAGTAAATACTTATTTGATCATCATCTCCCTAGCCTTATCCCGTATCTCACGAGGTCGGCTAACTAATCTAGGGGATTGGACGAGGGTACTAGTTTTTACACAGATATCCTCATCAAAACATACTCGTATAGCAAATAAAAAAAACCACAACCACTTACAATTATCTGTCCCTTTCCTCTCGTTACCAAATTACATAAAAACTTGTCCCCAATTTTTTTAGAAGGGTTCCGTAGAGTAAGTATTTTTGCATATTCCTTAAGCTGATTTGACAATTCGAATTTCTGTGAAAATCCTAGAAATATTATATATATAACGAATATTGCGGATAATTCATTAAAATACAAAATAGCATATCAGAAATCTGAACAACTTTCCCAATGGAAGACAGGTCGAATTATGAAAGATAAATTGGTCCTCCTAGGGTCCTCCTTTACAAAATGACACCATTTTTTTGACGACCCGCGCAGCCTAGTTGGCAGTGTACCTGCCTGCTACGCATAGGGTCCCGGGTTCGATTCTCGGCCAGGGCAGACATTTGAATGATGTGTTTAAATGTCTGTTTCTGGGTCTGGGTGTTCTTTATGGTTGTTTCTGTGTATGTCCATGGCACCCCGATACAGGGAATCCTGCTGGGGGCTATGAGTGTGATCGAGTGTTTTTTTTTTTTTTTTTTTATGGGTGTGCCAATTTATTTTTAATATTTCGACCTATATGATCCTTAGGGATTTTTTGTAGGAATCAATGGTGTTCATTATCGACAACTATTATTACAGAGGGTCAATACTATACACGTTTTACAAATAGAAAATTTCATCCAAGACGTCACATCGTGGGGTTCCCAGGAGGCTGGCAGCATTTCCTCTCGGAAGGGCTAGGCTTATTGTTTGGGCAAAGAAACTGCCAGCCCTCGGGTCACCGGATGCATCGATGAGACGTCTGGATAAATCGTGTAGAAAACTTTAGCGGCTGGACCCCATGGGCCCATAGTCTCTACCGCAAAAGGGACAAAAGTGTATATATGCTCGAATATTTTCTCCTTTTTAGGGTCTCCGCCGAAGATGCTTTAAAAATGATCAGTTTCATGGGTAGGTTCACACCCTAAAGTTTATTAGAATATCCTA
This sequence comes from Scrobipalpa costella, assembly GCA_949820665.1. Lineage (NCBI taxonomy): Eukaryota > Metazoa > Arthropoda > Insecta > Lepidoptera > Gelechiidae > Scrobipalpa > Scrobipalpa costella. The sequence goes on along the minus strand of OX463323.1, from coordinate 8,744,023 downwards.
CGGATCCCTAAAACGGACCCTTATTACATTGAAACCCTGAAACCGCGGGTGATTGCTAATCGAGCACCCTATATAACTGTATAACGCAATAAAATCAGAACGGGAACACCCTTTGTAATGATGATACAAGTGGGGTGGATCGAAAAGTTGAGAACACGTTCCGGGTGGGGTAAAAACCCTTGTTTGATAAAAAGTATTATAGTTTTGATTATATCACTAAGTTATTTGATAGTGGTCGTTACTCAAACCACGTCAGAGGCCTAATGGCTGTGCTACTAGGCGGTTTGAAATCTGACACCAGGGTTAATAAGGTCGTTTGACTCGAGAATCCACTTGCTAAGAAAATTTAGTAATAGAAACAAGATTATTTTCTTCCATGCTGGACTGGGAGCGAGAGAAAAACATAGAATGTGCCAGCTCCATTTCCTCCCGGGCATGCTGTAAAAACCAGCTTAGGGATCCGAGGGTTTCAGTATTACTGCAAATTAGGCTATGGCTTGACAACATGTCACTACAGCAGTATGATTACAAAATTCATCTTAAATAAACCTCTAAACTTTGTGAGGTCGTTTACCCTCTGCCTACCCCATTACATTAGGGATAAAGGCGTGATTGTATTGATGTATGTATGTATTATTTTCTGTTTTTTTCTAATGAAACTTTATTTTTGTTGCAGGTACTTATTCAAGGAATCGTGTTTTCTAAGGCAAGAAAAACGGAAAATTTCAGGCTCTAGCTAGGACATTGTGCCGATCTAACTACACATCAAAATAATACCAAGAAGGTTGGGATTATACAGCGCATAGCATACAGTCGACGCGGAGGCAAACAGTTTTTTTTTTTTAAGTTTACATCCACGCAGCGTAACTTGAAATCTGCAGCGGCGCTGTAGTCAAATAAAATGTCAAATGGCAACCCTCATTTTGTAGTTCTCAATTAGTCCGCCTGAACAAAAATCGTGGTCGATCTCTATCGGCCGGCCGCCTCGACTCTTCTTAAATGCCATGACCTAAAAGGAATCCTTTCCTTAGTTTGGCTAAATAGGAAATATGTTTTGACCACTGACCACGATTTGGCGGTATGTGGCGGCGGTATTTTTTTTTATTATTTTTTTAAGTGCATACTTACATACAATCACGCTTTTATCCCTAATGGGGTCGACATAGCGTAAACAACCTAAAAAAAGGTCATTCCGCCACGACTGACAGATTATTGAGAGTTATTTAAGGGGATCCCCGGTGTACGCCAGTAACGCTCTGCCTACCCCATTAGGGATAAAGGCGTGACTATATGTATGTATGTATAAATTAATATATTTTTTGAAGTGACAGAATTATAATAAATCCATCTATTACTGCTATCTTTTCTGTTCGCTCAAAAATGAAGATGACGGGTATGGTTTTATTTTAGTTAAATGTTGTTTACGCCGAACTGTGGCCACCATATGGCAATTTTTTTTTCTATTTATGTTGAAGGTATTATTGACACTCCGTAAGTAAAAAGAATCTAGTTTAAAAAAAAGAATTATCCTTCGAAGGGTCATTGTCCCACCATGTACACTGCCTAGGGCGATAATAATTTCATTATCACAATTCTGCTCGTATTTCAAACACTTGTTACAAGTAACTCCGACTTGGAATGATCATTTATATTTATTATCGTCTCCAATATCATTTGTTATAGACTCCAGCGCTCATGGATTTCGGTAATCTAGGGTTGTCACATCATAGAAGGGAAACTAGAAAGCGAGAGAGGAAGGGGAAGACTGAGACGCAATTACTTTGACCAAATTAAAGAAAAGATGAATGTCAAGTCGTATCTGGGTTTATCGGGTTGTTCGACTCGAGAATCCACTCGCTAAGAAGAAGAAGGAAGTGAAATCGTTGGCAGAAGACAGAAAAAATTGGCGATAACTCCACTGACAAGTGCCCAGTACTTAAATTAACTGCCTCCGAAGTCTGGTTGTTAGAGCCATGGGCTTACGATCCGGAGGTCCCGGGTTCGATTCCCAGGGGATATTTGTCAATTTATCACTTTGTGAGGTTTTCCCCTTTTTGGTTAGGACATTACAGGCACCTGATTGTCCGCAAAGAAAAAGGATTCCGTGCTTCGGTGCACGTTAAACCGTCGGTCCCGGTCGCTGTCTTTGTTAGTGGTCGTTACTCAAACCATGTCAGAGGCCTAATAGCTGTGCTACTAGGCGGTTTGAAAACTCTGACACCAGGGTCGTTGTTCGACTGGAGAATCCACTCGCAAAGAAGAAGAAGCACTTAAATTAAAGAAGAAGAAGGGTTGTCACTGATTTTTATTTTATGTGTTAGTGTTAAGATTATGAGGTCGTGGGTTCGAAGCTTGACGAAACTACGGGGAACTCAAATTCAAAATACTATGAAAGAATTTCTTGTAAAAGTTTTCTTTGTTCAGTTTCGTTGACAGTCCCTATGAGTTTCCGGGAACCTGTTCTTTACATTATTTTTAAACTAATTAAATTTTGTTTTTTTTCCATGCTGGCCTGGGAGAGAGAGAAAAGCTTAGAATGTACCAGCTGCATTTCCTCCCGGGCACGCCTTTATCCGTAATGGGGTAGGCAGAGCATAAACGACCTAAACAAAGGTCTTTCGCCACGTCTGACAAAATTTTTAGAGTTATTTAAGATAGATTTATAGGTATATTTCTGTAGTGACAGGTTGTCAGCCCATCGCTTAAATTAAATAATACTGAAAACTCTCGGATCCGCGAGGAAATGCAGCTGGCACATTCTATGTTTTTCTCTCGCTCCCAGGCCAGCATGGACAAACAGAGTTACTTTCCCATTTATAATACCGGGTATAAGGGACAGCGTACCAGAATAATAGGGGTTGCTCCGTTAACGAAACTGAGCAACATTTATTAGAAAATTTCCATCCAAATTACCACCTCGATCCAGATAATTTGTAAGGATAAGGTAAAGCAAATAATTTCCTGAAAGAATTTCCTATTGTAACTTGTTCAGTTTCATTGACTAAGAAATCCCTGTCAATTTCTAGCACGCTGTCCCTTAGACCCGGTATAAGTCAGGATGTTTTTGTTATAGGTTTGTATTGCCCCAATCACGCATCTTGCAAATCGCAATCTGCATAACAAATATACCCGCAAATAAAATAAAATTTAAGACATTAGGGTGGAGTGTACAATATATCTTGTCCCCTTAGATTTGTTGTGGTTTGATCCACTGCGCTCTAAATACACAGGTTCGCATGGCGTTGAATAAGGATAAAAAAATCGGTCAAGTGCGAGTCGGTCTCGCGCACGAAGGGTTCCGAGCCATTATCTATACAAAAACGGCAAAAAAATACGTTTCTTGTATGTATGGGGAGCCACCCTTAAATATTTATTTTATTCTGTTTCTAGTATTTATTCTTATAGCGTCAACAAAAATACATCATCTACAAAAATGTCAACTCTCTAGCTATCGCGGTTCATGAGATACAGCCTGGTGACAGACGAACAGATGGTCAGCGGAATCTCAGCAATTGGGTCCCGTTTTTACTCTTTGGGAACGAAACCTTTAAAAATACTTCCTGTTAAATGAAGATTATTCCCGCGGTGAAAAAGAGCCCTGTTATTCGAGGACGTGGTCAATCTGTCCGTACTTCCAAATCCGTTCAGCCGTTATAATGCATCAAAGGATTCCGCGCTTCGGAGCGCACGTTAAGGTGACGATACTATCCAGGTGGCTCCATTAGTAAAAAAACATAAATCACTAACGGCGAATAACGGAAACTTTTCTTCCTGTTACTAAAACTAACTAAGAATCGCTGTCTGTTGGACCGGTTTTGCGATTCACTCCGTTTTTAGTGAATTATGATTTTTTTATTAATGGGGGCGCCACTTGGCTAGTATTGTCACCTTAAGCGGTCATGGTCGCTGTCTTTGAAAATGGACGATACATGAACTATATCAGAGACATATCAGCTGTGTTATTAGATTAGGCGGTTTAAAATAACACTAGGGATCATCAGGTAGCACTACTTGAAACACAGTCGATAATACCTAAAATATGCCGATTTTGGAGCAAAGTGGAACCTACTCTTGTCATACATAGAAGAGGGACATATAAATTGAGTTAAGATTATGATACGGCATTCTACATTGTAGCCACTTAGTTAAATCGAATCTGTACTCTGGCCAACCGATCCAATATTTTAGGTTCGGGCAGCAATGCACAGGCGTCAGTTACTCAACACGCTATGAATGCTTTTGCATATAATTTTACATTTAATTAAATGAATTTGAATCAATTGATTCAGCCACTGATGTGAGAAGTCGCTGCCCCTGACGCTATTTACTCTTAACATAACATAAAACATAAAAATACTTTATTGCACGTAAGAATACAAATCATACAACACAATACTCCTCATTCTTACTCTTCTGTGATTTCAGCCAATCTTCACTACATAGTATAAAACCAAGTCGCTTTCTCTGTCCCTATATCCCTATGTATGCATAAAAAATTTAAAACTACGCAACGGATTTGATGCAGTTTCTTTTAATGGACAGAGTGATTCAAGAGGAAGGTTTATATGTACGTGGGACACTCAGAAAGTTTTGCGACACTAAAAAAAATTGTTCTACAGGTACATATATTTTTATTAAATCTTTTCAAAGTACTCTCCACCAGCCTCTATACAAAGATTCATGCGTCTGAACCAGTTTTAAAAACACTTTTTCCAGTCCGCCGTAGACACCTCGTTTACAGCCTGCTCGAACGCAGCCAGCGCATCTTCCGGCGACGAAAATTGTATCCCCTTGAGCAGATTTTTTATTTTTGGAAATAAAAAGAAGTCACACGGTGCTAGATCAGGGCTGTAAGGAGGGTGACCCAGGAGTTTGACTGGTGTGCTGTCCAGGAAGTCCCTCGTTTTGAGCGCGGTGTGTGCAGGCGCATTGTCGTGGTGGAGCAGTAGTCCGCGCAGCCCTGTGTTTGGTCGCTTGTTGCTCACAACAGAAAAAACTTCTGGTAAACATTTGGTAGTATACCATTCGGCGTTAATGCTTCTTTGATCTCGTAAGGGAATTGAGGCCAAGTGGCCAGTCAAATTAAAAAAGCTGGCGATCAAAATCTTCCCCCCGCTTTGAGATCGCTTCACTTTGGTAGGCGTTGGTTCATTTTGAAACACCCTAACTGTCGACTGGCGCTTGGTTTCTGGATCGTATTGATAAATCCAGGACTCATCATCTGTTACGATGTCGTAAACACGCCGAGACGAGCCTGCTTCAAATTTGTTCAGCATATCACGGCACCATTCCACCCGGGCCTGCTTCTGAGCGTCGGTGAGGTAGTGCGGCACCCAGCGCGATATTATCCTCCTCACGCGAAGATGCCCATGTAGAATCTCGTGAACGCTTCCCGATCCAATCTTTAAAATGTGCTGAATCTCCTGATATGTAATTCGCCTATTATCTTGGATTAAATTTTTCACTGCTAGCACGTTTTCTTCCGTAATAGCCGTCAAAGGGCGACCGCTTCTTTCTTCATCCCCCAAGGTTGGTCGACCGCGCCTAAATTCGTTATACCAACGATACACGGTTGCCTTGGAGGGGCTTTCATCCATAAATGCCATTTGAAGTCTATCGAACGATTCATCCGGTTTCAGGCGACACTTGAAATCGTAAAAAATCATAGCTCTAAAATGTTCCCGGCGCAGATCCATTTTTCAGTAAGACACGATACTTTGAATTGGCTCGCAAAAAATGTGGAGGGAAATTTTGAAAATGGAACACACATATTTTTACTTACAAGTAATCATATTTTCAAAAATGATTCTAACCGGCCAGTCTGCCATATATAAAAACTATTTATCGCAATACTTTCTGAGTGGCCTGGTATAATACATGCATAATATAGTAGAGAAACACTGATAATTTCCGTGCGAAGCCGGGGCGGGTCGCTAGTAAAATAGAATAGCGAGTATTAGCGAGTACTCTTGCATTTTTATTTAACATTCATTAAAAGTTCCCAACATCACAGAATGTATGAATGTGGTAGTACGGAGAGCAATGAAAAGTGCATAAAACAGGGAAAAATAAAGAAAAAGCGCAGATTTCCGCTGCACAGAAATAATACCGCACACAGTCTGTTGCAGTCATTAAACATATATCTTTATGCGCTTCGGGGCCGAAGTTATGACAGCAAAGCAATAATACTACGTATAAAGGATACGTACTTCCACGCTGGACTGGGAGCGAGAGAAAAACATCGAATGTGCCAGCTGCATTTCCTCCCGGGCATGCTGTAAAAACCAGCTAAGGGATCTGAGGGTTTCAGTATATTGCAATTTAGGCGATGGGCTGACAACCTGTCACTACAGCAATATACGTACAAAACCATCTTTCAATCTCTTCTGACACGACCAGAGAGAAATCAGGCGCAGGAACATCTGCTTTTCAGACAATCATTTCACACAAAATCACAAAGTTATTGTCCCCCGCCGGGAATCGAACCGTGGACCTCCGTGTCGTGAGCCCATGGCTCAGACCACTAAACCACGGAGGCTAAACGAGATGAAGGTGTGTTTTTGCCCGTTAATTATGATATGTGTGCGCGGGGTCGTAAGTTCTTGTTGCCGTCTGACGAAGTAAGAACAGGAAATGAGTAGAGTCGAAAAATGCACTTGTTGAATCTAAACCTTCTGTCTATCGAATTGTAAACTTTGGTGCGATGTAGCTCACTAAACTGAACAACTATGCACTACAATACATACATACATATAATCACGCCTTTATCCCTAATGGGGTAGGCAGAACGTAAACGAACTAAACAAAGGTCGTTCCGCCATATCTGCCAAAGTTGTCCGGGTTATTTAAGATAGATTTGTAGGTAAATTGCTGTGACAGTTTGTCAGCCCATCGCCTAAATTGCAATATACTAAAACCCTCGGATCTCTTAGCCGGCATATTTTATGTTTTTCATTCACTCCCAGTCCAGCATGGAATAAATTTTATAGTGGCGACTCCACACCTTTATTGTCAACAATAAATAGAAAATGTTGAGTTGATTAGTGTGAGTTAGCTCGAACTTATATTTATACAGGGTGTTACATTCATGCAGTTTTTTTGTTAGTCTCGATTTTCTTTTATTGATAGATGGTTCTTCTTCTTAGCGAGGGGATTCTCGAGTCGAACGACCCATTGAACCCTGGTGTCAGAGTTTTCAAACCTCCTAGTAGCGACCGGGACCGACGGTTTAACGTGCCCTTTGAAGCACGAAATCCTTTTTCTTTTCGGACAATCAGATGGTTCATTCTGCAATGTCCTAACCAAACTGGGTAAAACTTCACAAAGTGATAAATTGACAACTATAACTTTGTGTGGAATCGAACCCAGGATCTCCGGATTGTAAGCCAGTATCTCTGACCACAAGACCACCGAGGCAGCAATCTGCCCATGAAACTGAACAATTTTTTCCAAGCAACGTAGGTCGAAATTCGGTCAACTATCAGCTGATACATTTGTAAGAACGTTTTTTTTTCATGGGTTTAGTTTGTTATTTATTGTTTACACACATACATAAAATCACGCCTTTATCCCTAATTGGGTAGACTGAGCGTCCGACAGACCTGAACAAAGGTCGTTCCGCCACATCTGACAAAGTTTTGAGGGTTATTTAAAATAGATTTGTAGGTATATTGCTGGTTTATTGTTTACACCCTGTATGTATCATCATCATCTCCCTAGCCTTATCCCGAATCTCACGGGGCGGCTACCTAATCTAGGGGAATCTAACGAGGGTATTGGTTTTTACACAGAGCGACTGCCATCTGACCTCCGCAACCCAGAAGGGAAATCAGATCTCATCCTGTATGTATGTGGAGTTGATTAGTGAGAGCTCGGTTTTATTTTTATTGTTAGTTTGTCTGATTGTTGGTGGAAGCCGAGCGGAGCCGGGGGTAATTGGCTAGCTCATTTGTTTGCGCAAATTGAAGTTTTATAGGGTTTCTTATACAGGTTGAAGGGTGTTTTTTCCATGCTGGACTGGGAGCGAGAGAAATGTGCCAGCGGCATTTCCTCCCGGGCATGCTGTAAAAACCAGCTAAGGGTTCCGAGGGTTTCTGTGTATTGCAATTTAGGCGATAGGCTGACAACCTGTCACTACAGCAATGTACTTACATATCTATCTTAAATAATCCTCAAAACTTTGTCAGACGTGGCGGAACAATCTTTGTTTGGGTCGTTTACCCCGTTAGGGATAAAGGCGTGATTATATGTATGTATGTACGTGTAAACAAGTGCTGTGTTCCTTTGAACGATATGTTTTCACAAAGAAATTTCGCAAAGCACAATAACAAAGTTTTTCCTTGTCCATACGAAATTGTAGATGAGACATCTTTGTATAGAAAACGCAAATTATTTTCAAGCTAAAATTTTTGCGCTTTGGGAATGTTGTTTGGTATCAAGACCGCCAGAACCACGCATGTGATGGGCACGGCTGTATTTAATAAAATACCCGATTTGATCAAGCAGGCACCAAGCTTAAATAGCTTTAAATAGCATACCTTTCTGTAAACTTCATTTCTTGTATTTTAATGCAATAAAGAAACAATAAATCACGGCTTAAGCGTTGGCTTGTCGAACAGGCATTCTATAGTTATTATGATTTTATTAATTTTAATGATAATGAAAGTAATAAAATTTATTTTTTTATTAATGTGATATACTTAAGTGCTTATAATTTTCGACTTGTAATTTACAATTATTAATAAATGTATCTCTATCTCTATCTATCTCATCAGTAGAACAGGTTGTTTTAAAGAAACGCAGTACTTTCTTAACACCCTGTATACCAACTAAATATAATTCTGGATGTGGTATGGAGTTGCAGATTAATAAAACAAATAATTTTGCAGTTATGTCGTCCTTAAGGGGTGGGCAGAGCATTTGAAGGTCACAATATGGCAACGGTTGATAATGTAAAAAAATAATAATACAGTAGAACATTACCTATTTGTCACCGAATTGAAGAAAATTGCCTTGAAAGTCTAAGAACAGAACTTAAATATCCGTCTAGATCTTGAATCTTATATGCTGGACTGGGAGCGAGAGAAAAACATAGAATGTGCCAGCTGCATTTCCTCCCGGGCATGCTGTAAAAACCAGCTATGGGATCCGAGGGTTTTAGTATTTTGCATTTTAGGCGATGGGCTGACAACCTGTCACTACAGCAATATACATACATACAAATCTATCATAAATAACCTTCAAAACTTTGTCAGACGTGGCGGAACGACCTTTGTTTAGGTCGTTTACGCTCTGCCTACCCCATTAGGGATAAAGGCGTGATTATATGTATGTATGTAGATCTTGAAGCTAGAGGCAACTTAATATAACGTTTTGCAAAGAGACCTTTAATGGGGTTTTAGACAGCGCTGAATCCAAAAAATCCTCTTAGCACTTTGACATTTCACCGCTTGTGCCTGAATACAAAATGGCCGCCAAAAAAATTAATATTTAAAAAACATACCATGTGGGGTTACGCAAAAAGCTCTTTCATATGATATGTTTTTTTATTCCACACTAGCGACCCGCCCCGGCTTCGCACGGAAATTGACAGTTTTTCTCTACTATATTATGCATGTATTATACGTATAAACCTTCCTCTTGAATCACTCTATCCATTAAAAGAAACCGCATCAAAATCCGTTGCGTAGTTTTAAAGATTTATGCATACATAGGGATAAAGGGACAGAGAAAGCAGTATTATACTAAATTGTTATGATGGTATGTTTTTTAAAATTTTATTACAAGGATATAACTGGTTAAACCTCGTGGTGGAAATATAGCATTTAATACTGTCAAACCCGGAAGTTCTTGTTCTTGGTAATAAGTTTACTACTATCCTTCTAGAACTATCTAGAGGTAACTAGTTGAGGTAAAGTGAAACACCCCCGGGCGGATATTAAAACTTGCACCGCTACTTCAGTTTCCGAGTTTAAAGAAGAACTGTCGGATTTACAGAACAATAAACTTTGCCATGTCGCGGTCGAAGTTTAAAGTTGTACACTTCCATTGTTTTCCAGTTTTTTGTATCTGTGCAGAGAATACAGAACAGTTCAGGTACAATTTGTTTCTATGCTTCCATCTTCTTCTTTTGTCGTGTCGGTTTCGAGTCGATCGACCCGATGAACCCTGGTGTCAGTGTTTTTTAACTGCCTAATAGCACAACTATCAGGCCTCTGACATGGTTTGAGTAACGACCACTATCAAAGACAGCGACTGGGACCGACAGCTTAACGTACCCTTCGAAGCACAGAATCTTTTTTCTTTCAGAGAATCAGGTAATTCAGCCTGCATTGTCCTAACCAAACTGAGGAAAATCTCACAGTGATAAATTCACAAATATCAACTTTGTATTCTGCCCCTGGGAATCGAACTGGGAACCACCGGATCGTCACAGACATACGAACCAAAGACCTGGCTCTGGCTACCCTCGAAAACTACTACAAAATCGTATATAGGGTAGTTCACTTTAGAGCAATCGGGATGATCCTAAAAGCCTTTGCGTGTTTCGGAGTGAATCTCCGGCCTCCAGGCTTGTGCCTGCGTTTGCTCAGGGATCACCGATATTGGAAGATTTTGCAAAAATACTTTACAGCACTTTTTATTTTCTATTTTTATAGTTTTGTATATTTCTTCCATGCTGGACTGGGAGCCGTAAAACCAGCTAAGGGATCCGAGAGTTTCAGTATATTGCAATTCAGGCGGCGGTCTGTTACTACAGCAATATACTTACAAATCTATCTTAAATAACCCTCAAAACTTTGTCAGACGTGGCGGTACGACCTTTGTTTAAATTGTTTACGCTCTGCCTATTAGGGATAAAGGCGTGATTATATGTATGTATGTCATGAGGATGCGGATTCCTCATCAACCCTTATCAGAATACCTACATGTCTACGAGTAGTAGCGCTTGTTAATACCATACCCTGAGAGCAGTCAGGCACACTCGAGTGTGCTCAAAGGGCTCAAAGTGGTCGTTCGAGCTGAGTCGATGCTCTTAAACGATTAGCAATATCTAGATTGCTTTAAGACATATTGGGAATTTAAGATTGCGACATAATTGACTCGATTCTAGATTGCATCGGCTCAAACTAAAATGAAAATTCATTTGTCACTTTTATACTAAAAACATTTGAAAAGGACAGGAGATCTATTCTCTCCGGTTTTTGATTGAAAGTCGGTAGTTTTATGCGTTATCTGTCATTTTTATCCACCGTCATATCAAATGGCGGATAAAATTGACAGAAATACTGGGGAAACGTGCAAAAGCGAGTCAAAATCTAGCGGACAAAGTGTAAAACCATAGAGTATAAATCGCCAGTCCTTTTTTAATTTTATTATTTTGAAAGTGACAGATAGATTTAGTTTTAGCCGGTTGAATCTAGAATCGAGTCCAATACCGGCGAAACGTTAAGTGCGATGGTGTATTGGATAGGGCCGCAGGCTCCTGAGCGGGAGGTCATGGTTCGAATAATAGGGTAGGCTCGTGCCTCGGTAGATACCTTACGAATAGAATACGGTGACGTCACACATTGACGTTTCAATGAAGCTAGATTTGAATCGCTTGGTGGCTCAGTTTGTTTGTGCGTAGGCACGGTACTCCAAAAATCGTCGAACCCACCTAAGTGGGTTTGGGGTGAGATGGGATCTACCTCCTAGTGGTCCACCCCGAACAACGGCAACACAGGCTCTCCTGTGAATAAGTCCGGCTGAACGATCCAAACAAAGCGGCGCCAAACAGCTTACTGTGTTCCGTCGGTGCGTGAGAGTGCCAGTTCCATAACAGGCATCTTCTTAGTGAGCTCGCGCCATCGTCGTCATTCTTGATCTAGTGTCTAGTTTAGTTTTAGCTTCTATATTTCCAATTATACCTACTTATTTTTTGTTTTTTTTTCCAGGTCAACGGATACAAATAACGCCGTCGTCCCAGGTGGTCATCGAGCGATCCAGCATCGATGTGATGTGCCAGGTCGATTACCCCATAGAGGACTGCAGGTAAATAATACACATACACATACAATACACAACACGCACTCACAAACATACAAACGCACATATACAACGAGTAAGATAAAGGGTATATGCATCGTGAAATGTTTGAATCTACCCATGAAACTAAACAACTTTCCCTAAGGAACATCGGTCGAAATACGGGAAAAGTAACTGACTGCCCATACTAAATGCTATCAGCTGATGCATTTTGTGAAGGTCAACATTATGTTTTTTCGTTTTTCAAACTATGTTCCTTAGGGAAAGTTGTTCAGTTTCATGGGTAGATTCACACCTTTATCAATGCATATACCCTTTCTGTTACACGTTGCATACACACACAGCACACACATACGCGCACGCACACACACTATATTATGTCTACCATAAGTAGCCGCCACTCATACGTCCCTGACTACCATAGTTACCGAGGTTTCTCATCTCTTGTCAGTCCTGGATAACCCATCCACGACGGCTACGAATAAGGAATTATGCGCTGCACTGAAAACGCTTCAATATGTGAAATGCTTTAGTTAATGCTAACTTCTTTCATGCTGGCCTGGGAGCCAGAGAACAACATAGGATGTGCCAGCTGCATTTTCTCCCGGGAATGCTGTAAAAACCAGCTAACGGATCTGAGGGTTTCAGTATATTACAATTCAGGCGATGGGTTTATACCTACAAATCTATCTTAAATTACCCTCAAAACTTTGTCAGACGTGGCGGAACGACCTTTGCTTAGGACGTTTACGCTCTGCCTACCCTATTAAAGGCGTGATGATATGTATGTGAACGCTAACTCTGTCGTTCCAGGTTCATAATCGGCGGAGTGACGTACCGGCTGCGACCGAGCGACCAAGAGGGAGATGTTGTCTATCGAGGAGAGCTGGCGGTGAGTACCATCATCTCCCTAGCCTTATCCCGTATTTCACGGAGTCGGCTACCTAATCTAGGGGATTGAACGAGGGCACTGGTTTTTACACAGAGCGACTGCCATCTGACCTCCGCAACCCAGAAGGGAAAAGGGAAGGGGGGGGCTGGCGGTGAGTACCATAACCTCCTAACGCTTAAAGGCCTTTTAAAAGGATCTTCTGGGCGAGCTCCATCGATGACTCTGTCACTGTCACAGTACCATAACCTCCTAACACCCAAAGGCCTTTTAAAATGGTTTTCTGGATGAGCTCCGCATCGTCGACTCTGTTCTGTCCTAGATCTTGTGTTAAGAGCCTTTTCTATTAAAAAAAAAACTAAGAGAGGACTTTTTATTACAAATGACATGATACTATCAAAGAAAGAAAACAATAAATTCGTTTCGGGCAGGGCTTTCATACTATTTTCTTTCATCACCACATAGTATAAAACAAAGTCGCTTTATCTGTGCCTATGGGCCGTATTTATAATCAGCTCTCAAGAGTGACAGCGAGTTTGAGTTCGTATCAGAAATGTCACTTCAGTACAAACTGACATGTCAAATCCATACTTAATACTGCTCTCAAGTTTGATATCGCTTCATAAATACGACCTCATATCCCTATGTATGCATAAATCTTTAAAACTACGCAACGGTTTTTGATGCGGTTTCTTTTAATGGATAGAGTGATTCAAGAGGAAGGTTTATATGTATCGTACATGCATAATATAGTAGAGAAACACTAATAATTTCTGTGCGAAGCCGGGGCGGGTCGCTAGTATGAAATAAAATAGCATTGTGAGTATGCGAGTGTTAAAAAAATCTTCATAAAAAAGAAAACTGACATAATCTTCTGTTTCATAATTCCAGAGAGGGCAGTGCGGTGCACACATAAGCAACATCAAGAAAGAGTGGAATGGCAACATCACGTGCACTCTTCCCCCCAAGACCGGCTCCATCGAGATACAAGCCTCCATGAGCCTCATTGTCGCTGGTAAGAAAAGTTGTTCAGGTTTGTGAGTAGAACTGCTGGACTGGGAGCGAGAGAAAAACATAGAATGTCCCAACTGTGTTTCCTCCCGGGCATGCTGTACAAACCAGCTAAGGGATCCGAGGGTTACAGTATACGGGATGTAAGGGACGTCCTGCAAACTGGTAGTAGTTATTCAGTCAAGGAAACTGAACAACTATCACCAGATAATTGTTTCAGGAAAATAAAAAAACATTCTGTTTTTCCTTACAAACTGTCTGATCGAGGTAGTCATGTTGTAGGGGAAAGTCAATTTTTATTTTCATCCCCTGAAAGAATTTCCTGGTGAATGTTGTTCAGTATTGTTGACTCCCCTATCAGTTTGTGGCACGCTGTCCTTTACACCCGGTATAACTGTTATAATCCTGGTCAAAATAACAATCTGATTGTATATATATATTCTTTATTGCATTAAAATACAAGAAATGAAGTTAACAGAAAGGTATGCAAGGGCGAACTTATCTCTATGAAGAGATCTCTTCCAGCTTACCCACTGGCAGTTGAGAGAATGAGCAACATTTTAAGGGCAAGACAAATACAATGCAATACTATTGCATACGTTACGTGTAATTTTAAAAATAACAAGTGTTTCTCGTCTCCAGAACCTCCATCAACGATGTACATAGCCGGTCTGCCGGACCAGGGCCAGTACCGCGTGGACGACCAGATCAACGTGATGTGCGTGGTGCCGGACGCGCGGCCGGTCGCCAGGGTGACCTGGCTGCTGAGAGGGCTTGAGGATGGTAAGTCATGCCCAACAACACCGGAAAGTGTAAATTCCTTACCGACGGCGATGACCAAATTACTCGTGCATTTAATGCTGCTTTAGGAGCATTTCCTTGAGAGGCCAGTTGGCCGAGTGATGACGGATGGGAAAAGGGTAATCACCCACCTGGTCGGGTGTTGTGACCACGTGACCAGGGGACCGGAGTCCGACTGGATTAGTTCGGAAGTTGTATATATGCAGATCGTCGAGAAAACTTCGATACCGCGTTTCAAGACTGTTGTATCTTGACGTGGCGCCATCTATGTTCGAGCCACACTCAGTACAAGCTCTTCCTCCTTTGCTTCCCACTTTGGAGTTTATCGGCACGTACCGGGTAGATTCTCTCCGATAAAGAGTTCCCAAGGCAACGCCACAAGCCGAGGTTCGAGCGCTAGTGGGCGCCCTTAGGCAGTTGGCATTTCATATAAGGGTGGAGATTGCGTGTAGCAACTCCCCGCCTTTAGTCCGGTGAACATTTTGTAGTATGGTGCAAATGGTCCATTCAGAATGCCTTCTCAAAACGTCCTTTTCTTAATATTCTTCTCCCAAAAAGTATTTTTTAACTGCGCATCGCAAAGGAGGGTGATGTAATCAGCCTATCTATGTATGTATGTTTTATCCTTTGTAGCTTTCTGAAGACAAAACGCGTGGGCCGATGTTGATGATTCTTATGTCAATCCATTCGTTTTGACCATTCGAGTGTCGCTAAAGACATGATTTTGTAAAAAAAACAAGATGGCGACAATCGAACGCCATATTGTAAGAATTGAAAAAAATAAAGTCGACAGACTATACTGACTGGGGTATCATTGATAAGGTATTTCAAAAACAATTAGAGTGTTATACATCATTTTTCGTTTTAGCCATCTTTAAGATCAATAACGATTTAAAGCTCTCTTTGTATAATTCTACGCAGTTGAGTATTTTGAACTTTTTAAACTACTTGTCTCAATGTGCGATCTCATAATGATAAAAGGAGCTAAGACGCCACGGTAGATAGTCCTTACTGGTGGATGAGTCAGATAAAACAACTGTCTGTACCTTTCATAAATTAGTAGTCTAGTTTCAAAATCCGCTAAAACGGTTTTCTAGTTTTTTGTAACTGATGGTGTCACTGTATATTACGTTGAACATTCAGTTGCAAAAATGACATGAAAAGTGAGATTTCGCTGCAAAACCCGCTAAAACAGTAGTCGGTTCAACATGCGTGTTTCTTGTTTTTCATTTAGCTAAATTCGTTTTAGCGGGGTTTGATTATCTTATCTTATTTAGCCTACATCATCCCACTGCTGGACAAAGGCCTCACTCTTCTCCTCTCCACTCCACTTATTCCTATTTTGAGCCTCGAGGCTCCAGTCCTTGATAATAGACCCCTCATATATCAAAAGAAGGAAATAAAATGTGCAAAAATCCTTCCTCTTTTCCAGGCCAAGACATCCAAATCCTGGAAGGCGTCCACCAGCCGGTGGCGGAGCCGTCCGCCGTCTCCGACAAGTGGACGCTGAAGGTGAACCTGACGCGGCGGCTGAGCGCGGAAGACGGCGGCAAGAAGCTGGTCTGCCGCGCCGAGCACGAGGCGCTGCAGCAGCCCATGGAGGCCGCCAAGCAGTTCATCGTTAACTGTGAGCAAATTACACATACAAAACTCTATTACATATTCAGAAATATCGGGTCCCCGCACTAGGTAAACCTGTATCGCGGGAAACCTTTGGAAACATTTTTTACAACAAGAATGTTTAATGCTGGACTGGGAGCGAAAGAAAAACATAGAATGTGCCAGCTGCATTTCCTCCCGAGCATGCTGTGAGAACCAGGTGAGAGATTTGAGGGTTTCAGTATATTGCAATTTAGGCGATGGGCTGACAACCTGTCACTACAGCAATATAATTGTAGGTAACAAATCTTAAATAACCCTCAAAACTTCGTCAGACGTGGCTAAACGACCTTTGTTTAGGTCGTTTACGCTCTGCCTACCCCATTAGGGACAAAGGCATGATTATATGCTATGCTTATGCTTACAGGAACAAAAGAAAAGAAGATTTTTGCTATTAAAATGCTTTAATAAGCAATTAGGTAATTTTTATAAAGTTAGGTTCGTATGGTGTCGTGCGAGTATATGAATGAAGTGTGTGGCCATTTTGGTGCTTTGTTATTGGTTAAAGTTATGTGTGACGTGTGAGCTTTCTGAACGGTGATTGGATGTTTTCTTGCTAGGTTCAAGTTGAACTCGACAAAAGAAAAATAATCTAGGTGATTGTACGAGGGTACTGGTTTTTACACAGAGCGCCTGCCATCTGACCTCCGCAACCCAGAAGGGAAACCAGACCCAATCCTAGATTAGGTCAGTTTTTCAAGCCGCCAATGCTTAGCACTGGCCTCTGATATGGCTTGACGACTAATATCTACGGTGTTAAACGATATTAACCGGGACCAACGGCTTAACGTGCCTTCCGAAGCACGGAAAAAGCACCATATAAACGTACATATGAAATTCGAAAACCGAAAAACACATTGGTACGTGGTGGGATTCGAACCACGACCTCCCGCTCAAGAGGCAGCGGCCCTATACACTACACTATCGGGCACTGTAAGCAAAATACAAATACCAAAATCATTTATTTACTAAAAAGCTATTACATATTCAGAAATATCGGCTCACCGCACTAGGTAAACCTGTATCGCGGGAAACCTTTGGACACATTTTGTACAACAGGATGTTTAATGAGCACTCGAAAATAATATTTTGTGGAATTTAAAAAATATAATAATAATAATTTAATACTAATATAATTTTAGCATGAAAGCGATTTATTTATTGATTCAACAATTTATTGTGCACATAAACATGCACAGAGCAATTACATAAGGAATTAAGACACAACAGGCGCTTCTTATTTCTACAAATAAATTTCTTACAGTAGACCTAATAAAAGTGTGATATGCACAATTTAATTATTTTATCAACATGAGCAGGCCATTAATATAATTAATTTAACTAAACTTATACTATACATATCCTATAATCGATATTTATGATAAAATATAAGATATACTAAGGTCTTCTTCCATGCTGGTCTGGGAGCGAAAGAAAAACATAGAATGTGCCAGCTGCATTTCCTCCCGGGCATGCTGTAAAAACCAGCTAAGGGATCCGAGGGTTTCTGTATATTGCAATATAGGCGATGGGCTGACAACCTGTCACTACAGCAATATACCTAAAAATCTATCTTAATTAACCCTCAAAACTTTGTCAGATGTGGCGGAACGACCTTTGGTTAGGTCGTTTCCGCTCTGCCTACCCCATTAGGGATACAGGCGTGATTATATGTATGTATGTATATACCAAGGTTTAGATAATCATCTTAAATTTTCTTTTTGAAGACAGCAAATTGACGGACTATCGCGGACAGTATGCGGAAGAGCGTTCCACAATGTAGCTGCAGTGACCGTAAAAGTTTAAGAGTAGAAATCGAAAAGCATTTCTTATCATTTTATTTATAAAGTGGCATTATTTATGTGAAGTTTGCGCGCGATAATGTTAATATAAAATTTACTATCGTGAACTCACGTGCTCGCTTCGCTTGTAATATTAATAAATATATTTACATAGCTGTATTTAAGTGTCGCGCTCGCTTCGTTAGCGATATATCGTAGTATATAAAGTGTTACTTCTATTCTGGCCTGGGAGCGTGAGAAAAACAAAGAATGTACCAGCTGCATTTCCTCCCGGGTATGCTGTAAAAACCAGCTAAGGGATTTCAGTATATTGTAATTTAGGCGATAGGCTGACAATCTGTCCCTACAGCAATATACCTACAAATCTATCTTATCTAGCCTTCAAAACTTTGTCAGACGTGGCGGAACCACCTTTGTTTAGGTCGTTTAGGCTCTGCCTGCCCCATTAGGGATGTTATACTTCCGTGAATAACGTGGTCTTCTGCCCGCCAGACCTGCCGCACCGGTCGGACAGCGCGGACTCCGCCATCACCATCTTCGGGCTGAAGCTGGGGGCGGAGGGCCGCCTGAACGTGTCGGTGCGCGCGTCGCCGCCCCCGACCGCCGAATGGACCGTCAACGGCCAGCAGCTGGTGGCGCCAATGAGGAGCGCCGACGGCAGCGTCGTGGCGCTGGAGCCGCAGCCGCTGGTGAGTGGACCGTCAGCGGCCAGCAGCTGGTGGCGGCAATGAGGAGCGCCGACGGCAGCGTCGTGGCGCTGGAGCCGCAGCCGCTGGTGAGTGGACCGTCAGCGGCCAGCAGCTGGTGGCGCCAATGAGGAGCGCCGACGGCAGCGCCGTGGCGCTGGAGCCGCAGCCGCTGGTGAGTCGCAGCCGCTGGTGAGTGGGCCGTCAGCGGCCAGCAGCTGGTGGCGCCAATGAGGAGCGCCGACGGCAGCGCCGTGGCGCTGGAGCCGCAGCCGCTGGTGAGTCGCAGCCGCTGGTGAGTGGGCCGTCAGCGGCCAGCAGCTGGTGGCGCCAATGAGGAGCGCCGACGGCAGCGTCGTGGCGCTGGAGCCGCAGCCGCTGGGGAATCGCAGCCGCTGGTGAATCGCAACCGCTGGTGAGTCGCAGCCGCTGGTGAGTCGCAGCCGCTGGGGAGTCGCAGCCGCTGGTGAGTCGCAGCCGCTGGGGAATCGCAGCCGCTGGTGAATCGCAGCCGCTGGTGAATCGCAGCCGCTGGTAAATCGCAGCCGCTGGTGAATCGCAGCCGCTGGTGAATCGCAGCCGCTGGGGAATCGCAGCCGCTGGTGAATCGCAACCGCTGGTGAATCGCAGCCGCTGGTGAGTCGCAGCCGCTAATGAGTCGCAGCCGCTGGTGAGTCGCAGCCGCTGGTGAGTCGCAGCCGCTGGTGAGTCGCAGCCGCTGGTGAGTCGCAGCCGCTGGTGAGTCGCAGCCGCTGGTGAGTCGCAGCCGCTGGTGAGTCGCAGCCGCTGGTGAGTCGCAGCCGCTGGTGAGTCGCAGCCGCTGGTGAGTCCCAGCCGCTGGTGAGCCATCATCTCCCGGCGCCTTATCAAGTATCTCACGGGGCTACCTGATCTAGGGGATTAACTGCCGTGGTCTAGTGACTTTAGACTTTCTTCCATGCTGGACTGGGAGCGAGAGAAAAACTTAGAATGTGCCAGATGCATTTTCTCCCGGGCATGCTGTAAAAGCCAGCTACGGGATCCGAGGGTTTCTGTATATTGCAATTTAGGCGATGAGCTGACAACCTGTCACTACAGCAATATACGTACAAATCTATCTTAAATAACCCTCAAAACTTTATCAGACGTGGCGGAACGATCTTTGTTTAGGTCGTTTACGTCTGCCTACCCTATTAGGGATAAAGGTGTGACTATATGTATGTATGTATGTATGTGGTCTAGTGGCTAGTGCCATGGACTCCCGATCCGGAGGTCCTAGGTTCGATTCCCAGGGGGGAAACACAAAGTTGATATTTGAGAATTTATCACTTTGTGAATTTTTCCCCAGTTTGGTCAGAACATTGCAGGCTGAATCACCTGATTGGCCGAAAAAAAAAAATGTCGTGCTTCGGAGTGCACGTTAAGCCGTCGGTCTCGGTCGCTGTCTTTGATAATGGTCGTTACTCAAAACCATGTCAGAGGCCTGTGTAGTTGTGCTACTAGGCGGTTTAAAAACTCTGACACCAGGGTTCATCGGGTCGATAGACTCGATACCCACTCGACAGAAGAAGAAGAATCTAGGTGATTGAACGAGGGTACTGGTTTTTACACAGAGCGACTGTCATCTGACCTCCGCAACCCAGAAGGGAAACCAGACCCAATCCTAGATTAGGTCAGAGTTTTCAAGCCGCCAATGCTTAGCACTGGCCTCTGACATGGCTTAACGACTAATATCTACGGTATTAAACGATATTAACCGGGACCAATGGCATAACGTGCCTTCCGAAGCACCGCAGCCGCTGGTGAGTCGTAGTAATAAATTAATCGAGTCTAAAATACAAATCAAATCAAATTTATTTGCATAAGATTCTGGGTACAATAAATACAGTTGTTACATTTTGTTTAATCCCTTACAAAATCTGCTTTGCAAGCGTGCAAATATTGTCATGTTGATCACAATTGTTATAAAATTTTGCCACTTATTAGTCTAGGTAAATAAATTCCATTACAATTTCAACATTTCAATTAATTACAAATTTATAAAGTATTTATTTAGTACATAAAGGTATTATGTCAACATCAAATAGTGTCCTGATTACTCAAAACATTAAAATTAAATAGTTAAATATATGTCACTTTGTCGAATTAATATTTACATGCTCGTCCTCAAAGAATTAATTTAATGACTAATAACATTTATTTACTTTTACTTCCATGCTGGACTGGGAGCGAGAGAAAAACGTAGAATGTGCCATCTGCATTTCCTCCCGGGCATGCTGTAAAAACCAGCTAAGGGATCCTAGGGTTTCAGTATATTGCAATTTAGGCGATGGGCTGACAACCTGTCACTACAGCAATATACCTACAAATCTATCTTAAATAACCCTCAACACTTTGTCAGACGTGGAACGACCTTTGTTTAGGTCGTTTACGCTCTGCCTACCCCATTAGGGATAAAGGCGTGATTTTATTAATGTATGTATGTTCCTAAACTAAGATAGAAATCCTGTATCTTAATAAACAGTGTTTCGCAGAGGTCGTCCTTGACTAATGCAACTTAAAAAACCGAGTCTTGGCATTTCAACAGCTGTTTATAAATATAACAATAAACATATTTAAACAGTTTCGATAACTGAGCAACTATTATCCTGTAAATCACTACATAGTATAAAACAAAGTCGCTTTCTCTGTCCCTATATCCCTATGTATGCATAAATCTTTAAAACTACGCAACGGATTTTGATGCGGTTTCTTTTAATGGATAGAGTGATTCAAGAGGAAGGTTTATATGTATAATACATGCATAATATAGTAGAGAAACACTGATGATTTCGGTGCGAAGCCGGGGCGGGTCGCTAGTAAATAAATAATAAACTTCAGTTTGCGTAAAGCTGACCCTTACACCTATACTCTATCTCCGCAGGGCAATGGCTACTACAACCTGACTTTGATCTTGGTGGCTGTAGAGAAGGCGGACGTGGATCGAACCTACTACCTGCGCGTGCGCAACGAGGAGGGCGCGGCCGACTTCACCGTGCGCATCAGCACCATGGACGAACCCGCAGGTACCTCCTGGCGCCCAGTGTCCTACATACAGCACATAGAGAGCCGGCCGGGGATCGAACCTACTACCTGCGCGTGCGCAACGAGGAGGGCGCGGCCGACTTCACCGTGCGCATCAGCACCATGGACGAACCCGCAGGTACCTCCTGGCGCCCAGTGTCCTACATACAGCACATAGAGAGCCGGCCGGGGATCGAACCTACTACCTGCGCGTGCGCAACGAGGAGGGCGCGGCCGACTTCACTGTGCGTATCAGCACCAGATGCGTACCTCCTGGAGTCTAATGTCCTACATAAAGTACATTGAAAATAAACAAAATAAAATCATAATTATTATTATGAGAGTAAGTACATATTTTCCCTGTTGCCAATGTCCTACATAAAGTAGGTACATAAAAATAATAAATATAATTAGGGTACCTAATTTTTTTCTCTGTCAGCGAATCTCCTACATAAAGTACATAATAAATAAATAAAAGAATGCTACATATTTCCCCTGACATTTCGCTGATTAGATATTGTAGGAAAGTATGAATAGAAATTGACATTATGGTATTTGTCATTCTGGGAATTACAAGTTTTACTGAATTCATATGTCTGATTTCTGGATAAATCGATTTATTGACATTTTTGAATATTGTCCATACTATGTTGCACATTCTATAAGGTCATTTTAAATTAAATGCAAATATTTTAAGGTATGTAGAATTTACGCATTGTTTCAAAAAAAGGAATAGTCTCTAAGAATTTAGTTGATCATCGCCTTAAATATTTGCACTTGATTTAAAATTATGATGATTATTATGTGCACCTTTCCTTACATGTATTATTCTCTATTATAATAATAATATTATTACACTATAAAAACACCCACAACTTTAAGTTTGTATAGCACCACAAAATCACTGATGGATGAATACACTTTTTTTCTATCACAATTTTACAACATAACTATCTAAAGATCACTAAATCCAACATAAATTATCACATGATTATTAATATTCACAAAATTAATGTTTTAAATTGTTTTTATCATTTGTTTTGATAATTATATTTTAATCAAAAGCTATGAATTCTAACAATAAATTATTCTAATATTTCTAGCGCGACTGTACAAGTCCTCGTTCTTGGTATTTGAACTCTATGGTAAGAGGAAATAGAAACTAATTCCGTTTGATCGATTGCTGAACAGCCTGTTTGCCTGAAATTTCCGATTTTATTACTATTTTAAAAAGATTTTGTATTTTGGTAAAGTTTTCAGATATTTTTTCAAGCATTTTATTGATTTTTCAAGATTTTATGTCTAAAAATTAGTTTTTAGGAATGCAAAATTGTTTTTTTTTTTAAATATTTATTAAAAGGTTTGCACGTGTGTATTTATTTACTTATTTATTCAAAATAATATGGTAGAGTAGGCGTGTTACTTGGATGAGCATGAATTTATTTATTTTATTTATTTGTTTTTAGATTAGAATATTTTTTCAGTAGTTTTATTACAAATATTTTATTTCTTTAGTGTGGATCGCATCGCAAGATTTTTCACGCATCAATTAATTCAGATTTATTGTATTGAACGTTCCTAATTCTGATATTGTGAGATTTTTTAATGCATTTTGAGTCGAGATAAAGAAGAAGCCTCTTTTCGTAATAAATACTTATACTGAGTGTCAATTTTTTATTCATTGCTATCGATCCGTGGAGGGCACGACTTAACGAAATTTTGGCTAAGTTTATTGCCGTCTCTTTCTTTTCTCCATTATAGAAAATGTCAGGTTTAGACTTATATTAGTTATGTCGTGATATTTGCAGCTACGAATTGCTACCATTATTTCACTAAGTCACGAAATCTTGACTAAAATTATCACCGGCTACAATTTTAGTCAAGATTTAGTTAAGTTGTGTCCTCAGGAATCGGTACCACTGAGTGTGAAATACGAATGAATATACGTGGTGTAAGGGACAGCGTCCTACCAACTGATAGGGGTTGCTCAGTGAACAAAATTGAACATCTGCAGGAATTTCTGTCAGGAAATTAAAAGAAAAATTGCTTTTACATACAAATTGACTGATTGACATAAAAACATAAACATATAGTCACGCTTGCATCCCTAGTGGGGTAGGCAGAGCGTAAACGACCTAAACAGAGGTCGTTTCGCCACGTCTGACAAAGTTTTGAGGGTTATTTAAGATATATTTGTAGGTATATTGCTGTAGTGACAGGTTGTCAGCCCATCGCCTAAATTGCAATATACTGAAACCCTCGGATCCCTTAGCTGACTGATTGAGGTGGTCATATGTATAGGAAGGTCATATTTTTTAAAAAATCTCCTGTAAGAATTTCCTGCTGATAGCTGATAGCTAAGCAACCCCTATCAATTTGCGGGACACTGTCCCATACACCCGGCATGCGGAAAGTGGCGCCACCTATGCTCTGCAACCACCTAGAATGTTGCAATCGACTTATGTCCCATCCTGTGTTGTGTAGGAGTGGAGCTGGACACGGGCGCGGTGGTAGGCATCGTGATCGCCGCGTTGCTGCTGCTGCTCGCCATCTCTCTGCTGGTGTTCGCTAAGGCCACCGACAGATGGTGCTTTGCTGGTGAGTACATACATACACGCTAGATCAACGACAATTTATTATATTGGGGTCGAAACTGGACAACTTTCGGAAAGAAACGAAATGGAAGAAATTTTTATTTAGTATGAAGAAACCATCTTTTTCACCTGAAAGTTGTTCAGTTTCTTTGACTGAGTGATAGGAAATAGTTAGAAGTATTTCAAGCTGGTGGTTGTGGTATTGAAGTAAGAAGAAGTGATAAAATTTAAATAATAGTTTTTTTTTTCAAATATAAGTAAAATAAAATCTTACAACCAACGGTTTATAAAAAGACCTTTGGTTTTAGTTACAATCACTGGCTTAACTAATACTAGCTATTTATACATTTGTTTTGTATGAATTCACAAGTTTGAAATGGCAACATTTTCAGTCTTATTTAATCGAATTCCCGTTACGTCAACAAAAACGAATCCATTGTTTTAAATAATTATATTTTTGATTTACAAATAAAAACTTGGTAATTTAGGGATGCCAATCAAAACTTGTGGATTTGTGAAAACGTTATTTTATACCTGGTTATTTATAACCTTACTTTTTCTTCATCCGGATTTTTAAATTTTTTACCGATATTAAATATTTGTTTATTTTTTATAATTGGCCGAAGATTTGTAAAATATTTTTCTATTTACTCAAATATCACTCATTTACTTTTGAATGCATTTCTTTTTATTAAATTTTTGGAGATGTTGTGTCGATATGTTTCCGGAGCCCCTGCATTTTGAGCTTTCCTTGCTTGCCTCTCTCTGTAGGCGTGACCATTCTCCTGTCCCTGCATTTAATCAATTAGGTACTTATTATAGGAACGTGCGTGCTTTGACATTTTGAAAAAGATTTTAAAGACATGAGTAAATTATTTTTTTATATGCATGCTTTTGTCTGGTCCAATTGAAGAGTATTATTTTTTTACATACAAACAGTAAATACCTAACTTCATAGTAAAAAAAAAATGCTGTTCAATTAAATGTTTTTTTTTTTATTTTGCTAAACTAATTTAGACAATATTATACTACTTTTTTATTTTCATAAGTACATTCATTTTGCAAGATAAATGAACAGAAAAAAAACAATGAATTTAGAATTATATGAATAGTGCCTACAATAATTTTGGAATATTTCCGGCAGGCGCACGGGCTTTTGGCCGATAGGTAAAGTTGGAAAAATAACAAAATAGATTTCACATAATTTTTGAAAAATACTCACAATATTTGTTTTTAGCGTTAGTTGTTGTTGTGTGCAAAATGGCAGAGATTTTATGCTTTATGTTTAATGTTGATTATATAATTAAGATTTTTATTAATCTTATATAAATAAGATGTAATTAAGAATACATATTATATCGCGGCTGCCACATAACAAGAGTGATCAAGAACAAAAAAATAACAAAAAATGCATGTGTTTTTTTAATAATAATAATGGCTAATTAGCGCAGCATGTGTCAATGCCGTATCTGATCTC
This sequence comes from Scrobipalpa costella, assembly GCA_949820665.1. Lineage (NCBI taxonomy): Eukaryota > Metazoa > Arthropoda > Insecta > Lepidoptera > Gelechiidae > Scrobipalpa > Scrobipalpa costella. Next base: position 8,718,035 of record OX463323.1, on the reverse strand, counting down.
TGTGTTTGTTTGTTTGTTGACTGTGATATGTTGTTGCTTTTCTCATTATCTTGCGTTACACTTATTAATTCAGTCAAGATACGCTTGTTGCCAGGAAAGTTTTGGGAGTTTTGGGATGGAATATTTTCTTTCTTTTCTAGTCGTTTTTGCGATGCTGAATCGGAATCTGAGGATTGTCTACAATATTTCGTGAATTTCATGTGTGGACATGATGTGTTTTTTTAATGTTCCAACAAAAGAGCGTGTTGAGCTGATTCTAAAAATATATCACATCATTACATATCAGCCACAAATTAAAAATTAAAAAGAATATAATTATCATAATATATCAAGTTTGGGCTGTTCCACATACGGTTACGATACGGTTTAATATATTTTTTAAATACACTTCAAATGATACATAATATCCTCATATGTATTTCCAAATAACCGACTTGGAAAATATTGATATTTGGTATATTATTTTTAATTAACATTATATTTGAATTAATTTCTGATTTTTGTATAATAAATATATTATGTTAATATTTTCCCAATCACTTTATTGGGATTGCATATGAGGATATTACGTATCATTTGAAGTATATTTCACAAAAAATATATTAAACCGTATCGTATCTGGAGCAGCCCAAACTTGATACGTTTTGAGAATTATTTTCATTTTAAATTTGTGAGTGATATGTAATGATGTGATATATTTTTAGAATCAGCTCAAAACTCCCCTTTATTGGATACCACACACGATAGTTTTAGAAACCCGATGATGTAGTGGATAGGGCCGCTGCCTCCTGAGCGGGAGGTCGTGGTTCGAATCCCGCCACGTGCCAATGTGTTTTTCGGTTTTCGAATTTCATATGTACCTTTATTCGGGGCTTTTTCCGTGCTTCGGAAGGCACGTTAAGCCGTTGGTCCCGGTTAATATCGTTTAATACCGTAGATATTAGTCGTTAAGCCATATCAGAGGCCAGTGCCTAAGCATTGGCGGCTTGGAAACTCTGACCTAATCTAGGATTGGGTCTGGTTTCCCTACTGGGTTGCGGAGGTCAGATGGCAGTCGCTCTGTGTAAAAACCAGTACCCTCGTTCAATCCCCTAAATTAGGAAGCCGACCCCGTGAGATACGGGATAAGGCTCGGGAGATGATGATGACACGATAGTTTTAGAAACATTGTTTTTTAAATCTCATAAAAAGAAAGACAATGCCTTTTTTTTAATGTTCTGTCACGAAATTTTGTTAACAATCCTCAGCTTTGGATTCAACATCGCAAAAACTACTAGAATTGACAAAAAAAAGTACCATCCTCAAAACTTTCCCACCGTTCAAAGTGCCCGAACACGTCTTGACTGAATTATTATAGGATTGGGAGTTGCTCGCTCAGTAAACGAAACTGGACTTTCTTTCACCTGGAAATTATTTCAGGAGATAAAAAAGAAATTGACTTTTCAATACATAATGTCCACATCGATCATACAATTTGTATGGAAATAGATGATGATGAGTTGTTCAGTTTCCTTGACTGAGCTGAGCAACCCCTATTTGTTTTCGGTACGCTGTCCTTTACGCCCCTATTGAAATGAACAACATTCTTGAAAAGTATTTTTAAACAATCATTTTGGCAAATAAATGAGAAACAGTTGATAAAACAACTATGTAAATTGCTTTGACATACCACTTTAATAGGAATTAACAATAGTTCTTATGCCACATATTTTTTATGTGATTTCTTATTGTTAAATAAATAAATGAATACTATTATTAAAATAATGTCACCTTTTTTATTTGTAAAGCTAGCAACGCACACAATTAGTGCGATAAAAAAAATCTTCCATGCTGGCCTGGGAGCGAGAGAAAAACATGCCAGAATGTGCCAGCTGCATTTCCTCCCAGACATGCTGTAAAAACCAGCTGAGGGATCCGAGGGTTTCTGTATATTGCAATTTAGGCGATGGGCTGACAACCTGTCACTACAGCAATATACCTACAAATCGATCTTAAATAACCCTCAAAACTTTGTCAGACGTGGCTGAACGACCTTTGTTTACGTCGAATACGCTCTGCCTACCCCATTAGGCATAAAGGCGTGATTATAAGTACGTATGTGAAAAATATTGTGTCCTGCGAAGTTAGTCCGATATTTTTTTTAATTCAAAATTGCTGAAAAGTTGTTCAGTTTCATGTGGGTCTGGTCTGTTGATAGCTTGACAGCTTGATAGTGTTGAGAACAATACCATGTCACGTCGTATCTATATCTAAAACGCATGATTGCATTTTATTCCTTTGATTATTATCTATTGCATGCCATTTTTATCTTGAATCATTTATATCTATTTAAAGGTATTTTAACGAAACTACAATTTTATTATATTTCTATAAGTTAAGTTATTAATTGTGGGTGTAAATCGTCATTTATTAATATTCAGCTCTTGTTGTACCATCTACTTTAAAAAACTACTAAGAACTCTTGAGTAAAAGTTGAAGTATTGTCCAAACATTATCCAAAATTTCTAACTAGAAAATAATTGAATAAGCCTCTTCGTAGAAGTTTCAAGGAAAGGTAGAATTAAATACTAGTTAACTTTCGAAAACACGAAAGTCTATAATTATACTATTTCCAAATCAGATTTAGAATAAAGGTAAGGTGAGAGCCCGATGGTGTAGTGGATAGGGTCACTGCCTTCTGAGCGGGAGGTCGTGGTTCGAATCAAACCACGTACCAGTGTGTTTTTCGGTTTTCGAATTTCATATGTACGTTTATTCGGCGCTTTTTCCGTGCTTCGGAAGGCGTTAAGCCGTTGATCCCGGTTAATATCGTTTAATACCGTAGTTATTAGTCGTTAAGCCAAGTCAGAGGCCAGTGCTAAGCATTGGCGGCTTGAAAACTCTGACCTCATCTAGGATTGGGTCTGGTTTCCCTTCTGGGTTGCGGAGGTCAGATTGCTGTCGCTCTGTGTAAAAACCAGTACCCTCGTTCAATCACCTAGATTAGGTAGCCGACCCCAAGAGATACGGGATAAGGCTAAGGATATGATGATTTAGAATAAAGGTAAACAAAGTTTCATGTCTTTGTATTCAAAAACACATTTCAAAAATAAATGATACGTGTTGGCAAATTAGTTAGATGACTAAAACTACTATTTAATTATGTTGTCGTATCTAATAGCTAAAACTTATTTTAGAAAAAAGATCTTTGATTAAAAGACATGAAACTTTGTTTACCTTTATTCTAAATCTGATTTGGGAATAGTATAATTATAGACTTTCTGATTTGTAATCTGATTTGGAAATAGTATAGAACAGTAAATTTAATATTGAAGATGTCTTCAATTTGTATCTATATATTTTAATAGATAAAAGTAATTTGACGATATTATTCTTCATGGAGCGGTTTCTATATTATAATCAGTATCTTACATGTAATTAATATTGGTGTCAATTTTGTTGTAAACACAACTTAACAAATTTTACTTTAGTCCTGCCACTTTCTAAATATAGAATAAAATAGAGACAGAAATACAACAGCTTAGATTATAATTGCCTGAGTGACTAGCACTTAAATTATGGCGGCACCATCTAGCATGCTGTCTTAGTTTAGGCGTTGAATGTCGCTCTGGCAGGATTATAATCAGCTGTTGGTTGCTGACTCTACTTTTTTAATTATACTAGGTGTAAGGGACAGCGTCCCGTAAACTGATTGCTCAGTCAATGATACTGATATCAGCAGGATTTTTTTTTTCAGGAAGTGACAAAAAAAGACTTTTCTATACAAAACGTTCACCTCGATCAGACAATTTGTATGGAAAAGCCATTTTTTTTTCACCTCCTGAAAAAAATAGCCTGTTGATAGTTGTTCAGTGTCATTGACTGAGCAACCCCTATCAGTTTGCGGGACGCTGTCCCTTACCTGGTAGGAGTGACAGGACAGGATCCAACTAAACTAAGTTGTTTCTACAAAAGAGTAGGCACCGTATTGTAGACTTATATTTCCCCACTAACCACCAAATACAGCGAATAACTAAACACAGAGTTCAAGCTTCTTTCACGTAAATAAATCGCACTTTGATATATTGACACACGCTTGACACTGAGCAATTCCAATTTTTTAGACGGATGAGGGTCATAAAAGTCTAGCGTAAAAATTTTGAAATAAAAAGATCTCGCGTCTACTGATGAAACTTATGCCAATTAGCAAATCCAAATAGAAGGAATAGATAATGCCTTTGGTAAATTCTGGAAAAGTTACAAGCTCTTTTAAATTATGGTAAAAATGATTGTGATTTTGCCGATTTTGGCAAAATCTCTAAAGGTTACACCGAACAAAGTCACAAGCATCTTTAAACATACGAAATCTTTAAAAATGGCTGTACCTTTGTTCGGAGTTATTTTTAGATATTTTTACCAAAGGACATTTTCTTTTACTATTGAAATAAGTTTCATCAGGGGCAAAAGTTATTATCTAAACAAATACAAGAAAACTATGACAGTTAATAATATGTTCATTCATTCTCTTTTCAAGTCTTTTCGAGCATTAATCGATCAATTCGAATAAAAACACAACATAACTTACAAGTTTGGATCTGTCACTTTCTATTTGATAAAAAGCCGGACAGAAATGTAACAGCTGATTTTAGTCCTGTCAAAGTGACGAAGAGTATTTAAAATAAGATGACATCATCTGGCATTCCGTCTTATTTTGTCTAACACTAACTGTGACTAGGCGAGTAATGTCACTTTGACAGGACGAAAAACTGCTGTTGCATTTTCTGTCATCGATTTTATTCAAATAATTTTAAAAAGTGCTCGTAGCAAATTTGAATAAGTTAAGTTGCGTCCCAAATCGGCACGATATGACCTAAATCCGTTTAAAACCACACTAGGCAGCAAAAACGTGTACATAATGAAAGAAGAGGTTAGTTCTTGATCGCTTGCGTGTGTGGCAGGGCGCGGGGGCCGAGGCACCGAGCTGCCGGACGGCGGCGACAGCGAGGCGCCGCTGCCGCCCCACGATGACGTCAAGGGCGCCGAGAACCCCTCGCACGATGACCACCACTATATCGGCAACGGCGACACCAAACTGCCCGAGAAGAAGCCCGACACCGCGGTCTAGATGCATTTTTCAACGCCGTCTAGATGCGTTTTTCAACGTCGTCTAGATGCGTTTTTCAACGTCGTCTAGATGCATTTTTCAACGCCGTCTAGATGCATTTTTCAACGCCGTGAAGACGTAATTTTCAACACCATCTAAAGATTTTTTTATCGCTATCTAAATGCATTTTTCAACGACGTATATATGCATTTTTAAACGCCATCTAAATTAAATTTTCCATCGCCGTATAGATGCATTTTTCACGCCGTGTTAAAAAAAAACATCTTTATGGTTTGGCGATAAAACCTGACACTGATGTAAATGCATTTCTTCAATTTAGATGGCGTTGAAATCGAATATCGCCGTCTATATGCAATTTTCCCCCGCTAGATGTCAGCTACGTTAAAGTTTGGGTTTATAGCGTCACTGTTGTAACATTTATGTTTTCTGAATAATCGGCAGTTTTCTATGCGCAATTTTTAATATCAATTTATGAATCAAATTAGGTTAGAAAATGATATTTCATTAAGAAAGTGTTTTAGTTATGAACTATACCTACTTTTCGATTAGAAACACTAAGTAACTAAATTGTTTTTAAATGCTTAAAATTAAATAACACCTTTCTCAACACCAATACATAGTATTAATTTATTTGCGTGCTAAAGCTTAGAGGTGTTAAAAGATAAAAATATTTTTAAGAAAACAATTTTAACTAATTACTTTCCCATACAAAATTATCGATTTGATCAAATAATTTGTACGGGGAAGAAAACTATATTTGGAGACTTTTTTAAATATATTTTTTCTTGTCCTGATTTTTGGCACGCAATTAAATTAACACCCTGTATATTTCTCTCTAGTGCCAGAAAATATATTAAATGCGCATAAATAAATTGCTTACTTACTTACTGTTGTATTCAGGATAAAATAGTTATTATTACAACGCTTTTATTTTCATCTTTACAACATTTTGGTTTTTGAAAGAACCCAGCTGCCATTTTAAATTAGTTAGGTGATTACAAATAATATTTCCGAATATAGTCCACCGTTTCTGGACCTTAAAAAAAATAATTATGAGATAAAATTTCAAAAGTGTGATTTAGTTTTCTTAAAATTGCTTATAACATACATTACATACTATCACGACTGTATCCCTAATGGGGTAGGCTGAGCGTCAACGACCCAAACAAAGGTCGTTCCGCCACGTCTGACAACTTTTGAGGGTTGTTTAGAAAGAACTGTATATTGTTGTACCAGGTTGTCAGCCCATCGCCTAAATTACAATATACCCTCGAATCCCTTAGCTGTTTTTACACAATGCCCGGGAGGAGATGCAGCTGGCACATTCTACGTTATTCTATCGCTCCCAGTCCAGCATGGAAGAACAACCTTCACTTGATTAGACTTTTTTTTTTTGTATTTATTACAATATTAACGGCATACGATCTACATTTGAAGTTTTATCTCAATTAATATAAATAGTATAACAGTAGAACTAATACAGAGCCTTTACAATGGTCGTATACGTATACAGGGTGTAAAGGACAGCGTCACGTAAACAAATAGGGGTTGCTCAGTCAACGGAACTGAACAACTATCAGCAGGATTTCTGTTTCAGGAAGTGAAAAAATATAATTAATAATCCATATAAGTTGTCTGATCATTTTGTATGGGAAGTTAAATATTATTTTTCATTTCCTGAAAGAATTTTCTGAGGATAGTTGTTCAGTTCCATCGACTGAGCAACCCCTATAAATTTGCGTGACGCTGTCCTTTACACCCGATACAATAAGAATCTCAAAATAAGTGTTTCGATGTAATGTTTTTATACCTACTCAGAAATAACAACGAAATACCTACAGCAATTTAGCTAGAAAATTAAATTGTTTCCAATACATATTTCTATCGTAAATTTTAGTATATTGCAGTTTTGGTAAATATCTACTTAGTAATTTAGCTTTCAGAATTTTATACAAAACTTGAACTTGATGTTTTAGTGATAATGATAAGGGAATTATAGTTGTTTTTTCTCGCGAATGCCGCTCGCTCATACATGTGGTTGTGCGTACACACACGCGCCCGTGTGTGCGTGACTACAGGCCTCCTGTCCCGAACTCACGCACACTTAGATGTAGTGTTTACACACACGAGTATGGCCAAACGGCAGTCGTGAAATAGAACAACTATAATCGGATGTCTATATAAAACGCGGAGCTTTTGTAAGGGTATTTGTTTAAGCAGTCTAGAAGAACATGTATTCTATAAAATATGTTTTCATATTTACGCTGATGCCGTCAAAACAAAGTAAAAAATATTCTGACATACCCTAAAATTTGGTCAGGATTTTTTTCTAATTTTACATTACTTTGGAATGTATTACGTATTTATTGTCGGCAGCCAATATATAGTTTAAAGGTTTCAGAGCGATCGATGATCTGATTGCCTACTTTTAAAATATTGAATCTATAAATCTTATTTCCTATTTGCCATATTCCTAATACATAATCTAATATTTAAAAAGAAAACTGTATCTGTGTCAACAATTTGACCATGTTCTATGGTGATTATTTTGTACGGAAGTTATTCTAGGAATATGACTTAACGGGAATATTTTAAATCTTCAAAGAGCCTTTTTATGACAATCTGCGAATTATATCCAGATATTATTGAGTACATTTATGTTAAATTATAGATTTAATGTGTTCATACCACCATTCTACTATTATATAATTATATTTCTTTGTATATAAATTGTATTGAACGCCTTTATGACACTTAAAAACTTAGTTTATACTCTTTAAATATTTGTAATTAAGTTTATTTCTCATACATAACGTGTTTTGCATTTGATACATTTTTATGCCTTTTTAAAGTAAGAGTCATTGTCTAAATCTTATTAAAGAAAAGAGACTTAAATGTATAAAACATATTTCCGTAACTTTAATGTTTTTTTTTATTATTATTATAAGTTAGCCCATAAGTCACCATTGTGATTTTTAGTATTTGTATGATTTAAATTAAATTACAAGTTTAAGGATTTATTTTTGTACCAGTAAGTAGTGTAGATTAAGAAAAAAAGCGTCCTTTTCGTTTTCTCAAATTCGGTTTATAATCATTGCGTTTTAGAAATCTATAAAAGACACTGCCATTTTGCACGACGCAAGTGATGTTCCAATTTTTTTAGCATTTTTAAGCTTTTATACTCAATTTTTTAAAGACTCTTATAATAGTAATACAACTCTTACTTCATATTTGTACGACATTTATCTGAAACTTTATCGCACAAAATAAAATGTGTTATTTTTAACTGATGAGCTTAAAAATAAAAAGTACTTATATCTCAATTTTAACATCATGATGATCAGATGTCATCAATTCATCATATTTTAACATCATGATGATCAGATGTCATCAATTCATCATATTTTAACATCATGATGATCAGATGTCATCAATTCATCATACTTTAACATCATGATGATCAGATGTCATCAATTCATCATATTTTAACATCATGATGATCAGATGTCATCAATTCATCATATTTTAACATCATGATGATCAGATGTCATCAATTCATCATATTTTAACATCATGATGATCAGATGTCATCAATTCATCATACTTTAACATCATGATGATCAGATGTCATCAATTCATCATATTTTAACATCATGATGATCAGATGTCATCAATTCATCATATTTTAACATCATGATGATCAGATGTCATCAATTCATCATATTTTAACATCATGATGATCAGATGTCATCAATTCATCATATTTTGTTTTTACTTTGTTTAAAGCTTGTCAGTTTAAAATCACCCAGTTTTTACTTAAACTAGTGTTTTTGACATCTTTTCTGGTATTATGTTGTTCTATGGTTAAAACAATAGTGTTTTATAAGGAATACATCGTAGAATAATGGATATTATAAACCACGCGTTACAATCAATTAAATATAAAAATATTTATTAAATAAGAGTCCTAGGTGTTTCATTTATTTTTTATCCTTTACTTAAAATATCTATTTACTTAAATGAAAATTATTGCCACGTATAATAAATAGTTGTAAAACAGAAATAAACACATTATAAAAATATCTATTCAGAAATGCACTTAAAAGAATTAAACAAAAGATAAATATACTAATTATAATTACAATTTATGAAAATAACTTGCAAATGCTTAAAATTATTCAGGGTGTAAGCGACGTTGCCCCAAATACTGTAATGAGTTCCCAGTCAAGAAAACTGAACAACTAACACAAATATTTTTTCTGGTACTTTTTTGTTTCCTATACAAAATGAACAGTTTAATCACACAATTTGTATGGGGAAGCGATACATTTTTTCGTTTACCAGAAGAATTTCTTTGTGAAAGCTGTACAGTTTCGTTGACATAGCCACCTCTACCAGTGAGCGGAAGCTGTCCCTTACACCCGGTATGTAATTAATTCCACGTTCAAATGTTATATTATTGTAATTTTATTTATCAGGCCGAGAACGTGACCCCGCAAAGAGCTCCGGTGAATCGTAAGTATATTATCCGTACTGTAATTATGTTCGTCCTTATGTAAGTTATATTCTTTTATATATCAAATTGTAATAAAAAAAAGTCTTGGTAACTATTTCGAAATATGAAAAAAGGTTGAGTGCTCTACTCGCCCTTAAAATATTTTATCTAACAGTTTAATTTTACACAAACACATAAAAACAGGACATCAAAAACAAAGACACAACAGGCACTGCTTATTTCTAAAAAAAAAAACAATCTTACAGCAGACCTACAAAAGTGATAATTGCACTAAAATTTCCTATAAATAGATTTGACTTAAAGTCTGTATTTGCTCATACTTGGACCTAAATAGAGTCAGTACGAATTTCACTGTAGTTTTTCTTATTGTGGCATTTAATTGTTTTCAATAGCAGCACTATTTTATTTTTTATACACTTCTTTATTTAATTTAAAAACTGATTAATTATTTTAATTGATAATTAAAAATCTATTCAAAGTAATATTAGATTCAGTTAATTTTTTAAGCATTATTATTTATTTTGGGTATTCAAATTAGTTTTTCATGGTAAAGTGAAATCCTTAAAACATCTAAAAAATAAATTTTCTTATAAATAAAAGAAGTACGTAAGTATTTAAAAAAATAAGTGAAAATTAGTCTTTTTTATTTTGAGTAGATGTATACCTTTAACTTTAGGTTTTTTTTTTTTTATTTCGGGTCGGCCATGTCGATGATTATTATAATTACCTACATTGGTTGTAGAAAATTGCTGATCACAAAATTTAGTCAACATTTTTTTTACACACTGTATGCATAAAATGCAATGCTTAGAGCAATAAAAAGATCTATTTTAAAGTAATAAAATTAAGAATAATAAAATACTCTTTGTAAAACTTCCTTTTTCCATCGACATTCGACGTGGTCTACCTGCAAATACCGTGTTATTGTAAAATGTGCGTTACGGCTTTGTGAATAAGTGCTATTGTTGTTAGGACGCCTGCGGGAACTGAGCTTTTGACCGGGACCGCTGCTGTTACGTATGTCTCTAACATAATCTACTATAAAAATGAGGAATTAAATTCGAAATCAAATAAAACAAAAATAAATAAAACTTTAATTTTTTTAATAATATTCCTAGTTATTTTGATATTATACACTTACCTACTCGTAACAGTTAATTAAATGAACTTTATAAAAAACATATAATAAGTATGAAATTAAACACTAGTCAGTCATAGTTACAGCATAAATTACGATATCTTAATCTGCTATTTACTATTATTTGAAACACTTTTTATTTTGATCTCGGATTTAATTTCGCATAATTACACGCTTGATTGATAAACTAGTCATGCATGCTGGCTTTTAGTTTTGAGTTTTGACTTGTCGATTTCACATTACGTCAAATTTCGCATTTCGTAAATTTTCTCACTTTGTCAACCATCAAGTTTCTCATTCATCACGTCAAATTTCCCGTTACGTTATGTTTCTCATTTCAACGTATCCAAAATGGTCATATCAGGTACCTAAATTTGATTTCTATTAATAATAGTATCTAGAGGTTTACAAAAAAAATAGACGTATTAATTTTTTGCAATATTTAGGAGTTGAAAGGTTTAAGTCAATTGGCTTAGTGATGATAGTTGGGAGTTGGGTAGCTACCCGCCTGGTCGGGTGTTGTGACCACGTGACCAGGGGACCGTAGTCTAACCGGACAAGTTTGTAACTTGTATATCTGCAGATCGCGGAGAAAACTTCGATACCGCGTTTCAGAACTTGTGTTTCTTGATGTCGGCTACAAATAGATTGTTATTCTTTTTTAATCTTTGTTTGGAAAGTATGGCATGGTTTCCTTGTAGAAATAGTTGCATTATTGTATGTAAATAAATAATGGGCCCGATTCTAGATTTTAAAACTAAAATTAAAATCTATTTGTCACTTTCAGACTAAAACATTGGAAAAGGACAGGAGATATATTCTCTCCGGTTTTTGATTTATAGTCAGTGGTTTTATGCGTTATCTGTCATTTTTATACTCATAAAATTGACAGGGATAACGTGCAAAATCGCGTCAAAATCTAGCGGATAAAGTGTCAAACCATAGAGTATAATTCGCCTTTCCTTTTTCAATTTTAATATTATGAAAGTGACAGATAGAGATTTTATTTTTAGTTTTAGCCTGTGGTATCTAGAATCGAGCCCTATGAAGTCTTATATTTTAGGTAATAATAAAATTTATAGAGCTTACTAAAGTACTTTATTAAAAACTTAAGATTATGTTAGTATGTTGGTTTACTATCCTACAAGGTGCTTATTCACAGTATCTGGTGGTGGATATTATCATGCACATTTGCTGTTTAAAATACCCTTAATTTGAAAATAGATGCCTTTAAAACTGAACAACATTTCTGATCCAATCCAAACTACAGCCCAGAGACGAAGGGTCAGATTCAGATGTTTTGATTGATGATTCGATATTTGATTTTCATCCAATTCATTTATTTTATTTTCGTTTACTCTTAAAAATAGAAGTTACTCTGTGGTATTATTGTACGTAGTATTATAGTTACTCTGTGGTATTAGTAATAAAAAATCTAAACTATTTTAAAAAGAATGACCGTAATATCGCAAGATTTTAATTTTATAAAAACATCCGACCATCCGGCCTCTGGGCTGCGGTTGCCTAATTTCAAACATGCCATCAGCAGGCACCTTTGCAAAGTTGTTCAGTTTGACGGGTTGTGTACACGGTTGCTTGCGTCAGTAGCGACACGGAGAGCGCGGCGGGGGGGCGCCGGCGCGAGACGCGCGCGGGACGGGCGCGGGCCGCGGCGCTGGGGGCCTGGGGGCGGGTCCGCGCCGCCATGCCTAAGGGACGGGACAAGGTGCAGGCCAGCGAACAGGCGCCAGAGGACGACAAGGTAAGCATCATCTCCCTAGCCTTATCCCGCATCTCACGGGGTCGGCTACCTAATCTTGGGGATTGAACGACGGTACTGGTTTTTACACAGAGCGACTGCTATCTGACCTCCGCAACCCAGAAGGGAAACCAGACCCAATCCTAGATTAGGTCAGAGTTTTTCAAGCCGCCAATGCTTAGCACTGGCCTCTGACATGGCTTAACAACTAATATACAACATTCACCGGGTAATTCTTTCAGGAAATGAAAAAAATAAATCAGTCAAAAAAAAGTACAGTGTCGTTGACTGATCACCCCTATCAGTTTGTCCCTTACACTCGTATGAATATGTGTCATTTACAGCCCGCTGAGAAGAAGGAGGGAGTAGTGTACGCGGAGCTGGCGCTGACCGAGACGGGAGCCCGGGGGGCGGAGCACCCGGCGCCGCCCAGCACCGAGTACGCCGAGATCGTGTACACCGACCAGGGACAGAAGGACGCCAAGGAATAGGCGTTAGTACCTACAGTATAGATGTCGATAGTATTACGACCGTAAAAAACAGTAACGGTATCGATACTATCGATAAAAGGAACTATCGATAGTATTGCAACCTAGAAAAACAAATAATATCGATAGACATATCGATAGTATCGATAAAAGCAACACTACTAGCGATAGTAGACATCAATTTAGTGTCAGCAATTTTTTTGTACCGATAATTGTTGGTTTCATGCAATGTGTAACGGAAAGGGTGTATGCACCCGAAAGGATATGAACCAGCCCATGGAACTGAACAACTTTACCAAAGGAACATAGGTCGAAATACGAAATAAAATGACTTCCCATACTACATGCGCTATCGTATCGAAGGCCAAATTTTTTCGACCTTTGTTCCTTTGGGAAGTTGTTCAGTTTTATAGGCTGGTCCTTTCGAGTGCATATATGCCCTTTCTGTTACATGTTGTATACAAGTATCAATAGTATAGGATTGATAGTAGACTACACGCCAATAGTATCAATAATATAAAATGATACAGGCCTACGAAATGACAATTTGATTACGCCATATAATAGATTGTTCAGTTTAATTCTAAACACTACCATATAACATTTGAAATGTAATTGAAGGGCTGATGAATAAGACATTTTTTATATTTTTACTACGTTTTACACAATTTTCTCGAATCATATACAACATTTTTTTACAAATGAACAAAGATTGTTAAAAGTCCATGTGCCTTTATATGGCCTTTACAAAATATGCATTTAAAATCATCACAAAGTTTTTATTTAGAAGAAACTATATTATTTAATAAGTCCACCGAAAAAAAAGAGAATTAGTTAGGTATAAGTTGCTATTAACGCTGTAAGTGAGGAATTATTTGTGAATTTATAGTATTTTTTCTTTTGTACATTTTACTACACACAAATATTTTATTCGCTTTCAAAAAAGTACTTTACGTATTATTATTAATTCTGTGTTAGAGGGGAGTAATCTCATATTAAGTATTTGACTTCAGTAATTCCTTCTGACAAGTTCTTTAAATAAGTGAATAAGTGTGCTTTTGATATTATAAATTACATTTAAGATATTTAATATTAATTATGAATTTTGCGCATCTTTGCATAGCGAATGAGAACATGGAAATTTGAAATGTATTTTTTTTACTGACTTTCCCCAGTTGCTCATTGTACCGTTTTGTCCATTTCTTGATTGGTCAAAATTGTTCTTTTTTTTTTACTATTTCAACTTTGCGTCAACTAACTTTTTTTATATATAATTATTAAAATATGAATTGTCATGTTCACATTGAAAACAGGTGGTAAAAATCTATATAATATATAAAATTAAGTCGTGTTAGTTACACATTTTGTAGCTCAAGAAGGGCTGAACCGATTTAGATGAAAATTGGTGGAAAAGTAGCTTAGAACCAGGAGAAGGGCACAGGGCTGCGCAGCTCGCGCACTGCGCACGCGATAGTCTTATAAAATGGTCACTGCCCGTTTGCTGTTAGTTATTTTAATGCAGGTGCAAAATGCTAGATGTTTATAAGATGGTTTGCTACTTACAATAAAATATAATTATGCAACTATACAACAGGGTCTAAATTTGGAGGCTCTATGCATTATATATAATATAGGACTTTCATATTATATTATAATACGATGACCTATCAATATATTCGAAAGTTCATAATTTCTTATTTTATTCAGTTTTATTATTCAAAAATCTGTGTTCATCTGGTTTCAAAATCAAAATCGGAGTGCTCTTTACAAAATAACCACATCGATCAGACTATTTGTTTATTTTTTATTTTGTAGACAATTTGGTGAAGCCATTTTTGTTTCCAAATCCTGAAAAAAAAATGGTTTTGGTATGACTGTGCTGAATCTTATCAGTTAACGGGAAGCTGTTCCATTAAACCCTGTATAATAAATAAGTATTTACATAGTTTTATTAGCTGGATGCTAAATCCAATTTTGGGGTACAAATATTTATTTGCAAGAATTAATTGTAAGTAACTAATTGGATATCTAATAAATAAATATATGTATTTGGTTAATCAATTAGTTAGTTTTTATGTAACTTTAAAAAAAAAACGTAAACAAATGATGAATTATAGGTTTTAAGTGAAATGATTTCTTGTAATAGAAGTGAAAATATTTACTAAAGGAATATCCGTCCAAAGTAGTATTTATCATAATTTTATATGAAATAAGTAAAATAGCTATTATCTTTAGAATACGATTTTGTAACTACAAAAGTAGTGTTACCATACCAGATGCTAATTAAATAATGTTTAAAATATTATTATAAAAACATCTTGCAGTGTCCAAGTTCAAACTACGTAATAAAATACCAAGACTATGAAATAGGTACTTCATTACAAAATCTATGGTATTATTTCAATAATATCCAATAACTGTTATCTTATCGGTGTTCTAGATAATTTATTAACAGTCTGTTAATTGTATTAGGCTCCATAGCTTAGGGGGTGTTTCAGTAACAATAATGGAACACATAAAAATATTCTACAAAATCCATCTAATGAAATTTGACCGTTCATACAAAACGCCCAATAAGCTATGGCGCGCAATTAATTAACATTCTGTATATTTCCAAATGCTCTTACTAACTTTACAAGGTCCTTTTTAAAAGATTAAAATAATAATTTAACTACCTAGTATTAGGTGTATTTTTTCAATACTTTTGTGCTTTCCGTGGTGCTTCTTTCTGTCATTAAATCACGCACATATAGATATAAAAAAAAATTGCTGTTCGAAAAGGGGATGCTAAAGTTTAGAAACCTTTTTCTTTACACCCAATATAAATGATCAGATATTTTTTTTTTATAATTTAATAATAAATATATAATCAGTACATAATCTAATGCAAACCTACTTCATTTTGTTACTTATGTATATATACTTTTTTTTTAATATTTTTGTATTGAGCCTGGCATACTGTAAATGGCAACACTTATTTAAAAAAAAAAAACATACGGCGCACAATTAAATCCAAACCATTCGATTCTACACACAAATAGAAATCAAAAATACTATTTGAGCCTTTAGAAACTTAAATTTTAAAGTAAAAAACCCTCAGTAATGTGACGCTTTAGACAAAAATCATCCAGTCCATTCTAGGTTTGTATTTACGTCTAGAATCAAATAGTTTAAGTGCAATCGTGCGCCGAAAGACTAGTAAAATTGAAGGGTCGCCATTCACACTAGCCAAAAAGGTTACATTCCCTTTAGAAGGATATGACCTCCCCATGATGTTAGGTCAGCATTTTTTTTTCTTGTGTATTATGATATTTAATACGTAAATAGTGGGCTCGATTCTAGATTCCACCGGCTAAAACTAAAATCTATATATCACTTTCAAAATAATAAAATTGAAAAATATCTAGAAATTGAACTTAAATAAGCCTCAAATGTTTGTGAGACGTGGCGGAACGCCCTTTATTTAGGTCGTTTACGCTTTGCCTACCCCATTAGGGATAAAGGCGTGATTATATGTATGTATTTTTGATTCATCTTTCGAATGGGTATCGAGTCTGTCGACCCGATGAAATTATTTTTGATTTATACTCTATGGTTTTACACTTTGTTCGCTAGATTTTGACGCGCTTTTGCACGTTTCCACATTTTACCCGCCATTTTAAACAACCGGAGCGAAAAAATCTCTTGTCCTTTTCCAATGTTTTTTAGTGTGAAAGTGACAAAGAGATATTAATTTTAGTTTTAACGGAAAATCTAGAATTGAGCCCATTTAATGCCTAAATAGTATTTATAATAAGGGCCGTGCTGTATTTAGATGTAGTGGATATTTGAAACACTCTGTATAGTTTCTAAACATGAATAAATCTTGGTGTCATTTTTAACTTTGTTTTTATTTCAACAACCTTTATTTATTAATATGTGCCTTTAGGGATAACTTCGCAAAATGTCCCTTTGAAAAATTCCCAAGTCTTTTCAGTAATTATCCGCTATTTGAACTAAATCTATCAAAAAGAAATTTTGCAAAAGGGACATTCTGCGAAGTAACGCCTTTTGGTATACCAATTTGACTATATTCCATGGCAGTAACACTTAGTATGTTCCTCTAAGCTAAGGTAATAAAATTAATCTATATCTGATGTTCCTAGAGACTTGTAAACTGATTAATAAGATTCAAAATCAAATCAAATTTATTTATTGATTAGGTACACCATACCTGCCATTTCTTCCATGCTGGCCTGGGAGCGAGAGAAAAACATAGAATGTGCCAGCTGCATTTCCTCCCGGGCATGCTGTTAAAACCAGCTAAGGGATCCGAGGGATTCAGTATATTGTAATGTAGGCGATGGGCTGATAACGTGCAATATTTGTACAACCCTCAAAACTTTGTCAGACGTGGCGGAACGACCTTTGTTTAGGTCGATTACGCTCTGCCTACCCCATTAGGGATAAAGGCGTGATTATATGTATGTATGTATATGTTTGTATTTGTAATGAATAAACTTAAAACCACTGAATCGATTATAAAAATTCTTTAACCATTACAAAGTTTCGTGTATCATGTATTTTTTTATTGCGGTGAAATATCCGATTCCCACGGGAAAATGGGGAAATTGCACGCCAAAAAGTAAGTTGAGCAAAAGTTGTTCAGAATGTATACTTTTAATACTAAAATAAATAATACAACAATGAAACAACTATATAGTATTGGCACAAGAAGATTTAATAAATAAATGCATTTATTATAAATACTTACAAATAGAACTTATTCTTGATGAAATTCTTCCAAGCTGGACTGGGAGCGATAGAAAAACATAGAATGTGCCAGCTGCATCTCCGGGCATGCTGTAAAAACTGTATATTGTATTTTACTTGTCATCGCCTTAATTACAATACACTCAAACCCTCCAATTTAATTACTTAGCTGGTTTTTACACCATGCCCAGGATACTAAATGCAGCTGGCACATTCTATGGTTTTCTCTCGCTCCCAGGCCAGCATGGAAGAAAAATGTTTTTTACACCTTATAATATATCTTGTTTGACCTCTGTTTTGACACTACTGGTGTGTAGAAGGACCATCTCTGGCTGCGGGAGAGGGTCCGAGCGGTCTTCGGCAGTCGTCACGACTTCTGGCACGATGTAGGCCCCATGCTCCTTGTCAGCGATATCTTGGATTTTGTGCATTTCCCAAGCCTGCAACAATATAACAATAGTTCATTATTATTAATCTTCCATGCTGGCCTGGGAGCGAGAGAAAAACATAGAATGTGCCAGCTGCATTTCCTCCCGGGCATGCTGTACAAACCAGCTAAGGGATCTGAGGGTTTCAGTATATTGTAATTTAGGCGATGGGCTGACAACCTGTCACTACAGCAATATACCTACAAATCTATCTTAAATAACCCTCAAAACTTTGTCAGACGTGGCGAAACGACCTTTATTTAGGTCGTTTACGCTCTGCCTACCCCATTAGGGATAAAGGCGTGATTATATGTATGTATGTATGTATGTTCATTACTCCGAGACCGAAAAAAGCAATTTAATTTCGAGTAAATTTGGAAAGCCTTTTGCATCTCGGCCTTCCAAATTGACTCGACCTTAAATTGCTATTTGGCTGAGAGAGGTAAGAATAGCGCTTTTTCCTAATTTTGTGAGGAAACATTGTTGTTGTCAATACACTTAAACAAACATCTAACTTGCGTTTCCTCCATAATATTTTGACATTTTAGATTCTTCTTCTTAGCGAGTGGATTCTCGAGTCAAAAGACCCGATCAACATTTAAGATTTGAAGGCGCCTTTGACAAGCACACATTTTCATTCATTCATTCCATTATGTAAATTTAAAATACTTTTATGTGCATTCAGCTATAAGATCAACTTAAAATAATGAATAATGTGAACTAAAAACACCTAAACCATACTAGAGTCCTTAAATACTTCGTGAAGCGGTCGTTAAGTTCATTCTACGGGTGTAGAATGCGTGTTAAGGGTGTAGATTGCGTGTTAAGGGTGTAGATTGCGTGTTAAGGGTGTAGATTGCGTGTTAAGGGTGTAGATTGCGTATTAAGGGTGTAGATTGCGTGTAGCAACTCCCCGCCTTTAGTCCGGTGACGCATTATATTCACTTTGTAGTATGGTGCAAACAGGTCCATTAAAAAAAAAAAGTTAATTTCATTGTTGTCGTTTGGACAAATACTGGCGTCTGCGAATATGAGGATCAAAAAAGAGTGAATATAGACAACTTTTTTAAATTATAGAAGTTTTTTCCGAGCAAATGGGAGTTTTTTTCACCTTATTAGCGAACTCGGCGTCTGTGATAGGCGCTATGTACTCGTGTTCCGGATGCTTGGACTTGTAATGGCGGAAGATGTTCTGCGAGTGCGAGTAGGTCTTGTTGCAGAGGCCGCGAGGAATTCAACACAAACAATTATATCGCTACACTTTACACGTTTCTATGCGAGCTTTTTAAGGGCATTTTAAATGGGAAATTATCTTTAGAGCATCAAAAAAATATTTAATCACCCTCAAAAATTACTAAATCAGCCTCAAAATATACTATCTCAGTCACAAAAAAATTACTTAATCAGCCACAAAAAAATTATAAGAAATTACTAAGTCAGCATCAAAAAATTACTTACTCAGCCTAAAAAAATACTAAATTAGCCTCAAATATTACTGAATCAGCCACAAAAAATGACTAAATCACCCTTTTTTCACCTTATTAGCGAACTCGGCGTCAGTGATGGGCGCTATATACTCGTGTTCCGGATGCTTGGACTTGTAATGGCGGAAGATGTTCTGCGAGTGCGAGTAGGTCTTCTTGCACAGGCCGCAGCGGTAGGGCTTCTTCTCCTCGTAGTGCACGCGCATGTGGTACTTCAGCCGGGATTCCCGCGGGAACACCTTGTGGCAGATCTGCGAGGAAAATTGTTAATTATTTATTAAACACTTTTTTGTACAGAATTACATACATACATATAATCACGCCTTTACTCTGACACCAGGGTTCATCGGGTTATTTGACTCGAAAATCCACTCGCTAAGAAGAAAATCCCTAATGGGGTAGGCAGAGCGTAAGCGACCTAAACCAAGGTCTTTCGCCACGTCTGACAAAGTTTTGAGGGTTATTTAAGATAGATTTGTAGGTATATTGCTGCAGTGACAGGTTGTCAGCCCATCGCCTGAATTGCAATATACAGAAACCCTCGGAACCCTTTTTGTTTTTTACAAAAATGCAGCTAGCACATTCCATGTTTTTCTCTCGCTACCAGTCCAGCATCGAAAATTATATTTGTTTGTTTAACAGTTTTTTGTACAGAATATTAATTCTGTATGTATCTTTGTGTTAACAAAGAATAAGCCTCCCAGAGAGGCAATGCTGCCAGCCTCCTGGGAACCCTGCCTCGATTAGACGTCTTGGATGAAATATTATATTTATAAAAATGTTAATTGTATAATTAACCCTTGGAAATGGCGCTCGTTGGTGTGCGTGTGTGTGTCTCACCTCACATGTGGTCTGCACGATCTTGTCGTGGCGCTGCATGTGCCGCAGCATGTTGTGTTTGTGTGAGAAGGCGCGCAGACACACGGCGCACGCGAACGGACGCTCGTTGGTGTGCGTGCGCATGTGCGCCTCGAGCGCGTTGGTCACGTGGAACGGCTTGTCGCACACAGAGCAGGGGAACACCTTCAGCGGCGCCTGCGTGTGGCGCCGCTTGTGCAGGGCCGCGGCGCTGGAGAACACATCCATACATATCTGTAGCTTTTTATTGTTTTAATTAATATTCTAATCGTTAAGCGCCTGATATAGTTTTTATATCAAATCGCTCATAAAGTAAATTTGCTATTCTATAATTTTCAGGCGTTCTTTTATAAGTCTTAGCATTTTATAGCTTCATCTCGCTTGCTCTTTAGACAAAATAACAATATTTTATAAAATCAATAATTCTTTTTAAATAAATAGCTAAAGTTTGTATTCCATAAAAACTGAAGTTTCTATTTATGTTCCTCGCGAACAATATCATACAAGGCGAAATTTTAAATATTTTTAAAACACAAGGCGAAAAAATTTACTTCATTGATCGTGGTATATTAATTTATACAACGAGCGTAGCAAACGCAAGAAATTTTGTTAATATTTGTGGTAAAGGGCGAGCGGAATATTTCAGGTTATCGATCGAGGTACATACGGGTTATAAGGGACAGCGTCCCGCAAATTGATAGGGGTTGCTGAGTCAAAGTTTTTAACTATTTTAATTTCAGGAAGTGAAACAATAATTTTGCTTTTCCGTACAAATTGTCTGATCAAGGTGGCCATTTTGTATGAGAAGATCATTTTTTTTCATCTCCTGAAATAATTTCCTGGTGAACGTTGTTCAGTTTCATTGACTGAGCAGTATCAGTTTGCGGGACGCTGTCCCTTACACCCATATTAGTATATTTTATATTCATTTATATCGCGGCGGTAGTGAACACGACATATGACGTAATTGTTCAAAGTAAAACAATTTTTATAACGAGCGAAGCGAGTGGGAGAAATAACGTTATGGATCGAGGGATATAATATATCGCGAGCAGAGCGAGCCCGAGATCACATAAAGGTAAATTAGTTCATATGACTCGCATAGAATAGATACTGAAGCGATTCATCACTAAAAACAAAGTCGCTTCCCGTGTCTGTCTGTATGTATACTTGGATCTTTAAAATTAAAACTACGCAACGGATTTTAATGCGTTTTTTTATAGATGGAGTGATTCAAGAGGAGGAGGATATCTATAATACATACATACATATAATCACGTCTTTATCCCTAATGGGCTACCCCTTGTTCATAAAGTTGTAATTTTCGCTTTAAACTTTATGATATGAGACAATAAACCAGTTTGAATCATTTACAGTAAATATTTCACTTTATTTGCGAGAAACCCGTAAGAAACAACTTGATATTGGTCCCAATTCATCAGAGCGTAAACGACCTAAACAAAGGTTGTTCCGGTACGTCTTGAGGGTTACCAAAGATAGATTCGTAGGTATACTGCTGTAGTAAAAGGTAGTCAGCCCATCGCCTAAATTACAATAAACCAAAACCCTCTGATCCCTTAGCTGGTTTTTGCAGCATACCCGGGAGGAAATTCAGCTGGCACATTCTATATTTTTATCTCACTCCCAGGCCAGCATGGAAGCTTTTTTTATAGATGGAGTGATTCAAGAGGAAGGTTGATATGAATAATACATGACGTATCCATATAGTAGAGAAAATTAAACCGCGCGAGGCCGGGGCGGGTCGCTAGTTAAGTATAAGCTAGTCCAACCTGGAGTGTTTGAACAGTTTCCCGCAGATGTCACAGTGGTAGGGGCGCAGGTCCGCGTGCGACGCCTTGTGTGACGCCAGGTACCTGCGGCAATACACACCGGGTGTAAGGGACAGCGACGTGACGCTAACTGATACGGGTTGATATTTCTTCAACCCGTATTAGTTTGCGTAAAATACCAACATCTGATGACCTAAAACCCCAACGAGACGTGACGCAAAGTACCAACGAGAGATGACGCAAAATACCAAAGACGAGTGACGCAAAATACTAACGTCAAACGGCCCAAAATACCAGCGACAAATGGCCAAAATACCAACGTTTAATGACGCAAAATATCAATCCCTGACTAAAAATACTAATACTATAAATACCAACTTCTCATGATGAAAAATACTAAATTCTGATGACGCTAATTTCCAAATTATTATAACGCAAAATACTAATTTTGCTGACGCAAAGTACCAACTGCTGATGACGCAATATACTAAATTTCGACAAAAAACTTTTCGTGTAAGAGTGGGTACACTGTCCAACCAGCGCGAGATTTCGAGCGGTGTGCCTCAGAACTCCGTACTGGGTCCTCTGCTTTACATAATATATACCTCTGATTTGCCACATGAATTAAATGGTACTGTGAGCATCTTCGCCGACGACACCAAAATATTCGCCAATCCGCTGATAAATTACGAGCGCCTACAGGCTAACCTAGATAGAATTGTTGAATGGTCAAAAAAATGGCTGATTAACTTGAACGCCACCAAATGTACAGTGTTGCATATTGGAAACCGTAATCCTTGCCTTCCTTATAAGCTTGATTGCAACAAACTGAAAGCGGTCAAGGAGCAAGTTGATCTAGGACAGAAGATGTATGTAGTGGCAGATAACCTTAAGTGGGAGAATCACATATCCAAGATCACAAAACAGACTAAGTCCTTCATCTACCTTATCCGTAAAGCCTTCGGCACTTTAACGCTGGACATGATGCTGACAATACTAAAAACCTATGTAAGACCTATATTAGAATATGCATTTCAAATATGGAGTCCATACTTTTTAAAGGATATTGAATTGCTGGAAAAAGTTCAACGCAGATTTACCAAAGTACCTAGACAACTGAAAGGACTAACTTATGAGGACAGATTGAAAACACTGAAATAACTTCTTTGAAAGAGCGGAGGGAGCGTGGAGATATGATTGAGACTTTTAAGATACTGAAAGGACACTATGATTTACAAGGACTTGATAAGTTAATTTTTAGAAGAGATGAGAATAACCGACTCAGAGGACACACCCTTAAATTGACCACAACTTTTTCTCATAATAACCCGCACAGGCATTTTTTATCAAACAGAGTTGTGAGACAGTGGAACCAGCTGCCAGAAGAAGTGGTTTCTGCGGTTAATGTTAACCAGTTCAAGAACAGATTTGACAAATTTAAACAAACTTTGTAATCATAAAGTGGTCAACTGGATACAGGCCTTATCAGTTGATAACAACTGCCTGCCTGTTTAAAATAATAATAATAATTCTGATGACGCTAATTTTCAAATTATTATAACGCAAAATACTAATTCTGCTGACGCAAAGTACCAACTGCTGATGACGCAATATACTAAACTATGATGACGCTAATTTCCAAATTATTATAACGCAAAATGCCAATTCTGATGACGCAAAATACCAACTGCTGATGACGCAATATACCAACTGCTGATGACGCAAATTTCCAAATTATTGTAACGCAAAATACCAATTCTGATGACGCAAAATACCAACTGCTGATGAAGCAAAATTCCCAATTCTTCTAATACAAAATACCAACCATTGCATATTTTTTTATAGCTTTGGTGTTTGAACATCTTCCCGCATAAATCGCACTTATGTTTCCTCTCAGTGATGTGTACGGTCTGATGACTTCGCAACAACTCTTTACTCTTCGGCTGTTTTTGACAGATGGAGTAAAATAGCTACATCTGGTGACGTAAAATACCAACCGCTGAATAAGCAATATACCAACGTCAAAAAGCGCAAAATACCAACATCTGGTGACTGTTAAAAACACCTTAACCATCTTCAAAAACTTTTAATCATTTTATTTGTCTGACTTAGCTTTCTTTATAAATACAAATAGACAGTTGTCAAAAAGGTCACCTTGAATTTAAAATGTAGACTGATCGTTATATACAACTTTGATTTTGTGAACTAGAATATTTGTTATTGAATATAATCAGCGATACAGTTCATTGAAGTTTAATTCAGAAATCTAGATATCCTTATACCTACCAAACATTAGTGCACTAGATTCTTTCCAGTGACGCAAACTACTAACGAGAGATGACGCAAAATACCAACATGTAATTGTAACAGCGCAAAATACCAACACGTGGTGACGCAAAATACTAACCTTTGGTGTTTGAACATCTTCCCGCATAAATCGCACTTATTTTTTTTCAAATTCAATTATTTATTTAAGACCAATTACAAAGTCCATATATTTGTTAGTAGCAACTTATTCTAGTGTTAGTATTTATTTATTTACAGGGAAACAATTTAAGTTAGGGGACATTAGTGTGAAGCTGCATCCATATCTTCAAGAGTGGAGAGTCCCACCTATCAACAAATACACGCAGGATGCTATTGGTGCTGTCGCGGAGGCGTGTCAGGGCTGATGCGCATCTTTTTCTCACAATGGCTGAGAAGCCATCAACTTGCGCATCCGCGAACATCCCAGATGCACTACACCTCCACGGCAGCCCCAACAGCGCCCTGAATGCATTATTATATTGGACTCGTAGATCGCTGTATGCCCGCTTAGAAAAAAAGAGACCCACAGGCTGCACGAGTAAAAAGACTGGCAGTATGCCTTAAACAATGTCACTTTTACAGAAGTAGTACAGCGAGCGAACCTGCGAGCCAACATATTACCGCGGACAGCCAGCGACCTACGCTCCCGCTCAATATCACAATTGTCATTCAGGTCTTCAGTAACCCAATGACCTAAATATTTAAATTTATTGACCCTGATCAGGGGCGTACCACAGAGTTTGATTTCGGGTACATTTGTGTAAGTGTGGGAACCAGCTTTGAAGATCACGAGCTCAGACTTCAAGGTGTTATATTTAAGCCCATGAGCCGTGGCATAAGCCTCACACACGGACAGCAGCTTCCTCATTGCACCAACAGCCGGGTTCAGCAACACCATATCACCTTATGTTTTCTCTCAGTGATGTGTACGGTCTGATGACTTCGCAACAACTCTTTACTCTTCAACTGTTTTTGACAGATGGAGCAAAAATACCAACATCTGGTGATGGAAATACCACCCTTTGGCTCAAACAAAATACTAACTCCTGATAGCTCAAAATAGCAACATCGAATGACGCAAATTGCCAACGTCAAATGGAGCAAAATACCAACTTGTGATGGTAACATACGAGATATGACGCAAAATACTACAATCTGGTTACGCAAAATACCGACATCAAATAGCGCAAAATACCAACATCTGATGACGCACAATACCAACGCCTGGAGACGCAAAAGACTAACCTCTGGTGTTTGAACATCTTCCCGCATAAATCGCACTTATGTTTCCTCTCAGTGATGTGTACGGTCTAATGAATTCGCAACAACTCTTTACTCTTTAGCTGTTTTTGACAGATGGAGTAAAATAGGTACATCTGGTGACGTAAAATACCAACCGCTGTAGAAGCAATATACCAACGTCAAATGGCGCAAAATACCAACATTTGGTGACTGTTAAGAACACCTTAACCATCTTCAAAAACTGTTAATCATTTTGTTTGTCTGACTTAGCTTTCTTCATAAATACAAATAGACAGTTGTCAAAAAGGCCACCATGAATTTCAAATTTAGACAGATCGTTATATACAACTTTGATTTTGTGAACTAGAATATTTGTTATTGAATATAATCAGCGATATTTTACAGTTCATTGAAGTATAATTCAGAAATCTAGATATCCCTATACCTACCAAACATTAGGGCACTAGATTCTTTCCAGTGACGCAAATTACTAACGAGAGATGACGCAAAATACCAACATGTAATTGTAACAGCGCAAAATACCAACACGTGGTGACGCAAAATACTAACCTCTGGTGTTTGAACATCTTCCCGCATAAATCGCACTTATGTTTCCTCTCAGTGATGTGTACGGTCTGATGACTTCGCAACAACTCT
The DNA here is from genome assembly GCA_949820665.1 of Scrobipalpa costella. Taxonomy (NCBI): domain Eukaryota; kingdom Metazoa; phylum Arthropoda; class Insecta; order Lepidoptera; family Gelechiidae; genus Scrobipalpa; species Scrobipalpa costella. Next base: position 8,691,512 of record OX463323.1, on the reverse strand, counting down.
TTACTCTTCAGCTGTTTTTGACAGATGGAGCAGGAGAATTTGTTTCCGTTTCCGGGACAATCTCCGGACCTCTGGTGGCGGTATAGCTGAACGTGCAACCGGAACGACCTGGAATTAAAGTTTTTGACATACATACATGCCTTTATTTCTAATACAATGCTTCTATGCTGGCCTGGGAGCGAGAGAAAAACATAGAATGGCAGCTGCAATTTTGAAAAAAAAAAAATTTTAGCCCGTCGCCTAAATTGCAATATCCAGAAACCCTCGGATCACTCAGCTGATTTTTACAGCATGCCCTGGAGGAAATGCAGCTGGCACATTCTATGTTTCTTATGTAACAGTTTATAAAGCTTTTTTAATGTAAAATGGGCGATCGAAATTATAAATGAAATGATCAAAAAATACAGCAAAAATTGTTAGTGACCTTTTAGGGTTTGAATCTATTCATGAGACTGAACTAGTTTCCTCGACGTAACATAGTATATAGTAGATTTTACGACAAGTGCACAACACAAGTAATTTTTATCCGAGATTTTTAGCTGCCCGAGCGAGGGCTGATATTAGTCGACGAAAAAAATGATTTTTGCACGAGTTGTAAAAGAAAGGAAAATTGAGGAAATTCTACAAAAATATTCAGCAGAGTTAGGCTCATATTTCTTGGTTGGCATAGGTCTCTTTTTCGCCATAAAGAGTGTTAAGATAATACCTATTACATTTGGAGCAGTGGAATTCTTTCTGCTGTCCATCATGAAACCTCTTATGCGCTGCCAATGATGCGTCAGTAGGGAAAAACCACCCGCATTCATCACAGGTCTTTGGAGCTGAACCGTCGCCGTTTGAGCTTGCTGATTCTGTAAGGTAAGAGATACATACATACATACATAAATCACGCCTTTATCCCTTACGGGGTAGGCAGAGCGTTTAACGCCTCGTAAAAGGCAATTTTACATACATACATATAATCACGCCTTTATCCCTAATGGGGTAGGCAGACCGCAAACGACCTAAACAAAGGTCATTCCACCACGTCTGACAAAGTTTTGAGGGTTATTTAAGATAGAATTCGAGGTATATTGCTGTAGTGACAGGTTGTCAGCCCATCGCCTAAATTACAATATACTGAAACCCTCGGATCCCTTAGCTGGATTTTACAGCATGCCCGGGAGGAAATGCAGCTGGTACATTCTATGTTTTTCTCTCGCTCCCAGACCAGCATGGACCTTACGGCTTATAAAATAAAGTTCGATTTATCAATAAGCGATTGGTGCCATTTTTTCAAGCGGCGTTTGTGTATCTACTAAAGATACAGGGTGTTAGGAATGGTGTCGTTAACTGAAAAACTGAATCTTATGCAAATAAATTTGATTTGATTTGAAAAGAGGTTACCGAAACTGAACAACTTTCGTTTAGCAAATATTTTTTTCTGAGAGATATATTTTTGACAAATTGTTTCGCGAGAAAGAGACACATCCACCCACTGCTGGGTATAGTGTATAAAAAATACATACATATATTCACGCGTTTATCCCTTATGGGGTAGGCAGAGCGTAAACGACCTAAATAAAGATCGTTCCGCCACGTCTGACAAAGTTTTGAGGGTAATTTAAAATAGATTTGTAGGTTTATTGCTCTAGTGACAGGTTGTCAGCCCATCGCCTAAATTGCAATATACTGAAACCCTCGGATCCCTTAGCTGGTTTTTACAGCATGCCCGGGAGGAAATGCAGCCGGCACATACTATGTTTTTCTCTCGCTTCCAGTCCAGCATGGAAGAAAAACACAATATGAATAATAAAAATAAAATAAATTGAAATACCTTCTTTTATATCTGTATCATTATTGGCACTATTGTCTTCATTCGGCTTGACTGTTAGCTTGACTTTCGGCTCGAAAACACTCTCTGAATCGCTCACTTCATAATCTGAGTTTGAATTATCACCATTGCTCTCTTCACTGTGTTGTGGACTTTCTGTAAGTAAAATGATAAATACCATGTCTAAAAATTTTTGCTGACCATACTTTAGGGTGGTAAGAGCCCGGTGTAGTGTATAGGGCCGCTGCCTCCGGAGCGGGAGGTTGTGGTTCGAATCCCACCACGTACCAATGTAAGTAAGTAAGTAAGTAAGAAAATGTGTTTTTCGATTTTCACTATACGTTTATTCGACGCTTTTTCCGTGCTTCGGAAGGCACGTTAAGCCGTTGGTCCCGGTTAATATCGTTTAATACCGTAGATATTAGTCGTTAAGCCATGTCAGAGGCCAGTGCTAAGCATTGGCGGCTTGAAAACTCTGACCTAATCTAGGATTGGGTCTGGTTTCCCTTCTGGGTTGCGGAGGTCAGATGGCAGTCACTCTGTGTAAAAACCAGTACCCTTGTTCAATCCCCTAGATTAGGTAGCCCACCCCGTGATATACGCGATAAGGCTCAGGAGATGATGGAGATTACTTTAGGGTGTGAACTTGTGAACCTACCCAAGAAACTGAACAACTTTCCCCAAGGAAAAGTACAGTTTGATCAGCAATTTTTTTAAACCCTGTACACCTTCATCCCTTTTGTCACTTGCATCCCCTATGTTCCACGCATCCCTCTCGTCCCCGAAGTCCCTTCCTTGTTGTCCCCCTCTCGTCATTAGCATCCATCTTGTCCATTTAGTCCCTCTCGTTCCTCGCGTCACTCTCCTTTACGTCTCTCTTACTCTAGCATCCCTTTTGTCCCCTATTTTCATTGTCCCTCTCATTCTGCGCGTCACTCTTGCATTAACGCTTTTTTTGTCTCTTACATCCCGCTTGTTCTTTATACCTCTCGCCCTTGCATCCCTTGCGTCCCTCGTACTTACGCCTTTTTTGTCTCTTACATCCCTCTCGCCCTTGCGTCCATCTTGTCCATTGTGTCACTCTCGTACTTACGCCTTTTTTGTCTCTTACATCCCTCTCGCCCTTGCGTCCATCTTGTCCATTGTGTCACTCTCGTACTTACGCCTTTTTTGTCTCTTACGTGCCTCTTATCCTTCGCATCCCTCTCGCCCTAGCATCCCTCTTGTCCCTAATTTTCATTGCCTTCCACGCATCCCACTTGTCCCTCTTATTCTGCGCGTCTCTCTCGTACTTACGTTTTTTTGTCTCTTACATCCCTCTCGCCCATCCCTTGCGTCCCTCTTATCCCTTGCGTCCCTCTTCTCCCTTGCGTCCCTCTTATCCCTTGCGTCCCTCTTATCCTGTTTGTCCCTCACGTACTTCGGGTCTCTCTCGTACTTCCGCCATTTTTGTCTCTTACGTCCCTCTTGCCTTTGCGACGAGGGACTTGTCCCTTTAGCCCTGGCGTTCCCTGTTCCCTGTTGTGGTCTTACCTGTTTTATCAATGATGTGCAAGACTCCATTCAAGGGCTCCGAGTCTGAAGATGAGGACGGTGAAGCTGGATCCTCTTTCACTGTGATTTCAGTTTCAAAGATGATCTCTTTCTCAATATCTTCATTGTCAATGGGCTCAACTTTTTCCTGAAATGGTTTTTATTCTATTCTGATGCTATTATAAAGAATAATTTACATATGTACTGCCTCTGTGGTCTAGTGGCTAGTGCCATGGACTCCCGATCCGGAGGTCCTGGGTTCGATTCCCAGGGGGGAAACCACAAAGTTGATATTTGAGACTTTATCACTTTGTGAATTTTTCCCCAGTTTGGGTAGGACATTGCAGGCTGAATCACCTGATTGTCCGAAACGAAAAAGATTTCATGCTTCGGAGGGCACGTTAAGCCGTCGGTCCCGGTCGCTGTCTTTGATAGTGGTCGTTACACAAAACCATGTCAGAGGCCTGATTCTTCTTCTATCGAGTCGACGGCAAGTCAAACCCCATCTCAAATTTCTCTAGCCCAGTAGTCGGCAACTCTCACCGCATCGGCTGTGGCTTGCATCAATTGCTCTCTCGTACAGGTGGTAGGGCACATAGAGCACGATATTAGATGGGCCATGGTTTGTGGGTCAACTCCGCATTTGCACCGAAGGTCGGGGTCACGTGTAAATCCCCACCCGAAGCGGTTATCTTTGCTCCGGCCTATTTAAAGATTTCCAAGTCGGCCTCGCCAGATTGTGTCCAGGCGGGAGATTTTCCGACAGCGGCACAAAGGGCAAACGCAGATAAGCTTTATCCTTCCATAACCGGCATCTAGCTTGTTGCGGGGCCTCTTCAGAAATTGGACTGACACACTTCATAAAGCTCTTGCGGCTTTTGAGCCTTTGAGGCACAAAACTGTAATTGTGCATCGGATGAAGTGGGTCTGTTTCCAGTTTTGCCCTCTCGGTGGAACTAGATACTGCTCTGCGAACATCTGGAGGCGGTATTCCTGCAAGTGGATACAGCATTTGTACCGGGGTCGGCTTAAGGCAGCCTGTAATAATACGGCACGTTTCATTGAGTGCTGTATTCACTTTATTGGTATGAGCAGAGCGTTCCCACACGGGACACGCATATTCGCCCGCCGAATAGCAAAGCGCCAGACCAGTTGTCCGCAGAACCGTAGGTGAGGCACCCCATTTAGTAGTTGTCAGTTTTCGCAGAAGATTGTTACGAGCACATACCTTCTGCTTGACATTTTCGCAGTTCTTCTTAAATGTGAGTGACCTGTCTAGGGTAACACCAAGATATCTCGGGTGGTCGCTGTGGGCAATCGGCACTCCTCGCCGCGTGATATCCAGATGATGACCCGCTTCTTGGTTGCGAAGATGGAAGGCGCAAGACTGGGTTTTAAGCGGATTTGGCTTTAAGGCATTTCCTTCGTAGTACACGGATAATGCTTCGAGTGCGACTGAAAGGTTTTTCTCGACTTCCTCAAAGGTTGCGGTACACGAAGTAAGGGCCAGGTCATCAGCATATAGGAAACGTGACGTGTTAGGGCTTAATGGCTGATCGTTGGTGTAGATGTTAAAAAGTGTAGGCGCGAGAACACTACCTTGAGGTAGGCCATTTTTTTGGTTACGCCAACGACTCTTATCTGAGCGCAGATGGACCTGAAAGCGCCGATTGCAAAGCATCTCACCCAAGACTTTCACAAAATTGCCATCACCGGTTATTTTACCCACTTTCCATAATAATTTGTTTATGTTGACCGTGTCATAGGCTGCAGAAAGGTCCACAAATACAGCTCCTGTCACCTTACCACTCTCGAACCCATCCTCAATATGCTGGGTAAGCTTAAGGGTCTGATTACAGCATGACTTTCCAGGTCGAAACCCAGCCTGCTCGTGAATCAGTTCGGGATCAATAAGAGGAGTAAGGCGGTTAAGCAGCATCCTTTCCAAAAGTTTGTATGTATGGCACAAGAGTGAAATTGGTCTGTAGTGCTTTGGATCATCTGTGCATTTACCTGGTTTCGGAATTGCTATTACTTTAGACTTTCTCCAGAGGCGTGGAATCCTTACAGATAAGATGCAGGTGTTGAACATCTCCAGCAGCCATGACACAGCAACAGGTCCCAGATTCTTGATCTGCTCTACGGAGATATTGTCGATCCAGAGGCTTTGCCACTCTTTAGCTCCTTAATCGCTTTGATTATGTCTCCTAGAAGAAAGGGCTTACTCACGGTATCTCGCGTGGTATTTGGGCCTTTTTCTTTAGGGACCTTACTGAGCCGGCATGGTGGCTTACCATTCAGGAGAAGCTGGTGGGCAACCTGGTTAGCCGTAACTTGACTTGGTGGAGCAGCTGGAGGGGCTTCACTTGTAAGGCGCCTGATTGTAGTCCAGGCTTTCTTGCTGTTGTGTGTCAAGTTAATATTGGTAACAGTTTGCATCCACCGTTCTCGCCGACTGTTGCTAACCTCATGCAGTAGTCTCTCTCCTAACTCCACTGTATTTTCGGAGAAGGGATCTCTGTTATATTGGTCTTCATATTGCTTTAAAAGATTAACAGACTCGTTGGAGAGACCTGGAACATAAGAGGAGCGACAGCCTCTAGGTATATATTTGCAAGACGTGATTGACACTAAAGTTACAAATTGGTCGTAGTTTTGTGGAACAGGTGGTATGTTCAGAAGTGCCTCATCGATAGTATCTGCAAACAGCTTCCAGTTAGCTATGCTTTGCTTTACTCGTACTATGGCTGTTGAAGTCGCCGACAACTAACCTTATGGGTTGATCATCAAAGTTGTTTGGGGCCATGAATTGGAACGGAGTGCCGGGGGGCTTATAGACAGATGTTATGGTGCATACACCAGTGTCTATAGTTATTATTTCCACGTTGTTAGTGGATGAGCATAGGCCTGATAGTTGTGCTACTAGGCGGTTTAAAAACTCTGACACCAGGGTTCATCGGGTCCATAGACTCGATACCCACTCGACAGAAGAAGAAGATATGTACTATACTTAATTGGGTATGCAGAGCGTCAACAACGAAAGGTTGTTTGTTACACTATGCCTGACAAGTTATGATTATGAGAGTTACTTCAAATACATATAATCACGCCTTTATCCCTAATGGGTTGGGCAGAGCGTAAACGACCTAAACAAAGGTTGTCATGCCACATCTAACAAAGGTTTTGAGGGTTATTTAAGATAGATTTGTAGATATATTGCTGCAATGACAGGTTATCAGCCCATTGCCTAAATTGCAATATTCAGAAACCCTGAAATCCCTTAGCTGGCTTTTACAGCATGCTCAGGAGGAAATTCAGAAATGCTGGCATATTCGGGTGTTTTTATCATTCCCGGTCCAGCATGGAAGATATAATATTATTTCAGATTTATTGTAGTAACAGTTTGTCAGCCCATTGCATGAATTACAACATACATACATATATTCACGCCTGTATCCCTAATGGGGTAGGCAGAGCGTAAACGATCTAAACAAAGGTGTCCCGCCACGTCTGACAAAGTTTTGAGGGTTATTTAAGATAGAATTCTAGGTATATTGCTGTAGTGGCAGATTGTCAGCCCATCGCCTAAATTACAATATACTGAAACCCTCGGATCCCTTAGTTGGATTTTACAGCATGCCCGGGAGGAAATGCAGCTGGCACATTCTATGTTTTTCTCTCGCTCCCAGACCAGCATGAATTACAATACACTGAAATTCTCAAATCCATTTGCTGGTTTTTGCTGTAAGTCTGGAAGGAGAAGCAGCTGGCATATTCTATGTTTTTTTATAATGGTAAAATAGATAAAACTTACAATTTTGACCAACACTGGCCATGACACGGAGTTTGGTTCACCACTGTTGAAATTAACAAGACAACATCTTTAACTAATTAAATGTTTAAATATAGGTATTTCCTTTTTTATTAAAAATATCTATTTGTATACTTAAATCCATACTTCACTACATAGTCTAAAACAAAGTTGCTTTCTCTGTCCCTATATCCCTATGTATGCATAAATCTTTAAAACTACACAACGGATTTTGATGCAGGTTATTTTAATGGATAGAGTGATTCTAGAGGAAAGTTTATATGTATAATACATGCATAATATAGTAGATAAACACCGATAATTTCCGTGCGAAGCCGGGGCGGGTCGCTAGTAGTATATAAATGCGAGAGTAACTCTGTCTGTCAGTCTGTTTGATGCTCTTTCACACCCAAACGGTTGAACCAATTTTGATGAACTTTGGCAGAACAATAGATGGTAACCTGGGGACGTGCATTGGTACTTTTTACCGCGGGAAAATATCTTATTCCCATGGGAATATTTTGAAACTGTATTTCGATACGGAAGGCATTTGATATGCAGATTGTATTTGACTGGGTATAGCAACAGGCAAACTTTTACAGCGGGAAAAATATTTGGTTCCCCCCAGGAAGTCTCATTAAGCCGCGGGAAAACCGCGGGGCGGAAAGCTATTTAATATTTTTGTTTAGCTGTTTCTATGTTCAAGTCTATAAGATATATAAAAAAAATTGGTCTTGAAATATATATTTTTTTGCCACTGCATCTAATATGACGTAGTGTCCATGGAAGGACTTGCCTTGACCTTGACCAAGAAGAGATTTAATGCGGTTAAAACCATGGGCGAGATTCTTAAAAACCGGTCCAATTTCATAATCAGCTGTTTATTTCAGAATATCAGCTGATCAGTCTTGGTTTCAAAAATATATTTTTTATGTGACAGTAAAACATATTTAACACAGTTTAGGTTATTTTAAACACTAATATTGCAATAAGATTACCATTCCAATCTTAATTATAGGAGATACAGGAAGTATTCTGTAATTCCGGCTAAAAATAGGCGTACAAGAGGTACAAACCTAGTTTCTCTATTCTCGCAAACCGCCTCATTTTCGCTCATTTTCTTACTCGCTTCTATAGAACCTTATAGTCAACAATCGAGTCATAAAATATACTTAAAACTACTAGAATTATGGCTAACTGGCTAAATATTAAACGAAATTCTGAACAATATCACGTATAGTATTGATCAACAAAAATCAACAAAAAAACACGAATTTTTTGACAGATATATTTTTTAAAGAGTTTTGACATGGAATCTGGTCTTTTGATTGGGGCGTGAATATTAAGCTTTATGTCAACTTCCAGTTGAAACTGTATCTTACTATCCCTTTCCCCCAAACAGATAACGTATATACCTACCCTGCTGTCATACAAGGTCATTCGTTCCTATGAAATTGACACTGACACTTCATCTTGTTTTGTGATTTCTAAGTGAATGTATTTTTGTGTTTTCTCTCGAAATTAATTATTTAAAATACAATTTACTGTACCAGAAGCCTCTTCAACGTGTTTAGAGTGATCACGGCTTGGTGTCTGAAATGTATAAGTGCTAGGTAAGTAAAAAATATTTCCGGAAGTTCCTAATTTATAGTTTCGACTACTTTGTTTTCATAATTTATTACCAATAAATAGTTATAGATTAATAACGCAAACCCTTACAATATTATGGTTTTATACAATTTATCAATTATTATATTATATGATGATTCTATTAGAGTTTATTCACCTTAAGACCATACCATACAAACTTTCTCTTAGCCATATTTTATGCTCAATATTTTTCTTACTATCAATTACACTACTTATTATTTTTAAAAGTATTACAGGATTTCGTTAAACTTACTGAGCAGCTATCATGTTTATGAATATTCAGCATTTTGTAGTAAGTAAACAGATACAACATACCTATTTGTTTACAAAAAGGATGCATACATTTTATCTTGCTGATAAACACCGCCTACATTTTTAAGATAAACATGTATGTCTCAACCTAGGATTATAAACTATGTAAATAGATGTCCTATTTATGCACAGATGTTAGGTTTTTTTTATAAATTTTAATACATACTTAATCAAGCCTTTATCCCTAATGGAGTAGGCAGAGTGTAAAGTTTTGAGGGTTATTTAAGATAGATTTGTAGGTATATTGCTGAAGTGACAGGTTGTCAGCCCGTTGCCTAATTGCAATATACAGAAACCCCCGCATTCCTTAGCTGGTGTTTACAGCAGGCCCGGGAGGAAATGCAGCTGGCATATTCTATGTTTTTCTCTCGTTCCCAATCCAGCATGAAAGTTCATGGAAATTAAATACCTACAATGTTTTAAATAAATCACTACATAGTATAAAACAAAGTCGCTTTCTCTGTCCCTATATCCCTATGTATGCATAAATCTTTAAAACTATGCAACGGATTTTGATTTGTTTCTTTTAATGGATAGAATGATTCAAGAGGAAGGTTTATATGTATAATAAATATAATACATGCATAATATAGTAGAGAAACACTGATAATTTCCGTGGGAAGCCAGGCAGGTCGCTCGTAAACTATAAAAGCTTGTATTAAGTTTGAACTAGACATGTGTACCTACCTGATTTTTGATTATTAGTTTTTTTAGTAAGTTATGTGCATTATATGACATTAAAAAAATACAGCTGAGCTGGTTTTAAGCTTACCCTTAGTCAGTTGCGGGGATTAAAATAAATGCTTTAACAAACTAAATATACTGAAAGTTATTATATTATTATACATTTTTACTATCAATAGTGTAAAAAAAGTATGTATCATTAAAATTATTTAAGTCACACATCAACACTAGTAAAATTAGTACCAATGTATTGCAGTCTACTCGTAATGGGACAAACTATGTTTTCAAATTGCCTAAGGGTTTTTATACCAGACTGCACATTGCAAAATGCACATACATAGATAGGCTGTTAAAATGTATGTGTGTTTGATCATCTGTGGCGATTTAGAGACCAAATGTGTGGACTTATTTTAATGATTCTGATGTCAATCGATAGTCTTAACCATACAATATCACCGAAGACATGATTTGACAAAAAATCATTATGTGAAATTAGATGCCATTTTGTAATAATGAAAATAATTAAAGTCTACGAATTATGACGAGTAGGGTATCATTAAATAGGTATTTGAAAATCAATTCGAGTTATAGTACATAATTTTTTGGTTTAAAAAACTGTTTAAGGGGATCCCCGGTGCACCCCAGCGCCCTCATCAGTAAAAAAATCATTGCTCACCGAAAACGCAATTAATCGAAAATCCGGTAGATCAGATTAAAGTATGGGTACTGAAGTATTTTTTAAGCATTATAAATTAATAATTCAGTGTTCACTTCAGTTACAGATAGTAAAAGTGCTAAAAGTGGCCGTTTTTCGCAAATTTCCTATCTGTAACTGCAACGATCTATAAGTTGCAACTTTATGAGGTTCCAAATGGCCTTTATTGCTTTAACCTCAATCTGATCTACCGGATTTTCGATTGATTTTGTTTTCAGTTAATTATGATTTTTTGACTGATGAGGGCGCCACTTAGCCCAGGGAAGCCCCTTAAGATCTCAAATGATTTAAAGTTTTAAAGCTCACTTTGTATTCTACACAGTTGGTTTTTTGAACTTTTTACATTATTGTAAATAGATTAAAATATGTTAAGTTGTTTAGAAGAACATGTGGTTTATGTTTAGAGGAACATAGTAAATACTGTTTTTCAACCCTAGGTAAATACCCTTTTTTTTTATTACATAAGATTTTGATGACAAGTTTCTTTGTGAACAGGCGCCACTATCACTTTAAAAAAAAACATGTTTTTATGAGACGTTTCATTGTGAATTGACGCCACTATCACGTTATGAAGATTTTTAATAAACCTACCTGTTTGTTACAGCAGTGATCCAATATGGCCGACTCGTACACCGAGGCGCTCCGGCGCTCCGCCCCCCAATGGTCGCTGGCCGGGGACAAGCAGCTGCTGGACGTACTACAGGGATTACATCAGGTACCACAACATCATCAGCTCATAGGTATACGTCCCCTAGCTCCGAGAGACAGCCTCCCGCAAACTGATAGGGGTTGCTCAGTTAACGTAACTGATATTTCTTTAACTGGATTTTTTAATTTGATTAGAAATGGGGTTATTTTCTGGAAACAGAAACTTTTCTTCCATGCTGGCTTGGGAGCGAGAGAAAAACGTGGAATGTGCCAGCTGCATTTCCTCCCGGGCATGCTGTAAAAACCAGCTAAGGGATCTGAGGGTTTCAATATATTGCTATTTAGGCGATAAGCTGACAACCTGTCACTACAGCAATATACCTACTAATCTATTTTATCATACATATAATCATGCCTTTATCCCTTGTGGGGTAGGCAGAGCATAAACGACCTAAACAAAGGTCATTCCTCCACGTCTGACAAAGTTTTGAGGGTTATTTAAAATAATATACCTACAAATCTGTCGTATGTATGTATGAAACAGAAATAATAATATTGACTCCCCATACAAAATGATCTCCACAATCAGACAATTAAAATTAGAACGGGTGTCCCCGTTTTAATTAAAATTCGTCCTAAAGAAAAGTATGTTGAAGAAAGGTCAGGTCAAGAGTACCCTAAACCGACGAGCGTGTATGAAAGGTCAAACTCACAATCCGCGATATGTCCTTTTATTTTCGCCAGTCAGCGTTGTAGGAAAACGACATAGCAATCACCAGCATCCCCTGTCAGTTTGTAGGAAGCTGTCCCTTACACCTAGTAAATAACAGTCACTACTAAAACCACAAGAGTAATAATCTAAAGTGAAATCGCATTAATGCAAATTACAGAGATGCACCGCATGCACACTTTCACATGAAATAAATAGGTTTTTTAATTAAGTTTATAATTAACTTCATGTCATTATAGTTTTGCTTTTATTTTGTTTAGTGAGGAGTTTATATTATGCAAATTTGGTTACTTTTACATTCATTTTTCCACACTGGACTGGGAGCGAGAGAAAAATATAGAATGTGCCAGCTGCATTTCTTCCCGGGCATGCTGTAAAAACCAGCTAAGGGGAGGTTTCAGCATATTGTAATTTAGGCGATGGGCTGACAACCTGTCACTAAAGCAATATACCTATAAAACTATCTAAAAAAATCCCCAATACTTTGTCAGATGTGGCGGAACGACCTTGTCGTTTACGCTTTGCCTTCCCCATTAGAGATAAAGTCGTGATTATATGTATAATTAACTGCATGTCATTACAGTTTTGTTTTTATTTTGCTTAGCAAGCAGTATTCGGACTAATTTATATTATGCAAATTTTGTTACTTTCACAGAATTTGTTTTATTGTCTTACTTTTATTTATTGTTTACTGAAACAAGTTATAACAATAACATAGAAAGAATTAATAATAATAATAGTCCTCCCATGCTGGCCTGGGAGCGACAGAAGAACGTAGAATGTGCCAGCTGCATCTCCTCCCGGGCATGCTGTAAAAACCAGCTAAGGGATTCGAGGGTATATTGTAATTTAGGCGATGGGCTGACAACCTGTCACTACAGCAATAGCTAGATCTATCTTAAACAACCCTCAAAACTTGTCAGACGTGGCGGAACGACCTTGGTTTGGGTTTTTCACGCTCTGCCTACCCCATTAGGGATAAAGGCGTGATTATATGTATGTATGTATGTAAAACTTGTCAGACGTGGCGGAAAGACCTTTGTTTGGGTTGTTCACGCTCTACCTAACCCATTAGGGATACAGGCGTGATAGTATGTATGTCCTCCCACCGATTTTCGGTGATGGCAAAGCGCAGGACTAGTTTTTAGTGCCCAAGTGTTTGCGCAACACACAGGTGCACTCTCTGTTCCTTCAATCTCTTATTCTGATGGGACAGATTGACTGACACGAGCAGAGAGAAATCAGGCGCAGGACCGACTATTTACATGCCCATCCGACAGCATGGATCAACTTACTTTTCGGACAATCAGGTGATCAGCCTGCAATTTTCTAACCAAACTAGAAACAACAACAGTCACTGTCGCCCGCCGGGAATCAAACCCGGTCGAGAGTCCATGGTTCAGTTTATAGATAGTTAAGTTTATAGATAGAATGAACCTACCCATGAAACGTACCTTGGAACAAATAATTACTGTCTGATCTTTAGTTTCCTTCACTTTTATCCTGTGCTGTAGATACTGTTGCTGTCATTTCCTTTGACTAGTTCTGATTGTAGTTTGCATTGTCCTATCTTCCATTAGTTTATGTATTAGTTTATTATATATTATGTATTAGTTTATTATATATTATGTATTAGTTTATTATATATTATGTATTAGTTTATTTTACAAATATCTCTAAGTTTGCACTATCCCGCTTACCGCTACACTTTTTTCTTTCACCCAAAGGTTGCCTGGAAGAAATTGCTACCTTAGCAATAAGGCCGCCTATGTTGTACTTGTTTTTTGCTGTTATCTGTTGTGTTGTATGTTGTATTATTACGTGCAATAAAGTATTTTTATGTTTTTATGAAACCGAACAACTATTTCCAAGTTATAAATGACGAAAAGTGAAAATTCACTTTCCTGTTCCCTCTCATTCAAACTCGAGCTCCTGATTAGTATGGGAGAGCCAATATGTTTCATCTATATATATAAAAATGAATCCCTATTTCCCTTGGTCACGGCATCACGCCTGAACAGCTGGACCGATTTCGCTAATTCTTTTTTTGTTCTGTTCGTTATTATCAGGAGAAGGTTCTTATGAAAGAAAAAATTAAGGAAATTGCGCGGAAAATTAGAAAATTTGATATTACTTAACCACCATATAAAATTATTAAACTTTTTTAATGTAACCTTAAGACATTTGACATAGAATTAACTGAATGCGTGCTGCAAATATAGTCAGAGGATGAAAAAAAAAATTACGTTAATTAACTTAATAAAATCAAAAATCTGCTCATTTATGGCGTCTAAGGCGGAACAAAGTTCGCCGGGTCAGCTAGTATAATATGAAAGTAATAAATTCGTTTCTGACAGGTCTCAACCCTGCGTCTCTGGAATGCCGGTCGATCACTATACCAACTGAGCTACAGAAACGGTAGCGGCAGTGACGAATTTATCATAGTCTAACTAACGTCGCTATAACGTGTGCATAAGAAAGACTATGATAAATTCGTCACTCCCGCTACCGTTTCTGTAGCTCAGTTGGTATAGTGATCGACCGGCATTCCAGAGACGCAGGTTAGAGTCCTGCCAGAAACGAATTTATTATTGTCTTTCTTTCATAAAAATATCATTGTAAGTCTACATATCCTCAAAAAATGCCAATATGTTTTTCATATATCTATCTACCCATGATCTTGAAAGTTGTTCAGTCTCGTCGTAGATTCAAGCTTTACACCATGTATTTTATATTTTCAGAAAATTATCCAAAAATGTCAAGAAACGAATAGAAATCTGGAGAAAATGGTGTCAGCACTCGACGAAGCTAGCATTCACTTGCAGAACGTCAACAATAAGTAAGTTATTACGTGGTGTAGTGGTTAGAGCCATGGGCTCCCGATCCGGAGGTCGTGGGTTCGATTCTCAGTACAGGAGAACACAAAGCTGATATTTGTCACATATAAGTCAATTTAGGCGATGGGCTGACAACCTGTCACTACCGCATTATACCAACAAATCTTAAATAACCCTCAAAACTTTATTCGACGTGGCGGAACGATCTTTTTTTATGTCGTTTACGCTCTGTCTACCCCATTAGGGATGAATGCGTGTTTGGTATATATTACTCAATTTATTTTAAGACAATGCAGGCGTGCAGGCTAAAGCACCTGAGAAGAAAAATAAACCGTGCCTCGGAGGGCACGTTAAGCACTCGGGTCCCTCGCTGTTGCTGATAATGGTCGTTGCACAAACTATTTCAAATAGATGTTTACTGGGCGTTTTACATCTACCTACCTCGTACAGGAAAAGCGTGGCTCTTTGTAGGTATATACATATAATCACGCCCTTATATTTAAACGACCTAAACAAAGGTCATTCCGCCACGTCTGACAAAATTTTGAGTTTAATTTAAGATAAGATTTGATATATTGCTGTAGGGACAGGTCGTCAGCCCATCGCCTAAATTGCTATATACAGAAACCCTTAGATCCCTTAGCTGGTTTTTACAGCATGCCCGGGAGGAAATGCAGCTGGCAAATTTGTTTTTCTCTCGCTCCCAGACCAGCATGGAAGAATATATACTTGACTTAAATAATTGGTATTCTGTTCTAGGTTCTCAGCTCTCAGCAACAGTCAATTCATAGAGAGTCGAGTGTTTGATGACGATACGGAAGACCTCTCTCAAACTGAACAACCTAAGGTAAATATAAGGAAAATTATGTGCTACCGCATACTGGGTTTAAGGGAAGGTTTCCTACAAACTGATAGGTTTTGCTCAGTTAACGAAACTGAACAACTTTCACTTATACCTAAACTAGCGACCCGCCCCGGCTTCGTACGGAAATCATCAGTGTTTCTCTACTACATTATGCATGTATTATACATATAAACCTTCCTCTTGAATCACTCTATCCATTAAAGAAACCGCATCAAAATCCGTTGCGTAGTTTTAAAGATCTAAGCATACATAGGGATATAGGGACAGAGAAAGCTACTTTGTTTTATACTATGTAGTGATACTTCTTGTCTTAGTAATTAAAAAAATAGCTTCCCATACAAACTGTCTGAATAAAGGTTATTTTTGTATGGGCAACATTTTATTTTGAGTAGAATTTCTTAAATATTTTTATGTGATCAAATCATTTTATCGTTACTAAAACACCTCTATACTTTGGCATGCAATTATTTGAACATCCTGTTTAAATAATAATAATGAAATAAAACTCATTTCTTACATGCTGGCCTGGGAGCGAGAGAAAAACATAGAATGTGCCATTTCCTCCCGGGCTTGCTGTAAAAACCAGCTAAGGGATCCAAGGGTATCTGTATATTGCAATTGAGTCGATGGGGGAACATCTGTCACTACAGCAATATACCTACAAATCTATCTTAAAAACCCTTAAAACTTTGTCAGATGTGGCGGAACAATTTTTGTTTAGGGCGTTTACGCTCTGCCTACCCCATTAGGGATAAAGGCGTGATTATATTTATGTATGTATGTAAAAATCTAATTTCAGATTGATCCTGAGCCAAAACCAGACGAGGTGGCGAATATAAAGCGAAGTCTTCAAATATTAGAGAATCTTCACGAGTCCGTGACTATAATGTGCGACATTGACTCTGAGAGCGGGACAGATGACGCAGACCTCGCCAGGTAAACAAAATGGCTTTTCCATACAAATTAACAGATCGAGGTGGACATTTTGTATGAAAAAGACAATTTATATTTTCACTTTCCGAAATATTTTTTTGGTGGAAGTTGTTCAGTATCATTGACTGAGCAACCCCAGGGAGTGGGGAAAGAACATAGAATGTGTCAGCTGCATTATCCCGAGCATGCTGTAAAAACCAGCTAACGCATCCGAGAGTTTCAGTATATTGCAATTTAGGCGATAGGCTGACAACCTGTCCTACAGCAATATACCTACAAGTCTATCTTAAATAGCCCTCAAAAATTTGTCAGACGCGGCGGAACGACCTTTGTTCAGGTCGTTTACGCTCTACCTACCTCATTATGGATAAAGGCGTGATTATTATGTATGTATTTAAATTCAATTTAATGATGTGTACTTTAATCTAACCCTTTAAAAATTATAACAAAACTACATTTGTATGGGATTTTGTCCCCCCTGTCGAGCCTTAAGTCCCAAATACATACATACATATAGTCACGCCTTTATCCCTAATTGGGTAGGCAGAGCGCAATCGACCTAAACAAAAGTCAATTCGCCACGGCTCACAAAAAAATTGAGGGTTATTTAAGATAGATTTGTAGCTACATTGCTGTAGTGACAGGTTGTCAGCCCATCGCCTAAATTACAATATAATTAAACCCTTGGCTCCCTTGGCTGGTTTTTACATGCCCGAGGGGAAATGCAGCTGGCACATTCTATGTTTTTCTCTCCAGTCCAGCATGGAATCAAGTCCCAAATAATATGTGTTTTTTCCCCAGAGTGGTGCTGAAACCCAAGGACTTATACTCAGACCGGCCGCTGCCGTACATCATTGGATCTCGGCCGTGGAAAACGAAATGGCATGCAGGTAAGTGTCGTTGACGCTCTGCCTACCTCATAAGGGATAAAGGCGTGACAAGCGTGCTTGCACAATGTACATATAAATGTAAACATTTCGGATCCATTCTAAAAATAGCTGACCATGTTTTAGGGTGTGATTCTATCCATGGAACTGAACAACTTTCCCCAAGGATCATAGGTCGAACTACGAAAAAAAAAATGGCCCTCCCATACAAATTATGTCAGCGGTTTGAGTCAATTTGTATGGGAAAGCAATTTGCATTCCTTCGGGGAAAGCTGTTCAGTTTCACTGTAGAATCACACCCTAAAATATGGTTAGCTATTTTTTTTTACTCACTGTATTATTTTATTATCGCTGTAGTGACAAGTGCCTAAGATCAGTTTGGAAATGCGGTATCACAGTTTATAGACCAATAGGCATTTTAGCATATTCGAAATCCACCCGTACCGTAATATATTGAGAATAAAAATTAACAAATGTATCTATTATGTATATTTAACACATAGTATGTATGTATGTATATATGTATGTAAATAGGCTATATGTTCGAATTAACTGCGCTATCGCATTCCCAAACAGTTTTTGGGATATAAAACATAGAAAGTGCCAACTGCGTCTCCTTCCGGCCCTGGTCATGCTTGCCGGGTTTCAGTGTATTGTCATTTAGGCGATATTGTATGACCTATTAGTTTATTGATACTCTGCCCAGACTTTTAGGGAGAAAGGCGTGACTTTATGTATGTATGTTGAATAATTTCAGGTCTAGTAGCAGACGACAGTGATTCAGTGAGCAGCGGGAGCGAGAAGGGAGATAATTTGGAGCAGTACAGCGACTCGGACGAAGCGCGCTCCGAATCGCCACCACACTCACCACAGGTAGGGTGACGATATCGAGACGAACATAGTAACTGCCTCGTGGTCTAGTGGTCAGAGCCATGGGCTGACGATCCGGAGGTCCTGGGTTCGATTCCCAGGGGGGAACATAAAGTAGATATTTGTCAGTTTATCACTTTGTGAGGTTTTCCCCAGTTTTGTAAGGTTTGGTTCTATGCTGGACTGAGAGCGAAAAAAAACATTGAATGTGCCTCCCGAGTATGCTGTAAAAACCAGCTAAGGGATCCGAGGTTTCCAGTATATTGCAATTTAGGCGATGGGCTGACAACCTGTCACTACAGCAATATACCTACAAATCTATCTTAAATAACCCTGAAAACTTTGTCAGACATGGCGGAACGACCTTTGTTTAGGTCGTTTACGCTCTGCCTACCCTATTAGGGGTGAAGGCGTGATTATATGTAAGTATGTGTAGCTGCGTCCACACCTTTTTCCACTTCTGTATTAAATATCTATCTAGCCTGTTTGTTATGCTATTCTTGATTGTGTGTATTTATTTTTTGTAATGTGTTTTGTGGATATAAAGTGATTAGTATTTGTTTCTCTTTTTATCATAGCTATCATCAAGTTCCGAGCTGGGATCAGAACAGTTGCCCCGTTCTGAGCGTGCCGCGGCACCTACCGCTGCGCCGTCGAGGGAACCCTGTTCGCAGAGCGATGTGGCAGCTGAATTAGCTAGGAGACTTGGCGCTAATCAACATAAGGTGAGAATTGTTGAATTTTCCCATGGTAAAAATCACTTTAACTAGGTTAACTGTATTTTAAGGAGGTACTTTTTGTTTCGTTCCTGTGTGAAAAATATATTTCTACAGGGTAATGAGTTTAAACATATTTTCAAATTAGCTGAACTTCAAATTATGAGTGGTAAATCTTAATTTTTCCCATGGTTATATGACTTTTCCCATTTTACTCCTCTGTTTCCTATTGCCTGGAAGATATTGCTACATTAGCAATAAGGCCGCCAATTGTACTACTTTTCTTTTGAGCAATTTGTAGTTTCTGTGTTTTTGTGCAATAAAGTATATTGTATTGTATTTTATTCAGTTCCGAACTGGGATCGAATCAGCTACCCACTTCACCTCATGCCCCTTTTACCAAACGTTTTACGCTGTGCCTACCCCGTGAGGGATACTAGGTGTGACTTTATGAATGTATTGAATCTGTTGCAGATACCGGAACCGGAAGTGATCCCGGAAGCGCCGAGCCCGGCCGTCAGGAAACTATACAAGCCACAAGTACCCGCGCCAGGTGAAATTTATTGTTACTAAAATAGAATAAAAATAATAGAATAGAAAATCTTGAAAAAAATAATGTAAACTATACTTTTTCTTCTTCTGTCGAGTGGGTATCGAGTCTATCGACCCGATGAACCCTGGTGTCAGAGTTTTTAAACCGCCTAGTAGCACAACTATCAGGCCTCTGACATGGTTTGAGTAACGACCACTATATCAAAGACAGCGACCGGGACCGACGGCTTAACGTGCCCTCCGAAGCACGAAATCTTTATTTTTTCGGACAATCAGGTGATTCAGCCTGCAATGTCCTAACCAAAGTGGGGAAAAATTTACAACGTGATAAATTCTCAAATATCAACTTTGTGTTTCCCCCCTGGGAATCGAACCCAGGACCTCCGGATCGGGAGTCCATGGCACTAGCCACTAGACCACGGAGGCAGTTACTATACTACTGTCCAGGGAAAAGGGATTGACTCAGCTTTTATCTCAATATAAAATTAATGTAATTTATATTTTTAAATTAACACTCTCCTTAACTGCCTCCGTGGTCTAGTGGTCAGAGCCAAGGGCTTACGATCCGGAGGTCCTGGGTTCGATTCCCAGGGGGGGAACACAAAGTTAATATTTGTCAATTTATCACTTTGTGAGGTTTTCGCCAGTTTCGTTAGGACATTGCAGGCTGTAACACCTGAAGTATTTAAAAATACTGTGAATCTCATTCATCATTAAAACAAAACACATTTAGATTTAATAATCGAGTAGAAAATATAGAAGTTATTGATTTGAGTAGTCAATGGGCTTAATTCTAGATTCAACCGGCTAAACCTAAAACTATTTGTCACTTTCAAACTAAAAACATTTTATTTTATTTTTAATTTTAATTTTATTTTGTTTATTTTTTTAAAAACTATCAGTTTTTAATAATATGATAATTAGATTTTCATCCATAGATTTAAGTATAAAAGTATTGTTTTTTTTATCCACCAAGTCAACGTGCGTATTTCATCATTCCAGGCACAGTATTTCTAGACGAGCCGCCTCCACTGGACTCCGACCAATCAGATCAGTCGGACGGAGACATCTTCGCGGAGGTAAAATATTACATACATACATACATATAATAACGCCTTTATCCCTAATGGGGTAGGCAGAGCATAAACAACCTAAACAGAGGTCGTTCCGCCACGTCTGACAAAGTATTGAGGGTTATTTAAGATTGATTGGTGATATTGCTGTAGGGACAGGTTGTCAGCCAATCGCCTAAATTGGAATATACAGAAATCCTCGGATCCCTTAGCTGGTTTTCACAGCATACCCGGGAGTAAATGCAGCTGGCACATTCTATGTTTTTCTCTCGCTCGCAGTCCAGCATCGAAGAATAAATGCACCAAAATTATGTTAATCTATATCTACCGGGTGTAAGGGACAGCGTCCCGCAAACTGATAGGGGTTGCTCAGTCAACAAAACTGAACAACTTACCCCAGGAATTTGTTTTAAGGAAATGTTTTTTTTTAACATGTCGTTTATTTCTTCCATGCTGGCCTGGGAGCGAAAGAAAAACATAGAATGAGCCAGCTGCATTTCCTCCCGGGCATGCTGTAAAAACCAGCAAAGGGATCCGAGGATTTCAGTATATTGTAATTTAGGCGATGGGCTGACAACCTGTCACTACAGCAATATACCTACAAATCTGTCTTATATAACTCTCAAAACTTTGTCAGACGTGGCGGAACGACCTTTGTTTAGGTCGTTTACGCTCTGCCTACCCCATTATGGATAAAGGCGTGATATTATGTACTTATGTATGACAAACAATAGATACAAATTTTAAATAACTTTGGCTAAAGTAAAAAAAAAATATCAAAAGAATAAAAAAAGCAAAGAAGAAAAAATTTATTTAAAAAATCTAATTTAATTTAAAATTTGAGTTAATCCCCCATCAGTTAAAAAAACGTAACCCACTTAAAACAATGAATTGAAAATCCGGTTGAACAGACTCCAGTAATAGTTATAAAGATAATTTAGAACCTTATTTTGCGATTTTGCGCTCTGCCTACCCCGTTAGGGATAAAGGCGTGATATTATGTATGTATGTATGTATGTATTTTGCGATTCTTCAATCCCCTAGATTAGGTAGCCGTCCCCGTGATATACGGGATAAGGCTAGGGAGATGATGAGTTCGTTGTAGTTCCATGCTGGACTGGGAGCGAGAGAAAAACATAGAATGTGCCAGCTGCATTTCCTCCCGGGCATGCTGTTACAACCAGTTAAGGGAGCCGAGGGTTTCAGTATATTTCAATTTAGGCGACGGGCTGACAACCTGTCACTACAGCAATATACGTACAAATCCATCTTGAATAACTCTCAAAACTTTGTCAGACGTGGCGGAACGACCTTTGTTTAGGTCGCTTACGCTCTGTCTACCACATTAGGGATAAAGGCGTGATTATATGTATGTATGTTATTTTGCGATCCTTAGTTCGTTGTAGTAACAGGTAGAAAAATTGCAATAAACAGCCACCAACGACCAGATTTTCGATGCATTGCGTTTTTAGTGAGTTACGGTTTTTTTAACCGATGGTGGCGGGGCTTAGCCTATATATACCTCTGAAAATAAATATTTGTAATTTTATTTTGTTTACTTTTTAAAATAATAAATAAAAAATAGTAGATCTTAAATAATTTAAACGGAGGCCCATAGAATAACCTTACAGATTAACACACATATTATTATATTCTAAACAATTAAATACTATTTCGACGTATGAACGTTTTATTTATTCAAAAATCTAATAAATTGATGATATTTTCAGCTGCACAACAAGCAACCTTCAACTCTAGGGCATAAGGTTCAAAGCAGCGTGGCTGACGATCTGTTCGGACGGACTGCGTTTGTTGAGGTCAGGAAACATTTTAAATCAACTGAATTTTACTATGATTCCATGATAGGTCGTTTACGCTCTGCCTACTCCATTAGGAATAAACGCGTGATTATATGTATGTACGTTTATGATGGTGTAAATCTGTAATATTGTACTTAAGTGTGAAATATATAAATTAAATAAAAATTCGCTCTTGTGAGCTTAGCTTGTTTGGCCCGTACAAATTATTTAATATTTCTTACACTATTTAAGAGTTAAAGGTTAAAGCTAATTAATTGGCTTAGTGATGATACCCGCCTGGTCGGGTGTTGTGATCACGTGACCAGGGGACCGAAGTCCAACCGGACAAGTTTGGAACTTGTATATCTGCAGATCGCGGAGAAAACTGCAACTGCCTCCGTGGTCTAGTGGCTAGTGCCATGGACTCCTGATCCCGAGGTCCTGGGTTCGATTCCCAGAGGGGAAACACAAAGTTGATATTTGAGAATTTATCACTTTGTGAATTTTTCCCCAGTTTGGTTAGGACATTGCAGGCTGATTCACCTGATTGTCCGAAAAAGACAAAGATTTCGTGCTTCGCAGGGCACGTTAAGCCGTAGGTCCCGGTCGCTGTCTTTGATAGTGGTCGTTACTCAAACCTTGTCAGAGGCCTGATAGTTGTGCTACTTGGCGGTTTAAAAACTCTGACACCAGGGTTCATCGGGTCGATAGACGCGATACCCACTCGACAGAAGAAGCTGAGAAAACTTCGATACCGCGTTTCAGAACTTTTGTTTCCTGATGTGGCGCCATCTGTCGGCTAGAACTGTGTATTTTGTTTTATAGACTCCGCCGCCATTACATCCTGCCAAACAAAAGCAGAACTTATTTGAGGACGATTCTGAACCAGAAATGTTCAGGGACCAACCGGGACAGGGCGCGGGTAGAGGACAAGACGAAGATAAGGGAATCAAGGTAACACTACGTTTTTTATACGGCGTGTAAGGGACAGCGTCCCGCAAAATTGGGGTTGCTCAGTCAACGACACTGAACAACTATTACCAGGTTTTTCATACAAATTGTCTGATCGAGGTGGTAATTTTGTATGTGAAGGTCATAATTTTTCGCCTCCTGAAAGAATTTTCTGGTGATTGTTGTTCAGTATCGTTGACTGAGCAACCCTAGTATTATATATATATATATATATATTTAAAGACTTATAAAATATTGATTTGTTTTCCCAGAAACCGATCGGTGGCAAATCCCTGTTCGGGTCAAACGCCACAGCTGAGAGCATCGGCGCTGCCATCTTGAAACGGAACCAACAACACTCCACCACTTCCGGCGAGGAGTCCGACAATCAACCGGAAATGGTTAACAAAGTCAACGAGCCTACAAAGAAAGCTGTAAAAGATAATATAATAGATAAAAAAGAAGAAGATTATGAAGTAAAATCGCAGAAAGAAAAAGAAAGAGACATATTCGATGATCTGTTCGCGAAATCTGAAAGGATTAACAAAGAAAAGAGTAAAAACAAAGTTGTGGAACAGAAAAAAGAACCACCGAAGCCTGTAAAAAAACCAGATCTGTTCAGTGATAACATATTTGATGATATCGATGATATATTTAGTACGAACATTAAGGTTGTTACAAACGATGAAAAGAAAGCGCAAAAGTCCATTTTTGATGATGATGATGACTTGTTCGCTGAAGTTAGTAATAATGGCGTCGACAGTAAAGTAAAAAAATCCGAACCCAAACACACAAAGGATTTATTTAACGAAAATGATGATGATATGTTTAGTGATAAACCTACTGAGGCGAAAAAGGAATCAAAAGTTGTAAAAGAAACAAAAACAAGTATCAAAGAAACAAAGAGCATATTCGATGATAGTGATGATGATTTGTTTTCGGATGTAGATAAACCAAAAACTATTAAAAATGTCACAATGTCAGTAAATACGACAAAGAATGAAACTGTTAGTGGTTTGCTTTCTAGTACGGAAACGGGCAGTTCAGAAAAAGGCTTATTTTCAGAAGATGATGATTTATTTAAAAATAAAAACGTTACGATTACAATTAAAAATCCCGAGAAGCCTTCTCCAGAGAAAATTGCAGCTAATAACAAGATTGAAATAGATACTTCTGTAGTAAAACAACAAAATATAATTAAAAGTCCGGATCTTTTTGAAGATGATGATGATGACGGACTATTTTTATTTCAAGCAGAAAACAAACTGACAATGTCTAACACAAACACAGAAGGTAAACAAACTAATGAACATAAATTGTTTGATAAAAGCAGTCAAGGTATAGAATCTCCTGATTTAAAGACAAAACTTCCTGAAGTACTTAAAGACAAAACCGAATCAGCTAGCATTTTTAGTGATGAAGATACTTCAGTAGATCTATTTACAAGACGAGAGTCTAAAAAAGAAGTTTCTAAAACTGAAAATAACTCTGTACACAGCAATATTTATAAACCTGGGATAAGCGGTGCTTTAGATAACTTTGAAGATGATAATAACTTATTTACCAAGTGTGATACAACTGTTAATAAAACTGTTACAATAGCTAAACCCAATATTTCTGAAAAACCTGTTAAAAAGAATGCCACAGTAATTAATACTCAAAGAACAATAAAACCTAACTCAGAATCCGTAACTTCTAAAGACGTAACAGCTGCTGACGCAACTATGAATGATACTAAAGTAACTATTATACCAGAAGATACTGATAAAACTTTAACAACTGCCACTGAAACAGAAGTTGTTGCAAATCCCAGTATTTCTCAAAAACCTACTATAATCAAAGCGACTAGTGATACTGAAGAGAATTTAACGACGCATACTAATGCATCTAACGTATTAGATAATATGAAAAAGGTCGATGCAAATAAAAATGTCACAGATTCAATATTTGATGATTTTAAAACCGAAAATGAGCCACAGGTCGAGACAAAGACAGATTTATTTAGTGATATCTTCAACGATCAACCGCCCGTTTTCGAAAAACCTAAAGAACCGAAAAGAAGTAAAAACGTCAATGCTTTATTTGATGATGATTCAGACGACGAGAGTTTGTTCTTTAAGAAAAACGACGTAATCACAGATGAAATGCCAGAAGGGTTTGTTTCGTCTGATGATAGGCTTTTTGGCCTTTTTAGAGACGAACCTCCCGCTATAGATGTCGATTTCGTTCAAAAATCGAACAAACCTGATCGTTCGAGAGAAAATGTTAGTCAAAACATTATAAGTGAAACGTCTAGTCTAAAAACTGATCAAAATGTTAGAAAAACAGATAGTGTGGATGGTAAAATAAATGATGAATTTAGTTCAACTGCGAATGACGATATGTTTGCTTCTTCTAATATTAAGTCAATATCAGTTACAAATGCAACAATTCCTGATAAAAACTCAAACAAGGATGACCTATTTAGTAGCGTTACTCATGACAACTATGAAAAATCAGGACATCAAAGCGTGCAGGATGATGAGGATATCTTTAGCAGTCCGAAAATTAACGATGTTCTAAATCAAGAAAATGAGGTTAAAATAGAAGTACCTGAAATTGCTGGTGACGTTAAGGCAGAACCTAAGAAAATTGGAAAATTGAAACCAATGAATTTCAATATAAACGTGAACTCTTTACTACCGGGCGCATCACTAAAGAAAACCGTTAATAGTAATGATAAAACAGATGGACAAGCGCCTAGTAAAAGTAATGATGACCTGCATTCTAGCGATTCTGGGAAAGATAATGAATTCGAGCCTAAATTGGTAAAATCAATAAGCTTTGAAAGAACTCCTGGTTCCCCCGTACTAGATAATAAGTTGTCAAAAGAACGAGCTAAAATACAAGTCAAAAGAAGACCGTCAACTCGGAGGGCTAGAAGAGAAGCTGTTAAAAAGTCAGGAATCGATTTTGGAGATGATTCAACAGACAATTCTAGTTCTATTGATGATCAGACTAAACATAAAAACGTAGATCAAAACAATAAAACTTCTGAAAAAGATAAAACCATTGAATCTGAACTGAGTTTAGAGCAAGAGGAAAAGTCTATTAAAAACATAGAAGACAATTTGAATACAGACGTAAATACACTTGATAAAGATACATTTCAAGAAGTGAATCTTCAAGAACAAAGAAAACATAAGATCGAAGATAATGTTAAACATTCTTCCAAAGACTCAAACTATTTTGAGGATGTAAGTTTTGAAACAATGGTTGAGAATACTGCAGAACAAAAAACAATTGAAGAAAAAGCAACAACTGAAATAGAAAAGAAAAACTTGGATCAATCAAAAGATATAAAATCTAAAATAGTTTACATTCTAAACGATGAGGACATATTTGATTCTAAAGTGAGTATAATACCTGATATTCCAAAGCCGAGTCCCGCAACTACACAAAATACCGAAACTGAAAGGATTTCTGATGATTCCAATGAAATTTTCAAAAGCATGTCTAAAACCCAAAACACTAAAGTCGGAATCAAAACTCTTGGAAAAGTTTACAATGAGCCCGTAACAAAAACACAGAAACTTGATTTCCTATCGGACAGTGATGATGACAATCTTTTCAAAACATCCAAACCTACGATTGTTCACAAGAAAATTAATAAAACAGAGGAGAAAGTTAATGTAGTAGTTAGAGATGTGCCGCTAAAATCGAAAAACAAAATAAGTATATTCGATGATACGAATGATGACCTATTCAAAGCTAAAACAGAAGAACATGTAGTCAAGAACGAGAAAAAGGTTTCGTTGTTCGGATCGGATAGTGACGAAGAATTATTTGGTGGCAATAAGAAAGTAAAAGAAGTTTTCAAGAAGGACGAATTTAAGAAGGATG
Organism: Scrobipalpa costella; assembly: GCA_949820665.1. Classification (NCBI taxonomy): domain Eukaryota; kingdom Metazoa; phylum Arthropoda; class Insecta; order Lepidoptera; family Gelechiidae; genus Scrobipalpa; species Scrobipalpa costella. The sequence continues at coordinate 8,664,251 of OX463323.1, read as the reverse complement.
AGGTTAAAAGAGATTTTAAGAAAGGTTCGCTTTTCGGGGATGAAGAAGACGACGGTGATTTGTTTGGTGCTAGCGACAAGAAGAAAGTTGGTAAGTCTAGAAATATACAAGTCATCATCTCCCTAGCCTTATCCCGTAGCTCACGGGGTTGGGTACCTAATCTAGGTGATTTTACGAGGGTACTGGTATCTGACCTCCGCAACCCAGAAGGAAACCAGACCCAATCCTAATTGAGGTCAGAGTTTTCAAGCCGCCAATGCTTAGCACTGGCCTCTGACATGGCTTAACGACTAATATGTACGGTATTAAACTATATGAACCGGGACCCAACGGCTTTTCGTGAAAATTCACCGAATAAACGTACTTATGAAATTCGAAAAACGAAAAACACATTAGTACGTGGTGGGATTCAAACCACGACCTTCCGCTCAGAAAGCAGCGGCCCTATCCACTACGCCATCGGGCTTCTCTAGAAATATACAAGTAAAGGGCCTTTTTTTCCCCGCAGTAATACGGTATTTTGTCGCGGTAAACAGTTGCCTATCCGACCTCAGGATCTCTTTTGTCATCCTGCCAAATTTTATCAAAAGCCGTTTATGCGGGAAAGAGAAACAGGCAGATTTACTGAGATTCTTTTGCATCACAATCTTACGGATTTTATCTTGTACCACTTCCTTGCTGGACTGGGAGCGAGAAAAAGAACATAGAATGTGCCAGCTGCATTTCCGGGAGGTATGCTGTAAAAACCAGCTTAGGGGTGCGAGGGTTTCTGTATATTGCAATTTAGGCGATGGGCTGACAGTCTGTCACTACAGCAATATACCTACAAATCTATCATAAATAACACTCAATACTTTGTCAGACGTGGCGGATCGACGTCGTTTACACTCTGCCTACCCAATTAGGGATAAAGGCCTGATTATATGTATGTTATCTTGTCTATTTTCAGATGCAAAACCCCATTCATCCAAACCGACCGCATCTAAAGAGGTGGTCAGCAAATCAGCAGAACCAGTTTTCGAAGATCCACTGTCTTTGTTAGGATCTGATGATGATTGAAGCAACTTATCTACTTAAGACCAAGACTTAAGGTGAAGATATTAGCCAAGTGGCGCCCCCGTTAGTGAAGAAGGTAAAGGTTAAACAGAATCAAGTTATAGTAATTAAGGTAATTTAGAACTTTATAAATTAGCGATTTATAGTTCGTTGTAGTAACAGGACGGAAATTCTTCTTGTTACTACAACAAACTATGAATTTATAGGAATCTAAAATTATCTTAATCACTGTAACTTGATTCTGTTGGACCGGTTTTTCGATTCACTGAGTTTTAGTGAACTTTGTTTTTTTTTACTAATGGGGGCGCCATATTAACATCATAAGAATGATTAAAACGGGAAATTTACCGTGGTATTCCATTTTGGTACGAGTGTCCGATATTTCAACGCAGTTTCATGCGTCATGATCGTGGAGCAACCGAGCACGGCTAAAGGTGGTTACACACGTAGCTATAATATATATTATATTAATATAAAAGATCCGGTGACCCCTGCTCACTTACAATTTGTATGAAAGTAGAGGCCAGCATAAAATGGTGGTATAGTAGAGTCATTAATACCCGGCCATTTTGCTCGACCTCTGTTTGTATACAATTTGTGTGTAACCAGGGATCACCAGATCCTTCATATTAATTTAAATTATAGCCTTAATATGCACTGGTAGCTAAGTTATGGGTTCAAATCGCACCTTTAGAAATAAAGTGACTGAACTCAAAAAAATGGGGATTTGGACTTTCTGCAATAAAACGATATTTGAAAGCATAACCTTACAACCCTATATACTTGGGTATTTTTTTCTCAGTAAAAGTGTGATAGATAATGTTCTAAAAAATATTTCAAGTTTTTAGGGTTGTAAGTTATAATTTTAAAGGTCGGTTTATTGCAGAAACTCGAAATCCCAATTTTTTGAGTTAAGTCACTTTATTTGTAAAGGTGCGAAATACAGATTTTTTATGTATAATTTTATACAGGGTGTAAAAAAAAGTGCTGAGTTCTTTCGAACCATATGTTCTACCAATAATTCTAACAACTTTCATAAAGCATAAAGAAGAAAACATTTTAGCTCGAATTTTTTTTTATTATTTAGTCCATACAAAATTTCAGATATATAGAATAATATATGATTAAATCTAATAACATGAAATATTAGGCATGGGCTGGGTTATGCAATACAGCCTACATTTAAATTACTTTTGTAATAATTAATCAAATACATTATCGTTTTTTGTCATACATAAAAAACGCAAAAGGAAAATAATTTGAAGTTAATATTTAAAATAATATGTTCCATTAATATAATTCTTATTGAGTTTGGCTGTATGGCCTTATTTTCTTTACCTTAGAAGAGATGCATTTGTAAATAGATACGTGATTAGTGTGATTATCCTTGTGCACGAGATTCAATTTTGTGCACAAAATAGCACTTTCAGAGCATGAGAAGTGAAAAAGCCATTTTTTCGAGATCCTTTTTGTGCCTTTTTACTAACTTACTTCGCTGGCTCAGCGACCCGAAATGAATCATGGCCTCCGACATTAAAGTGCTTTTTTACGCAGTTCTTTTTTTACACCTTGTATTTTAACCAGCAACACAGGGTGTTTTTGAATCTATCTAAATAATATATAAAATGCACGGTCAACAACTGAACAGTAAATTAGTTCTATTTTAATATTGTTTGTTATGTGCTTTTTGGACATGAAATATATTAGGTAGTTGTTAATATGAAATTAGTGCAATATGAAATTTATATCATTCCAGTTGTAGAGATAATTTGTTAAGAGGGTTTAAGAATCGTTATTTTTGTACAGACCAACACTAAATAATAACATAATACTCGGCAACTATGTATATCTACTAGGGTTGATGAGGAATCCGTATTCGCATCCTCATAATGCGGATGATCCGCAATGTTTACATATCCTCATCCGCTACCCGCATCCTCATAATGCGGATGATCCGCAATGTTTACATATCCTCATCCGCTACCCGCATCCTCATAATGCGGATGATCCGCAATGTTTACATATCCTCATCCGCTACCCGCATCCTCATAATGCGGATGATCCGCAATGTTTACACATCCTCATCCGCTATCCGCATCCTCATAATGCGGATTATCCGCAATTTTTTCATATCCTCATCCGCTATCCGCATACTCATAATGCGGATGATCCGCAATGTTTACACATCCTCATCCGCTATCCGCATCCTCATAATGCGGATGATCCGCAATGTTTACATATCCTCATCCGCTACCCGCATCCTCATAATGCGGATGATCCGCAATGTTTACATATCCTCATCCGCTACCCGCATCCTCATAATGCGGATGATCCGCAATGTTTACACATCCTCATCCGCTATCCGCATCCTCATAATGCGGATTATCCGCAATTTTTTCATATCCTCATCCGCTATCCGCATACTCATAATGCGGATGATCCGCAATGTTTACATATCCTCATCCGCTACCCGCATCCTCATAATGCGGATGATCCGCAATGTTTACACATCCTCATCCGCTGTCCGCATCCTCATAATGCGGATGATCCGCAATGTTTACATATCCTCATCCGCTATCCGCATCCTCATAATGCGGATGATCCGCAATGTTTACACATCCTCATCCGCTATCCGCATCCTCATAATGCGGATGATCCGCAATGTTTACATATCCTCATCCGCTATCCGCATCCTCATAATGCGGATGATCCGCAATGTTTACACATCCTCATCCGCTATCCGCATCCTCATAATGCGGATGATCCGCAATGTTTACATATCCTCATTCGCTATCCGCATCCTCATAATGCGGATGATCCGCAATGTTTACATATCCTCATCCGCTATCCGCATCCTCATAATGCGGATGATCCGCAATGTTTATTAAGGTGTATCCTGCCGGCAGATGCGATGGTAGATTTCAAGATATGCAACCATCGCCCGTAATGCCTTGGGATATCGTTCATATCAGCGCGCGCTACGGCGTGGCGGTTACGTCCGTGGCCGCACAAAAATGTTCGAAAATCGCTCAAAAAACCTTCTGCCATAAAAACTACGATTCTGATTTTAAAAAAACTATGTTGCTATAATCATAATACGGATAATTTCCCGAAGAAACCGTGAAAGCGCGAAGGAATATCAAATTTACTGATAAAAACAGCTTTACTTCCAGATTTTTTTTAGCATACTAATTTATGAACTAGAATATTTTTAAATGTTGCAAATGCAGGTCATGAACTAATTTCATAGATGTATATTTTTGTAGAATTTTCCACTGATTCGTTTAGGAGAAATAAACTCTTAAAAATGTATAAGGATTTTGTTTCGCGCATAGCAACGACAACGCGCCGCGACTGGCCTGTGGTATGTTTTCTCACGATACTTGTAAGTTCTTGCAGAGGGCGCTGAAACTTTCAAATAAAGTTTCTTTGCACGGAAAAGTCTGACTATTTATACCTTTATCTTCTTCTTTCGTGTCGGCAAGAAACACGGGCTAAATCTTGCTTGCCCAGAAAGCATATCTATATTATTATATTATATCTTTAATATTCATCCTCATCGCAATCTCATCCTCATCAACTCTATTATCTACTGGTAATAGACATCTAAATAATAAAATCAGGTCAGTACAATAATATAAATTATTATTTAGGTACTTAAATGTTAAAGTAATACAATTTAGCATGTTTTGTTAAGTTTTAAAAGAAATTAATTAAATAGTTTTATGTTTTTGATTAAAGTAAAACTAACGAGCAAATATTTAGAGCTGTAAAAAGTGCCTGCTTTGTATGTAAGAATAGTTTAATTGTTATTTTTTGTATTGATACAGTTATTGAAATAAAGGCAGTATTTATTGTATACGTATGTTTTTTAATTGCTAAACAACACTTTTTCAACCAAAACCATATGAATGGAGAATATATTTTAAACCTTTATAAGGCAGAGGCAAATATGTTGCCACCTTTTGAACCCTATCTACCCGCACTAAGTTTCAAAAGCTATAAAAAAAATCTAATGCTCTGCCTAGGTGATCCCCTCTTCCCCGCGTGAAAACTCCCTATCGACTGAGAGAGCAATACAAATAAATTGACAAACCAGGAACCACTGAGAAACTTGTTTGAAGCGCCATCTCTTATTGAGTAGAAGAAATTTTACCTACAAGGTATACAAATCCCTTCGATGTGCATGTGGATCATAACTCTTTGTCATTAACCGATATCTGAATAACGGTTATTGAAATGTAGCAGCTCTAATCTAGATCTTTGGAAAAACTCGACTCCAAGCCAAGACATGACTCCATTATTAAAAAACCTAACTGTCAAAATAAAAAATCGAAGATTTGTTGTTGTGGTTCTTTCTTTGTATTTTCATTGCAAAAATAAGAATTATTTTGTAATTTAAACCGTTCTATGCTCTTTGTGAGTACTATTTTATACTGAGCATACTTAGAATCAATTAGAAATTATCGTTTAGCTTATTCTAGCATTTAGAAAGCTTTACAGTTTGATATCAAAGTTATGAAACCCTAAACCAACCCATTACATTTTTGTATATTTGGCCAGTCATTTGTTACAATTAAGTATGTAACTCTCAAACGCTCTCATATGAGTAAATATTATATCAATCAATCGATCAATATATGAGATGTATCAGTCCTGGCACAGACTTTGGTCCATTGGGGCTGCTACTGAACACTAGTGATGTTTATAGGCGTCTCTTTATTTATGCTTTTGTTGTATAGTGTGTATAATGTACATTCTTTTTGTGGTAAATAATAATTAAGAAAATAAAAAAAAACTTGCTGTTTTGGTATGTTGTTTGAGGGCGCCTAGATAGAACTTATCCAGATTTGTAGCCGTCTTAAATTCTTGCATGTTGAGTTTTTACTATCTACTCTTTTCCTTAGTAACTCATTGACTTTTCTTTGCCTTTGCTTTGGTTAGCCTTTTACCGTGCTTTTACCTGTCATTACTTCTATTATCTTGATTTTCTTTCACAATTCCAATCTTCAAGCATAGTTGGGAGGCTAAATTAGATGAAATAATGAAATGAAATATTTCTTCTAACTAAATCTAGGTCTGTATTACCTAAGCTGTACTATGGGGTCAGAGCAGTCAGTGCCCCCGAAGAAGCCCGTACAGCGCGCCCCACCGGTCAGGAGAGGTCACACCATTGCTGGACCAGCTCATGTACCAGGTTAGTGACTTTCATGCTGGACTGGAACTGGTAGAAAAACAGAAATTAGAATATGCCAGCTGCTTCTCCTCCCAAGCATAGTGTAGAAGTTAGCTTCATGGGTTACAGTGTTTTATTTAGGCAGTAGGCTCTTCCATGCTGGACTGGGAGCGAAAGAAAAACATAATATGCTAGCTGAATTTCCTCCCAGGCATGCTGTAAAGACCAGCTAAGGAATCCAATGGTTTCAGTATATTGCAATTTAGGCATTGGGCTGACAACCTGTCACTACAGCAATATAAATATCTACATATCTATCTTAAATAATCCTCAAAACTTAGTGTAAGGATGTGGTAAAAACAATTTACTAGGTGTTTTATACACTGCATATCTTATTAAGGATAAATGTGTAACTTTGTACATATAAGAGTTCAAAAAATTCTCAAATTACGGAGGAAGTTGAGGTCAGATAAAGGAAACAACCGTTCACAAGACAAGGTTCTAATCCACTCAAAAAGGCGGTTGGACGCAGCCACCCGCAACTTATATTCTATAGTCTGTCAACGTCGTGTTTACCGCGCCCTAGGGGTACAGACGTTGGCGGGGACGCGGTAGCACGCGGCGATTGTGTGGATGTGCGCACGCGTCGTGCACGCTCACCCTCCTGCTTCACCGCCCGCACCCCCGTTACCGCGTCCCCGCGCACGTCTGTACCCCTAAGGCGCGGTAAGCACGACGTTGATAGACTATAATACCTTCATATTACCAACAAAACCCAAGATAGGATTTTGTTACATTGAAAAAGATAAGCTTTCAAGCATCTGAGCTTTGCCTGATGGTATGTTGATAACTTTTATACAATATGAATGCAATAAACATTTTGAGTATTGACTATTGGAAAAAATACTAAATAATGACATAAATTTCTTTATAGAAATAAGCAGTAACTGTTTTGCTTTTGTATATTCCATAACGGTTGAATTCCACGAATATAATACAGACAATGTTATTTTTCAGAAGTGCTTCGTAACAATGAACCAACAACAAGTGGATATGACTCACCCGGGGCCAGTGTCTGCTCCGATTCAGAGCTACCGTACATCTCTTACACGGTGGATAGACCTATTGGAGGTATGGTTTAATTCTACATTTTTAAATAGTCAACATTTTATAAGACAAAAAAATATACAACTTGAGGGTTATACTAATAGTGTTATTTTTTTATCAGTACAAAAACTGTTAGTTGGCGCTTATTCTGTGCTTCAGATGACACATTAAGCAGTTGGTTCTGGTTAATGTCATTTAATACCGTAGATATCAGTTGTTAAGCCATGTCAGAGGCTAGTGCTAAGCATTGGCAGCTTGAAAACTCTGACCTAATCTAGGATTGGGACCAACGGCTTATCATGCCTTCCGAAGCACCAAAACGCGCCTGACTGGTGTAAAAAAAATGAGGACAAAATCAATAGTTAAGACTGTGTGTGTACTGTGCTCAATAAGAACATTTATAAACAATTATGACCTATATAAAATGTACAATAGACTTTATAATAATAGTGAGAACACCATAAATCCAACACTGATAGGACCTATCAGCATATATATGCTGCCTGTACTCAAAATAATAATAATAAACGTACATATGAAATGCGAAAACCGATAAACACATTATATGTGGTGGGATTCGAACCACAACCTCCCGCTCAGGAGGCAGCAGCTCTATCCACTACACCATCGGGCTCTCTAGCTGCACTTATGTCTGAATTATTTTTAAAATCCTGGTAGCATGTATTTGTCAAAGTTAAAGTAAAATTACAGTTTTCTTAAACCTGTAATATTTTGTTACAGATTCACCAAAAACCTCAGCGAAAGGGCAACGAGTGACTGACAAGAAGTCCGTGTTGCCAAGAAGACAGCTGTCATTACAGAATAGGAAGAGCAAGCGCGCCCGGGATATAGTGGTGGTCAAACCAGCCACCGATACACAGCTGGACGAGGATATCAGGAGACTGCAGGTTAACAGAATAGAATAACTTATTAGGTCAAAATAATTAATTACATATCTAGTTGCAATATTTAGAACTAAACTTAAATATATAATGCTACATTTGTTTTCATAATTACAATGAATGATCATGCTAAGCATTCAATCGAAGCCTGTGTTATAACCAGAGGTCGGAAATTCGGGTGCAAAAAAAGTAAAAACCCACTGTTGGAGCTACTAAGAGTTGCTACAACCACCTTTTTCAAGATGTTTAGGGCCCCAGTTTATTTTTCTTTATTAAATTGTTTTAGTAATGCCAATGTATTCTTTGCGTCAATATAAGTCGAAACTGTTTGCAATTTTTTTTAATATTTGTTTTAATTTGAAAGATAAAAGTAGAAATAAGTTTTCAATGTACTGAAAAATATAAAAATATCGTTTGATTGTTTGATATTTTTATTGAATACCCTTTATAAATGATTTCTACAATGCTTTTATTATTATTACACAAAAAATTTAATGGGGCCCTCGGGGGCCCAAAAGCGTTTTATTTCTTTAAAAAAAATTGCGGAGAAAATTAAAATTCGTATTTGGCAAGGTTAAGACAAGATAAACGCTTTTTACTCTTGTAATTTTTTCTATACGGTTGATAGTTTCAGGATAAATTGATGTTGAAGTTAGCAGGACACAATCGTTCAAGACCAAGCCAAGTAGTTGTTTTTATGGTGAAATCAGCTAGGTTAAGAAGATATAGGCACTTCTCTTTCAAGAAAGATTTTTTTAATTGCGGAGTAAATTTTAATTTACTCCGCAATTTTTTTTAAAGAAATAAAACGCTTTTGGGCCCCCGAGGGCCCCATTCTAATTTTTGTTTAAAAATAATAAAAGCATCGTAGAAATCGTTTCTAAATGGTATTCAATAAAAATATCAAACAATCAAATGATATTTTTATATTTTTAATATTTTTCAGTACATTGAAAACACATTTCTACTTATATCTTGCAAATTAAAACAAATATAAAAAAAATTGCAAACACTTTCGACTTATATTGACGCAAAGAACACATTGGCATTACTAAAACAATTTAATAAAGAAAAATAAACTGGGGCCCTAAACATCTTGAAAAAGGTGGTTGTAGCAACTCTCAGTAGCTCCAACAGTGGGTTTTTACTTATTTTGCACCCGAATTTCCGACCTCTGGTTATAACATACATTCATATAATCACGCCTTTATAACTTATGCTTCCATGCTAGCCTGGGAGCGAGAGAAAAACATAGAATGTGCCAGCTGCATTTCCTGCCGGGCATGCTGTAAAAACCAGCTAAGGGATCCGAGGGTTTCAGTATATTGCGATGTAGGCCGCGGGTGAAACTGCGCCGTAAAAGGCTAGTTAGGGATAAATATACATACATAAATACATATAGTCACATCTTTATTCCTAATGGGGTAGGCAGAGCGTAAACGACCTAAACGTAGTACGTTCCGCCACGTCTGAAAGTTTTGAGGGTTATTTTTATCTATGATAGCTTTGTAGGTATATTGCTGTAGTGACAGGTTGTCAGCCCGTCGCTTAAATTGCAATGTACTGAAACCCTCGGATCCCTTAGCTGATTTTTACGGCGTGCCCGGGAGCAAATGCAGCTGGCACATTCTATGTTTTTTTCTTGTTCCCAGTAAAGCATGGAAGAATTCATACAATCACGCATTTATCCCTAATGGGGTAGGCAGAGCATAAAGACCTAAACAAAGGTAGTTCTGCCACTTTCTGAAAAAAATCCTGCTGATAATTGTTCAGTGTCGTTGACTGAGCAACCCCTATCAGTTAGCGGGACGCTGTCCCTTACACCAGGTATAGTGGTAGTTAAACCAGCCACCGATTCACAGCTGGACGAAGATATCAGGAGACTGCGGGTTGGGCAGCTAGTGAACATACATTCATACTATCACGCAGTTATCTCTAATGGGGTAGGCAGTAATGGTCATAAAACGTCCGTATCTCATAATGTACCATTTGCAAAATGACCCCTTCATAAAACATCCCTTTGAAAATTTTCAGTAGCCGAATTTACTTGTTAGTTTTTTCAGTAGCTGCCCACTATTTGAACTAAATCAATCAGAAAGAGTAATTTTGCGAAAGGGAAATTATGAGAAAGGTACATTTTGCAAAATAACGAAAAATCTTTATAAGAAGAGAATACTTATTTTGTTTTCTTATTGCAGGAAATACCCACATTTCTACCGATAATGCGAGGTACTCTTGGACTACCAGGTGCTAGGGACCCTGAAGTATTAGAAGGTAAATAGTGGTACCAATTCGTAGTTGCAAAAATCACGACTTAACTAATATACAACACAACAAAAAATTATTTATTGCAAAAAGAAACACGACAGAAATAAAAAAGAACAAACGTGATAGTACAATATTGGCGGCCTTATTGCTAAAGCAGCAATTTCTACGGTTACATATTACAATGTCAGAAAACATAATGCCTTTACTTAAAATGCATGAGCCTAAAATACCCGAAATCTAAATACCGTATTATTCATAATACCTTAATCCAGTACATCTTACTGTACAATTCCGAAATTTTAAATACTAATAATTATTATCTCAGTTTTCAAAATTCCGAATGTGTAATTTATCAAATTTTCAATTATCCTTAAATTACAAAACCAAAAAGAAAAAAATAATAATACATGATGTGTCAATGTCATAGTTGATATTATATTTGATTTACTTATCAAATACTGTATAGAAAATAATATCATATTATACCCCTCATTTGTTAGGTTCCCTATCCATTTGCATAAAAAAATTAGTCATAATATTGAATGGCACATTGTAATATATACTAATGATGCATACGCATAATATTATGTAAGCATAACACTTTAAGCATAATTTATTAACGCATAACAAATATTACCATAATTATTTTTAATCATAAAATACAAAACCATAAATCAAGAAAAGCATAACAATAATAAGTATAAATATAGGGAAGAAAACAGCCGACTAAGAATTCTGTCAGTTACTCATCGTATCGTTTACATCTATCGCTGGCTTGACGTCGTAAAAGCGGACATGGAAGAGAACGATCTCACACCCTGCGGCTCGGTCGCTCACTTCGTTCGCTCCAAAGGGTCACTACTCTAACCTAACCTAACCTACTGAGTCGGATCTGAGTAGAATGTTTTTATTTTTTATTGCCTCTAATTTACCTCTCTAATTAATAATTTTTATTAGGAACTATTTTCATGATGATTGCCATCTATGTTAATTTTTGGATTACCTTTTGTGTACACTTCGAAGAATCGTACATACTAATACAAGTAAAGATGATTAATAAATGAATGAATGTAAAATAAAGATTGACTTTTTTATTTTACCCTGATTTTTTGGGTTTAGTCTTTTATGGTTAAATATTTTAGGGTTAAGTATTTAGTACATTTAATTTTTGGGTTTCGGTTATTCGACCGTAAGGTACTTTAAATCATTGGTATTCTACATACTTGTCATTTTGAACATAAAGTATTTCGATTTCGAGTATTTTGGGCTCATGCATTTTAAGTAAAGGCATTATGTTTTCTGACATTGTAATATGTAACCATTTCTACCAGGCAACCTTTATTATAAGTAATTTTCTGTCATGAAGAAAGGGACGCCAATAATTTTAGTCAAGATTTAGTTGTAGTATTATCACGAGTTTCTATCATTTTAAAAACACATTCACTAGTTTTTTAATTTACTGTTTGAATATACGTATTTATTTAGTTTCGTTTTGTTTGTAGTATTATTTGTTAACAATATTAGGACTATTCTTTCGCTACGAAATGTTGGTAACTCGTAAGTTTTATATATTGGAATGTTACTTATTACCAGGCCACTCAGAAAGTATTGCGATAAATAGTTTTTATATATGGCAGACTGGCCGGTTAGAATCTTTTTTGAAAATATGATTACTTGTAAGTAAAAATATGTGTGTTCCATTTTCAAAATTTCCCTCCACATTTTTTGCGAGCCAATTCAAAGTATCGTGTCTTGCTAAAAAATTTATCTGCGCCGGGAACATTTTAGAGCTATGATTTTTTACGATTTCAAGTGTCGCCTGAAACCGGATGAATCGTTCGATAGACTTCAAATGGCATTTATGGATGAAAGCCCCCCCAAGGCAACCGTGTATCGTTGGTATAACGAATTTAGGCGCGGTCGACCAACCTTGGGGGATGAAGAAAGAAGCGGTCGCCCTTTGACGGCTATTACGGAAGAAAACGTGCTAGCAGTGAAAAATTTAATCCAAGATAATAGGCGAATTACATATCAGGAGATTCAGCACATATTAAAGATTGGATCGGGAAGCGTTCACGAGATTCTACAAGGGCATCTTGGCGTGAGGAGGATAGTATCGCGCTGGGTGCCGCACTACCTCACCGACGCTCAGAAGCAGGCCCGGGTGGAATGGTGCCGTGATATGCTGAACAAATTTGAAGCAGGCTCGTCTCGGCGTGTTTACGACATCGTAACAGGTGATGAGTCCTGGATTTATCAATACGATCCAGAAACCAAGCGCCAGTCGACAGTTTGGGTGTTTCAAAATGAACCAACGCCTACCAAAGTGAAGCGATCTCGAAGCGGGGGGAAAATTTTGATCGCCAGCTTTTTTAATTTGACTGGCCACTTGGCCTCAATTCCCTTACGAGATCAAAGAAGCATTAACGCCGAATGGTATACTACCAAATGTTTACCAAAAGTTTTTTCTGTTGTGAGCAACAAGCGACCAAACACAGGGCTCCGCGGACTACTGCTCCACCACGACAATGCGCCTGCACACACCGCGCTCAAAACGAGGGACTTCCTGGACAGCACACCAGTCAAACTCCTGGGTCACCCTCCTTACAGCCCTGATCTAGCACCGTGTGACTTCTTTTTATTTCCAAAAATAAAAAATCAGCTCAAGGGGATACAATTTTCGTCGCCGGAAGATGCGCTGGCTGCGTTCGAGCAGGCTGTAAACGAGGTGTCTACGGCGGACTGGAAAAAGTGTTTTGAAAATTGGTTCAGACGCATGAATCTTTGTATGGAGGCTGGTGGAGAGTACTTTGAAAAGATTTAATAAAAATATATGTACCTGTAAAACAATTTTTTTTAGTGTCGCAAATCTTTCTGAGTGTCCCACGTATTTAGAACGTTTCAAAACATTGATTGATGTTTAAGGTGACTATAGAAGCCAAGTGGCGCCGCCATCAGTAAATAAATTATAACTCATTTATAACACAATGAATCGAAAATCTGGTCGAGCTGACTGCAGTAATAGTTACTACCATAGGTCAGCTAGAAGAGATTTCTTTTTAGAGATAAGCTGTACCTGTTGTGCTATTGATTTTTTTATGTTTGTGTCCTCTGTATGATCATTTGTGCAATAAACTGTTAAATAAATAAATAATAGTTATAAAGATAATTTAGAACGTTATAAATTAGCGATTCATTGTTCTTTGTAGTTACAGCAAGAAAAAATGCGAATAACGGCCACCAACGGCAAATTGTCTACCTGTTACTACAACTAACTAAGAATCGAAAACTTATAACGTTCTATTTATTTATTTACTGTTTATTGCACACAAGTAAAACGAGAAAGACAATACACAAGGAATAACGACACCACAGGTACAGCTTATTTCTACTACGAAATTTCTTTTCTACTATTACTTGAGTCTGTTGGACCGGATTTTCGATTCACTGCGTTTTTAGTGAATTGTGTTTTTTTTTACACTTTCGAGTGATCAGAAACCACAAAACTGTTCGCTACTTTTAAATACCATTTAAATTTCTTCCATGCTGGACTGGGAGAGATAGAAAAACATAGAATGGTCCAGCTGCCCTTCCTCCTGGGCATACTGTTGAAGTCAGCAAAAGGGACTCGAGGGTTACAGTGTATTGTAATTTAGGCGATGGGCTGACAACCTGTCACTACAGCAATATACCTAAAATTCTATCTTAAATAACCCTCAAAACTTTGTCAGACGTGGCGGGACGACCTTTGTTTGGGTCGTTTGCGCTCTGCCTACCCCATTAGGGATAAAGGCGTGATTATATGTATGTATGTGATATTTTTTACACTTTCGAGTGATCAGAAACCACAAAACTGTTCGCTACTTTTAAATGCCTATTAATGTTTATGTTCCCCATTAAGGTTTGGAGTTCCGTCCGTGGGTGCGCGTGTGTGGCCGCCTGCAGGCGCACCTGGCCGCGTGCGCCACCCCGCTGGCGGCCGGACAGGGCAGCCTCGCCAACAACATCAAACAGGTAATGCCCGCCTTCTGTCGAGTGGTTATCGAATGTTTAAACCCAAGGAACCTTGGTGTCAGAGTTTTAAACCGCCTGGTAGCACAACTATTAGGCCTCTCACATGGTTTGAGTAACGACCACTATCAAAGACAGCGACCGGGACCGACGGCTTAACGTACCCTCCGAAGCACGAAATCTTTTTATTTTCAGACAATCAGGTGATTCAGCCTGCAATGTCCTAACCAAACTGGGGAAAAATTCACAAAGTGATAAATTCTCAAATATCAACTTATTGTTTCCCCCCTGGGAATCGAACCCAGGACCTCCAGATCGGGAGTCCATGGCACTAGCCACTAGACCGCGGAGGCTGGAATGCCCCCCTGTAGTGGAGATACGTCACTCTCCATCCATTCATTAGTCATAGTCTAGATATAAGGTATTGTCAGTACATAGTATAAAACAAAGTCGCTTTCTCTGTCCCTATATCCCTGTATACGCTTAGATCTTTAAAACTACGCAACTGATTTTGATGCGGTTTCTTTTAATGGATAGAGTGAGTCAAGAGGAAGGTTTATATGTATGAGACATGCATAATATAGTAGAGAAACACTGATGATTTTCGTGCGAAGCCGGGGCGGGTCGCTAGTATTCTATAATCGTGAGCATTATAGGTCTGAACACTGCGCACTGCGTTTGTCAATATCCTCCCCCAACAGCCAACATCGCACCCCAAGGGACCTCATGGAGGTCTAAGGGAGCCCCGAGGCCCCACAGTGCCCAATTAGTTTCTAGTGCCTCAAGGGGCCCTCAGTGATTACAGTGCCCAAACTGCTCCAAGGGCCAACAGTTACTAAATGCCCCAAGGCACGACTCTAGGGCCCCTAGTGCTCCAAGTGCTCCTATTAGTTGATCAAGTAATAGCTATCACGGAAAAGTAATTAAATAATAAACACACAATTTTTATTTTAATAAATTAAATACAATTGTCAACTTAACACTAAAACTAATTAATACTCATTATAAAATTAGGCGTCAAAAACAATTACAAAATGTCACAATAAATTAATCACAAAGTCAAACTTAAAAACTAACACCTAATCAATCGAAAAGACCGCCCCGAATCGTACCTGGTGGGAATGTACCCATCACACTAGCAGCGTTCCCTCGTTGAATAGCCAACGAGATGTGCTGTACCAGATACGACTCGGCGCGGGGGTCAGAACAGTTTTGCCTTAATCGCCGCCCAAGCTCCTTGATAAAAAAATTCGCTTCAGCACACCAAGAGCCTGAAACCTCCACCGCAAAGGGCACAAAGTGATAACCCTGGCACAAGTTGTCGTACTTGAGCCGCTTCTGAGAGGCAGCCCACTCTGCCGCCGCGCCCGTCTTACTCATTGTCGCGGAAGATGCGACGCCGCAAAGGTGCTGAAGCAGGTGGCGTCCCAGATGAGACAACGACCCTTCTCCCATGGTACTAGAGTAAGTCCATCAGGGCGCTTGCCATCGAGGCGACTAAGACCTGGCGGCTCAAGTGTGCAGGGAATATCGGCAGAGACCAAGGCACGCCGTATAATATCGTTGAGCATGTGGTGCCGTGGAAATCTTCCCGCACTTTTACCACAGCTCAACCCGTGGTATGCTCTACTGTCTAACGACCCACCGCATTTGCACACATGAGGCTCGCACACATCGCACCCAAGTCTAAGAGCCACTGCTATCCTCAAGGTGCCGCCATCCAGAATGGTACCCAAGTTTGGAGAAGGAAACGTGTGTAACCAGGCACCAGCCTCATACTGGGTTGCCGCCTTCAGGCGGGCGATGTCTGGTCCAGAAGCAGACTCCAAAAGCCCTCCGAAGACAACCTTGCAGACAGGGTCGTCCCATTGGCGCTGCATCGTAGGGTTTTCTGGATGAGATGTTGAAGGGCACATACGGGACCAGGCAATTAAAGCCTCACTCGCGAACGGAATACTGATTTGGTCACCCTGTAATTGGAATATGTTAGTAACCAGATCAGTTACTCCACTCGCCGAGGCCAAAAAAGCCGGCACACCCACATCACGCATCCTCCTCACCCCCAATCCTCCGTGACGCACGGGTAATGAAGCCTGCCCCCACTGAGAGTCGTTAAGGTGTACGTTGAGGATGCTGCCCAAAGTGTTCCTGAGGTCATCATCCAGAAGTGTGACCTCATCCGGAAACAACCAAGTGGGGGCAGTCCTCATAACGTACACCAGCTTTGGCAATGAAAGACAACTCCTAAAGAGTGTCAATGCCATGTGGGGGGGCAGCTGCAACAAGTGCTTCCGCGCCTCCGACAGAATACGCATTTTACTTTGCAGCGCCTACGGCACTGCCTCCTGGAGAACTGGGGCTCCCAATAAATCAAAATCTAACCGGTCTAGAATTTTGATGCCGGGAACGAGGCCCAGGAGCTCAGCAGAGCTAGTTAACGCTGCAGCACTACATGGAAAGAGCTCGCATTTTGATGTATTTACTACCAGGCCCAGCTCTTCCAGTCCTGGTATAAGAGCAGCAAGGTCCCTGGCCACGACATCCGGTGGGCCACCAACAGTGCCGTCGTCGAGGTACCACAGATTGAGGGGGGCCTCTAAGGAATGGATCAAACTGTTGATGGCCAAGCTGAAAACAAGGGGTCCTAAAGGATCACCTTGCTGTGCGCCCACCTGAGAAGTAATTATTTGTCCGTTGTACGCCAAATTGCTGGAATCAACATAACACTGGCGAAGGAAAGGATATAAAATGGGGACCTTATCTTTCACCTCAGTCAGTACTACATCCCTCTC
Source organism: Scrobipalpa costella (assembly GCA_949820665.1). NCBI lineage: Eukaryota > Metazoa > Arthropoda > Insecta > Lepidoptera > Gelechiidae > Scrobipalpa > Scrobipalpa costella. The sequence goes on along the minus strand of OX463323.1, from coordinate 8,646,939 downwards.
CACCGAGTTGAATGCGTTCTTTAGGTCCACCTTTAGAATCACATTATCAGCGTTAGTAGGATTCATGGCAAAAGCCCGAGTGGCGTGAATGGCCGCTTCACAACCCAATGGGGTACCGAAACCGAGTTGGTGAGGTTGTAAGGTCGTTGCTATTTTGTCTTTAACGGCTCGACATCCCAATTTGGCCACTAGGCGGCGCAACGAACTACCAACAGCAATTGGTCTAATGCCCCCGTCTTTTTTAATCAACGCACAAAGTGATGCGCCATATAAAAAAGGACAAACCTCAGTGTTAAGCTTGCCCCCCAAAAGAAAGTTGCAGAGGTTGGTGAGTGAGCTGAGCAAACGCTTCCCGTTGTCCCCAGCTGAACATGAAACAAGTTCTTTTAAGTGTTGGGGACGTAAACCGTCCAAACCTGCTGCAGAACTTGCATGGAAGGACCCAAGGGCCAACGATACATCGTCGGAGGTCACCGTCAGACAGGTTGAATTATCATCCGGCGCTGGTGGAACGATGTTTGGTCTAGAGGGGGCCGGATGCTTTTCTTTCAGACTGGCCAGTGTATCAGGTGTTGATGGAGCCAAAGTACACTCAGACGTGAGCAATCTTACCGCGCCTCTCAAATCTCCATCATGAACCTTGGCCTCCACCAGCTTATAAATTGATGGACATTTTATACCTCCATCTCTGGGTGTCACTATCAGTGTCTGTGGCATGTCAACATTTCTTTTAACATAGCTAGTTAAGGAGCCCTTTTCCCCTGAATCGGGCGCCCTCAGCACAGAATATGCGAAGGTTAAAAGGTTTTGCCAATCATTTACCTCATTCGTACTAAGGCAAGATTCTATTACAGAGGCGAGCTTGCCCGCTACGAGGCATCTGGCACCCTTGGGAATGTGCTTTAACACTCGCGCGTTTGCCCTTAGTTGTACAAGGTTATCGAGAGCAGATGATACTGGCGCAGCTGCCGGGCCAGGACCAAAAACATCAGGTTCTTGTTGAGGTGGAGGAACGGGCCAATGCTTGCGAAGACGCAAGCATTGGCCATATAAGAATATGAATAGCCAAACCGCGTTTATTGACATAAGTTTTCGTAGAACTTGGGGGGCAAAGTGGGCACAAAATCCTTGCGGTTACATCCATATTACAAAAAGACTAGAATGAGAAAAAGAAAAATATGTAGAAATAAAATGTCACAATTATAATTAGAATTCACTAAATCATACATAGCCGCAGCATAAATAAAAAAAAATGTAGAATAAAATAATAAAAAAAGCCTCAAAATATGCCTAAATAAAATTACAATATAACATGTCAATCCATATAAAAGACAATTAATAGTGGAATTTCATTGAAATAAATATAAATATCAAAACATGTCAATTAAAGAAAAAAAATTAATGATATAAGTAGGTATCACAGCGAAAGTAAGACTTATGTAACAAAACTAATACATATTGCGCAAAATTGATCAATAATTAATTATAACAAGATCATAGCTATCTTAGGCAAAATAGGTCAATCACATAAATTACGACCCCAACGCCCTCCAGTGCCAATGGGTAGAAGCAAATGGACATCACACACAGCCCACCTGGGTTGTGCTCCCGCGCAGTGTCAGGTCGCAAACACGTCGAAGTGGTCCGAGCGTGATACACCGTGCGCTCGTAAATAATTCAGTTTCATGGATAGGTTCTCACCTCATATTATGCATTCATTCTTCCATACTAGCCTGCAAACGAGAGAAAAACATAGAATAAGCCAGCTGCATTTCCTCCGTGGCATGCTATACAAACCAGCTTAGGGATCCGAGGGTTTCAGTATATTGCAATGTAGGCGATGGGCTGACAATCTGTCACTACAGCAATATCCCTACAAATCTACCTTAAATAACCCTCGAAATTTTGTCAGACGCGGCGGAACGACCTTTGTTTAGGTCGTTTACGCTTTACCTACCCCATTTGGGATGAAGGCGTGATTATGTGTATGCATGTAATAATATTATGCATTCATAATTCCAGGCCGACTTGGAAGTGTCAAAGCTGTACGCTAGCATGGTGGAGAAGCAGCGCAACAACGCGCGACACGCGGAGAGGCTGGCCAGGGTGCACGAGGTGGCCAGCCAACTCAGCCGATGTAACTCCTTGCTCCAACAGGTACACTGTTGCACCGATAGATGGCGCTAAACAAGGAACGCGGGCTCAGTCGAAGGCCGCTGATGCTCTGCCTACCCTGTAGCGGAGAGGCTGGCCAGGGTGCACGAGGTGGCCAGCCAACTCAGCCGATGTAACTCCTTGCTCCAACAGGTACACTGTTGCACCGATAGATGGCGCTAAACAAGGAACGCGGGCTCAGGCGAAGGCCGCTGATGCTCTGCCTACCCTGTAGCGGAGAGGCTGGCCAGGGTGCACGAGGTGGCCAGCCAGCTCAGCCGGTGTAACTCCTTGCTCCAACAGGTACACTGTTGCACCGATAGATGGCGCTAAACAAGGAACGCGGGCTCAGGCGAAGGCCGCTGATGCTCTGCCTACCCTGTAGCGGAGAGGCTGGCCAGGGTGCACGAGGTGGCCAGCCAGCTCAGCCGGTGCAACTCCTTGCTCCAACAGGTACACTGTTGCACCGATAGATGGCGCTAAACAAGGAACGCGGGCTCAGTCGAAGGCCGCTGATGCTCTGCCTACCCTGTAGCGGAGAGGCTGGCCAGGGTGCACGAGGTGGCCAGCCAGCTCAGCCGGTGCAACTCCTTGCTCCAACAGGTACACTGTTGCACCGATAGATGGCGCTAAACAAGGAACGCGGGCTCAGTCGAAGGCCGCTGATGCTCTGCCTACCCTGTAGCGGAGAGGCTGGCCAGGGTGCACGAGGTGGCCAGCCAGCTCAGCCGGTGCAACTCCTTGCTCCAACAGGTACACTGTTGCACCGATAGATGGCGCTAAACAAGGAACGCGGGCTCAGTCGAAGGCCGCTGATGCTCTGCCTACCCTGTAGCGGATAGGCTGGCCAGGGTGCACGAGGTGGCCAGCCAGCTCAGCCGGTGCAACTCCTTGCTCCAACAGGTACACTGTTGCACCGATAGATGGCGCTAAACAAGGAACGCGGGCTCAGTCGAAGGCCGCTGATGCTCTGCCTACCCTGTAGCGGATAGGCTGGCCAGGGTGCACGAGGTGGCCAGCCAACTCAGCCGGTGCAACTCCTTGCTCCAACAGGTACACTGTTGCACCGATAGATGGCGCTAAACAAGAAATGCTAGTTCTGAAACGCGGTATTGAACAAAACATTGGCATTTCAATACAAATTGACTGATTGAGGTGAACATTTTATATGGAATTTCAATACAAATTGACTGATTGAGGTGAACATTTTATATGGAAGTAACAACGTTAAGTTATAACGTTCTAAATTATCGTAATTACTATAACTTGATTCTGTTGCACCGGTTTTTCGATTCCCTACGTTTTAAGTGAATTCTTTTTTTGTTACTAATGTGGGCGCCACTTGGCTAGTAACGTTACCATAATTCAACCTTTTCTTACTTTCAGACATTACAAGACATCGAAGAGCTGAATCAACTTCTGCCCGAAGATAAACGCCTGGAGCCCTTCGTATGGGCAGAAGAACTCTAGGAAATTGTATATAAACATCATACAGTTGTTTTAGCCAAGTTTTTATGCAAGAAGTCATTATCTTCGTTAGATACAGTATCGTCACAGCTCGGACACTCCTAACTACAATGTCATTTTGGTCACACATCGACAGACGGCATGTTGCACTTGGCATGTGTTTGTGTGTGTGTTATAAGGGTTGACAAAATTTGTTATACCGGTCATAATCATCACTTGATTAATCTGGTTCTTGATTAAACCAACGTTTTAAAGTAGTTCACTGTAACTTTATAGTTAGAATAGATTAGTTTGCATATTTTGTATTTTGTATGAATTTACTTACCGTCTCTCTTCACTGTGGAATCTAAAAAAGTTCCTACTGGAGTCATATCTTGTGGTAAAAAGACATCCGTACACGGAACAGTATCTAACCATCTTTGGAACACAAAACCTGATTATTTCCGTTACACTGGGAAACATGCGCGCGCCATACCCGCTAAGCGTACGCTCAATGTGACCCACAATCCGGCGCGGAGTGTGACGTATGTCGGACTGGGGAAGGGAGGTGAATGTCCATTCTGTATGTAGTACTATTATATATTCTGTGGTATCGTGATCGTCTTTTCAAACTCTATAGGGGTCAAAAATCGAAATCTTCCTGGCATGTCAGTTTCGGAAGATACGAAACCACAAGAAATCATTAAAATTTTAGTACATATATATAATCACGCCTTTATCCCTAATGGGGTAGGCAGAGCGTAAAGTTTTGAGGGTTATCTTGTAGGTTTAAAATTTGAGTGATGTTAGATAATGACTTTTTGCGATAAGCAGTTTCCCTTGCGGAGTGAGTAGAGCGTCAACGGGCGTTTTCGCTACGTTTAATGAGTTTGGACAAGTTAGTTTTATTTAAAAATAGATTACGAATGTAATATTTTATAATATTTAACTAGCGACCCGCCCCGGCTTCGCACGGAAATCATCAGTGTTTCTCTACTATATTATGCATGTATTATACATATAAACCTTCCTCTTGAATCACTCTATCCATTAAAAGAAACCGCATCAAAATCCGTTGCGTAGTTTTAAAGATCTAAGCATACATAGGGATATAGGGACAGAGAAAGCGACTTTGTTTTATACTATGTAGTGATAAGCACATATATTATTTAACTGTTATTATTTACAACTAAGCTGCACAATATACTCATATGTTACCGTAAATAGCTTCTAAAATTATATAAATAAATGAACTAAGTATTATTTATATATTGTTTTCTTTTTCATAAAATACTTTTTTTTTACTTAAGTATTTTGTTTCTATATGGGTCTTTCAGAAATGGGACACTAATGGCTAGATAAGATAACATACATTCATATAATCACGCCTTTCTCCCTAATGGGGTAGGCAGGATAAGATGGGTCTTAATCTAATAAATCAAAACTAAACTGCATACTCAGTAAAACATTTATTCAGATTCTCTTATAACTATAAAACCACAGGATGAAATACCGGTCGTAAGGGACAGCTTCCCGCAAACTGATAGGGGTTGCTCAGACAACGAAACTGAACAACTTTCACCAGGATATTCTTCCTTGAACATGAAAAATTGTTTTTGAGTTTCCCATACAAAATAGAAAAAGTCCTTTTTACAATTGCTGAAACAATTTCCTGGTGATAGTTGTTTATTTTCGTTGACTGAGCAACCCCTATCAGTTTACAGGACGCTGTCCCTTACACCCGGTATTGACTAGCGATTACTATTATATCAACTTAAAGTTGGTACACGGTACACACAGAAACTACTAAACTGGTACATAACATAACTTTATCTTATAATATAAAACATTTAACACATTTTACACTAAACGATAAACAAGTGGTATTCATAATGAAAACTGCCCTCGACGTTTCGATCCTATACTAGTCTCAATTTAAGCCAGAAGTCAGCTGGAAGAAATTTCTTAGTAGAAATAAGCTGTACCTGTTGTGTCGTTATTCCTTATGTATTGTCTTTCTCATGTTACTTGTGTACAATAAACAGGAAATAAATAAATAAGGGCTAACCCTCCTTTCAATACAAACAAGTAAGCCGATCAGTTTTCATTATATTCAATACATTAGACCTGAGATTCATAAGGTCGAATATGCAATACTTTTTATATAGTACATCCGACCTTATGCTTCTCAGGTACCCAATGTGACTATAAGAAACAAAGTTGGAGCTATCCGGGGCACGGGGGGTACGGGGGCACGTGCCCCCCAGAACGGTGTTCTTTTGTACTATAGAGGTGCCTTCACAGTAAATACTTGTGCCCCCCCAGAAAGAAATCTTGGATCCGCCCTTGATACAAGGTGTGAGGAACAGCTTCCCGCAAACTGATAGAGATTGCTCAGTCAACGAAACTGAACAACTTTCACCAGGAAATTCTTTCAGGAATTGAAATACCAATTGTCTACTCGAGGTGGAGATTTTGTATGCGAAAGTCCTAATTTTATTTTCATACATACATACATATAATCTCGCCTTTATCCCTAATGGGGTAGGCAGAGCGTAAACGACCTAAACAATGGTCGTTCCGCCACGTCTGACATAGTTTTGAGGGCTATTTAAGATAGAATTCTAGGTATATTGCTGTAGTGACAGGTTGTCAGCCCATCGCCTAAATTACAATATACTGAAACCCTCGGATCCCCTAGCTGGATCTTACAGCATGCCCAGGAGGCAATGCAGCTGGCACGTTCTATGTTTTACTCTCGCTCCCAGACCAGCATGGAAGTAGACCAGATGGTTTATTTTCATTTCCTGAATAAAATACTGGCGAAGTAATTTCGTTGACTGAGCAACCCCTATCAGCGTGCGGGACGCCGTCCCTTACACTTGGATTTTGGAAATTATACCAACTTACGTTATACAATCAATCACAATTAAAATCAATATTACAATCTTATGTTATATTAATAACAAACAACATACTAGGAATATGCTGTTATCTTAACTTAATTAACTAATAAAACAAAATTAAATTAAATTAAACTACTTTAATGAGATAAAATACCTCCAAAGGTACAAATACACAAGTGCTTAGGAAAAAGCATGCAAGTATCCTTCACGGGGTAGACAGAACGTCAGTTGCCTCATAAAAGATCATATTCTTGTAGTTTTGAGGGTTATTAAGAAAGTTATTTAGTGATAAAATGGTAGCAATTCGTACTTGCAAAAATCACGACTTAACTAATATGTCTATACCTGTTATTTTCTATCATGAGATAAAAGAAAGGGATGGGAATCATTTTAGTCAAGATTTAGTTAAGTCGTGCCCTTAACGAATCAATAGCATTGTCAGCAAGTTGGAAACCCTAAGAGAAGTATGCCTGGAAGAGAAGCGTCTGGTACATTCTATCATTTTTTAAATCTTTTGCCCGGAAGAGAAGCGTCTGGTACATTTTATGATTTTTAAAATCTTTTCCAATCCACCACGGAACTAACAATAATATTTTAATTAATTTTAGCAAAAATGGCTTTCAGAATTGAGTGAACTTGTTTTAGTTTGAACATTGAAATATATAAATAAAATGTATGTATAATGATCATTATTATATTCATAATTTACTTATTTCTATTAAAGTTATTATAAAATTGGTGTCTTATTTATGGACAATTATTAGATTCAGTTTATATTACATACATACATATAATCACGCCTTTATCCCTAATGGGGTAGGTAGAGCGTAAACGACCCAAACAAAGGTCGTTCCGCCACGTCTGACAAAGTTTTGAAGGTTATTTAAGATAGATTTGTAGGTATATTGCTGTAGTGACAGGTTGTCAGCCCATCGCCTAAATTAGAATATACTGAAACCCTCGGATCCCTTAGCTGGTTTTTACAGCATACCCGGGAGGAAATGCAGCTGGCACATTCTATGTTTTTCTCGCTCCCAGGCCAGCATGGAAGAAATTTATATTATATTTATAGTTTATATTACATCTTAAAATTACCGAAACATTTAACTTAACTATAATATTTTCTTTATTGTATATTGTACTATAAATTTTGTAATAAAACATGAAAACACGTGGTGTAAGGGACAGCGTCCCGCAAACTGATACTCTGTCCGTTACACCCTGTATAGAAAGGAAAAATTCCTATAATTTCAAAATAACTTGATATAATATGGCCAATTCGTTCGTATGTGCACAAAATCACAATATCTTGACTAAAATCGTTACCTGTCATTTTCTGTCACAGACTAGAAAGAAAACTGAAAAACGTGCTTTGTTATACATACATACATAAAATTACTCCTTTATCCCTTACGGGGTAGGCAAAGCGTTATACGCCTCGTAAAAGGCGCTTTCGCCACGTCTAACAAAAATTGAGGGCAATTTTAGATTGTAATATGTATTGCTATAGTGACAGGTTGTCAGCCCATCGCCTAAATTACAATACACTGTAACCCTCAAGTTCCTTTCGCTGACTTCTACAGCATGCCCGGGAGGAAGGGCAGCTGGAACATTCTATGTTTGTAGAGTTCTGCATTACAAGTATATTCTGCATTTAAAAGTAGCGAACAGTTTTGTGGTTTCTGATCACTCGAAAGAGTAAAAAAAAGTTGATATTTGGCAATTTATTACTTTGTGAGGTTTTTCCCAGTTTGGTTAGGACATTGCAGACTGTACCACCTGATTGTCCGAAAAGAAAAAAGATTCCGTGCTTCGGAGGGCACGTTAAGCCGTCGGTCCCGGTCGCTGTCTTTGACAGTAGTCGTTACTCAAACCATGTCAGAGGCATATTAGCTTGTGCTACGGTTTGAAAACTCTGACAGGATTCATCGGGTAATTCGACTCGAAAATCCACTCGCTAAGAAGAAGAAGAGTGAAGCGGCCAGTGCTAAGCATTGGCGGCTTGAAACCTCTGACCTAATCTAGGATTGGGTCTGGTTTCCCTTCTGGGTTGCGGAGGTCAGATGAAAAAAAACTGTGTAAAAACCAGTACCCTCGTACAATCACCTAGATTAGGGAGGCGACCCCGAGAGATACGGGACAAGGCGACGGGAGTAATGATGTTTACTCTTAAAGAGTTTATTAGTGTTTGTTGGCGTGATGAAGTGTTCGGTGTGTTTTAAGGGACTGACGACATAAGAGATGAGTGCTCTACGAGGCACGGAATATTATTTCAAAGTTAATGAACATACACACATACATATAATCACGCCTTTATCCCTAATGGGGTGGGCAGAGCGTAAACGACCTAAACAAGGGTCGTTCCGCCACGTCTGACAAGGTTTTGAGGGTTATTTACAATATATTTGTAGGTATATTGCTGTAGTGACAGATTGTCAGCCCATCGCCTAAATTATAATATACTGAAACCCTCGGATCCCTTAGCTGGTTAATGAACATACATACATATAATCACGCCTTTATCCCTAATGGGGTAGGCAGAGCGTAAACGACATAAACAAAGGTCCTCGACGCCGTCTGACAAAGTTTTGAGGGTTATTTAAGATAGAATTCTAGGTATATTGCTGTAGTGACAGGTTGTCAGCCAATCGCCTAAATTACAATACACTGAAACCCTCGAATCCCTAAGCTGGTTTTTACAGCATGCCCGGGAGGAGATGCAGCTGGCACATTCTATGTTTTTCTATCGCTTCCAGTCCAGCATGGAAGAAATGTGAAGAAAGGTTAATGAACTGTGGAAATAATTATGAAATATGATTTTTTTGTTTAGTGGTTTCTCATATTTTGGAGTTACAATTGATTGTACTGCAGAACTCTACAATGCAGTTTCATGGCGCCATTGTAGAGTTCTGCATTACTGATTTAATGCTATCACACTTTTATTCGGTCTGCTGTAAGAAATTTCTTTGTAGAAATAAGCAGTGCCTGTTGTGTCTTAATTCCTTATGTAATTGTTATGTGTATGTTTATGTGTACAATAAACTGTTTTAATTAAATTAAATTATAATTAAATTGAGTAGTGATCATTCGATTTCCGTCAAGAACGGTCGCGTCGCACACGCTCTTGTGCTAGATAGTGCTCGGGTAATGCGCTGACGCAGCAGCCTTCGGTTCGTCACGTATGGTCGCGAGCGGCCGCCGCGATGACGCAGTTATTAATAGTGAATCACAGCAAAAAATTGTAAACAGTGTTAAGGCGAAGCCATAGTTAAGAATTATTGCAATTATGGCTCCATCATCACCAACAATTAAACTGAAAACTGAAACAGAACATCTTTTATATAAACACTACAGCGAAGAAAAGAGAGAACGGGAAAATCTCCAACTTTTGGTTGAAGACCTCAAAGGTCACATAGAACAACTTCAGAAGCAGTTGCAAAACATCCAGGAGCAAAAAAGTGCAGACCAGGAAGATAATAATGATCATACTGAGAAGCAGATGCAAGGTCAGTATGAAACAGATGAAGAAGAACTTGCAAGGGAAACAGAGTGGGTACGACAGAAAAGTAGAAAAAAGAGGAAATTGAATAATTCCCCATCCCCTCCACCACCTCAAGATCCCCAAAATGGAAAAGTGCAAAAACAGCCTTTACCACCTATTGTTGTAGAAAACATTAAAAATTACCAGGAATTTTACGATTTCCTTTCGAAAATTTCAACTAAAGATTCGTTCATCGTAAAAATGTTGAACAGAGAAAAAGTTAAAGTCAACACCTACAATGATGACTCATACCGAGCTATTACTAAGTTATTGTTAGAGAACAACTGCCTCTGGTATTCATATGAAAACAAGCAAGATAGGCCAATTAGAGTAATGGCCAAAAATTTGCATTCTTCGTGTTTACCAAAAAGGATACTTGAAGATCTGACTTCTAAAGGATTTAAAATAGAGGATGCGGTCAACAAGCTGAGCTGGAAGAGCAAAGAACCTCTAAACATGTTCATGCTTTCTTTTAAAAAAGACGAAGATATAAAGAATATCTACGGAATCAAATCTATACTAGGCTGTAAGGTAGATATACAGCCATTAAAAACATCAAGACTTATACCACAGTGCAAAAGGTGTCAAGCATATGGCCACACACAGAAATACTGCTCTAAAGAACCAAGGTGCGTTAAGTGCACTGGCAAGCATCTAACTAAAGATTGCAGTAAACCAGCGGAAGCAAAACCAAAATGCGTTCATTGTGGAGAGCCTCATCCAGCTAACTATAGAGGATGCATTGTGGCTAAAGAGCTGCAAGATATTAAAAATAAAAGCATGAAAAAGAATGTGCCAACATCTGATCGTCATGTTCCAATTGCAAACAAAGCAAAGGGACCTAGTACAAGTAAATTGGCCACTAAAAATGTAACTTATGCAACAATGGCAAAAGGAGCGCAGAAACAACAATCTCCTCAGTCTCAAAATAAACCGTCGGAACAGAATATGGAAGAAAAAATTAATACCATCCTAAATCTGTTAACCAACTTTGATGAAAGGTTAAAGAAACTTGAAGGTAGTAATAAAGCAGCTACCAAACAAAAGTTACAGAAATGAATAACGCGCTAAAAATCATGGCATGGAATGCAAATGGGCTGTTAAAGCATAAGAACGAACTAACAGCAGTCCTACATATAGAAAACTTTGACATATGCCTTATCTCTGAGACACACTTTAACCGAGAATCTCACGTGGAAATCAAAGGTTATAGAATATTTCACGCACTACATCCCCTCAATACATCAAGAGGAGGAAGTGCGATCATGATAAAGGAGAACATCTGCCATCACGAAGTTCATAAATGTGAACAAGAAGATATACAAGCAGTGGCGATCAGTGTCAAAACAAAACAATGTCCTATCACTATATCAGCTATATACTGTCCGCCAAGGCATTCCTTGAAAACAGATCAATACAAAAGCTTTTTAAAAAATCTTGGAAATAGATTCATACTAGGAGGTGATTTCAATGCCAAGAACACCTACTGGGGATCAAGATTGACCACAACCAAAGGGAGAGAGCTAATGTGCGCAATAAGAGACTTACGTTGCAAAACTTTATCAACTGGAAAACCTACATACTGGCCAACCGATAAACTAAGGATTCCAGATTTAATAGACTTCTTTATATATAAGAATATATCACCGAATTTACTTCACATTGAGGAAGGTCTTGATATGAACTCAGACCATTCACCTATCATACTAACTCTAAGTGAGAGTATTATGCTGAGAGAAAGCTTCCCTACTTTAGTAAATAAAAATACTGATTGGGAAAGCTTTAAAACAGACTTAGACTCAGTGATAGATTTAAAAGTTCCGCTAAAAAGTCAAGAGGATCTAGACCGTGAAATTAGAAAAATTATTGTAGATATTCAGCAATGTGCTTGGAAAAATACACCTATTATCAAAAAAAGGGTCAGGCCTAACTATTTTCCACCAGAAATAAGAAAACTTGTAGCTAAAAAAAGGCAACAGAGACAGATATGGCACCAAACAAGATATCCGGAAGATAAAAAGATACTGAACAACCTTTCAAAAAGATTGAAAAGAACTATACAAGACTTTGAAGATGAAAAAATGGATACCTTTCTTAGTGAATTAACAAGCGATCGTACTACAGACTACTCTCTGTGGAAAACCACCAAAAGCTCAAAAAAACCTATAATACATATCCCACCTATCAAAACTGTTAATGGGGGGTGGGCAGTTAGTAACGAGCAAAAAGCAATTAGGTTTGCGCAACATCTGGAGGAAATCTTCAAGCCCAATGAAGGAAATGATCATCTTCCCTTGGTAGATAAAATAACAAGTAATGAACTGGAAATAAAACTCGTTACTCCCAGAGAAGTTTTCTATGCTATGACCTAATTACCGGGGAAATCCTTAAAAACCTTCCCCGTAAAGCTATAGTTAAGTTAACCACAATTATCAATGCTACATTTCGGCTGAAGTATGTTCCTGATGTGTGGAAAGTGGCTGAGGTCATAATGATACCGAAACCGGGTAAACCACCAAATGTCACAACCTCATACAGGCCTATCTCTTTGTTGCCGATCATGTCAAAACTATTTGAAAAACTTCTCCTGAAACGTTTAAAACCTATAATAGAGGAGAAAAACTTAATTCCAGATTACCAATTTGGATTCAGAGAAAAACATTCAACAATAGACCAAGTACATAGAATAACTAGCATAATTGAAAAGGCATTAGAAAAAAAAAATGTTTGTACTACAGTCTTCTTAGATGTAGCGCAAGCATTTGACAAAGTGTGGCATGAAGGGCTTATACACAAACTAAGAAAAATGCTCCCACAACAGTTTACTGACATCTTAGAGTCTTACATATCAGAACGTATGTTTAGAGTAAGACTTGATGATGCATATTCAGAACTAAAGCCGATAAAAGCTGGAGTACCGCAAGGAAGCGTCCTAGGTCCCGTCCTGTACTTATTGTACACTTGTGATATTCCTGAGTTAGAAAATAGCATCATCGCAACATTTGCTGATGATACAGCTATAATGGCTACAGGTGCCTATCATAAAGAAGCAGTGGAGAAGGTGCAAATAGCCGTCAATACCGTATTTGACTGGACAAAGAAATGGCGAGTGAAACTAAACGACACAAAATCTGTCCACATAGACTTCACAAATAAAAAACTCAATTATCATCCGGTTTACATAAACAATCATGTAATACCTTATGAAAATAAAGCCAAATACCTGGGAATGACATTAGATGCGAAGCTTCGCTGGAAAGCACATGTCAAAAAAAAACGAGAAGAGCTAGAACTTCGCTACAATGCCATGTACTGGCTTATTGGAAAGCGCTCTTCATTATCAGTTCAAAACAAAATACTTCTGTATAAACAAGTCCTCATGCCTGTTTGGACTTATGGTAGCCAGCTTTGGGGCTGCACCAAACAAAGTAATATTAGTATAATACAACGCTTTCAAAACAAAGTACTCAGAGGAATCGTAAATGCTCCCTGGTACATAAGAAATGACGACTTACATCGGGACCTCAAAGTACACCTCGTCACTGACATAATTAAAAAGAACGCCGAAGCTCACGAACGCAGACTTCATCATCATGTGAATGTCGAGGCCATCCAGCTCCTCGATAACACGGACATAGTGAGAAGACTGAAGAGGACAAAACCTTTTGAGTTAGTTTAGTGAAGTGTTAGTTTAAAAAAGTACAATAACAACAATAGTGAGTGCTACTATCCATAAAGAACACAAGAACAAAGTGTCTTCCCCTTAATAGAGACAATAAGAAAAGTGTTAATGGACACATTCTTAGAATTACTCAACCTAGCATAATAAGTTAGATGTAAATTACTCATTAGCCTTAGTAGGCTAGATCGTAATATGAAATGTTGCTACCTTTCTAGGTACACCATTAAAAAAAAAAAAAAAAAAAAAAAAAAAAAAAAATTTAATTCATTCATTTGGCAGCACCAGGTCGTCGCAATATTAAGTATGGATTTGACAGTTCACTATGTACTGAAAAGACATTTCTGATACGAACTCAAACGTCAGTCTCAAGTGCTCTTTATAAATACGGGCCTTAGTTTCACTGAGCCATTGTAGAGTTCAGTTTGTGTTTGTTTGCTTGCGTGTTTTAAGATATTATTGGTATGTTTTGAGAGTTTATTGGTATTTTATGTCTTTGTTGTTGTGTTTTAAGTGTTTGTGGTTATGTTTTAAGTGTTTATTGCTGTGTTTTAAGTGTTTATTGGTATGTTTATAGTGTTTGCTGGTATGTTTTAAGTGTTTGTTGTTATGTTTTAAGTGTTTATTGTTATGTTTGTTGGTGTGTTTTAAGTGTTTGTTGGTGTGTTTTAAGTGTTTGTTGGTGTGTTATAAGTGTTTATTGGTATGTTTTAAGTGTTTGCTGGTATATTTCAAGAGTTTATTGGTATGTCCTAAGTGATTGTTGACGTGATGAAATGTTTTGAGGGACTAACGGCATAAAGTGCCCTCCGAAGCACGGGGTATTATTACATATCTTGTCATTCATCCGGTAGCACCAGGTCGTCGCAATATTCCCCCAGGAAGCCCAGGAACAGGGCGAGCTGCGGGTCCGCGCGACCCCCCGGGATGCTGCTGATGGCGTCCCCCACGGAGCGCAGCCACGCCGATAGCGGGGCTAACACCTCCTGGCATACAAACAAACAGATCCATATATTCTTCTTCTTCTTCTGTCGAGTGGGTATCGAGTCTATCGACCTGATGAACCCTGGTGTCAGAGTTTTAAAACCGCCTAGTAGCACAACTATCAGGCCTCTGACATGGTTTTGTGTAACGACCACTATCAAAGACAGCGACCGGGACCGGGACCGACGGCTTAACGTGCCCTCCGAAGCACGAAATCTTTATTCTTTTCGGACAATCAGGTGATTCAGCCTGCAATGTCCTACCCAAACTGGGGAAAAATTCACAAAGTGATAAATTCTCAAATATCAACTTTGTGTTTTACCCCCTGGGAATCGAACCCAGGACCTCCGGATCGGGAGTCTATGGCACTAGCCACTAGACCACGGAGGCAGTTAATCCATATATTAAATCCTTTATTGTTTTAAGAATTAAACATAAAAGTAAACTTCTTTTCGATTCGAGGCAAACTCAATTTAAATTATTGTAACTCAAGTAAACTTAAAAATTGAAACAATAGGCGAGCTTATCTCTATAAGAGATCTCTTCTAACCAACCTAATGAGGATGAAAGACGAAACAGATATAATAAACGTAATAACGTTAATAATTATGGTAATACTATCATCATTCCCTTGCCCTTATCCCATTATTTGTGGTCGGCGCAGTATGTTTTCTTCTTCCATTCATCCATGTCAGCCGTCAGTTCGACATTAACACCTGTTTTCAACATATCATCTTTCACACAGTCCATCCATCTTTTCTTCGGTCGTCCTCTCCCAACATATCCGTCCACATTCAAATTCAATACCCTTTTACCGATATGACTTTCATCCCTCCGCATTACATGTCCATACCACGCAAGCCGATTTCCTCTCATCTTTTCTGTTATGGGCGCAACTTTCAAGTTTCCTCTTGTGTACACATTCCTTATCTTGTCCATTCTTGTTACTCCACACATCTTCATCTTTTCTGTTATGGGCGCAACTTTCAAGTTTCCTCTTGTGTACACATTCCTTATCTTGTCCATTCTTGTTACTCCACACATCTTCATCTTTTCTGTTATGGGCGTAACTTTCAAGTTTCCTCTTGTGTACACATTCCTTATCTTGTCCATTCTTGTTACTCCACACATCTTCATCTTTTCTGTTATGGGCGCAACTTTCAAGTTTCCTCTTGTGTACACATTCCTTATCTTGTCCATTCTTGTTACTCCACACATCTTCATCTTTTCTGTTATGGGCGTAACTTTCAAGTTTCCTCTTGTGTACACATTCCTTATCTTGTCCATTCTTGTTACTCCACACATCTTCATCTTTTCTGTTATGGGCGTAACTTTCAAGTTTCCTCTTGTGTACACATTCCTTATCTTGTCCATTCTTGTTTCTCCACACATCTTCATCTTTTCTGTTATGGGCGCAACTTTCAAGTTTCCTCTTGTGTACACATTCCTTATCTTGTCCATTCTTGTTACTCCACACATCTTCATCTTTTCTGTTATGGGCGTAACTTTCAAGTTTCCTCTTGTGTACACATTCCTTATCTTGTCCATTCTTGTTACTCCACACATCTTCATCTTTTCTGTTATGGGCGCAACTTTCAAGTTTCCTCTTGTGTACACATTCCTTATCTTGTCCATTCTTGTTACTCCACACATCTTCATCTTTTCTGTTATGGGCGTAACTTTCAAGTTTCCTCTTGTGTACACATTCCTTATCTTGTCCATTCTTGTTACTCCACACATCTTCATCTTTTCTGTTATGGGCGTAACTTTCAAGTTTCCTCTTGTGTACACATTCCTTATCTTGTCCATTCTTGTTACTCCACACATCTTCATCTTTTCTGTTATGGGCGTAACTTTCAAGTTTCCTCTTGTGTACACATTCCTTATCTTGTCCATTCTTGTTACTCCACACATCTTCATCTTTTCTGTTATGGGCGCAACTTTCAAGTTTCCTCTTGTGTACACATTCCTTATCTTGTCCATTCTTGTTACTCCACACATCTTCATCTTTTCTGTTATGGGCGTAACTTTCAAGTTTCCTCTTGTGTACACATTCCTTATCTTGTCCATTCTTGTTACTCCACACATCTTCATCTTTTCTGTTATGGGCGTAACTTTCAAGTTTCCT
This sequence comes from Scrobipalpa costella, assembly GCA_949820665.1. Classification (NCBI taxonomy): domain Eukaryota; kingdom Metazoa; phylum Arthropoda; class Insecta; order Lepidoptera; family Gelechiidae; genus Scrobipalpa; species Scrobipalpa costella. The sequence goes on along the minus strand of OX463323.1, from coordinate 8,630,101 downwards.
CTTGTGTACACATTCCTTATCTTGTCCATTCTTGTTACTCCACACATCTTCATCTTTTCTGTTATGGGCGTAACTTTCAAGTTTCCTCTTGTGTACACATTCCTTATCTTGTCCATTCTTGTTACTCCACACATCTTCATCTTTTCTGTTATGGGCGCAACTTTCAAGTTTCCTCTTGTGTACACATTCCTTATCTTGTCCATTCTTGTTACTCCACACATCTTCATCTTTTCTGTTATGGGCGTAACTTTCAAGTTTCCTCTTGTGTACACATTCCTTATCTTGTCCATTCTTGTTACTCCACACATCTTCATCTTTTCTGTTATGGGCGTAACTTTCAAGTTTCCTCTTGTGTACACATTCCTTATCTTGTCCATTCTTGTTACTCCACACATCTTCATCTTTTCTGTTATGGGCGTAACTTTCAAGTTTCCTCTTGTGTACACATTCCTTATCTTGTCCATTCTTGTTACTCCACACATCTTCATCTTTTCTGTTATGGGCGTAACTTTCAAGTTTCCTCTTGTGTACACATTCCTTATCTTGTCCATTTTTGTTACTCCACACATCTTCATCTTTTCTGTTATGGGCGTAACTTTCAAGTTTCCTCTTGTGTACACATTCCTTTTCTTGTCCATTCTTGTTACTCCACACATCTTCATCTTTTCTGTTATGGGCGTAACTTTCAAGTTTCCTCTTGTGTACACATTCCTTATCTTGTCCATTCTTGTTACTCCACACATCTATCTCAGCATTCGCATCTCAGCAGCATGAAGCTTTCTTTCATTCATTACTTTCATCATCCAACTAATACTAATACACATATAATTCAATAAAATAAACTAATACATAACAATATCAATCATCTCCCTAGCCTTATCCCGTATCTGACGGGGTCGGCTACCTAATCTAGGGGATTGAACGAGGGTACTGGTTTTTACACAGAGCGACTGCAATCTGACCTCCGCAACCCAGAAGGGAAACCAGACCCAATCCTAGATTAGGTCAGAGTTTTTAAGCCGCCAATGCTTAGCACTGGCCTCTGATATGGCTTAACGACTAATATCTACGGTATTCAACGATATTAACCGGGACCAACGGCTTAACGTGCCTTCCGAAGCACTGAAAAAGCGCCGAATAAACGTACATATGAAATTCGAAAGCCGAAAAACACATTGGTACGTGGTGGGTTTCGAACCACGACCTCCCGCTCAGGAGGCAGCGGCCCTATCCACTACACCATCGGGCTCAATACATAACAATATCAATATGATATATAAATAAATAGTATAAAAGATACTAGCGACCCGCCCCGGCTTCGCACGGAAATCATCAGTGTTTCTCTACTATATTATGCGTGTATTATACATATAAACCTTCCTCTTGAATCACTCTATCCATTAAAAGCGCATCAAAATCCGTTGCGTAGTTTTAAAGATCTAAGCATACATAGGGATATAGGGACAGAGAAAGCGACTTTGTTTCATACTATGAAGTGATTTGCGTTTAAAGCATTTATTAGTATATGTCTTAAGTGTATATTGATGTTTTCTATGTCTATTGGCGTGTTTTAAGTCAGTTTTGTGTGTTTTCAGTATTGGTGTATTTAGCTTTAAAGTGTTTCGTGGTGTGTTTTAAGTATTCAGGGTTCATTGATTTGTAAACGCGTTTATTCGTGTCGTTGCGTAAACGACCTAAGCAAAGGTCGTTCCGCCACGTCTGACAAAGTTTTGATATTTAAGATAGATTTATAGGTATATTGCTGTAGTGACAGGTTCTCAGCCCATCGCTCAAATTACAAAAATACTGAAACCGTCGGATCCCTAAGTTTACACATGCTGTAAGGGAGAAAAAGCAGCTAGCACATTATATTTTTTTGTCTCGCTCCCAGGCCAGCATAGAAGAAACGTGACGTGTTTATTGGTGTATTTTAAGTGTTTTCCGCAAGTGTTTATAGTGAGTGAAGTATGAATGACAGTGTCAACACGTTTATTGGTTTAAGTGTTGATTGGTATTTACCTGGTATTTTCTTTGGTATTTACTTCATACCATTTGTTTCATACCACGTACTATGTTTTCTGTGTTTATTGGCGTGTTTTAAGTGTATATTGATATTTTCTCTGTTCTTGGCGTGTAATAGGTGTTCAGTGGTCATTTAAGAGATCATTAATTTGTTAACGTAGTGTTTCGTGGTGTGTTTTAAGTGTTTGCTGGTGTGTTATAAGTGTTAACTGGTTAATAAGGGTTTATTGATATGTTAACGCGTTTATTCGTGTCGTTAGAGAGTTTAGTAGCTGAACCGTGTATTACCTGCGGCCAGTCCCGCCTGTAGAGCGCGAGGCAGCTCTCGGTGAGTCTGTCGGGGCTCAGCCAGCCCCGGCGCGCGGCCCACGTGACCAGGCGCCCCAGGGCGTCCCAGCCGGCGGGCCCGCAGCGGGACGCCTGCCGGACGACCCGCGGGGAGATCAGACGAGCGAATATGTCCGTTAAATCATCTTGTTCGGCTTCTGGGCCTACATGTTGAAGAAAAAATATACTATAGCATACATACATCACGCTTTTATCCCTTACGGGGTAGGCAGAGTGTTTAACGCCTTGTAAAAGGCGCTTTCGCCACGTCTGACAAAAATTGAGGGCAAGACCTTTGTTCGCATATTATTACATTAGCAAAATATTATATTCGCAAAATATTATATTCTCGAATTATTATATTCTCAAAATATTAGAAGTACAATCAAACACAGTGAAAAATAAAAATGAATTTATTCAAACTAAAATCTCTTTATTCCAATATCTAGGCATCATGGAAACACTCGAACGTAATACAATATTAAAAACAAAATTGCAGTATCATACAGTATTGCAAGATTATTTGCATTAATCATTAATATAATATAATTAATAATAACTGAAACTAAACAAATCCCGCGTAAAGTGCATACAAGTTTTCACAAGTGGCACCTGTTTCCAAGCACGACGATTGGTACAGCCGCTCAACAATAAAAATTACAAAAGTATATGGAAAATTTATGGGAGCTTATTCAACGCCGCTAACATGGTTAAGCATTCTATTGATTGAATTTTGTTGGATAAACAGTCTGTGATAATGCAATTAATTTTTCTATCATTTTCAATGTATTTTAAAGATCTTTCTTTATCAGGGCAGTGGAAAGCACTTTTTAGCAATCTTTCAGTTTGAATTTGAGCTTCTACTTTTAATGCTACTAAAAATTGGAAAATGGTTGGTCGAGATGGAATTCGAGAGTTAATTCTTCTGTGCCATCCTTCCACTGCATTCGTAGTGCGGTTCTTTTCACCATAACAGCTAAAAATATCTTTGGTAATGTTTTGTATCCACTGTTTATTAAAATAGTCTAGAAATTTCTGTGAAACTTCCGTCTCTGGTGCGATTTCATGTATAGCAAGATATGCTTCTGGAATTAGATTGGGTGGTAACAGAGCCAAACTTGTGCACAACTGTGTGATTTTGCGACCTAAGTGAGTTTCATTGAAATTCATTTTTTTACTCATTCTAAACACAGCATTTAAAAAATGGTAATAACAGCCTTTTACTTTTATTTCTGGATATACCTCACGTATAGCATTAATTGCAGCAATTTCGTAATCGCATTTGTATGAACTAATATTCATACGAAATTGATTTCTAAGTACAGAAAAGAACCTTTTGTATGTATTTGTGTTCTTATTTGGTAATAAGCCATAGACAATAGGTACAAAACTAATTGTGTTTTGGTCTCGTGCGATATCAATATGTAAGGTGTACAATTGGTAAAAAGGCGACGGTGTCACCTTGAATGTACCATCTCCGTATATTATATCAATTGTCTGGAATAATTCTCGTAGCTTTTGAGCAGGTAACATTGAAAATATTATAATTCTATCATCCGTCTCATCATCATAATCATCAAATAAAAAAAAGTCTTGTACAATGTGGTGTGGCAATCTCACATTACTTGTAGTCTTTGATATACCGACCTTCAAAAAATTATTTCGCTTCCTGTACAGCGTATCCTTTTTGGAGGTAAATGATGGGATCAGATACTCTTTATTTCGAAAAACTTGTTTTCCCAAGAAGTGCTTTTCAAATATTTTTGGAATAGGTTCAAAATTTTCGCACACTTCTTTTTTGCACTCCTCCATTGCCAAATCAATTATATTTCTTTCAAAATCTACGCTGCAACTATGTTTGGGCTGTCTAACGACTTTCTTATCCGCACTTAATGTAATCGAAGTCTTGCACTCCCTTTGGTTGCAACATCTCCAGTTGGTTGTACCATTTTTATTATTCATGAAGAAGTTGTATTTGTAGCCGTTATATAAAAAAACAGACTTGCCTTTTTGACTCGTTATAAATTTGGCTTCACTATCTTCAGACATTTTTATTTTAATATTTATTTATCAGAATGCAAAATTTATTCCCAATAAATATTTTTCACAATGTCACATTATACATCAAAAACAATTGATAAATAAAGACTGACACTAGTACAAACATAGGTTTTTCATTGTAATCCGACAGGAACTACTAGCAAAGAGTTTATCTATTAAAACTTCAATATAAATGCACATAATATTATGTTAATGCATATCTTCAGGATTATACGATGATGACAAATATTTATTATTTCTTCCCTCAAATTAAAAACATTTTTCGCTGTGATTGTTCTTTGTGTAATATTTTGATAATATAATAATTCGAGAATATAATATTTTGCGAATATAATATTTTACGAATGTAATAATATGAGAACAAAGGATTTTAGATTGTAAAATGCCATCGCCTAAATTACAATACACTGTAACCCTCGAGTCCCTTTTGCTGACTTAAACAGCATGCCCGGGAGGAAGGGCAGCTGGAACATTCTATGTTTTTCTATCTCTCCCAGTCCAGCATGGAAGTAAACTATAGCATCACAAGATTTCGTGATAAACTTATTTAAATGTTCAGAATATAATTTAAACCGCGAAAAACTTAAAAGGTAAGGGGTTGCTCAGGCAACGAAACTGAACAACTAGCACCAGGAAATTCTTTGAGAAGACGAAAAAAAAATTTACTTTCCCATACAAAATTACCACCTTGATCAGTTTGTATCAAAGTCAAAGTCAAATAATTTATTTCCAAATAGATTCCTAAGAACACATTTAGAAAGTCACAAGCGAGTCTATTACAAAAAAAAAACAATTATATCTATGTCACAAAATAAATTACTTCCAAGCTGGACTGGGAGCGAGAGAAAAACATAGAATGTGCCAGCTGCATTTCCTCCCGGGCATGCTGTAAGAACCAGCTAGGGGATCTGAGGGTTTCAGTATATTGCAATTTAGGCGATGGGCTGACAACCTGTCACTACAGCGATATACTTACAAGTCCATCTGGAATAACCCTCAAAACTATGTCAGACGTGGCGGAACGATCTTTGTTTAGGTCGTTTACGCTCTGCCTACCCCATTAGGGATAAAGGCGTGATTATATGTATGTATGTATGTCACAAAATAAAATAAAACTATATCCCAATGAAGAAGCATTAGAAACTCGCACTTTGCGCCCCTCCCTTCGTTTTGTCTTATTCTTACTTTTGTCCTTCTTTTTGTTCAAAATAGGGTTTGTGACCGCAATGTGTGCCAATTTCTTAGGCTTCACTGAAATATCAGAGCTCCATACATCTCTGTCATTAGTATAGTCATCTAACTTATAATAGGCTTTCCGACATAATGTGTTTTAATAGTATCTTTACATACATACATACATATAATCACGCCTTTATCCCTAATGGGGTAGGCAGACCGTAAACGACCCAAACAAAGGTCGTTCCGCCACGTCTGACAAAGTTTTGAGGGCTATTTAAGATAGATTTGTAAGTATATTGCTGTAGTAACAGACCGCCGCCTGAATTGCAATATACTGAAACCCTCGGATCCCTTAGCTGGTTTTTACAGCATGCCCGGGAGGAAATGCAGCTGGCACATTCTATGTTTTTCTCTCGCTCCCAGGCCAGCATGGAAGAAGTATATAGTATCTTTAAATTGATTGAAAAGCATTTTTTTTTCAATTTCCGAAAGTAAATCCTCCTTATAGCTATCAGTTAACGGGACGCTGTCCCTTACACCAAATATAGATAGGATTACCTTTATCATTGACCACAGTCGGGGCCACAATGACAATCTTGGGCGGCGGTCTCGGCGGCCCCTCGTCCTCACTGACCGGCGTCGGAGCCCTGCCGTCCCCCCCGGCCCCCTCCCGCGGGGGGACGGCCGCGGGGGGCGGGGGGGGCGGGGCGCGGGGGACGCAGGACGACCACACCAGCTCCACTGAGCGGAGCAGGGCGTCTGTGAGGGCTTCTGGTTTCGAGCATGCTGGAATTAACAGATACATACTTACGGGGTAGGCAGAGCTTAAAACGCCTCCTAAAAGGCGCTTTCGCCACGTCTGACATAAATTGAGGGCAATTTTAGATTGTAATATGTATTGCTTTAGTGACAGGTTGTCAGCCCATCGCCTAAATTACAATACACTGTAACCCTCGAGTCCCTTTTGCTGACTTCTACAGCATGCCCGGGAGGAAGGGCAGCTGGAACATTCTATGTTTTTCTATCTCTTCCAGTCCAGCATGGAAGAAATGAACAGATTATGTGAAAAATACAAACATACTTCCATGCTGGCCTGGGAACGAAAGAAAATCATAGAATGTGCCAGCTGCATTTCCTTGCATGCTGTAAAAGCCAGCTAAGGGATCCGAGGGTTTCAGTATATTGCAATTTAGGCGATGGGCTGACAACCTGTCACTACAGCAACATACCTAAAAATCTTATCTTAAATAACCCTCAAAATGTTGACAGACGTAGCGGAATGACCTTTGTTTAGGTCATGCACGAAGGCGGTCTTATCGCTGACGGCGATCTCAATATGTCATACATACATATAGTCACGCTTTTATCCCTAATAGGGTAGGCAGAGCGTAAACGACCTAAACAAAGGTCGTTCCGCGACGTCTGACTAAGTTTTGAGGGTTATTTAAGATAGATTTGAAGGTATATTGCTGTAGTGACAAGTTGTCAGCCCAACGTAGAAATTACAATATACTGAAACCCTTAGTTGGTTTTTACAGCATGCCCAGGAGGAAATGCACCTGGCATATTCTATGTTAGTTAGTCTATCTGTACGTAAATATGACTAAACTGTTATAAAAATTTACAATAAGGACAAATCTGTACGGAGATCCTTTGAAAGCCCGATAGTGTAGTGGATAGGGCCGCTGCCTCCTGAGCGGGAGGTCGTGGTTCGATCCCACCACTTACCTAAGTGTTTAACGGTTTTCGAATTTCACATGTACGTTTATTCGGCGGTAAAACCAGAACCCTCGTTCAATCCCCTAGATTAGGTAGCCGACCCCGTGATATACGGGATAAGGCTAGGGAGATGATGATGTACGTTTATTCGGCGCTTTTTCCGTGCTTCGGAAGGCACGTTAAGCCGGGTCCAACGGTATATTGGTCGTTAAGCCATGACAAAGGCCAGTGCTAAGCATTGGCGGCTTGAAAACTCTGACCCAATCCTAAAACAAATAAATAAATAAAATAAATAAATTTGGGCTTACCTAAAGCAACGCAGAGTTCTTGAGCGAGTTGCACAGCTGCGCGCTTGATCGGTCTGCCTACCCTCGCCCCGGCGGGAACTAGCGACTCTAAAGCCGCGCTTAGTACCGGCGAGCTGGGTGCATTGCGTTCCACTACTAGACATATGCATTCCTACAAATAGATAAATCGCCAGTTGTCACATCAAGTGTCACATGTCACAAACACAATGTGACGCGGGTAATAAATGCCAGCTGCGCGCTTGATCGGTCTGCCTACCCTCGTCCCGGCGGGAACTAGCGACTCTAAAGCCGCGCTTAGTACCGGCGAGCTGGGTGCATTGCGTTCCACTACTAGACATATGCATTCCTACAAATAGATAAACCGCCAGTTGTCACATCAAGTGTCACATGTCACAAACACAATGTGACAAGGGTAATAAATGTGACAGGTAAGTAACTAAATGTGACAGATAAGTAACTAAATGTGACAGATAAGTAACTAAATGTGACATGTCACAAACACAATGTGACAAGGGTAATAAATGTGACAGGTAAGTAACTAAATGTGACAGATAAGTAACTAAATGTGACAGATAAGTAACTAAATGTGACATGTCACAAACACAATGTGACAAGGGTAATAAATGTGTCAGGTAAGTAACTAAATGTGACAGATAAGTAACTAAATGTGACAGATAAGTAACTAAATGTGACATGTCACAAACACAATGTGACAAGGGTAATAAATGTGACAGGTAAGTAACTAAATGTGACAGATAAGTAACTAAATGTGACAGATAAGTAACTAAATGTGACATGTCACAAACACAATGTGACAAGGGTAATAAATGTGACAGGTAAGTAACTAAATGTGACAGATAAGTAACTAAATGTGACAGATAAGTAACTAAATGTGACATGTCACAAACACAATGTGACAAGGGTAATAAATGCCAGCTGCGCGCTTGACCGGTCTGCCTACCCTCGTCCCGGCGGGAACTGGCGACTCTAAAGCCGCGCTTAGTACCGGCGAGCTGGGTGCATTGCGTTCCACTACTAGACATATGCATTCCTACAAATAGATAAACCGCCAGTTGTCACATCAAGTGTCACATGTCACAAACACAATGTGACAAGGGTAATAAATGTGACAGGTAAGTAACTAAATGTGACAGATAAGTAACTAAATGTGACAGATAAGTAACTAAATGTGACAGATAAGTAACAAAATGTGACAGATAAGTAACTAAATGTGACAGATAAGTAACTAAATGTGACAGATAAGTAACTAAATGTGACAGATAAGTAACTAAATGTGACAGATAAGTAACTAAATGTGACAGATAAGTAACTAAATGTGACATGTCACAAACACAATGTGACAAGGGTAATAAATGCCAGCTGCGCGCTTGACCGGTCTGCCTACCCTCGTCCCGGCGGGAACTAGCGACTCTAAAGCCGCGCTTAGTACCGGCGAGCTGGGTGCATTGCGTTCCACTACTAGACATATGCATTCCTACAAATAGATAAACCGCCAGTTGTCACATCAAGTGTCACATGTCACAAACACAATGTGACAAGGGTAATAAATGCCAGCTGCGCGCTTGATCGGTCTGCCTACCCTCGTCCCGGCGGGAACTGGCGACTCTAAAGCCGCGCTTAGTACCGGCGAGCTGGGTGCATTGCGTTCCACTACTAGACATATGCATTCCTACAAATAGATAAACCGCCAGTTGTCACATCAAGTGTCACATGTCACAAACACAATGTGACAAGGGTAATAAATGTGACAGGTAAGTAACTAAATGTGACAGATAAGTAACTAAATGTGACAGATAAGCAACTAAATGTGACAGATAAGCAACTAAATGTGACGGATACGAAATTAGAAAACAAAGAAAGGGGTAGGCAGAGCGTAAACAACCTAAAACGTCTAACTATGTTTTGAGGGTTATTTAACATAGATTTGTAGGTAAATTACTGCAGTGACAGGTTGTCAGCCCATCGCCTAAATAACAAAATCTGGAACACACGGATCCCTTAGCTGTTTTATACTGCATGCCCGTTAGGTAATGCAGCTGGAACATTCTATGTTTTTGATTCGCTCCTAAGCTACAATGGAAGCAACAATATTCGTAATAAAAATCTTTCTCTTCTTTCTGATGGGCTGACGACCTGTCACTACAGCAGAATACCTACAAATCTATCTTAAATAACCCCCAAAACTTTGTCAAACGAGGCGAAACGTCCTTTGTTTAGGTCGTTTACGCTCTGCCTACCCCATTATGGCTAAAGGCGTGATTATACGTATGTAAAATCTTACCTTGAGATCTATAAGAGCAGTGGCCAAATCCTTATTAGTTTTCGTGGGCACTACAGCCTGATTCTCTCTCTTAGTCAACGCTGTGGGCGACGTGGGCGCTGTGTCTCTCCTGGTGGGCGCTGTGGGCGGTGTGGGCGCGGGTGGGGGCGGTGTGGGCGCCTGTTCGCTCCACGGGCTGCTCACGAGGGTTCGTAAGGCTACTGTTGCCGCTTCGCATAGCTCTCCTGAGATAACAAAGAAACTAGCTTGAAAAGTTGTTGCACTTGACTACATAGTATAAAACAAAGTCGCTTTCTCTGTTCCTATATCCCTATGTATGCTTAGATCTTTAAAACTACGCAACGGATTTTGAAGCGGTTTCTTTTAATGGATAGAGTGATTCAAGAGGAAGGTTTATATGTATAATACATGCATAATATAGTAGATTACGAGATAAAAATTACTTCTCCAAACTCATTAAACGTAGCGAAAACGCCCGTTGACGCTCTACTCACTCCGCAAGGGAAACTGCCGTGACAATATGTCGTCGGCTTATCGCAAAAAGTCATTATCTAACATCACTCAAATTTTAAACCTACAAGATAACCCTCAAAACTTTGTCAGACGTGCCGGAACGATCTTTGTTTAGGTCGTTTACGCTCTGCCTACCCCATTAGGGATAAAGGCATGATTATATGTATGTACTTAAATTTTATAGGAGGCGCAAATAATGTTTTTCTTAGTTATTAAAGTTATTAAAAGAGTAAATGATTTCTTGTGGTTTCGTATCTTCCGAAACTGACATGCCAGGAAGATTTCGATTTTTGACCCCTATAGAGCTTGAAAAGACGATCACGATACCACAGAATATACAATAGTACTACATACAGAATGGAAATTCACCTCCCTTCCCCAGTCCGACATACGTCACACTCCGCGCCGGATTGTGGGCCACATTGAGCGTACGCTTAGCGGGCACGGCGCGCGCATGTTTCCCAGTGTAACGAAAATAATAAAGTTTTGTGTTCCAAAGATGGTTAGGTACTGTTCCGTGTACGGATGTCTTTCTACCACAAGATATGACTCCAATAGGAACTTTTTTAGATTCCACAGTGAAGAGAGACGGTAAGTAAATTCATACAAAATATGCAACCTAATCTATTTTAACTATTCAGTTACAGTGAACTACTTTAAAACGTTGGTTTAATCAAGAACCAGATTAGATTAATCAAGTGATGATTATGACCGGTATAACAAATTTTGTCAACCCTTATAACACTCACACAAACGCCAAGTGCAACATGCCTATCTATCTTCTTCTTCTTAGCGAGTGAACCCTGGTGTCAGAGTTTTTAAACCTCTTTTTATTATATTTAACCTGTGTCCCTGGTGTGCCTGGCTAGCCTGGCTCGCACCGCTCGCTCACTAGAGGAGGCAGTTGACCTTTCCTTAGACCTAGTGTCTAGAGTCAAGAGCAAACCCATTTCAAAATAAAAAGTAGTTTTTTTATTATATTTTACCTGTGTCCCTGGTGTGCCTGGCTAGCCTGGCTCGCACCGCTCGCTCATTAGAGGAGGCAGTTGACCTTTCCTTAGACCTAGTGTCTAGAGTCAAGAGCAAACCCATTTCAAAATAAAAAGTAGTTTTTTTATTATATTTTACGTGTGTCCCTGGTGTGCCTGGCTAGCCTGGCTCGCACCGCTCGCTCACTAGAGGAGGCAGTTGACCTTTCCTTAGACCTAGTGTCTAGAGTCAAGAGCAAACCCATTTCAAAATAAAAAGTAGTTTTTTTATTATATTTTACCTGTGTCCCTGGTGTGCCTGGCTAGCCTGGCTCGCACCGCTCGCTCACTAGAGGAGGCAGTTGACCTTTCCTTAGACCTAGTGTCTAGAGTCAAGAGCAAACCCATTTCAAAATAAAAAGTCGTTTTTTTTATTATATTTTACCTGTGTCCCTGGTGTGCCTGGCTAGCCTGGCTCGCACCGCTCGCTCACTAGAGGAGGCAGTTGACCTTTCCTTAGACCTAGTGTCTAGAGTCAAGAGCAAACCCATTTCAAAATAAAAAGTAGTTTTTTTATTATATTTTACCTGTGTCCCTGGTGTGCCTGGCTAGCCTGGCTCGCACCGCTCGCTCACTAGAGGAGGCAGTTGACCTTTCCTTAGACCTAGTGTCTAGAGTCAAGAGCAAACCCATTTCAAAATAAAAAGTAGCTTTTTATTATATTTTACCTGTGTCCCTGGTGTGCCTGGCTAGCCTGGCTCGCACCGCTCGCTCACTAGAGGAGGCAGTTGACCTTTCCTTAGACCTAGTGTCTAGAGTCAAGAGCAAACCCATTTCAAAATAAAAAGTAGCTTTTTATTATATTTTACCTGTGTCCCTGGTGTGCCTGGCTAGCCTGGCTCGCACCGCTCGCTCACTAGAGGAGGCAGTTGACCTTTCCTTAGACCTAGTGTCTAGAGTCAAGAGCAAACCCATTTCAAAATAAAAAGTAGTTTTTTTGTTATATTTTATCTGCGTCCCTGGTGTGCCTGGCTAGCCTGGCTCGCACCGCTCGCTCACTAGAGGAGGCAGTTGACCTTTCCTTAGACCTAGTGTCTAGAGTCAAGAGCAAACCCATTTCAAAATAAAAAGTAGCTTTTTATTATATTTTACCTGTGTCCCTGGTGTGCCTGGCTAGCCTGGCTCGCACCGCTCGCTCACTAGAGGAGGCAGTTGACCTTTCCTTAGACCCAGTGTCTAGAGTCAAGAGCAAACCCATTTCAAAATAAAAAGTAGCTTTTAATTATATTTTACCTGTGTCCCTGGTGTGCCTGGCTAGCCTGGCTCGCACCGCTCGCTCACTAGAGGAGGCAGTTGACCTTTCCTTAGACCTAGTGTCTAGAGTCAAGAGCAAACCCATTTCAAAATAAAAAGTAGCTTTTTATTATATTTTACCTGTGTCCCTGGTGTGCCTGGCTAGCCTGGCTCGCACCGCTCGCTCACTAGAGGAGGCAGTTGACCTTTCCTTAGACCTAGTGTCTAGAGTCAAGAGCAAACCCATTTCAAAATAAAAAGTAGCTTTTTATTATATTTTACCTGTGTCCCTGGTGTGCCTGGCTAGCCTGGCTCGCACCGCTCGCTCACTAGAGGAGGCAGTTGACCTTTCCTTAGACCTAGTGTCTAGAGTCAAGAGCAAACCCATTTCAAAATAAAAAGTAGTTTTTTTGCTATATTTTATCTGCGTCCCTGGTGTGCCTGGCTAGCCTGGCTCGCACCGCTCGCTCACTAGAGGAGGCAGTTGACCTTTCCTTAGACCTAGTGTCTAGAGTCAAGAGCAAACCCATTTCAAAATAAAAAGTAGCTTTTTATTATATTTTACCTGTGTCCCTGGTGTGCCTGGCTAGCCTGGCTCGCACCGCTCGCTCACTAGAGGAGGCAGTTGACCTTTCCTTAGACCTAGTGTCTAGAGTCAAGAGCAAACCCATTTCAAAATAAAAAGTAGCTTTTTATTATATTTTACCTGTGTCCCTGGTGTGCCTGGCTAGCCTGGCTCGCACCGCTCGCTCACTAGAGGAGGCAGTTGACCTTTCCTTAGACCCAGTGTCTAGAGTCAAGAGCAAACCCATTTCAAAATAAAAAGTAGCTTTTTATTATATTTTACCTGTGTCCCTGGTGTGCCTGGCTAGCCTGGCTCGCACCGCTCGCTCACTAGAGGAGGCAGTTGACCTTTCCTTAGACCTAGTGTCTAGAGTCAAGAGCAAACCCATTTCAAAATAAAAAGTAGCTTTTTATTATATTTTACCTGTGTCCCTGGTGTGCCTGGCTAGCCTGGCTCGCACCGCTCGCTCACTAGAGGAGGCAGTTGACCTTTCCTTAGACCTAGTGTCTAGAGTCAAGAGCAAACCCATTTCAAAATAAAAAGTAGCTTTTTATTATATTTTACCTGTGTCCCTGGTGTGCCTGGCTAGCCTGGCTCGCACCGCTCGCTCACTAGAGGAGGCAGTTGACCTTTCCTTAGACCTAGTGTCTAGAGTCAAGAGCAAACCCATTTCAAAATAAAAAGTAGTTTTTTTGCTATATTTTATCTGCGTCCCTGGTGTGCCTGGCTAGCCTGGCTCGCACCGCTCGCTCACTAGAGGAGGCAGTTGACCTTTCCTTAGACCTAGTGTCTAGAGTCAAGAGCAAACCCATTTCAAAATAAAAAGTAGCTTTTTATTATATTTTACCTGTGTCCCTGGTGTGCCTGGCTAGCCTGGCTCGCACCGCTCGCTCACTAGAGGAGGCAGTTGACCTTTCCTTAGACCTAGTGTCTAGAGTCAAGAGCAAACCCATTTCAAAATAAAAAGTAGCTTTTTATTATATTTTACCTGTGTCCCTGGTGTGCCTGGCTAGCCTGGCTCGCACCGCTCGCTCACTAGAGGAGGCAGTTGACCTTTCCTTAGACCTAGTGTCTAGAGTCAAGAGCAAACCCATTTCAAAATAAAAAGTAGCTTTTTATTATATTTTACCTGTGTCCCTGGTGTGCCTGGCTAGCCTGGCTCGCACCGCTCGCTCACTTGAGGAGGCAGTTGACCTTTCCTTAGACCTAGTGTCTAGAGTCAAGAGCAAACCCATTTCAAAATAAAAAGTAGCTTTTTATTATATTTTACCTGTGTCCCTGGTGTGCCTGGCTAGCCTGGCTCGCACCGCTCGCTCACTAGAGGAGGCAGTTGACCTTTCCTTAGACCCAGTGTCTAGAGTCAAGAGCAAACCCATTTCAAAATAAAAAGTAGCTTTTTATTATATTTTACCTGTGTCCCTGGTGTGCCTGGCTAGCCTGGCTCGCACCGCTCGCTCACTAGAGGAGGCAGTTGACCTTTCCTTAGACCTAGTGTCTAGAGTCAAGAGCAAACCCATTTCAAAATAAAAAGTAGCTTTTTATTATATTTTACCTGTGTCCCTGGTGTGCCTGGCTAGCCTGGCTCGCACCGCTCGCTCACTAGAGGAGGCAGTTGACCTTTCCTTAGACCTAGTGTCTAGAGTCAAGAGCAAACCCATTTCAAAATAAAAAGTAGCTTTTTATTATATTTTACCTGTGTCCCTGGTGTGCCTGGCTAGCCTGGCTCGCACCGCTCGCTCACTAGAGGAGGCAGTTGACCTTTCCTTAGACCTAGTGTCTAGAGTCAAGAGCAAACCCATTTCAAAATAAAAAGTAGTTTTTTTGTTATATTTTATCTGCGTCCCTGGTGTGCCTGGCTAGCCTGGCTCGCACCGCTTGCTCACTAGAGGAGGCAGTTGACCTTTCCTTAGACCTAGTGTCTAGAGTCAAGAGCAAACCCATTTCAAAATAAAAAGTAGCTTTTTATTATATTTTACCTGTGTCCCTGGTGTGCCTGGCTAGCCTGGCTCGCACCGCTCGCTCACTAGAGGAGGCAGTTGACCTTTCCTTAGACCTAGTGTCTAGAGTCAAGAGCAAACCCATTTCAAAATAAAAAGTAGCTTTTTATTATATTTTACCTGTGTCCCTGGTGTGCCTGGCTAGCCTGGCTCGCACCGCTCGCTCACTAGAGGAGGCAGTTGACCTTTCCTTAGACCCAGTGTCTAGAGTCAAGAGCAAACCCATTTCAAAATAAAAAGTAGCTTTTTATTATATTTTACCTGTGTCCCTGGTGTGCCTGGCTAGCCTGGCTCGCACCGCTCGCTCACTAGAGGAGGCAGTTGACCTTTCCTTAGACCTAGTGTCTAGAGTCAAGAGCAAACCCATTTCAAAATAAAAAGTAGCTTTTTATTATATTTTACCTGTGTCCCTGGTGTGCCTGGCTAGCCTGGCTCGCACCGCTCGCTCACTAGAGGAGGCAGTTGACCTTTCCTTAGACCTAGTGTCTAGAGTCAAGAGCAAACCCATTTCAAAATAAAAAGTAGCTTTTTATTATATTTTACCTGTGTCCCTGGTGTGCCTGGCTAGCCTGGCTCGCACCGCTCGCTCACTAGAGGAGGCAGTTGACCTTTCCTTAGACCTAGTGTCTAGAGTCAAGAGCAAACCCATTTCAAAATAAAAAGTAGTTTTTTTGCTATATTTTATCTGCGTCCCTGGTGTGCCTGGCTAGCCTGGCTCGCACCGCTCGCTCACTAGAGGAGGCAGTTGACCTTTCCTTAGACCTAGTGTCTAGAGTCAAGAGCAAACCCATTTCAAAATAAAAAGTAGCTTTTTATTATATTTTACCTGTGTCCCTGGTGTGCCTGGCTAGCCTGGCTCGCACCGCTCGCTCACTAGAGGAGGCAGTTGACCTTTCCTTAGACCTAGTGTCTAGAGTCAAGAGCAAACCCATTTCAAAATAAAAAGTAGCTTTTTATTATATTTTACCTGTGTCCCTGGTGTGCCTGGCTAGCCTGGCTCGCACCGCTCGCTCACTAGAGGAGGCAGTTGACCTTTCCTTAGACCTAGTGTCTAGAGTCAAGAGCAAACCCATTTCAAAATAAAAAGTAGCTTTTTATTATATTTTACCTGTGTCCCTGGTGTGCCTGGCTAGCCTGGCTCGCACCGCTCGCTCACTTGAGGAGGCAGTTGACCTTTCCTTAGACCTAGTGTCTAGAGTCAAGAGCAAACCCATTTCAAAATAAAAAGTAGCTTTTTATTATATTTTACCTGTGTCCCTGGTGTGCCTGGCTAGCCTGGCTCGCACCGCTCGCTCACTAGAGGAGGCAGTTGACCTTTCCTTAGACCCAGTGTCTAGAGTCAAGAGCAAACCCATTTCAAAATAAAAAGTAGCTTTTTATTATATTTTACCTGTGTCCCTGGTGTGCCTGGCTAGCCTGGCTCGCACCGCTCGCTCACTAGAGGAGGCAGTTGACCTTTCCTTAGACCTAGTGTCTAGAGTCAAGAGCAAACCCATTTCAAAATAAAAAGTAGCTTTTTATTATATTTTACCTGTGTCCCTGGTGTGCCTGGCTAGCCTGGCTCGCACCGCTCGCTCACTAGAGGAGGCAGTTGACCTTTCCTTAGACCTAGTGTCTAGAGTCAAGAGCAAACCCATTTCAAAATAAAAAGTAGCTTTTTATTATATTTTACCTGTGTCCCTGGTGTGCCTGGCTAGCCTGGCTCGCACCGCTCGCTCACTAGAGGAGGCAGTTGACCTTTCCTTAGACCTAGTGTCTAGAGTCAAGAGCAAACCCATTTCAAAATAAAAAGTAGTTTTTTTGTTATATTTTATCTGCGTCCCTGGTGTGCCTGGCTAGCCTGGCTCGCACCGCTCGCTCACTAGAGGAGGCAGTTGACCTTTCCTTAGACCTAGTGTCTAGAGTCAAGAGCAAACCCATTTCAAAATAAAAAGTAGCTTTTTATTATATTTTACCTGTGTCCCTGGTGTGCCTGGCTAGCCTGGCTCGCACCGCTCGCTCACTAGAGGAGGCAGTTGACCTTTCCTTAGACCTAGTGTCTAGAGTCAAGAGCAAACCCATTTCAAAATAAAAAGTAGCTTTTTATTATATTTTACCTGTGTCCCTGGTGTGCCTGGCTAGCCTGGCTCGCACCGCTCGCTCACTAGAGGAGGCAGTTGACCTTTCCTTAGACCTAGTGTCTAGAGTCAAGAGCAAACCCATTTCAAAATAAAAAGTAGCTTTTTATTATATTTTACCTGTGTCCCTGGTGTGCCTGGCTAGCCTGGCTCGCACCGCTCGCTCACTAGAGGAGGCAGTTGACCTTTCCTTAGACCTAGTGTCTAGAGTCAAGAGCAAACCCATTTCAAAATAAAAAGTAGCTTTTTATTATATTTTACCTGTGTCCCTGGTGTGCCTGGCTAGCCTGGCTCGCACCGCTCGCTCACTAGAGGAGGCAGTTGACCTTTCCTTAGACCTAGTGTCTAGAGTCAAGAGCAAACCCATTTCAAAATAAAAAGTAGCTTTTTATTATATTTTACCTGTGTCCCTGGTGTGCCTGGCTAGCCTGGCTCGCACCGCTCGCTCACTAGAGGAGGCAGTTGACCTTTCCTTAGACCTAGTGTCTAGAGTCAAGAGCAAACCCATTTCAAAATAAAAAGTAGTTTTTTTATTATATTTTACCTGTGTCCCTGGTGTGCCTGGCTAGCCTGGCTCGCACCGCTCGCTCACTAGAGGAGGCAGTTGACCTTTCCTTAGACCTAGTGTCTAGAGTCAAGAGCAAACCCATTTCAAAATAAAAGTAATGTTTTTATTATATTTTACCTGTGTCCCTGGTGTGCCTGGCTAGCCTGGCTAGCACCGCTCGCTCACTAGAGGAGGCAGTTGACTTTTCCTTAGACCTAGTGTCTAGAGTCAAGAGCAAACCCATTTCAAAATAAAAGTAATGTTTTTATTATATTTTACCTGTGTCCCTGGTGTGCCTGGCTAGCCTGGCTCGCACCGCTCGCTCACTAGAGGAGGCAGTTGACCTTTCCTTAGACCTAGTGTCTAGAGTCAAGAGCAAACCCATTTCAAAATAAAAGTAATGTTTTTATTATATTTTACCTGTGTCCCTGGTGTGCCTGGCTAGCCTGGCTCGCACCGCTCGCTCACTAGAGGAGGCAGTTGACCTTTCCTTAGACCTAGTGTCTAGAGTCAAGAGCAAACCCATTTCAAAATAAAAGTAATGTTTTTATTATATTTTACCTGTGTCCCTGGTGTGCCTGGCTAGCCTGGCTCGCACCGCTCGCTCACTAGAGGAGGCAGTTGACCTTTCCTTAGACCTAGTGTCTAGAGTCAAGAGCAAACCCATTTCAAAATAAAAGTAATGTTTTTATTATATTTTACCTGTGTCCCTGGTGTGCCTGGCTAGCCTGGCTCGCACCGCTCGCTCACTAGAGGAGGCAGTTGACCTTTCCTTAGACCTAGTGTCTAGAGTCAAGAGCAAACCCATTTCAAAATAAAAGTAATGTTTTTATTATATTTTACCTGTGTCCCTGGTGTGCCTGGCTAGCCTGTACCCGCTCGCTCATATTCATATTCATATATTTGTTGCGATCATGTACGTACATATACATTACATTATGTAGGTCTTAAATACTATTTTAAATAGATGGAGCAGTACATGAACCCTGTTACTAGGGCATTGCAATTTGTCTTAAACAAAGTATAATCAAATATTTTTAGCTTTTACGATATATTGCAGCAGAATTTCCGTTTCTGTAATGACATATGTGAAACTGATAGGTATGAGTATCTTATTTTAGTTATTTATTACAATCTAAGTGTTAGTATAGTAAGTATAAATAGTGTCGGTGTCAAAATGCAATTCATAATTCAATTTATCATTACCCTATTTAAAATGTCAGATTTTAATTTAATATTTTCCTAATGTCATGATTAATTAATGTTGATTCTATCAAATGTCAATGTTAAAAAGTACAATGTTAAATTAAATTTCCATTAAAATATTCATTTATGGTGTAGTAGCTTTTTATTATTAAGAACTTTTTAAATCTGTTTATAAATTGAGTTAATTTGGGTTCGGCTTTTATATCTTTTGTTATTTTATTGTAAATTTTTGCAGCTCGATAATGAGGACTATTTTGATACAAGGTCAATTTTGAACGCGGTAGTACAATGGTATCCTTACGTCTTAAACTACTAGAAAAAGTGAATTGGTTAATATTATTTTTCACATATTTTGCCATTTCCAATATATAAATGCACGGGAAAGTTAACATTTCTTGTTGTCTAAAATGCGGTTGGCAGGTGGTCCGGGGTTTTAAATTTAATAAAATTCGTAAACACTTTTTTTGAAGGACGAAGATATTGTCTTCGTCGGTACTGTGGCCCCAAAGGACTACTCCGTATTGCATCCAAGCATATGCGTAGGCGTAGTAAGCGGATTTGGCCGTTTCCAAGTCGGTGTTAGATTTTAAGGTTGCCAATGCATAAGTAAATTGAGACAATTTAACTCGTATTTTTTCCACCTCACTAGAGGAGACAGTTGACCTTTTCTTAGACCTAGTGTCTAGAGTCAAGAGCAAACCCATTTCAAAATAAAAAGTAGCTTTTTATTATATTTTACCTGTGTCCCTGGTGTGCCTGGCTAGCCTGGCTCGCACCGCTCGCTCACTAGAGGAGGCAGTTGACCTTTCCTTAGACCTAGTGTCTAGAGTCAAGAGCAAACCCATTTCAAAATAAAAAGTAGCTTTTTATTATATTTTACCTGTGTCCCTGGTGTGCCTGGCTAGCCTTGCTCGCACCGCTCGCTCACTAGAGGAGGCAGTTGACCTTTCCTTAGACCTAGTGTCTAGAGTCAAGAGCAAACCCATTTCAAAATAAAAAGTAGTTTTTTTATTATATTTTACCTGTGTCCGTGGTGTGCCTGGCTAGCCTGGCTCGC
Organism: Scrobipalpa costella; assembly: GCA_949820665.1. Classification (NCBI taxonomy): domain Eukaryota; kingdom Metazoa; phylum Arthropoda; class Insecta; order Lepidoptera; family Gelechiidae; genus Scrobipalpa; species Scrobipalpa costella. The sequence goes on along the minus strand of OX463323.1, from coordinate 8,609,920 downwards.
ACCGCTCGCTCACTAGAGGAGGCAGTTGACCTTTCCTTAGGCCTAGTGTCTAGAGTCAAGAGCAAACCCATTTCAAAATAAAAAGTAGCTTTTTATTATATTTTACCTGTGTCCCTGGTGTGCCTGGCTAGCCTGGCTCGCACCGCTCGCTCGGCTAGCGCGCACAGCGCCGCGCGCCCGCCGCGCTCCGACAGCAGCGCGCCCAGAGCCGCCTGTAGTCAACACCATTTTGAGCAGTTTTATTAATGAATGAATGAACATACATACATAAAATCACGCCTTTATCCCTTAAGGGGTAGGCAGAGCGTTTAACGCCTCATAAAAGGCGCTTTCGCCACGTCTGACAAAAATTGGGGCAATTTTAGATTGTAATGTGTGTTGCTATAGTGACAGGTTGTCAGCCCATCGCCTAAATTACAATACACTGTAACCCTCGAGTCCCTTATGCTGACTTCTACAGCATGCCCGGGAGGAAGGGCAGCTGAAACATTCCACGTTTTTCTATCTCTCCCAGTCCAGCATGGAAGATATGAATGAATGAATGAATTCATTATTTGCTTTAAATGTGGTTCGAATATACATAGATGTCACAAATAATATAAATGTCAGTATCACACATTTAACCAAATTATTTTTCATGCAAATATAGAGTCGCAAGACCATGTCAAAGTATACATCAAATTTTAGGTAGAAAAACAAACAGTCAAATTATGATGTCAAGAAAATAGAAAAGAACGATTAAATTTACAAAAGCATACATACATACATATAATCACGCCTTTATCCCTAATGGGGTAGGCAGAGCGTACACGACCTAAACAAAGATCGTTCCGCCGCGTTTAACAAGGTTTTGAGGGTTATTTATGATAAATTTGGAGGTATATTGCCATAGTGACAGGTTGTCAGCCTATCGCCTAAATTGCAATATACTGATACCCTCGGATCCCCTGGCTGGTTTTTACAGCATGCCCGGGAGGAAATGCAGCTGGCACATTCTATGTTATTCTGTCGCTCCCAGTCCAGCATGGAAGTACAAAAGCAGAATCAAATATTTATTTTAATAGTACATGTCAAAAATTCATAATTGCTATAAAAACAGCACTCACTCGCTCGCTTGCTCGGTCGCTGTCTTTGATAGTGGTCGTTACACAAAACCATGTCAGAGGCCTGATAGTTGTGCTACTAGGCGGTTTAAAAACTCTGACACCAGGGTTCATCGGGTCCATAGACTCGATACCCACTCGACAGAAGAAGAAGCACTCACTATGCTATTTTATTTAATATAATAACCGCCTGTATAATAAAACAACAACCATACATACATACATACTATCACGCCTGTATCCCTAATGGGGTAGGCAGAGCGTGAACAACCCAAACAAAGGTCGTTCCGCCACGTCTGACAAGATTTGAGGGTTGTTTAAGATAGAACTGGATATTGCTGTAGTGACAGGTTGTCAGCCCATCGCCTAAATTACAATATACCCTCGAATCCCTTAGCTGGTTTTTACAGCATGCCCGGGAGGAGATGCAGCTGGCACATTCTACGTTATTCAGTCGCTCCCAGTCCAGCATGGAACAACCAATATACATATAATTAACGTGATTTTCCCGAAGTCTACAGGAAATTTCACATACATACATCACGACTTCATCCCTAATAAACAAAGGTTGTTCCGCCAAGTCTGACAAGTTTTGTGGGTAGTTAAAGATTAATTATTTATTGGTAAAAGATATACAATGAACATACATACATACATATATATAGTCACGCTTTTATCCCTAATAGGGTAGGCAGAGCGTAAACGACCTAAACAAAAGTCGTTCCGCCACGTCTGACAAAGTTTAGAGGGTTATTTTAAGATAGATTTGTAGGTATATTGCTGTAGTGACAGGTTGTCAGCCCATCGCCTAAATCACAATATACTGAAACCCTAGAAGCCCTTACCTGATTTTTACAGCATACCCGGGAGGAAATGCAGCTGGAACATTCTGTTTTTCTGCCGCACTATCAAATTTCACTGAACGTGCTTCCCTTGGGAAAATTTACAAAATTACCTTCAATTACTGTCTGACACTCTTTTTGACGTTCTTATCACATGAGAACAATTGCGAAATTACAGCTTGTCTTTTTATATAGTTTTTAAGATATTTTTTATATATTACCTATAATTGTTTGCTTAAATAGTTTTTAAGATATATTTATATGAAAAACTCAATAATATTACCTCTGTCTTCTTATATCGTTTTTAAGATATAAACCTATTTTCGTGAATAAATCTATAAAATTACCTATAATTGTCTTCTTTTCATGAAAAATTCTACAAAATTACCTCCCATTGTCTTCTTATATCGTTTAGAAGACATTTTTCATGGAAAACTCAACAAAATTACCTCTAATTGTCTTCTTATATCGTTTTTAAGATATTTTTTGTGAAAATATCTATAAAATCACCTCTAATTGTCTTCTTAAGTTTTTAAGATAATTTTCGTGAAATTAATCAACAATATTAAGTCTAATAGTCTTGTTAAGTTTTTAAGATAATTTTCGTGAAAAAATCAACAAAATTACATCTAATTGTCTTATCATATCAGTCCCCTGTCTGCTAATATCGCTGACGTCACAACTGGCCACTTTATGTCTATGTAGTGCCAACACTCGTGTGCAGTTGGTGAGTGCCGTGGCAGCCACTCGCTTGCACACTTGTTCGAATGCTAGCTTTATTTTCTAATACATTATTTAAAATATAGATATTAAATAAGTGCTTTGACCGCGGGTAAATTTAGTATCCCCGTGGTGAAATCCGTTTTACATACCCGGTAATATTTTTATGTACCCACTTTTTTAAATCATTGTTTGATCTCAGTATTTAAATTGAGATTTTCCCGTGGGAAAATAAGTAAGTTTCTTTAAAATTTCATTGATGATATTGTTCCCATGGTCAAAATATTTTTTTCCATGGAATAGTATTCTTTTTGAAGGGTTACTTACACTGATAACGCAGTTATATCATGGTAGAGATTTTAATAAATATTTTTCCCAAAATTACCTCTAATTGTCTTCTTATATCAGTCCCCTGTCTGCTAATATCGCTGACGTCACAACTGGCCACTTTATGTCGGTGCAGAGCCAACACTCGTGTGCAGTTGGTGAGTGCCGTGGCAGCCACTCGCTCGCACACCAGTTCGAGCACCCGGCGCGCCCCCGCCCCCCCGCAGCCGCGGACTACCGCCTCTTCTAGACGTTTCTGGAAACGAAAAAACATAAAAATAAATGTTATCTTATCTTATTTAGCCGATAGTGTCCATACTGCTGAACAAAGGAATCTCTCCGGTCTCTATAAATATATAAAAAAATTAAAACGTTTATTTGCCATAAAGATGTATCCATTATTAAATGCCTCCGTGGTCAGAACCCTGGGCTTACGATCCGGAGGTCCTGGGTTCGAATCCCAGGGGGGAAATGCAAAATTGATATTTGTCAATTTATCATTCTTCCATGCTGGACTGGGAGTGAGAGAAAAACATAGAATGTGCCAGCTGCATTTCATCCCGAGTATGCTGTAAAATCAAGCTAAGGGATCCGAGGGTTTCAGTATATCGTAATGGCTGACAACCTGTCACCACAGCAATATACCTACATATATCTTAAATAACCCTCAAAACTTTGTCAGAGGTGGCGGAACTACCTTTGTCTAGGTCGTTTACGCTCTGCCTACCCCATGATGGATAAAGGCGTGACTGTACGTATGTTTCTTTGAGTAAAATTTGTTATCTTCATTATTTAGGGTACTTCCCTGGAGGAGCGGTCTGAAAATTCAACCTTGTATAACAGACATTTTCTAAGTGAGATCGTTGTATCGTCGACTCTGTCACTCTCTTCCTTGACCTAGTCTACAGTCGAGAGCAAACACATTCTAGAAATAGTAATAATAACGGGTGTAACGGGCGTCCCGCAAACTAACCGGTTGCTCAGTCAACGAAACTGAACAATTATCATCAGATTAAAAAAAAAATTAGTTTCCCATACAAAATGACCACTTCGATCAAAATTTTGATTTTCAATTTGTATGGAAAAAAAATATATATTTTACTTCCTGAAAAAAACCTTGTGATAGTTGGTCAGTTCCGTTGTCTGAGCAACACCTATCAGTTTGCGGGACGCTGTCCCTTAACACTCCGTACAAAAGGACTCACTTGTATGAGCGTGTGTCGTTGCGTGGCCCGGTTGGGCGAGGGCCCCACTCTCAGCGGTGTCACGTGTCGCGGGCCTCCGCCCCCCGCGCCCGTGGCCCCCGTCCCCCAGCCCTCAGACAGTAATGCCGCCACCTGTATACATCAGAGATAACTAAATTAACTGCCTCCGTGGTCTTGTAGTCTGGGCTCACGACCCGGAGGTACCAGGTTCGATTCCCGACAGTGAGTTTGTGTTATTGTTTCTAGTTTAGTTAATTGTTCTAACTGATCACCTGATTGTCTGTAATATAAGATGATCAGAATAAGAGATTAAAGGAATAGAGAGTGCACTTGTGTGTTGAGCGAAAACTTGGGCACGAAAAACTAGACCCACGCAGTTGACCGATTTATCGGAGGTATTGATCATGTATTTATATTATGGTATTACATCAAGTGATCCGTGTTGTTTAATTTTTCACTCATGGACATTTCGAGTTTAATAGAATACCGTTTGGAGTGAAAACCGCACCCACCTCTTTCCTCGCACCCAGAAGGGCGGCTAGCTCTGTCTCTGTGATTAAATCAGCCGCGTCCAGGCCCGATATGTTGGCTGGTAGAGATTCCTCTTCATCCGTTTCGTCTTCGTACAACAGCTCCTAAACAGCAAATAAAGCGATTGAAACACATCGGAGATTTATTAGGTGGTTTCAGGCCGATTTTCAAATTTCGTATATCTAGTTCCGCAATGCACGATAGTAAATATGGTTACCTACATTTATTAACTAGCTTTTTCCGCAACAGTTTGTGAGCTTTCCCGTAAAAAAAAATAAAAAAAATCCCGCGGTAAAAAGTAGGAGATAATGTTCCTCAAAGGGCACGTAGCTATAAAATCGGACCTAGTTTTTAGTTTATATGTTACAAACATACATATGTACATACATACATATAATCACACCTTTATCTCTAATGGGGTAGTCAGAGCGTGAAATTCCTAAATAAAGGTCGTTCCGCCACGTCTTACAAATGTTGAGGGTTATTTAAGATAGATTTGTAGGTATATTGCTGTAGTGACAGGTTGTCAGCCCATCGCCTAAATTGCAAGATACTAAAACCTTCGGATCCCTTAGCTGGTTTTTACAGCATGCCCGGGAGGAAACGCAGCTGGCACATTCTATGTTTTTCTCTCGCTCCCAGTCCAGCATGGAAGATCAAATAAATCATCTATTCAATTAAAATTCTATGTTTATAAAAATAAATTAATAAGAATTCTTGTTGATATTTATTACCTGTGGTATGTTGTTCTGTGCGAAGAGTGAAGATATAGTGCAACGCAAATAGAGAGCCGTGCGCGCCGGCAGCGAAGGGACCAGCCGTCTGAAACACAATACAAAATACATACATACATAAATCACGTCTTTATCCCTTACGGGGTAGGCAGAGCGTTAACGCCTCGTAAAAAGCGCTTTCGCCACGTCAGACAAAATTGAGGGCAATTTTAGATTGTAATATGTATTGCTATAGTGACAGGTTGTCAGCCCATCGCCTAAATTACAATACACTGTAACCCTCGAGTCCCTTTTGCTGACTTCTACAGCATGCCCAGGAGGAAGGGCAGCTGGAACATTCTATGTTTTTCTATCTCTCCCAGTCCAGCATGGAAGAAGTAAATAATAATAGATATTATACATTATTTGGTGTACGATCTCATCGCACATTTACTCTAGTCAATATTTCCTTCAATCGTATGTTTTTAGTTGACCCGCCCCGGCTTCGCACGGAAATTATCAGTGTTTCTCTACTATATTATGCATTTATTATACATACACGAGAGCCCGATGGTGTAGTGGATAGGGCCGCTGCCTCCTGAGCGGGAGGTCGTGGTTCGAATCCCACCACGTACCAATGTGTTTCTCGGTTTTCGAATTTCATATGTACGTTTATTCGGTGCTTTTTCCGTGCTTCGGAAGGCACGTTAAGCCCCGGTTAGTATCGTTTAATACCGTAGATATTAGTCGTTAAGCCATATCAGAGGCCAGTGCTAAGCATTGGCGGCTTGAAAACTCTGACCTAATCTAGGATTGGGTCTGGTTTCCCTTCTGGGTTGCGGAGGTCAGATGGCAGTCGCTCTGTGTAAAAACCAGTACCCTCGTTCAATCCCCTAGATTAGGAAGCCGACCCCGTGAGATACGGGATAAGGCTAGGAAGATGAATTATGCATTTATTATACATATAAACCTATCTCTTGAATCACTCTATCCATTTAAACCGCATCAAAATCCGTTGCGTAGTTTTAAAGATTTATGCATACACAGGGATATAGGGACACAGAAAGCGACTTTATTTTATACTATGTAGTGATACTGCAATTTTACCAGTTCACGTTCGCCCCTCATTGTACTCACACTAATTACATACAATAACAAGATTGTATCGAACTATTTCAAATAAAGTTTTATCTTTTATCAAGTTAAATCAAGACTTTTCCTGTGACACATCATCAAGCAAGCAATTTAATGTATTGAGCTAACAAGTGCCCAGACATTTTGTATAAAAAGGCCTCTGCGCTGTTGGCTGGGGCCCCACGTATGCCTCAAAGGACCGGGTCCCTGTGGGATACTGAAAATTATACCAACAAATAATAATCGTCTGTCAAGATTATCAAGATTTAGGCATTTGATTTGACAGAAGTCAAATTGTCTCAATCAATATTAAAAACAATATTACAAACAATTTTTATAAAAATATAAATATACTTATGTGTTCTCTTTTTATTTTATATCTTAACTGTTTGGTGAATGTTGTGTACAATTGTAATAGGACCTCAGATTTATAATGTTTTCCATTTTTTTTAATTATTTCTACCTTGTTATTAGTCTGTAGTCTGTAATAGTACCTATCCAAATAAAATAAAATAAATCAATATTCCAGCAACCGGTCCAGCTAAATCCCTCCCCATAGACCTAGTTCTAGTCTATTCTTCCACGCTGGCCTGGGAGCGAAAGAAAAACATATAATGTACCAGCTGCATTTCCTTCCGGGCATGCTGTAAAAACCAGCTAAGGGATCCGAGGGTTTCTGTATATTGCAATTTAGGCGATGGGCTGACAACCTGTCACTACAGCAATATACCTACAAATCTATCTGAAATAACCCTCAAAACTTTGGTACGTGGTGGGATTCGAACCACGACCTCTGCTCTGGAGGCAGCGGCCCTATCCGCTACTGCCTTCGTGGTGTAATGTTTGGAGCCATGGGCTTACGATTCGGCGGTCCTGGGTTCAATTCCCAGGGGGGAACACAAAGTTAATATTTGTTAAATTTATCATTTTATGACGTTTTTCCCAGTTTAATTAAGAAATTGCAGACTGAATCACCTGAATGTTCGAAAAGTAACAGGATTCCGTGCTTCGAAGGGTCGCTGTTTTTGATAGTGGTCGTTACTCAAACCACTTCAGAGGCCTAATAGCTGTGCTATTAGGCGGTTTGAAAACTCTGACACCAGGGTTCATCGGGTCGTTCAACTCGAGTACCCACTCACTAAGAAGAAGAAGATAGACATACCAAATCCAGAGACAAATATACGAGACCCAGAGACAAATATACGAAATCTAGAGACAAATATACGAAATCCAGAAACAAATATACAAAATCCAGAAACAAATATACAAAATCCAGAAAAAATATACGAAATGCAGAGACAATAATTACCTATATATCGTCCGCAACAGCCTCAATATCTTCAAATAGTGCGGCAACCGCGGCGCATGCGCGTCGCACGCACACAGCGCGCACAGGTAGCCGCACGCCCACGGGACCGACACACTCGTGCGGCCCGAGCGCACTGATGCTAACACCAGCCCGTACACGTCGACTGATGGCACGGCCTGATGACGGTGTAAGGGACATACATAAATAAAATAAAAAATCTTTATTTCAGGGTACAAGCCCCATACATTTTCGCGTATCAACTTTTTAGCGTACCAGCCACAAACAATAATGTCTCTCAAAACAGTCCCTTGATGGGAATGTGCAGAAATTACAATAAAGTCGGTTCTCACTTAGATGTTTGCCATTCTAGTCAATTTAATTTTAAAACTTCACTGTACAATCTGAAACTAAATATTTCATATTATACTCACTGTTTTTTAACGCCTAGCTTATAATGTAAATTTTAGTGCACGTAAATTTATATTTAATTTGATTTCTAATTTTATTCTGGATGTAATTTATATTAATTCTTATTGATTGTTAACTATTTTTGAGAATGTTGTGTGCAATTTTAATTGGATTTCAAAATAATGATCTATTTTATTGAGATAAGTTAGGTAATTCTTAATTTGTTGTCTGTAATTGTACCTTTCAAATAAAAATAAAATAAATACATTACATAACATTAATTTTACAGTTTACTTCCATGCTGGACTGGGAGCGAGAGAAAAACATTGAATGTGCCAGATGCATTTCCAACCGGGCTTGCTGTAAAAACTAGCTAAGGGATCCGAGGGTTTCAGTATATTGCAATTCAGGCGATGGGCTGACAACCTGTCACTACAGCAATATACCTACAAATCTATCTTAAGTAACCCTCAAAACTTCGTCAGACGTGGCGGAACGACCTTAGTTTAGGTAGTTTACGCTCTGCCTACCCCTAATGGGGTAGGCAGAGCGTAAACTTAATATGTATATATTATAATATATTAATAATATATAATAATAACATAAAGGCGTGATTATATGTATGTATGTACTCACATAACTCCTCAAGGCGAGTATGTACGGCAGCGCGCGGCGTGACGTCACGGGCTGGTGCTGTGGGCAGTACGGGAGAGCAGCCAGCAACCCTAGCAGCTTGGCCAGGGTTGCCAGCCGCCGGTGCAACGATACCAAGGCCACGCCTATAAAAAAAAAGTAATATATTAAAAAAAATAGCTAGAGCCCGATGGTGTCTATATTGTACTGTTTTGTTCCTTACTTTTCTGCTGTATGTATTTGTGTTTCTTTGTGCAATAAATTATCTTGTATTGTATTGTATTGTAGTGGATAGGGCCGCTGCCTCCTGAGCGGGAGGTCGTGGTTCGAATCCCACCACGTACCAATGTGTTTTTCGGTTTTCGAATTTTATATGTACGTTTAATCGGCGCTTTTTCCGTGCTTCGGAAGGCACGTTAAGCCGTTGGTCCCGGTACATATCGTTTAATACCGTAGATATCGATATCCGTTAAGCCATGTCAGAGGCCATTGAAAACGTTGGCGGCTTGAAAACTCTGACCTAATCTAGGATTGGGTCTGATTTCCCTTCTGGGTTGCGGAGGTCAGATGGCAGTCGCTCTGTGTAAAAACCAGTTCAATCCCCTAGATTAGGTAGCCGACCCCGTGAGACACGGGATAAAGCTAGGGAGATGAATATATAAAAAAATAACTAAACCATTAAGACATACGAGTTCAAATTATGATTACCCATTTAAGAAAATGTATATTTGTTTCGTTTCTTTTACCGAATAAAAAACTGATAAAAAAATATGGTCACATTGGGACTAGTGACAGCAATAACAACATAGCCTAATAGTAAATGAGGTAAAGAAATGGGATATTTAATTTACTTTAAAAGGTAATTGAAGAAAATGAATTCTTCCATGCTGGCCTGGGAGCAAAAGAAAAACATAGAATGTGCCAGCTGCATTTCCTCCCGGGCATGCAGTAAAAACCAGCTTAGGGATCTGAGGGTTTCAGTATATTGTAATTTAGGCGATGGGCTGACAACCTGTCACTACAGCAATATACCTACAAATTTATATTAAATAGCCCTCCAAACTTGTCAGACGTGGCGGAAAGACCTTTGTTTAGGTCGTTTACGCTCTGCCTACCCCATTAGGGATAAAGGCGTGAATGTATATATGTATGTATGTAAGAAAATGACGTATAGTTTATTAAAGAAACCGTTAAAAGTTATATAAAAAAGTGATAACATTCTCCTGGCCTCGACTCTGGCTATCGCATCTTTAACTTAAAATTGGAACTGTTACTTTCTTATTTCATAACATCATCATAGGATAAACCTATATATATATATATATATTACTTTCTGCCATGCTGGACTGGGAGAGATAGAAAAACATAGAATGTTCCAGCTGCCCTTCCTCCCGGGCATGCTGTAGAAGTCAGCAAAAGGGACTCGAGGGTTACAGTGTATTGTAATTTAGGCGATGGGCTGACAACCCGTCACTATAGCAATACATATTACAATCTAAAATTGTCCTCAATTTTTGTCAGACGTGGCGAAAGCGCCTTTTACGAGGCGTTAAACGCTCTGCCTACCCTGTAAGGGATAAAGGCGTGATTTATGTATGTGTATGTATGTATATATTACTTCCATGCTGTCCTGAGAGCAAGAGAAAAACATAGAATGCGTCAGCTGCTTTTCCTCCCGGGCATGCTGTAAAAACCAGCTAAGGGATTCGAGAGTTTCAGTATATTGTCATTTGGGCGATGGGCTGACAACCTGTCACTAAAACGATATACCACTACCCCATTTGTCAGACGTGGCGGAACGACCTTTGTTTAGGTCCTTTTCGCTCTGCCTACCCCAATAGGGATAAAGGCGTAATTATATGTACGTATGTATCATAGCATATTACAGTCCCAGCTTGGTTCAAATGTCTATTCATGTCCAGGTTTGATAAAAAAAATTGGCTGAATAACCTTATCACTACATAGTATAAAACAAAGTCGCTTTCTCTGTCCCTATATCCCTATGTATGCTTAGATCTTTAAAACTACGCAACGGATTTTGATGCGGTTTCTTTTATGGATAGAGTGATTCAAGAGGAAGGTTTAAATGTATAATACATGCATAATATAGTTTTTTTTACGTAACTTCAAAAGTTATTGACAGAATTTGTCAGTTTACACCTAGTGCGCACCTTTGCACCACATGTGGTTTAAAAGTACGCAGTACTTTTTATGTTTTTTAATTGCCACCTTAGCAATAAGGCCGCCTATGTTGTACTTGTATTTTGTTGTGTTGTATGATTCTTCCATGCTGGACTGGGAGAGATAGAAAAACATAGAATGTTCCAGCTGCCCTTCCTCCCGGGAAGTAGAAGCCAGCAAAAGGGATTCGAGGGTAACAGTATATTGTAATTTAGGCGATAGGCTGACAACCTGTCACTACAACAATACACATTACAGTCTAAAATTTTCCTCAATTTTCGTCAGACGTGGCGAAAGCGCCTTTCTCGAGGCGTTTTACACTCTGCCTACCCCATAAGGGATAAAGACGTGATTTTATGTATATATGTATGTTGTATGATTTGTTTGTTTGTTATGTTATTCTTGATTGTGTGTTTTTATTTTTTGTAATGTTTTTTGTGGAAATAAAGTGATTTGTATTTGTTTTCTTACGTGCAACAAAGTGTTTTTATGTTATGTAATTTCACCTGTATGCACGGGCGCGGCGTCCAGCGCGAGCAGCTCAGTAGCGAGCGCGTCTCTCACGGCGAAGCGGAACGGCTCGTTTTCGCTGCACGATAAAAGCTCTCTGGGGAACAAATACAGAATTCGCTTGTGTCAAAATATAATATGAAAGAAATAAAACAATATATTCGTTTCTGGCAGGACTCGAACCTGAGTGTCTGGAATGTCGGTCCATCACTGTCGTCAAAGCCAAATCATTTATTTCTAAATAGATTCCTAAGAACACTTTAAGAAAGTCACAAGCGAGTCTATTACAAAGAAAATTATATCTGTGTCACAAAATAAAATAAAACTATATCACAATGAAGAAGAAGCATGAGAAAGTCGCGCGTTGCGCCCCTCCCTTCTTTTTGTCTTATTCTTACTCTACCAACTGAGCTACAGAAACGGTAGCGGGAGTGACGAATTTATCATAGTCCTTCTTATGCACACATTATAGCGACATCTAGCCATTTAGTTTAAGAGCTACGTAGGGCTTGACCAATCCAAATAAAGATTGAAATTCATGTCAATAATGATATCGCATCACTTTTTACATCGCATTTCCTCCTGGGCATGCTGTAAAAACCAGCTAAGGGATCCGAGGGTTTCAGTATATTGCAATTTAGGCGATAGAATGTCAACCTGTCACTACAGTAATATACCTACAAATGTATCTTAAACAACCCTCAAAACTTTGTCAGACGTGGCGGAAGTTAGTTTAAGTCATTACGCTCTGCCTACCCCTTAAGGTATTTTATGTGTGTGTATATTATATCATCATCTCCCTAACCTTATCCCGTATCTCACGGGGTCGGCTACCTAATCTAGGGGGATTCAACGAGGTTACTGGTTTTTACACAGAGCGACTGCCATCTGACCTCCGCAACCCAGAAGGGAAACCAGACCCAATCCTAGATTAGGTCAGTTTGTAATCCGCCAATCCTTAGCACTGTGTGTATTATATATAGATGACCTTTACAAATTATAAGAAAAATACTTTACCTGTAAAACTCTTCCTCCTGTGTGAATATCGTGTTGGCTTGGTGTGCCGGCGGCCGCGTGAGCCGGCGCTGTAGTTTAGACAGGCGTGACTCCTGCCCCGCACCGCCACCTAAACGGGTTTAAGAAACCTTATTATCATAAGAATTACAAACAATTCACTTATAGATTATTAAGTAAACGTATTTGATAAGCGTACGGTACTCAAATAAATAGTGTACATAATTTCGCAATAGGTATCCCTAAAGCGTGATTATATGTATGAATGTATGTATTGTTTCGCATTGTACAACAAAGTATTATTGGATGATCTGTTCACAGCATTAATGTGGTGGACCTTAATGTTCTACATACATACATAAAATCACGCCTTTATCCCTTACGGGGTAGGCAGAACGTAAAACGCCTCCTGAAAGGCGCTTTCGCCACGTCTGACATAAATTGAGGGCAATTTTAGATTGTAATGTGTATTGCTGTAGTGACAGGTTATCAGCCCATCACCTAAATTACAATACACTGTAACCCAAAGGGATTCGACCCTTTTTTTCTCTTTTGCTGACTTCTACAGCATGCCCGGGAGGAAGGGCAACTGGAACATTCTATGTTTTTCTTTCTCTCCCAGTCCAGTATGGAAGTTTAATGTTCTGCTCAAAATATTTCCTGTTAACAGATCATCCAATAATACTTTGTTGTAGAATGCGAAATTATACAAACTAGCCACGTGGCGCCGCGCCCCTATTACAAAAAAATACCTAATTCACTAAAAACGTAGTGAATCGAAAAACCGGTCCAACAGAATCAAGTTATAGTAATTATGATAATTTGGAACCTTATAAATTAGCTATACATAGTTCGTTGTAGTAACAGGAAGAAAAATTGCGAATAACGGCCACGGCAATAAGAGGGCGCAATCTTCTCCAAGTGCGCTGTCGTATAAAGGTGCGCACTCTTATGCGTGTGCGTACTTTTATAAACATGCGCACTCTTGCTAATATGCGAACCCTTATCCACGTGCGCACTCTTATACATGTTGGCCCATGTTAGTCGATATTGTAATCACTATTGGTCCATGTATAGCTGGACTAAAACAAAACCTAAGCTTCTTTTAGAAAAATGCTTATACAGTATTGATGAATTTTGATAATAAACCGCATGTCATTATTTAAAATATTTTTGACATTTCCTATATACATTTAATATACTTAGTCATGTAATACAAATGTGTGATATTTTTATTCAATAAATGGAATGGAATATTGTATTAAATTTTTATGTAATTTTTGTGTCTCCTCTGTTCATGTAATCTTTCGAACACAATAATTGTATCTTTTGACGAAATAAATATATAAACTAACCTGACACTGTAGCAATAGCATGTCTAGCGACTAAAACTCCTAAATGCGCATAGTTAGCCTGCCCTCCGGCCGCCCCCGCCGCTAAGAGCGCGCGCACTCTTGTACGCAGCGACGGTCCCGCCACGTTGGTACTGCCGCCAGTTTCGTCGTACCATCTGAAGATTTCATAGTTTGTAAGACTTTAAGAAGATTATGTATGTATGTATTTATATATTGTATATATATGTATCTATGGTATGTATATATTTATTTATTTCAGTTATATTTATATAGAGTATTTAATATATTTATAGGTATTATAATTTATTTACTTATTGTATAATCGTAGTATAGTGTAATTAAGTAGGTATATACTTATTTACTGTTCATGTATCTAATTTGTATTCATATTGTGCACGTCTTATCCGCTTTACGTTTTATGCTACCTCACTTCTTAGGTCTGCTGTAAGACATTTCATTTTAGAAATAAGCAGTACCTGTTGTGTCTTGATTCCTATGTAATTGTTCTGTGTATGTTTCTGTGTACAATAAACTGTTAAATAAATAAATAAATAAGATTTTTTGAGGATTTTTAACACTCACAATGCTATTTTATCACTACATTTAACTGCCTCCGTGGTCTAGTGGCTAGCGATTCCCAGGGGGGAAACACAAAGTTGATATTTGAGAATTTATCACTTTATGATTTTTTCCCAAGTTTGGTTAGGACATTGCAGGCTGAATCACCTGATTGTCCGAAAATAAAAAGATTTCGTGCTTCGGAGGGCACGTTAAGCCGTCGGTCCCGGTAGCTGTCTTTGATAGTGGTCGTTACTCAACCCATGTCAGAGGCCTGATAGTTGTGCTACTAGGCGGTTTAAAAACTCTCGACACCAGGGTTCATCGGGTCCATAAACTCTGACAACCTGTCACTACTGCAATATACTTACAAATCTATCTTAAATAACCCTCAAAACTTTGTCAGACGTGGCGGAACGTCCACAACGGTCGTAGTTAGGTAGTTTACGCTCTGCCTACCCCAATAGGGATAGAGGCGTGATTATATGTATGTATGTAACATTTCTTCCATGCTGGACTGGGAGAGATAGAAAAACATAGAATGTTACAGCTGCCCTTCCTGCCGGGCATGCTGTAGAAGTCAGCAAAAGGGACTCGAGGGTTACAGTGTATTGTAATTTAGGCGATGGGCTGACTACCTGTTACTACAGCACCTACAAATCTATGTAAAATAACCTTCAAAACTTTTTCACGACGCTATGCCTACCCCAATCAGGGATAGAGGCGTGATTATGTACTGTATGATTTTTTGTGTAATTTTGTAGTTGTGTATTGTGGAAATAAATGTTCTATCTATCTATCTATTATATGTATGTAACATTTCCTTACCTGGCAATCTCATAGAACATGTCCCTTTGCTTCTTAAAGCTGTGAAAGCTCAGTGTAGAGGGGAAATTGTCCTGGCCGTCTGTCTCCGCGTTCCAGGCGACCACGTGACCGGCCTGCCCGGCGCCTCCGCCCCCCGCGCCCCCCGGGGCCGCCAGCGGAGCCTCGGCCTGCGCGGCCTCGCCTCGGACCCCGTATACGTCTAACAGACTGGACATAAGTTAAATACTTGTTGAAATTGTTTATGTAGTCGATATACAGTTTTTTATATATATAGGCGAGCATTTCACCTGGTGGAAAGTGACGATGCGGACTATGTTGAAGCATACTCACCTATGTAGTGCCTATTCACTCTCGCCTTGAAAAGGCCCAGGTTATATTGTTCCGGAAACAGATCCGCCGGCAGGGAGTTCCACTCCTTAGCCGTTCGCATTAAGAATGTGGAAGCGAACCGCTTCGTGCGAATTTGTGGTATATCCACGACATAAGTACAAAAGTCAATCCCATAAGTGGTAGTACTTTGCAAAAAACACTATCAATTTAAATAGAACAAAATACAGATCTACATAACATAGTTATTATTAATATAATATAATACCAACACATAAACTATCCATCATTAATAATAATTATTATCATTATTATTCTTGAGCAGACAGGCAGTCGATATACAACTGATTACTACATTATATTGATAAATATGTATTAATCTATCTAAATTCTATATAATTTTACATAATATATTATACATATCTATATAAGTTTATATATATTAAGTTTCTATAATAATTATCTAGAAATAAATATAATTGTTTTGAGTTAGTTTATTCATACATATAATCACGCCTTTATCCCTAATGGGGTAGGCAGAGCGTAAACGACCTAAACAAAGGCTGTTCCGCCGCGTCTGACAAAGTCTTGAGGGCCATTCAAGAAAGATTTGTACGTAATATTGCTGTAGTGACAGGTTGTCAGCCCATCGCCTAAATTACAATATACTGAAACCCTCGTATCCCTTAGCTGGTTTTTACAGCATGCCCGGGAGGAAATGCAGCTGGCACATTCTATGTTTTTCTCTCACTCCCAGTCCAGCATGGAAGATTAGAAGTTAGTTTATATACTCTTTATTGTTCTTTTTAGACGTGGCTAAAGCGCTTTTTACGAGGCGTTTAACGCTCTGCCTACCCCGTAAGGGATAAAGGCGTGATTTTATGTATGTATGTATTGTTCTTTTTATTGTTATTTTTTGTATATTCTCGGTTACGCGGAAGATCAGCGCTGTGGCGGTGTTTTACATCTTATAGCATTAATACTGAGCGTGACCCATTTGTCGCTTAAGAACACGTTTGTAACTTTTAAAACGTTAATATTTGTAATTTGGTGGCAAATAAATATGTTCTATTCTATTCTAAACTAGACGCGTAGGAGCCCGATGGTGTAGTGGATAGGGCCGCTGCCTCCTGAGCGGGAGATCGTGGTTCGAATTCCAACCACGTACCAATGTGTTTTACGGGTTTCGAATTTTATATGTACGTTTATTCGGCGCTTTTCCGTGCTCCGGAAGGCACGTTAAGCCGTTGGTCCCGGTTAATATCGTTTAATACCGTAGATATTAGTCGTTAAGCCATATCAGACGCATTGGCGGCTTGAAAACTCTGACCTAATCTAGCAGTAATTTGTGTAAAAACCAGTACCCTCGTTCAATCACCTAGATTAGGTAGCCGACCCCGTGAGATACGGGATAAGGCTAGGTAGATGATGATAAAATATGAATATAGATTTTACTTCCATGCTGGGAGCGAGAGAAAACATAGAATGTGCCAGCTGCATATCTTCCCGAGCATGCTGTAAAAACCAGCTAAGGGATCCGAGGGTTTCAGTATATTGTAATTTAGGCGATGGGCTGACAACCTGTCACTACAGCAATATACCCACAAATCTATCTTAAAAAACACTCAAAACATTGTCAGACGTGGCGAAACGACCTTTGTTTGGGTCGTTTACGCTCTGCCTACCCCATTAGGGATAAACGTATACTTTCTAGATTGTATTTATGGTTAAGCTGTTGGATGTCGTTAATAAATAAATAAAATAAAATAAAAATAAAATAAAGGCGTGATTATATGTATGTATGTAGATTTTACCTCTTAGAGAGATCGGGCGCCATGGCCTTAGTGGTCCTGGCTTCGGCCAAGGCGCGCAGTGAGGGCCGGTCGAGCAGAGCCGACAGCGTGGCGCGCTGACTGCGCAGCGAGCGCGCAGCGAAACAACACGCGTTGTGCACTGAGCGCAGCGCGTGGGTAGGCTCCGCTATGCTGGAGAGAGACGACACGTCAGATATACAATACAATACAAAATTCTTTATTGCACAAAGAAACACATACAACAGAAATAAAAAGGAACTAACGTGACAGTACAATATAGGCGGCCTTATTGCTATTGATATAGATAGATAGATAGAAAAAAGTTTATTTGTTGCTGGACTGGGAGAGATAGAAAAACATAGAATGTTCCAGCTGCCCTTCCTCCCGGGCATGCTGTAGAAGTCAGCAAAAGAGACTGGAGGGTTACAGTGTATTGTAATTTAGGCGATGGGCTGACAACCTGTCACTATAGCAATACACATTTCAATCTAAAATTGCCCTCATTTTTTGTCAGACGAGGCGTTTAACGCTCTGCCTACCCCGTAAGGGATAAAGGCTTGTTTTTATGTATGTATGTATAAAGTTTATAAAGACGGAAATTACGAAAGACTAAACCACTAACCTGACATTGCCGTCAATCCTCTGCCTGCCCCGCAGCAGCGCCAGAAGGAAGCACAGCTCGCTCGTATAAGACAAGGCTAAGTTGGTATCTAACAACACTTGATACACATTCACTAAGACTTGTATAGAGTCCTCAAACGTCACTTGAGTCACATCCGGCAGGATATAGTTGTCCTCTTCCTGAAAAAGTGAGTAAAAAAAAAGTAAGTAAAACACTTTATTGTACACAAAAAACAAGAAACATAAAAATACACTTAAATTAATGTGTAAAAAGGCGGTCTTATCGCTGGAAGCTCTCTCTCCTATCTCTTCCAGACACAAACAAAAAGAGAATAGTGAAAATAAGAAGAACTAAAAACTAAAATAAATATATGCATATCGTTAGAAGTATATACGTTTATGCAATATAAAATTACTATAATAGTATTCATAAAATTAGATTAAATCTTTATTGTGTTGCAGTTTTATTGTAAATAGTATTAATATTATACATTTTTGTCCTTCCATGCTGGCCTGGGAGCGAGAGAAAAACATAGAATGTGCCAGCTGCAATTTCTCCCGGGCATGCTGTAGAAACCAACTAAGGGATCCGAGGGATTCAGTGTATTGTAATTTAGGCGATGGGCTGACAACCCGTCACTAGAGCAATAAACCTACAAATCTATCTTAAATAACCCTCAAAACTTTGTCAGACGTGGCGGAACGACCTTTGTTTGGGTCGTTTACGCTCTGCCTACCCCATTAGGGATAAAGGCGTGATTATATGTATGTATGTATGTATGTAATACATTCCAAACACTTAGGGCCTTATTTATAATTAGCACTCATGAGTGAAAGCGAGTTTGAGTTCGTATCAGAAATGTCATGTCAGTACAAACTTACTTTTACTTTACTTTACTTTTACAAACTGGCCTGTCAAATCCATTCTTAATATTGCTTTCAAGTTTGAGATCGCTTCATAACTACGAACCTTAGGCTCGTAATTATATATATTAAGTATAGTTTTGACAGTTCATTTTGTACTAAAATGACATTTCCGATACGAACTCAAATTCGCTCTCACTCTCAAATGCTGATTATTCAACAAGACACTCTTGTCAAGTCTTGTTATTCGATCCCAAGATAGGTAGGTATCTATCGTAGGGCTACCTCAATTTTTGACCGCACCCACCAATGTGAAGCAAGGCACCATACTGCAATTAGTACATACATACATATAATCACGCCTTTATCCCTAATGGGGTAGGCAGAGCGTAAACGACCTAAACAATGGTCGTTCCGCCACGTCTGACATAGTTTTGAGGGTTATTTAAGATAGATTTGTAGGTATATTGCTGTAGTGACAGGTTGTCAGCCCATCGCCTAAATTGCAATATACTGAAACCCTCGGATCCCTCAGCTGATTTTTACAGCATGCCCGGGAGGAAATTCAGCTGGCACATTCTATGTTTTTCTCTCGCTCCCAGGCCAGCATGGAAGACATCTGAATATAATAAATAAATAAAAAATAATAATAACATAACATAACATAAAAATACTTTATTGCACTTAATAATACAACATACAACACAAAAGATACCAAAAAAGAAGTACAACATAGGCGGCCTTATTGCTAAGGTAGCAATTTCTTCCAGGCAACCTTTTATAATGCAGGGCTTAGAAGCTTACCTGTGATATCTTAATCTGAGGTGTGGTGCATTTGGGCTATAGGCTTGTTTACGCTCTGTCTGGGGTAGCCCATTAGTTTTTTTTATTGTTTGTTTTATTACGTGATTGTATACTCATACCAATAAAAAAAATGTATGTATGTAATACATTTCAAACCTGCACTTACCTGTGATATCTGAAAGAGCCCGATGGTGTAGTGGATAGGGCCGCTGCCTCCAAAGCGGGAGATCGTGGTTCGAATCCCACCACGTACCAATGTGATTTTCGGTTTTCGAATTTCATATGTACGTTTATTCGGCGCTTTTTCCGTGCTTCGGAAGGCACGTTAAGCCGTCGGTCCCGGTTAATATCGTTTAATACCGTAGATATTAGTCGTTAAGCCATGTCAGAGGCCAGTGCTAAGCATTGGCGGCTTGAAAACTCTGACCTAATCTAGGATTGGGTCTGGTTTCCCTTCTGGGTTGCGGAGGTCAGATGGCCTAAAAACCAGTACCCTCGTTCAATCCCCTAGATTAGGTAGCTGACCCCGTGTGATACGGGATAGATGATGATTTACCTGTGATATCTTGATCAGAGGCGTGGTGCATTTGGGCGACGTGGCCGCGCTCAGGCTGCTGAACTTCTCCAGCAGGCGGTGTCTCTCGCGCCGCAGCGCGGCCCGCTCCGCCGCGAACCCGGGGCTTCCCGGGAACGACTCTGCACGATACAGATACATTTATTATCCATACAAACAGAAACTAGTTAAACAGAATAGCCCGATGGTGTAGTGGATAAGGCCGCTGCCTCCTGAGTGGTCGTGGTTCGAATCCCACCACGTACCAATGTGTTTACTACAGCAATATACGTATAAATCCAGCTTAAAAAGCCCTCAAAACTGTCAGACGTGGCAAAACGACCTTTGTTTAGGTAGTTTACGCTCTGCCTACCCCAATAGGGATAAAGGCGTGATTTATATGTGTATATGGACAAACAGAAACTAGTTACACACATTTGTAGTGCGTAGAGGAGTTTTAGTGATCTAATGTATTAGCACTTTGGTTGTATTATATGCATTTGATACCGTAACCGCGTCTTCCTCTAGGTTGTATCTGAAAACCTGCGCTTTGCTCGTGAGCAAATTTTGACGCTGAGCTATTGGCTATTTGCACCGCTACAGCACACATTGTCTTAAGTTTACATGTACATGTTATCTGTTGTTTATTTGTGTTTATTGTGTTTTAATTTCAGAACTTCTTGTTTGTGAAAAATGTGTGTGTCTGTAGTACCAAATAAACGTTTTATCTATCTATTTGCGCCACGTGCGTGTGGCCTGTTCGCCTTCGTACGTCGACCAATAAACAACAGCGTGTGTTAAAGAATGTAGTGTTTAATTTCATCAACCCTATGGAGCTATCCTTACACCAACACTTCACGACACTTCCGTAAACATTTAAAACAATAAACAGACAAATT
This sequence comes from Scrobipalpa costella, assembly GCA_949820665.1. Lineage (NCBI taxonomy): Eukaryota > Metazoa > Arthropoda > Insecta > Lepidoptera > Gelechiidae > Scrobipalpa > Scrobipalpa costella. The sequence goes on along the minus strand of OX463323.1, from coordinate 8,588,667 downwards.
AGTATATTTCCAAACATTATACACATAAGAAATACCTATTATTATACCTTTTACCTGTCTTATGTAGCATATGTTATGTATAACTTTATCATAAAATATATCTTCTTATCTTATCTTATTTAGCCCACATCATCCCACTGCTGGGCAAAGGCCTCCCTCTTCAATAAAATATATATCAGTATATTTTATTGAAATATTTAGTTAATAGTGGATAAATATTGTCTAAGTATGATATGTAATATGCGCTCTACCGCTTTCTGCTTGTACAATTTCTATACCCTAAGGTTGCCTAGTAGACGTTGCTGTTTTAGCAATAAGGCCGCCTATGTTGTGCTATCACGTTTGTTCCTTTTTATTTCTGTTCAATAAAGAATTTTGTATTGTATTATCATAAAACATAAAACACAGTGGATAAATAGCGTGGGCACAGCGCGTTGCTGATTTTAAGCCCACTCAAAGTCAGACGGCTATAGACGGGATTCAACATGGATGGTTAGGTACTGTTCCGTGTACGGATGTCTTTCTACCACAAGATATGACTCCAATAGGAACTTTTTTAGGTTCCACAGTGATGAGAGACAGTAAGTAAATTCATACAAAATATGCAACCTAATCTAATCTAACTATTGAGTTACAGTGAACTACTTTAACACGTTGGTTTAATCAAGAACCAGATTAATCAAGTGATGATTATGACCGGTATAACAAAATTTGTCAACCCTTATAACACGCACACAAACACATGCCAAGTGAAACATGCCGTCTGTCCATGTGTGACCAAAATGACATTGTAGTTAGGAGTGTCCGCGCTGTGGTATAGTTTTAGGCAATTACATTGACTTAGAATAAGACAGCTCTGGTTAAATATAATATTCGCATTCTTTTTAAAATTGTCTCATGAAGTCTGCCGTTTCACAAAGTATTGACGATGTATTATTGTACTTTCTTACATTGTAAACATATCTATAGAAGAATACATCTATAATACTTGCTAAAAAAAAAAGGTTAAAAAATTGCTATGTCAGAAAATCAAGAGTTATTTTCCGGTAGTTCATTATTATATTTTTCTAATAAATTTGAAAAATAATAGATAAGATATTGAAAAATATATTTTTGCTAGTCATTATGCATATGTAGCCAAGGATAAAGCTTAGTAAAAGAGTACGCAACCTTAGTAAAAAAGAACGCATCCTCAGTTTAAGAATGCGCACCCTTAGTAAAAGATACGCATCCTTTGTAAATAAGTGCGCACCTTTAGTAAAATACTACGCATCTTTTGTAAAAGAGTGCGCACCCTTAGCAAAAATGTACGTAGCCTAAGTAAAAGAGCACGCATCCTTAGCAAAAATTACGTACCCTTCGGCAAAACTTGTTAATAAAATGTGATGTTTTGTTTGTTGAAATAACATTTAATATCTAGTGTAGTTTATTTACCTCCGTGCAATTGTGGCGGCGCGCTGAACACCTCATTGTTCTCTAGCGCTAAACAGCCCACCTGGAATACAGAAGCTAGAATAGAACCAACATACATACATACAAAACAAACAAACACAAACACGATCTCACTCACAGCCCCCACTAGGATTCCCTGTATCGGGGTGCCATGGACATACACAGAAACAACCACAAGGAACACACAGACACAGAAACAGACATTTAAACTCATCATTCAAATGTCTGCCCCGGAAGAGAATCGAACCCGGGACCCTCTGCGTAGCAGGCAGGTACAGTGCCAACTAGGCTGCACATACATATAATCACGCCTTTACTGCTCACAGACGTCGCGACACGCACATTCCGGTAGCATTAACTGTTTATTTTTAGGTATATCATTTTTATATCATTACTTCCATGCTGGACTGGGAGCGAGAGAAAAACATAGAATGTGCCAGCAGCATTTCCTCCCGGGCATGCTGTAAAAACCAGCTAAGGGATCCGAGGGATTCAGTATATTGCAATTTAGGCGATGGGCTGACAACCTGTCACTACAGCAATGTACCTACAAATCTATCTTAAACATCCACCAAAACTTGGTCAGACGTGGCGGAACGCCGTTTGTTTAGTAAACGACCTAAACTAAGGTCGTTTCGCCACGTCTGACAAAGTTTTGAGGGTTAATTGGGATAGATTTGTAGGTATATTGCTGTAGTGACAGGTTGCCAGCCCATCACCTAAATCACAATGTACTGAAAAATATAAACTGTCAATTTAAAACAGCTTTTTTCCGTTAAATTGCTCTCTCCGAATACGCGTGTTTTGTTTGTGTTTGTGCATCCTTCCCAGCTTGTATTTGCTTCACTACGTGTCATTGACAGAGTTGTGACTACACAAAAGCCATTAATCAAGATTAATTTTAAATTGCAATATTTTTTTTTAAATATATTTTTGTGTTTCTCTACATGGAATTATTTAAGATGTAGACAAAAAATAATAATATTGCATATCGAGACGAGTGGACAATAGAAAGGGGAGGCCGTTGCCCTGCATTGGGATATTTGAAGATAATTAAAAAAATGAAAACAATGCATATTCCCTATTAGTTCTTCTTCTGTCGAGTGGTTATCGAGTGTATGGACCCGATGAACCCTGGTGTCAGAGTTTCTAAAAACTCCCTATTAGTATGGATGGGAGTAAAACAAGTATAAAAGTGGTAACGTTACCTTCTGGAAGTCATTATGGAAGCTGGTGAGAGACACGCTCTTCTTGCTGAGGTCGATGTTGGTGGGCTTGATGCGCCGCTTCTCGCTGCGGAGGGAGCTCGACTTGCGGCAGCAGCTCTGGAACACCAATCCAGGGTTTATTTATTTATTTATTGGTTCATCAACATTTAGTACATACAAGCACAACACAACATTCATACACAAACACACCAGTACACAAATGTAAGCTTAATTTGTACGATGGGCTGACAACCTGTCACTTTAGCAATACAAATTACAATCTAAAATTGCCCTCATTTTTTGTCAGACGTGGCGAAAACGCCTTTTACGAGGCGTTTAACGCTCTGCCCATCCCGTAAGGAATAAAGGCGTGATCTTATATATGTATCTATGTATCAAACTTGCGATTCCTCCATAACATTTTGACATTTAAGATTTGCATGGCGCCTTTGACAGGCGCACATTCCATTCATTCATTCCATTTTGTATATTTAAAAAGTTGTATGCGCCTATTGTATTCAGCCTTAAAATAATCAATAATGTGAACTAAGAACACGTAAACCATACTAATATGTCCTTAAAGACCTTGTGAAGCGGTCGTTAATTACATTGCTGTCGTTTGGAGAAACTGCTGGCGCCTGCGAATATGAGGACCGAAAAGAGGTTTTGCTTTATTTAAATAATGAAGCTTTTTCCGAACAAGTGCGAGAAAAGGAAACTTATATACATAATATACGGTACGGTATACACCCGCAGCCAGAGAAAATTAAGCCGAAAGCTGTCAATCAGCATAAAAAATCATTATTATGAAAATTTTTACAGTTCCCTGAATGGCATTTAACAGCTTGTGCCCGAAACCCAAAATGGTCTACAAAATATATATTTTTTTAAAACCACACTATGTAGGGTCAAAGTCAAAGTCAAAATCAAATCATTTATTTCCAAATAGATTCCTAAGAACACTTTTAGAAATTCACAAGCGAGTCTATTACAAAGAAAATTAAATTATATCTATGTCACAAAATAAAATAAAACTATATTACAATGAAGAAGAAGCATGAGACACTCGCACTTTGCGCCCCTCCCTTCGTTTTATGTTATTCTTACTTTTGTCCTTCTTTTTTTACGTATGGTACCTAATGAAAGAGCATTTTGAGTAGATTACAAATATAATCACACTTCTTCTTCTTCTTAACGAGTGGATTCTCGAGTCCAATGACCCGGGGAACCTAATACTAATAATATGACAAATTAATAATGACAAAGATGTCTGGAGCTCTGATATTTCAGTGAAGCCTAAGAGATTGGCACACATTGCGGTCACAAACCCTATTTTGAACAAAAAGAAGGACAAAAGTAAGAATAAGATAAAACGAAGGGAGGGGCGCAAAGTGCGAGTTTCTCATGCTTCTTCTTCATTGTGATATAGTTTTATTTTATTTTGTGACACAGATATAATTTTCTTTGTAATAGACTCGCTTGTGACTTTCTAAAAGTGTTCTTAGGAATCTATTTGGAAATAAATGATTTGACTTTGACCTTTGAACCCTGGAATCACACTACCATATTACTACTAGCTAACTATTCAGCCCAACAGCCACTGCGACCTATATAGATCTATTGTAGCTATTAATTAGCCATTGTTTACCTAACCATATATTAAAATAAGTAATATAATATATTCTTCATCTTCTGTCGAGTGCGTATTGAGTCTATCGACCCGATGAACCCTGGCGTCAGAGTTTTTAAACCGCCTAGTAGCACAACTATCAGGCCTCTGACATGGTTTGAGTAACGACCACTATCAAAGATAGCGACCGGGACCGACGGCTTAACGTGCCCTCCGAAGCACGAAATCTTTTTTTCTTTTTCGGTTAATCAGGTGATTAAACCTGCAATGTCCTAACCAAACTTTGGAAAAATTCACAAAGAGATTAATTCTCAAATATCAACTTTGTGTTTCCCCCCTGGGAATCGAACCCAGGACCTCCAGATCGGGAGTCCAAGGCACAAGCCACTAGACCACGGAGGTAGTTAAATAGTTAGTAGTATAATATATTAATAAGACATTTGATACTTTATACTAGTTCATACGTAAATCTGTAGAGAAAACATAATTTATAAAATAAAATTATATTCTATAATTTATAGTATTAAATTATATCACAATTATAATAATCCTCTTTAAAATGACAATCTAAGTGTATTGAACAACCGCGAAATCAAAAGTTGTATTAGAAATAAATTTAATCAAAAATTAAACTGATTTACAATTAAAATAATAATTTGTTGAAATAACATACATTGTTGGGAGTAGCCTCTGCGCTGTTCTCTTCTCTGCTGTCGTCGCTGGCTCTGCTGTTTCTCTTCTTCTTCCCTTTGCCGCTACTACCTGAGAAAATATATAATTATGAACCTACCCAATACCCGTGAAACTGAACAACTTACCTTGTTTACATACCACCAACAAGATAAAATGGAAAATTATAATTAGTTCGTTGTAGTAACAGGAAGAAAAACTGCGAATAACGGCCATCAAAGGCAATTTTTATTCCTGTTACTACAAAAAACTATGATTCGCTAATTTATAAGGTTCTAAATTATTTTAATTACTATAACTTGATTCTGTTTGACCGGTTTTTCGACTCACTGCGTTTTTTGAGACTTATGTTTTTTAACTAATGGGGGCGCCACTTGGCTAGTATCGTCACTTTAAGGGGCTTCCAAGGGCTAAGTGGCGCCCTCATCAGTCAAAAAATCATAATTCACTGAAAACGAAATCAATCTAAAATCCGGTAGATCAGATTGAAGTCAAAGCAATGAAGGTCATTTCGAACCTCATAAAGTTGCAACTTATAATTCGTTGTAGTTACAGAAAGAAAATTTGCTAAAAACGGTCACTTTTAGCACTTTTGCTATCTGTAACTGCAGTGAACACTGAATTATTAATTTACAATGCTTGAAATAAACTATTACTTCCATGCTGGACTGGGAGCGACAGAATAACGTAGAATGTGCCAGCTGCATCTCCTCCCGGGCATGCTGTAAAAACCAGCTAAGGGATTTGAGGGTATATTGTAATTTAGGCGATGGGCTGACAACCTGTCACTACAGCAATATCCAGTTCTATCTTAAACAACCCTCAAAACTTGTCAGACGTGGCGGAACGACCTTTGTTTGGGTTGTTCACGCTCTGCCTAACCCATTAGGGATACAGGCGTGATAGTATGTATGTATGTATGAAATAAACTATACTGGTCTACCGAATTTTCGATTAATTGCGTTTTCAGTGACTAATGATTTTAACTGATGAGGGCGCTGGCGTGCACCGGGGATCCTCTTAAGGAACTTACGTCATAATGGGCCCTAGGCCGTTTGAAAACTCTGACACCAAGGTTTTTTTTTTTTTTTTGGTAGGCAATCATTTGTCCGCCATCTCACGTGATGGTAAGTGATGATGTAGACTATGATGGAGCATGATTGCCTAGAAAATGCCTGTTCACTCTCGCCTTGAAAAGGCCCAGGTTATAACGTTCCGGAAATAGATCCGCAGGCAGGGAGTTCCACATTTTGGCCGTTCGCATTAAAAATGTAGAAGCGTACCTTAGGTTCATTGGGTCTATCAACTCGAGGATCCACTCGCTAAGATTGGCTCATAAATTGTGTGTAAGATTTTCTACATATTTCAACCTATATTCCTTGGGGAAAATTGCTCGACCAGCCATTTTTTTTAGATATATATGACATTCAAAAGATGTACCAACAAATGTATGTTAAAGACTAAAATGATTGAATATTTTACCATTTCTTGCATGCTGGCCTGGGAGCGAGAGAAAAACATAGAATGTGCCAGCTGCATTTCCTCCCGGGTATGCTGCAAAAACCAGCTAAGGGATTCGAGGATTTCAGTATATTGCAATTTAGGCGATGGGCTGACAACCTGTCACTACAGCAATATACCTACAAATCTATCTTAAACAACCCTCAAAACTTTGTCAGACGTGGCGGAACGACCTTTGTTTAGGTGGTTTACGCTCTGCGTACCCCATTAGGGATAAAGGCGTGATTATGTGTATGTATGTAATATTTTACCAGTGCTGTTGGGCGTAGTAAGGAAATCCCCCAATGTGTGTTCGTGTCGGGAGTGTCGCGCCGGCGCGCGCTCCGCCGGGGCCGGCATAGGGCTGCGGGGCCAGCTGCAATTATACACAACTAGATTATTATCCCGTATCTCACGGGGTGGGCTAACTGATCTAATTGATTGAATGAGGGTACTGGTTTTTACACAGAGCGACTGCCGTCTGACGAAGCTGAGAGTGGGGCCCTCGCCCAAAAGGGCCACGCAACGACACACGCTCATTGTATGAGCGAGTATTTTTTATATTATCATTATCTCTCGTGGCCTTATCCCGTACCTCACGGGGTTGGCTACCTTATCTAGAAGATTGAACGAGGGTACTGGGTTTTACATCTGACGCCGCTGAGAGTGGGGCCCTCGCCCAACAGGGCCACGCAACGACACGCGCTCATACAAGTGAGTATTTTTTTATATTGTCATCATCTCTCGTGGCCTTATCCCGTACCTCACGGGGTTGGCTACCTTATCTAGAGGATTGAACGAGGGTACTGGGTTTTACATCTGACGCCGCTGAGAGTGGGGCCCTCGCCCAACAGGGCCACGCAACGACACGCGCTCATACAAGTGAGTATTTTTTTATATTGTCATCATCTCTCGTGGCCTTATCCCGTACCTCACGGGGTTGGCTACCTTATCTAGAGGATTGAACGAGGGTACTGGGTTTTACATCTGACGCCGCTGAGAGTGGGGCCCTCGCCCAACAGGGCCACGCAACGACACGCGCTCATACAAGTGAGTATTTTTTTATATTGTCATCATCTCTCGTGGCCTTATCCCGTACCTCACGGGGTTGGCTACCTTATCTAGAAGATTGAACGAGGGTACTGGGTTTTACATCTGACGCCGCTGAGAGTGGGGCCCTCGCCCAACAGGGCCACGCAACGACACGCGCTCATACAAGTGAGTATTTTTTTATATTGTCATCATCTCTCGTGGCCTTATCCCGTACCTCACGGGGTTGGCTACCTTATCTAGAGGATTGAACGAGGGTACTGGGTTTTACATCTGACGCCGCTGAGAGTGGGGCCCTCGCCCAACAGGGCCACGCAACGACACGCGCTCATACAAGTGAGTATTTTTTTATATTGTCATCATCTCTCGTGGCCTTATCCCGTACCTCACGGGGTTGGCTACCTTATCTAGAAGATTGAACGAGGGTACTGGGTTTTACATCTGACGCCGCTGAGAGTGGGGCCCTCGCCCAACAGGGCCACGCAACGACACGCGCTCATACAAGTGAGTATTTTTTTATATTGTCATCATCTCTCGTGGCCTTATCCCGTACCTCACGGGGTTGGCTACCTTATCTAGAGGATTGAACGAGGGTACTGGGTTTTACATCTGACGCCGCTGAGAGTGGGGCCCTCGCCCAACAGGGCCACGCGACGACACGCGCTCATACAAGTGAGTATTTTTTTATATTGTCATCATCTCTCGTGGCCTTATCCCGTACCTCACGGGGTTGGCTACCTTATATAGAAGATTGAACGAGGGTACTGGGTTTTACATCTGACGCCGCTGAGAGTGGGGCCCTCGCCCAACAGGGCAACGCAACGACACACGCTCATACAAGTGAGAATTTTTTATACAAATTATCATCTCCCTAGCCTTATCCCGTACCTCTCGGGGTCGGCTACCTATTCTAGGTGATTGAACGAGGGTACTGGGTTTTACATCTGTAACGCTGAGAGTGGTGCCCTCGTCCAACAGGGCCACGCAACGACACGCGCTCATACAAGTGAGTATTTTTTTTATATTATCATCATCTCCCTAGCCTTATCTCGTATATCACGGGTCGGCTTCCTAATCTAGGCTATTGGTTTTTAAACAGAGCGACTGCCATATGACCTCCGCGACCCAGAAGGGAAACCAGACCCAATCCTAGATTAGGTCAGAGTTAAGCAGAGGGATACACGTGGGGAAGGCCTCCTTGCAGGGAGGATCACTCTGCGGAGATCATGCTTACCAGCTACTAAAGAGCTGGATTCCGTTCCGATACAAACAAGCTAAGCTCACAAGAGCGAAGGACTTGCAGACCATACTATGACGTAAAAAAAAAACATAGTCACACTCACAGCCCTCACTAGGATTCCCTGTATCGGAGTGTCATGGACATACACAGAAACAACCACAAGTAACACCCACACCCAGAAACAAAAAAAAAAGTAAGTAAAGGAAAGGAAAAAAGAGGAATAACGACTTACTCTCCCCTAGGACTGGAGAAAACGGAGTCATTCTTCAGCGGAGTGCTGGAAGCCAGCGCAAGCCGGTCGATGCCAGCAGAGACCTTCACCTCGTCCGGAGATGAGGGCTCTTTGCTTCTGTCTTCAGTGAACAGTTTGGTTTTCACCTGGAAACAGGGTTGGCGTGATTAAATCAAACACATACATATAATCACGCCTTTATCCCTAATGGGGTAGGCAGAGCGTAAACGACGTAACCAAAAGTCGTTACGCCACGACTGACAAAGTTTTGAGGGTTGTTTTTAAGTGCTGTAGTAACAGGTTGCCAGCCCATCGCCTAAATTGCAATATACTGAACCCCTCTGATCCCTTAGCTGGTTTTTACAGCATGCCCAATTTAAATCAAATGATTTAATCACTTTCTTCCATGCTGGCCTGGAAGCGAGAGAAAAACATGTCTATCTAAGACATAAATAAATAGTAGATTTTACGACAAGTGTACAAAACAAGTAATTTCTGCCCGAGATTTTAAACCATGCGAGCCCGCAGGGCGAGGGCTGATTTTAAGTCGAGGACAAAAATAGTTTTGTGCACGAGTTATTAACTCTGCTTTCACTTCGATTGCGGGGAACATTGAGAAAATTCTACTTAAGAGTCATGGCTTAAACAAAACAATTCATTTCCGCCATTTAACCTTTTAAATCTTTGGACATTAAATATTAGGATTGGGCTGGAGACCTATACAGCCTACTATTAAATTACATTTGTAATAATGAATCAAATACACTATCGTACTTAAATTAAATTTTTAATATTGTTTTATGACATAAAAAGAGATTCGTGGCAAATAATTAGAAGTAAATATTTTAAAATAACAAGTTCTATCTAAGAACTTCTTATTGTGTTTGGCTGTATGGCCTAATTTTCTTTGCTTTATAAGAGGTGCATTTATGAGTAGATACGTTTTTGCCATTGTTGCCACAAACTTCAATTTTGTGCAGCGTACACCCTATCAGAGCATGAGAAGTGAAAAAATGATTTTTAATTTTGAACCGGCCGGCCGTCGCGCTGTCTGACAGCCGAATGCATTCTGCGACACGTCGCGATCCGTTCGACCGAGTACATATACATCCATACATATAATCACGCCTTTATCCCTAATGGGGTAGGCAGAGCGTAAACGACCTTAAAAAACTTGTCATTCCGCCACGTCTAACGAAGCTTAGAGGTTTATTTAAGATAGATTTGTAGATATATTGCTGTAGTGACAGGTTGTCAGCCTATCGCCTTAGCTGATTTTTACAGCATGCCCAGGAGGAAATGCAGCTGGCATATTCAATGTTTTTCTCTCGCTCCCATTTCAGCATGGAAGTCAATAATAATCTTTCGTATTCCACAACACACGGCCGATTGGCTCCGAAAGGACCCGATTGGATGCCGACGGCACCGTTCGGAGCCGGTCGGGGCCGGTCGACAGCCGAATGCATTCTGCGACACGTCGCAGAATGCCAACGGAGGTAACTATGCATAAGTTGCATGTGAATATGAACAGTAATTACATAAATACATACATATAATCACGCCTTTATCCCTAATGGGGTAGGCAGAGCGCAAACGACCGACCCAAGTAATTAAAATAATAAAAAAAAAAAAATAATAAAATCTTTATTCAAGTACAATAATCAATTATACAAAAGTCTTTGTTTATCGTCAAATTAATTGTACAGAAGCCATTTGAGATCTGTCAGACCATCAGACAGTTCCTAAGCTAGGAATTAACCTGTATTATAGGAACTGGTGATAATCATCCTGCACTTGTAAGTCCAGCTTGTTACAATCAATTTATTTACACAGAAGTGAACATCAGTAACTTATATTGTACTAAAAACAAAATAAAAAATAAATAAAATAATAATTAAGGAACAAATTCTTTGAAAAAATTAAGAAAAATTAAAACTAAATGCTCAATGTATGAGTGAGTGGGGGGGGTATTACTGTTGATACATTTCAATGTTCTTTACAGCATAGTAAAATGCCCAGGCCGTACCAACGCAAGCTGGTACTTACGATGATGATGATGATGACAATGATATACCTTAAGATGTTGGTCTGAATCGTACTAATATTGTTGCAAACAGTATGAAGCTAGGATCAAAAACAATCATAAAAGACTGTTTGAATTAGTTTGCAACTATGAAAAACCTATGATAGTTTTAAATGACAAATAATTATATGTTGTACCTTTCTGCCAGAGCGTTTCTTCTCCCTATTGGGCGAGTGGTGAGGCCTAGCCGGGGACTCCGCAGTGGGATCGGAGGCGGCGCGGCGGTGGGCCCTGCCGTCGCTGCGTTCCGGAGTACCCGTCCCGATGACAGCCCTAGCACTGCTGTCATTCTCCACTATACTGCAGGTTTTGTGAAACACAGTTATACAAACATATAATAACGCCTTTATTCCTAGTGAGGTAGGCAGAGCGTAAACAACCTAAACAAACAAAGGTTGATCTATCACGTCTGACAAAGTTTTGAGGGTTAAATAAGATAGATTTGTAGGGATATTGCTGTGGTGATAGGTTATCAGCCCATCGCTTAAATTGCAAAATACTGAAACGCTTGGATCCCTTCGCTGATTTTTACAGTATGCCAAGGAGGAAATGCTGCTAGCATATTCTATGTTTTTCTTTCGCTCCCAGTCCAGCATGGAAGAAAACGCAGTGATGTTAGGTATAATTTAAGACAATGACATGCCCTGAAACCCTAATAAAATAATAATAATAGGATAAACAGTGTTTCACTTGTGACACTGCCTTCGTGGTCTAGTGGTCTGAGCCATCATCTCCTTAGCATTATCCCATATCTCAGGGATTGATTATCTAGGGGATTGAATGAGGGCACTGGTTTTTACACAGAAAGACTATCTGACCTCCACAACCCAGAAGGGAAACCAGACCCAATCCTATATTAGGACATAGATTTTCAAGACGCCAATGCTTAGCACTGGCCTCTGACATTGCTTAACGACTAATATCTACAGTATTAAACGATATTAACCGGGACTAACGGCTTAACGTGCCTTCCGCAGCACGGAAAAAGCGCCGAATAAACGTACATATGAAATTCGAAAACCGAAAAACACATTGGTATGTGGTGGGGTTCGAACCACGACTTCCCGCTCAGGAGGCAGCGGCCTTATCCACTACACCATCGGGCTCTAAGAGGAGGGTATGTTAAGCCATCGGTCCCGGTCACTGTGTTTTATAATGGTTGTTACACAAACCATGTCAGAAGCCTATTAGCTGTGTTATCACTGTTATTACGCGGTTTAAAAACTCAGACACTCACACGATAAGAAGAAGATTTTGTGATTCTATCAGGTTTGTTTACAATTTTTGCCTCTTCACTTACCTATCTGTTTCGGCTCGCAGGAACGACAGAAAGTACGCAGTGAACTCATTGCGGCCGCAACGCCGTAGAAGACAGTCTTCTCCAGCTCCCTGCATACATAAAACACACCAAATCACTTAGTAATTTGATAAAAACCGAGTTTTATTAGAACGATGGAATAATCAAATTATAACCTCTAAGTTATCACCCTGCAGCCAAGTAAGCAGCAGCTGAAGGTCTAATTGACCATTTAGGACATTCTCCAGTATTTTTTCAGGCATTTTATTGATTTTTCACTTGAAATCCTTGAATAAAACTACATTTTACAAGCGAGCGATCAGCTGCGCGGTAAAATAATTGGGCGCCATTTTTGTCTCAAACGTCAAAAACATACGTCAATAAATATTTAATTTTCAGTTTGGAATCTAGACATTTGGTAAATGGTTTGGTCCGAACCTTTTATAAAACCGGTTAAAAGATACCGGTAACCAGTACGTTTGAATTGAAATGGATTTGCTGGACATTTTGCATTATTTATCCGAGGTTATATCAAGGAATAGAAAGAAGACTGCTTTATAGGGCTTGCAAATACTTTTATTTATTTATTATTTATCATAAAACATAAAAAAAAACGTCATGTCATGACTCAAGGGGCTATGTTTCGTGTAATCTTTGAGAGCCGAAGTCACGGCTTAACAGCATCCTTTGTGTTTTATTACCTGACTACGGCAAAGCATAAAGAAGGGTTGTGACTTTTTTATTCATTGCGTTGGGTATCCAGCAGGCAGAATGATGAATAAGACGCCTGGCAACCCTGTCACGAAGTCAAACGTCAAATCACACGAAACTGTCAAAAATCTGGCAGAAGGCATAGACTAGGGCAGAAGGACTACGACCCGAATTTCTTCGAATTTGTCGTATTTCTTAAAGATTTTATAACCATTTTCGTCAATTAGCTTTGTTGTGAGTAACAGCAGGATCCCTTTGACAGTATTTGCAATTTTGTGTGATATTTTCGCTGCTAAATCCATCAAGTTTTCAACTCGCAAGATTGTTGGGTAAGGATTATTATTTTTGTTATGTGCGTAAATAACAATAGATATTCTTGTTGTTTCACTGCTACCACTACGGCCCGAGAACCTTTAACACTTCTCCTTCTTTTAAACATACCTGTACGCTTATTGTAAGCTTGAACAGTGTTTCGAAAAGGGTTGGTTTTTCTAGTAAATTTTGCCGAGTAATACTTGTGCTTTGTTGCGCTCTTGACACTTTGCCAAGTGTTTCAGCGATGCCAACAACCGGCTACTGCCTTGGCCATTAAATTAATACCGTATTTATATCTAAATAAATACCTATAACAAATCAACAATCACATATTAAATTGCAATTAATGTTGTCCTATTCTAACAAAATACCTGCTCCAAATGTTTAGGAAATGTGCTGATTATTTGAATACAATAGGATGGTGACAAAAATAAAGAATTCAATTAGCAAGAAAAGTCTATTATTTTATGTTTCTGGTCCAAATTATATTTATTTATTTACACAGAAACATACATAGGAGTTTAAACAAAAACTACATCAAATAAGTTGATAGATTTTGTGGTCTTTTATTGAACTTTCCAGTGAGACTGAGACATAAAACCACAGTTTATTAAAATTTTGACACACAAAGCTGCATGTAGCCGCATCTGTTTCTGGAATGTTATAACCTAGGCCTTTTCATGGCAAGAGTAAATAAGCATAATCTAGGCAAACATGCTCCAACATCGTCTGCATGTGGTTTGCCTATTATTATTAATAAAAAAAGTTCTCCTTAAATTGTTATAATTCTGTTTTCCTTCATTTGTTAAGTCACAATGGATTTCTAGGTTATTATGATGAATATTGAATAAGCAATTAAGGAGTTAATGTGGGTTGTTTTAGTTGATATCGTAAGAAAGCCATTAAATATAAATTAAGAAATAATATTTAATATACACAATGTAAAAAAAGTACTGCATTCCTTTAAACCATGTAATATATAAGTGATAAACAACACAAAACACACATTAAATAAAAATAAAGTCTTTTTTAAATTCGTAAAATAAAAACTAGTTACGCAAACCCTACTGCGTGCATAGAGATAGGTTCTTCATTTCTATTTGAAGAAAATAAAAATGTGTTCTTTTTATTTATTTTATTTAATGCTTATTTTGTTTTGTATATCACTGATACATTACGTGGTTTAAAGGAATGCCGTACTCTTTCTTTACACCCTGTATGATTGGGAAAAAGATTTTGATACTTCAACACAATGATCAAGAAAGTCTAAATTTCACTTCAGGAATGTCAGTCGAATCAACCTACTATTTATATTTCAATTGCCCTGCCTTAAAAAGTTGTTAAGACAACAAAAGAGCGATGGGCTGACAACCTGTCACTACAGCAATATGCATACAAATCTATCTTAAATAACCCTCAAAACTTTGTCAGTTGTGGCGGAACAACTTTTGTTGAGGTAGTTTTAGCTCTGCCTACCCCATTAGGGATAAAGGCGTGATTATATGTATGTTGTACATGTATAATAAATATCATGATGATGTGATAATTCGCATCTTCGCGAAAATCCTAGGGATTTTGCGAAAACACGGATAATTAGGCAATTGTATAACTGTGTGAATATTGTCAAATCAATAGCAGTGAGTTGTTACCAATAATTGTTTGTTTATTTTAGGTGCATAAACGGAGTCCCGATGATGTCACTAAAGCCAAGAAATGTGGACTTCCAGGAGACTTGGGCCAACCTCAAAGAAACGGTTCGTAATTACTTTACTTTTTAGATTACTAATATTGTTAAGTCAGTCCGAAGTTGGGCTCGCGGCATCCTATACACGGCTACGTCTCAGTGCCACAAAGACTAAAATGTCGCCCCAGTTTGATCAAGTGTGTCGCCCCGCCCTCTACCGAACCTGCACAGGCTAGATGTTAATTTTGACGCGAAACAGCTTCTCTACCCTTTGTCCCGCTTGCCGAGAATCTCCCTTCCTGGACATGAACTACCGTGGCCGATATGGAAGTCCTTAAACAGGCTTCGGAGGCAGGAGTAAGGAGAACATGGTCAGTTGGGGAATTTCGGCTAGCTCCGATGTGGACTGTGTTTGCGGTGCAGTGCAAAGCATGGCACACTTGACATCATGCCCGGCGTGCCCCAACACTTGCACGCCAGCGGATTTAATGGACATCACTCAATCCGCAATGCAAGTGGCTGAATTCTGGGCCGCTAAGATGTAATTTCTCGTGTTCCATCGACACTCTGAGAAGAAAAAGAATATTGTTAATGCAAATTTTTGTTACTCAATTGTGTTTCAACCACTGCACAGATTGAGATTAAAGTTAAATTATTCCTCAGGAGTCGTATTTTTATCAAATATGTATGGCTTAGCCACAGTCGTGAGGTCAAACCGCCTAGTAGCGCAACTATGAGGTCTCTGACATGGTTTGAGTAACGACCACTGTAAAAGACAGCGACCGGGACCCATGGCTTAACGTGCCCTCCGAAGCACAGAAACCGTTTTCTGTTCGGACAATCCGATGAAAATGGGGAAAACCTCACAAATTTAAAATTGACAAATAACAACTTTGTGTTCCCCCCTGGGAATCGAACGCAGGACCTCCGGATCGTAAGCTTATGGCTCTGAGCACTACACCACGTCGTGAGGTAAAACAACGGTAACCTTGACCTTGTAAATAGTCCCGAGATATAAAACCATTAAAAAATACCTCTTTAGAAAAAAGACACTCACTCACTTTAGAAAATAAGTCGCGTCCTTCACGACATGTTGATGGGACATTCGGAGTCCCTTCATCAGGTTGAGTTTGTCGGCTGCGGGGAAGCGTATCCGTCGTTGTTCCGCCTCGCACTGCGGGTTTGAGCTCGCAGCGCTCGGGCGGGGGGGAATCTTTATTTAGAATGTCTCACTTAAGTTTAAATAGTATTTTTTTAATGTTTTTTGTACATTTCTCTCGACAGGTAGCGGGAGTGGTAGGCTTGAAGCCGGTGGAGCGTTGTGTGTGGAATACTCGCTTCTCAGACGTGTACGCGCTGTGTGTTGCCCATCCAGAGCCATTGGCTGACAAGCTATATGATGAGACCAGGTAAGGTCTTTCTCACACTGAAAGAAGATTCTGTTGGCCCTCTAACCCACCTTGTTTAAAGTTGACCCACATTAGATGTTGGCCTGTATTAGCCCATAATGTTTCAAATGACCGACATGGGCTTAAGTTAGCCTATGTGTGCTCAAGTAAGCCTACATTGACTCACCTTGGCCCATATTGGCATAGGTTGCTTCTTGTTGGCCTAACACTCGCTTCTCAGACGTGTACGCGCTGTGTGTTGCCCATCCAGAGCCATTGGCTGACAAGCTATATGATGAGACCAGGTAAGGAAGAGAGAAGATTCTGTTGGCCCCTTTTTAACCCACCTTGGTTCAAGTTGGCCCACCATGACTTAAGTTTACCCACGTTAGATGTTAGGCTATATTAGTCTAAGTTTCAAATGACCCACAAATGGGTTCAAGTAAGACTACATTGACTCACCTTGGCCCATATTGGCATAGTTTGCTTCTTGTTGGCCTTACACTCGAGGCCAGGTAAGGTAATTCTCACTCTGAAAGTAGATTCTTTTGGCCCTATATTACCCATTTTGGTTTGAGTTGGCCCACCACGACCTAAGTTGACCCACATTAGAAGTTGGGCTATATTAGTACACGTTAGCCCAAAACCAGCTAAGGGATCCGAGGGTTCAGTATATTGCAATTTAGGCGCCGGGCTGACAACCTGTCACTACAGCAATATACCTACAATTATATCATAAATAACCCTCAAAACTTTGTCAGACGTGGCGGAACGAGCTTTATTTAGGTCGCTTACGCTCTGCCTACCCCATTAGGGATCATCATTTTCCTCATACGTCTTTGACAGACGATGAGGCCAATGATGATGGCATTAGGGATAAAGGCGTGATTATACGTATCAGTGGCGAGGGGTGTAATTTTATCGAGGGTAAAGAAAAAAAATACGTTCAAGTACTTTATAGTTTGGACGTAATTTCGGATTTGGTGGGGGTGGAATTCTTGAAAGGGAAGCCGGCTGGATTCGGCTGATATGTATGTACTATTTATTATTAAGTTTCCTATGCCTTACTATACCGTAACTTTAACTGCCTCCGTGGTCTAGCGGTCTGAGCCATGGGCTCTCGACCCGGAGGTCTCAGGTTTGATTCCCGGCGGGGGACAATGACTTTGTGTTATTGTTTCTAGTTTGGTTAGGACATTGCAGGCTGATCACCTGATTGTCCGAAAAGTAAGATGATCCATGCTGTCGGATGGGCATGTAAATAGTCGGTCCTGCGCCTGATTTCTCTCTGGTCGTGTCAGTCAATCTGTCCCATCAGAATAAGAGATTGAAGGAATAGAGAGTGCACCTGTGTGTAGCGCAATCACTTGGGCATTAAAAACAAATCCTGCGCAGTTGGACGATCTAAAAAAAGATTGGCCGCCATCACCGAAAATCGGTGGGAGGACTATTATTATTATACCGTATTTGATATTATCCAAGGAACTTTCTGGAGGAGCATGTTTCCGGCTTGCTGCAGCGTGTGCGCGGCAACTCGCCCGTCGAGAACAGCGACCATAACGACGGACTACTCGACAGGTGAGTGAGATAGCGACAGATGAGTGAGATAATGATGACAGGTGAGTGAGATAGTGACAGATGACTCAGATAATGATGGCAGGTGAGTGAGATAGCGACAGATGAGTGAGATAATGATGACAGGTGAGTGAGATGGTGATAGGTGAGTGAGATAATAATGACAGGTTAGTGAGATAGTGACAGATGAGTGAGATAATGATGACAGGTGAGTGAGATAGTGACAGATGACTCAGATAATGATGGCAGGTGAGTGAGATAGCGACAGATGAGTGAGATAATGATGACAGGTGAGTGAGATAGTGACAGATGACTCAGATAATGATGGCAGGTGAGTGAGATAGCGACAGATGAGTGAGATAATGATGACAGGTGAGTGAGATGGTGATAGGTGAGTGAGATAATAATGACAGGTTAGTGAGATAGTGACAGATGAGTGAGATAATGACGACAGGTGAGTGAGATAATGACAGATGAGTGAGATAATGATGACAGGTGAGTGAGATAGTGACAGGTGAGTGAGAAAATGATGACAGGTGAGTGAGATATTGATGACTGCTGAATGAGATAGTGACAGATGAGTGAGATAATGATGACAGGTGAGTGAGATAGTGACAGATGAGTGAGATAATGACGACAGGTGAGTGAGATAGTGACAGATGAGTGAGATAGTGACAGATGAGTGAGATAGTGACAGATGAGTGAGATAATGACAGATGAGTGAGATAATGATGACAGGTGAGTGAGGTAGTGACAGATGAGTGAGGGAATGATGACAGGTGAGTGAGATAGTGACAGATGAGTGAGATAATGATGACAGGTGAGTGAGATAGTGACAGATGAGTGAGATAATGATGACAGGTGAGTGAGATAGTGACAGATGAGTGAGATAATGACGACAGGTGAGTGAGATAGTGACAGATGAGTGAGATAGTGACAGATGAGTGAGATAGTGACAGATGAGTGAGATAATGACAGATGAGTGAGATAATGATGACAGGTGAGTGAGGTAGTGACAGATGAGTGAGGGAATGATGACAGGTGAGTGAGATAGTGACAGATGAGTGAGATAATGATGACAGGTGAGTGAGATAGTGACAGATGAGTGAGATAATGATGACAGGTGAGTGAGATAGTGACAGATGAGTGAGATAATGATGACAGGTGAGTGAGATAGTGACAGATGAGTGAGATAGTGACAGATGAGTGAGATAGTGACAGATGAGTGAGATAATGACAGATGAGTGAGATAATGATGACAGGTGAGTGAGGTAGTGACAGATGAGTGAGGGAATGATGACAGGTGAGTGAGATAGTGACAGATGAGTGAGATAATGATGACAGGTGAGTGAGATAGTGACAGATGAGTGAGATAATGATGACAGGTGAGTGAGATAGTGACAGATGAGTGAGATAATGATGACAGGTGAGTGAGATAGTGACAGATGAGTGAGATAATGATGACAGGTGAGTGAGATAGTGACAGATGAGTGAGATAGTGACAGATGAGTGAAATAATGATGGCATGTGAGTGAGATAGTGACAGATGAGTGAGATAATGATGACAGGTGAGTGAGATAGTGACAGATGAGTGAGATAGTGACAGATGAGTGAAATAATGATGACAGGTGAGTGAGATAGTGACAGATGAGTGAGATAATGATGACAGGTGAGTGAGATAGTGACAGATGAGTGAGATAGTGACAGATGAGTGAAATAATGATGGCATGTGAGTGAGATAGTGACAGATGAGCGAGGGAATGATGACAGATGAGTGAGATAATGATGACAGGTGAGTGAGATAGTGACAGGTGAGTGAGATAGTGACAGATGAGTGAGATAATGATGACAGGTGAGTGAGATAGTGACAGGTGAGTGAGATAGTGACAGATGAGTGAGATAATGATGACAGGTGAGTGAGATAATGATGACAGGTGAGTGAGATAGTGACAGATGAGTGAGATAATGATGACAGATGAGTGAGATAATGATGACAGGTGAGTGAGATAGTGACAGGTGAGTGAGATAGTGACAGATGAGTGAGATAATGATGACAGGTGAGTGAGATAGTGACAGGTGAGTGAGATAGTGACAGATGAGTGAGATAATGATGACAGGTGAGTGAGATAGTGACAGATGAGCGAGGGAATGATGACAGGTGAGTGAGTTAGTGACGACAGATGAGTGAGATCAGTAAGTCTTCCATGCTGGATTGGGAGCGAGAGAAAAGCATATAATGTGCCAGCTGCGTCTCCTCCCGGGCATGCTGTAATAACCAGCTAAGGGATCCGAGGATTTCAGTATATTGCAATTTTATTAAGGTGATGGGCTGACGACCTATCACTACGGCAATATACCTACAAATATATCTTAGTCTTAGTCTAAATAATCCTCAAAGCTTTGTCAGACGTGGCGAAACGACCTTTGTTTAGGTCGTTTACGCTCTGCCTACCCCATTAGGGATAAAGGCGTGACTATATATATATATATATATATATATTATATATATATATATATATATATATATTAAAAACGCCATCAATGCTTGTATATACTAAACTAGCGACTCGCCCCGCACGGCAACTATTAGTGTTTCTCTACTATATTATGCAAGTATTATACATGTAAAACTTCCTCTTGAATCACTCTATCCATTAAAAGAAACCGCATCAAAATCCGTTGCGTAGTTTTAAAGATTTATGCATACATAGGGATATAGGGACAGAGAAAGCTACTTTGTTTTATACTATGTAGTGATGTTGATGAACCAATAAATACATGAAAAAATTAACCTAAAATTAGCAATATACCTAAAATTCTATCTTCAATAACCCTCAAAACTTTGTCAGTCGTGGCGGGATGACCTTTGTTTAGGTCGTTTACGCTCTGCCTACCCCGTTAGGGATAAAGGCGTGATTATATGTATGTAAAAATTAACCTTATTAATGTTTTTTATCTAGATACGTGACAGCGTGGCACGAGTACAGCCAAGGCGTGGCTTATCTCAACAGTCTTTACTCCTATCTTAACTTACAACACGTCAAAAGACAGAAGGTAAGAAACAACTGGCTCCGCGGTCTAGTGGTCTGAGCCATGGGCTCCCCGATTCGGAGATCGTGGGTTCGGATTTCAGACACTTAGTCATATTATCGCTATGTTTAGGATAGTCCGCATTATCCTAATCAAACTGGTGAAAATCTCACAAAGTGAATAAAAAAAGGATATGAAAGAAAATAGTAAATTGCTTCCATGCTGGACTGGGAGAGATAAAAAAACATAGAATGTTCCAGCTGCCCTTCCTCACGGGCATGCTGTAGAAGTCAGCAAAAGGGACTCGAGGGTTACAGTGTATTGTAATGTAGGCGATGGGCTGACAACCTGTCACTATAGCAATACAAATTACAATCTTAAAATGCCCTCAATTTTTGTCGGACGTGGCGGAAGCGCCTTTTACGAGGCGTTTAACGCCCTGCCTACCCCGTTAGGGATAAAGGCGTGATTTTATGTATGTATGTATATAGTAAATTCGTTTCGGTCAGGACTCGAGCCTGCGTCTCTGGAATGCCGGTACATCGCTCTACCATTAAGCTACCGAAACGGTAGTTGGAGTGACAGGTTAGAGTGTTGCCCGAAACGAATTTATTATTTTCTTTCTTTCATATAATCATCATCTCCCTAGCCTTATCCCGTATGTCACGGGGTCGGCTACCTAATCTAGGGGATTGAACGAGGGTACTGGTTTTTACACAGAGCGACTGCCATCTGACCTCCGCAACCCAGAAGGGAAACCAGACCCAATCCTAGATTAGGTCAGAGTTTTCAAGCCGCCAATGCTTAGCACTGGCCTCTGAAATGGCTTAACGACTAATATCTACGGTATTAAACGATATTAACCGGGACCAACGGCTTAACGTGCCTTCCGAAGCACCTTTCTTTCATATAATATGAAATGAAAATAGCATTGTGAGTGCTAGAAATCCTCAAAAATAAATAAAAGGATGCCGTGCTTCAGAGAGCACGTTAAACCGTCAGTCCCGGTCGCTGTCTTTAATACTGATCGTCACGTAGTCGTTATGCATGCATACTATGTTAAAGACCATTTAGACGTGATTTTTAGGTGGTTTAAAAACTCTGACGCCAGGGTAAGTTAACTAATAAAAGTAAAAAAAAAATGGTATCAAAGCTCTGGCATCTGGGTTCATTTCTTGGAATGTATCATGGCTCTGGCATCAGGGTTCATTTCTTGGAATGTATCAAGACTCTGGCATCAGGGTTCATTTCTTGGAATGTATCAAAACTCTGGCATCAGGGTTCATTTTTTGAAATGTATCAAACACTGGAATCAGGGTTCATTTCTCTTTTGCCACAAAAGAAAAATAAGTATAATACACACACAGTGTATGGGACAACCGTACCTCAAATTGATAGGGGCTGCTCAGTCAACTCAACTGAATAATATTCACAAGCAATTATTAACTCCCATGCTGGCCTGGGAGCGAGAGTAAAACTTAGAATGTGCCAGCTGCATTTCCTTCCGGGCATGCTGTTAGAACCAGCTAAGGGATCCGAGGGTTTCTGATATTGTAATTTAGGCTGACAACCTGTCACTAAAGCAATATTCTTACAAATCTATCTTAAATAACCCTCAAAACTCTGTCAGACGTGGCGGAACAACCTTTGTTTAGGTCGTTTACGCTCTGCCTAGGCCATTAGGGATAAAGGCGTGATTATGTATGTAAATTATATTAGGAAATGAAAGAAAAACTTCCTCAATCAAAACCAACACGTCAATCAGACAATTAGCATATGTAGAAGAAGAGGTTTATTTTAATTTCCTGAAAGAATTTAAAAAAAACAAAAAAAAATTTTTACTTCCATGCTGGACTGGGTGGGAGAGATAGAAAAACATAGAATGCTCCAGCTGCCCTTTCTCCCGGGCATGCTGTTGAAGTCAGCAAAAGGGACTCGAGGGTTACAGTGTATTGTAATTTAGGCGATGGGCTGACAACCTGTCACTATAGCAATACACATTACAATCTAAAATTGCCCTCAATTTTTGGCAGACGTGGCGAAAGCGCTTTTTACGAGGCGTTCAACGCTCTGCCTACCCCGTAAGGGATAAAGGCGTGATTTATGTATGTATGTATGTAAGAATTTAAACGTACAAATATATTTTAAATAACCCTCAAAACTTTCTCAGACGTGGCGGAACGCCCATTGTTTGGGTCGTTTACGCTCTGCCTACCCCATTAGGGATATAGGCGTGACTGTATGTATGTATGTAAGAATTTCTCCATCAGGGATAATTCTTTAGGGATATAGGCGTGACTAGATGTATGTATGTAATTTCTCCATGAAAGTTGTTCAGTTTCGTCGACTGAGCAACCCCTATCAGTCCACGGTAAGCTGTCCCTTACACCCTTTGTTTTGTGCAGGTTTCCGACGCAGAAATCATCTACGGGTCGGCAGCCACCGTGACGTCCACCGAACATGATTCCAGGCAGTTGGAGGTACGAACTGCGCAGGATTAGTTTTTAGTGCCCAATGCGCCATCTATTCCTTCAATCTGTCATTTTGATGGGACAGATTGACTGGCACGACCAGAGATAAATCAGGCGCAGGACCGACTATTTACATGCCCATCCGACAGCATGGATCATCTTACTTTTCGGACCATCAGGTGATCAGCCTGCAATGTCCTAACCAAACTAGAAACAACAACACAAAGTTATTGTACCCCGCCAGGAATCGCGCCCGGGAATATCAATACAATATGGCCCGATTCAACAGAAAACCGATTTAACACAAAAAATATCTTACTTCCATGCTGGACTGGGAGCGAGAGAAAAACATAGAATGCTCCAGCTGCATTTCCTTACGGGCATACTGTAAAAACCAGCTAAGGGAACCGAGCGTAAACGACCTAAACAAAGGTCGTTAGATTTGAAGGTATATTGCTGTAGTGACAGGTTGTCAGCCCATCGCCTAAATTACAATATACTGAAACCCTCTGATCCCTGGTTTTTACAGCATGGAAATACAGCTGACACATTCTATGTTTTTCTCGCTCCCAGGCCAGCATGGAAGAAACTACCCGTTAATGTGTGATGATTACTTCCATGCTGGTCTGGGAGCGAGAGAAAAACATAGAATGTGCCAGCTGCATTTCCTCCCGGGCATGCTGTAAAATCCAGCTAAGGGATCCGAGGGTTTCAGTATATTGTAATTTAGGCGATGGGCTGACAACCTGTCACTACAGCAATATACCTAGAATTCTATCTTAAATAACCCTCAAAACATTGTCAGTCGTGGCGGGACGACCTTTGTTTGGGTCGTTTGCGCTCTGCCTACCCCATTAGGGATAAAGGCGTGATTATATGTATATATGTATGTTAATGTGTAATCAAAATGCTTGCTCCCATCAGGTGGGCGAGCTAGGGCTGGTGATTTGGGAGCGCGTGCTGATCCGGCCGCTATCGCGCGCTCTGTCGTCGCGCATAGTGTCGGCCTTGTCTAGCGCGCGCGCCTCGCCCCCCGACCCGCGCAATGCGGATATAGTCAGAGCTGCCATACAGAGCACTGTGCAGGTTAGTTTATTTGCCCTCTGCGTGTTAAGGGGTTTGTATTTTGTATTTTATTTATTAAGGTACACCAGCAGAAAACACGTCAAACAATGATCAAAACTTATTTCTTAACCGTACTGACATGCAATTCAATTTAGGTGACACAACATTTGCAAAAAAAAAAACTAAGCTGAAAAAATACTTAATTAAAAAGACTTAAACAATTATTTAAAGAATGATAAAATTAAAATCAATAAATAAATACATCATCGTCATGAGGTTAAAGCCAATTGGCTTAGTGATGATGGTTGGGAAAAGGGTAGCTACCCGCCTGGTCGGGGGTTGTGATCAGGGGACCGAACCGACAAGTTTGTAACTTGTATATCTGCAGGTCGCTGAGAAAACTTCGATACCGCGATTCAGAACTTGTGTTTCTTGATGTGGCGCCATCTGTCGGTTACACGTGTTAATTTGACCTCTTTTAGTATCTATTTTCCCTCTTTCCGTATTTATTTGCCCTCCTTTTGTATCTATTTTCCCTCATTCCGTGTTTTTTTGCCCACTTTCAGTATCTATTTTCCTTCTTTCTGTGTTTATTTGCCCACTTTCAGTATATATTTTCCTTTCCGTGTTTATTTGCCCTCCTTTAGTATCCCTTTGCCCTTTTTCTGTGTTTATTTGCTTTTTTTTAGTGTCTATTTACCCTTTTCTCATGTTTTTTTGCCCTCTTTTCGTGTTTTTTTGCTCTCCTTTACTGTCTATTTACCCTCTTCTCATGTATATTTGACCTCTTCGTGTTTATTTGCCTTATTTTCGTGTTTATATGTAATTTTTCCTTGTTTATTTGCCCTCTTTAGTAATGTATAAATCAGTTGGAAAAACAAATTTTTTTTTTGATCAAAAGTTTATGCTGTTTTGGAAAATTAAACTGGCGTTGTAAAAATAAAAAAATGTTTTTTTTATTTTTCTGTAGTTTAGTTATTTGAAGGCTGCTGTTCCTGTTGCAGACTCAACTTAACTTATTTTAGTTTGGTCGTGTCACTTTTTAAAATTTGAATAATATAGAGACAGAAATACAACACCTAATTATAATTCTGTCAAAATGACGTATAACGATTAAAGTAAGTCGTGACTCGGTACCATCGAGCATGCCATTTAGCATCGCGAATAACGTCACTTTGACAGGATTATAATCAGCTGTTGTATTCCTGTCTCTATTTCATTAAAATTATAGGAAGTGACAACTAAACTAAAATAAGGGGATCCTCGGTGCACGCCAGCACCCTCATCAGTTAAAAAAACATTACTCACTGAAAACGCAATTAATCCAAAATCCGGTAGATCAGATTGAAGTCTAGGTACTGAGGTCAATTTAAGCATTAAAAATCTATAATTCAGTGTTCACTGCAGTAGCAAAAGTAAAAATTTTAAAATGTATTTTTTTTCTATCTGTAACTACAACGAACTATAAGTTGCAACTTTGTAAGGTTCTAAATGACGTTCATTGCTTTGACCTCAATCTGATCTACCAGAATTTCGATGGATTGTGTTTTTAGTGAATTAATTTCTAGACTGATGAGGGCGCCACTTAGCCCTTTCCAACAGAATCAACACCGAAAATATTACGCTATTTGCCTACTAGTCAAATCAGCAACTTTTTATGAAATGTCAAAAACGCTTTTTTGTAAAAAAAAAACCTGAGTTACTGACGTCACTCGCCAGTAAGTTATTGACTACTCATATCAATAACTTACATACATACATAAGTCACGCCTCTATCCCTAACGGGGTAAGCAGAGCGTCAACGATCCAAACAAAGGTCGTTCCGCCACGTCTGACAAAGTTTTGAGGGTTATTTAAGATAGATATGCGGGTATATTGCTGTAGTGACAGAAGAAACCCTCGGGTCTCTTAGCTGGTTTTTACAGCATGCCCGAGAGGAAATGCAGCTGGCACAATCTATGTTTTTCTCTCGCTTCCAGTCCAGCATGGGAGTTATCAATAACTTCTATATTTTTTACTCGATTAAATCTTAATGTTAATTTTTTAACGATTAAAAATATATTAATTTCGTCACCACAAAATTTGTTGAGCACCTTACAATTACAATTTATATTTATGAATGAAGTATATTAGGCATCAGTTTTAAGTATTTTTAGCCAACCAGTCAACATGCCTATTGATTATGTGGCAATAAAAACTCGTTGACTTATAATAACTCGGTTTGTTGTAGGTGCAATCGTTCCGTGTGCGCGCCCCGCTGGCTTTATACCAGGAGCTGGTGTTGGAGCCCTATCTGGAGGCCGC
Organism: Scrobipalpa costella; assembly: GCA_949820665.1. Classification (NCBI taxonomy): domain Eukaryota; kingdom Metazoa; phylum Arthropoda; class Insecta; order Lepidoptera; family Gelechiidae; genus Scrobipalpa; species Scrobipalpa costella. The sequence continues at coordinate 8,561,742 of OX463323.1, read as the reverse complement.
GGGGAGGCACCACGCGGAGGTCGCGGCCAGTCTGCTGCAGAACGGGGACATCTCGCACTATATGAAGCATGTGCTCGAGGGTAGGTCATAGTTTCCTGTCTACTTTCCCTCCTTTGGTGTCTATTTGCCGTCTTTTCGTGTGTATTCGCCATCTTTAGATGTCCATTTGCCCCTATTTTCGTGGTTTTTTTTGCCCTCTTTCCGTGTTTATTTGCCGCTCTTTCTGTGTTTATTTGCCCTCCTTTAGTGTTTATTTGCCCCCTTTACGTGTTTATTTGCCTCAGTTTTCGTGTTTATATGCCCCCTTTTTTCGTGTTTATTTGCCCTCTTTCCGTGTTTATTTGCCCCCCTTTCGTGTTTATTTGCCCCTCTTTAGTGTTTATTTGCCCCCTTTACGTGTTTATTTGCCTCAGTTTTCGTGTTTATATGCCCCCTTTTTTCGTGTTTATTTGCCCTCTTTCCGTGTTTATTTGCCCTCTTTCCGTGTTTATTTGCCCTCTTTCCGTGTTTGTTTGCCCCCCTTTCGTGTTTATTTGCCCCTCTTTAGTGTCTATTTGCCCCCTTTACGTTAAACACGTACGTTTGCCTCTCTTTCACACATTTTCCCCTAATTTGCTTGTATCGAAAAATACAGTTTCGTTACGTACTATATCAAATTTATCATATTTTTTTCTTTTACAGGTCTAGAGAAAGAGATAGCACTAGGCAACCGTTTCCTTCATTCGTCATCTACAGAAGCCGTGCGAGGTAATGTTTAATATTTTATATGATAATTGTAATTAGATAAATAGATAAGACGTTTTTTTCACAACTTCGTATATCACATACATAATAATAGCCTTATTATTTCCACAAAAGTTCTACATAATTACTTCCATGCTGGCCTGGGAGTGATGGAAAAACTTAGAATGTGCCAGCTGCATCTCCTCCCGTGCATGCTGTAAAAATCAGCTAAGGGATTCGAGGGTTTCAGTGTATTGCAATTTAGGCGATGGGCTGACAACTCGTCACTATAGCAATATACATAATCATCTGTAATGGCCCTCAAAATTTGTCAGATGTGGCGGAACTACCTTTAGGTCGTTTTTGCTCTGCCTACCCCGTTGGGGATAAAGGCGTGATTTTATGTATGTATGTAAACCAAATGAAATGTAATTATACATACATACATAAAATCACGCCTTTATCCCCAACGGGGTAGGCAGAGCAAAAACGACCTAAAGGTAGTTCCGCCACATCTGACAAATTTTAACTCTACTTTATCCCTAATGGGGTAGGCAGAGCGTACATGAACTAAACAAAGGTCGTTTCGCCACTTCTGACAAAGTGAGAGGGTTATTTAAGATAGATTTGTAGGTATATTGCTTTAGGTTGTCATCCCATCGCCACAATTACAATATACTGAAACCCTTGGATCCTTACCTGGTTTTTACAGCATGCCCGGGAGGAAATACAGCTGGCACATTCTACGTTTTTCTCTCACTCCCAGGCCAGCATGGAAGAAAATTTGGTTTACAATGAATTAAATTAATTTAATTTAATTCATTGTAAACCAAATTTTCTGATGTAATTTTTATTTACATTAAAAATTTAATACAATTTATTTCTTAAAAATTTCATGTTTTTTTTAGTTTCTTTTCCTTCTTCCTTGTGTTCATGGAGCCCTAGAAGGCAAAGGCCTCACTTTCGCACTTTCATTTTCCCATTTTATCCTGTCTTGCAGATATCACACACATACAGAAAAGAAACACATTAAAGGAAAAAAGTATAAATTTTTCAAAACAAATTGATAATCCATGCTGGCCTGGGAGCGAGAGAAAAACATAGAATCTGCCAACTGCATTTCCTCCCGGGCATGCTGTAAAAACCAGCTAAGGGATACGAGGGTTTCAGTATATTGTAATTTAGGCGATGGCCTGAAAACCTATTACTACATCAATGTACCTACAAAATCTATTTTAAATAACCCTCAAAACTTTGTGGCGGATCGACCTTTGTTTAGGTCGTTTACGCTCTGGCTACCCCATTAGGGATAAAAACGTGACTCTATGTATGTATGATTTGTATGTATGTATGTAAGCTCTTTATTGTACCTTAAAAATCTTAAAACTAAAATACAAGAAGATTAAAACAATAGTGGCACAAAGGCGGACTTATCTCGTTAAGGGATCTCTTCCAGTCAACCTTTGATAAACCCAGAGGAGACAATTATCCTTGCAGGTAAACTAAGATAGGTACATGAAACGATTATATAACGTGACATAGACAAGAATTATAATTAAATATATAATATATATTATATTATTTGTAATTAAAGGTTGCTACGAGCGCTGCGCGGTGGCCGCACACTTGTCCACGCTGCACGCGGAGACGGAGCGCCTGCTGCGCGAGGCTTGCGAGGACACGCCCACTGCGCCACAGGTAACACTCCAATAACTGCCTCCGTGGTCTGGCGGTCTGAGCCGTGGGCTCTCGACCCGGAGGTCCCGGGTTCGATTCCCGGCGGGGGACAAGGACTTTGTGTTGTTGTTTCTAGTTTGGTTAGGACATTGCAGGCTGATCGCCTGATTGTCCGAAAAGTAAGATCCATGCTGTCGGATGGGCATGTAAATAGTCGGTCCTGCGCCTGATTTCTCTCTGGTCGTGTCAGTCAATCTGTCCCATCAGAATAAGAGATTGAGGGAACAGAGAGTGCACCTGTGTGTAGCGCAAACACTTGGGCACTATAAACAAGTCCTGCGCAGTTGGCTGCTCTCCGGGAGATTGGCCGCCATCACCGAAAATCGGTGGGAGGACTATTATTAACACTCTAATATTAGCTATAAACTGCCTCCGTGGTCTAGTGGTCAGAGCCACGGGCTCACGATCCGGAGGTGGGAGGACGTAAAGTTGATATTTGTCAATTTATGGATTTGTGAGATTTTCCCCAGTTTGGTTAGGACAATGCAGACCGAATCACCTGATTGTCTGGAAGAAAAAGATTCCGTGCTTCGGAGGGCACGTTAAGCTGTCGGTCCTGGTCGCTGTCTTTGATAGTGGTCGTTACACATACCATGTCAGCGGCTTATTGGCTGTGCTATTAGGCGGTTTAAAAACTCAGACACCAGGGTTCATCGGTTCGATTGGATCGACACCCACACGACTGAAGAAGAAAAAGTTAGAAATGCAAAACTAAGTTTGTTTATTATTTTTTTTGTTTTTCTTTTTTTATTGAAGTGCAAAAATACATTTAAAAAACCTATTAAAATAATTATTTACATATAAAATTATGACTCGGCAACATGAATATTATTTTCGCAACTAAATCAATATTAAATATCCTATTTTTTATATAACCCAAAATAGTAAATGTTAAATAATTATTTAGCGAGTAAAATTGTAACTCAGTAACAATAAAGAATTGAGAATTGTATCATGAGTATTATTTTCGCAATTAAATCAATATTAAAAATTATAATTTTTAGATAAACCAAATTAGTAAGTGTTAACATAATTATTTAGCGACTAAAATTGTTACTCGGCAACATTAATATTATTTCGTCAACTATTGGCAAAACATGTTAGGCGCTATTAAATCAATATTAAAATCCTATTTTGTATATAGCCCAAAAAAGTAGGTGTTATAATATTTATTTGGCGACTAAAATCGCACTAATTCAATAAAATACCGCACATGAGTTTTATTTGATTAAAAATTACCGAGGAATCGAAGATATAATTTTACTGAACTGAAGCCACTTCAGTTAGTGTTGGGGTTGAATTATATTTTTTCCGTTTCTTCGAAAATGTGCTGTTTGATGAGTGTCTTAAAATAGGGTACAGTCAACCAACAAGTTAGGGTAACAGAGCTGCTCCAAACTAATGGCGTTTTAACACTAAACGATAAACAAGTGTTATTCATAATCGGGCTACTTGTTTGTATTGAAAGGAGGGTTAGCCCTCGACGTTTCGATCCTATACGAGGATCTTCATCAGGAGAGAAGCAAGTCACACTCCATCGTCCACCAAGTGCAACCTTCGTCGTTCAGTTAACTCCAGGTGTTTTATATATATACGTGAGGGTTTTTACATAAAATTTCATATACTTGTACAGTTCTTCTTCTTCTGCTGTCGAGTGGGTATCGAGTTTATCGACCCGATGAACCCTAGTGTCAGAGTTTTTAAACCACCTAGTAGCACAACTATCAGGCCTCTGACATGGTTTGAGTAACGACCGCTATCAAAGACAGCGACCGGGACCGACGGCTTAACGTGCCCTCCGAAGCGCGAAATCTTTTTCTTTTCCGACAATCAGGTGATTCAGCCTGCAATGTCCTAACCAAACTGGGGAAAAATTCACAAAGTTAAATAAATTCTCAAATATCAACTTTGTGTTTCCCCCCTGGGAATCGAACCCAGGACCTCCGGATCGGGAGTCAATGGCACTAGCCACTAGACCATGGAGGCAGTTCATATACTTGTACAGTTTAATAACCTGTTTAATAATACGAAATTTCATGAAAAAGCATAGACAATTATCTGACATATTATCAGGTAACTAGTTGGTTGACTGTACCTAAGTATTTTTTAAATATATAATAAGCTTAATTCTAGATTCACCGGCTAAACCTAAAATTTAAATCTATCTGTCAATTTCAGATTAAAAACATTGAAAAAGAACAGGAGATCTATTCTCTCCGGTTTTTGATTTAAAGTCGGTGGTTTTATGCGTTATCTGTCATTTTTATCAGCCGTCATATGATATGGAAGAAATTTCTTAATAGAAATAAGCTGTACCTGTTGTGTCGTTATTCCTTGTGTATTGTCTTTCTCATGTTACTTATGTACAATAAACAGTAAATAAATAAATAAATAATATGGTGGATAAAATTTACAGAAATACTGGAGAAGCGTGCAATTGCGCGTCAATATCTAGCGGACAAAGTGTAAAACCTTAGAGTATAAATATCATGTCCTTTTTCAATTTTATTATTTTGAAAGTGACTGATAGCTTTTAATTTTAGTTTTAGCCGGTGTTATCTAGAATCTAGCCTACTATTGACACATTATTTTTACCACTAGCGCCGCGAGGACTTAGCGCGCATGTACACCCTGCTGAAACCGCTGTCGGGAGGCGCGGGGGGAGCGGGGAGTGCGCTGCGGCCGCTGGTGGAGGCGGCGCACACGCAGGCCGCCAGGGAGGGGCAGGCGCTGCTCCAAGCTAAACATAGCAAGGACGAGGTGAGGAGGGGGCGGGGGGCAGGGAGGGGCAGGCGCTGCTCCAAGCTAAACATAGCAAGGACGAGGTGAGGAGGGGGCGGGGGGCAGTGAGGGGCAGGCGCTGCTCCAAGCTAAACATAGCAAGGACGAGGTGAGGAGGGGGCGGGGGGCAGGGAGGGGCAGGCGCTGCTCCAAGCTAAACATAGCCAGGACGAGGTGAGGAGGGGGCGGGGGGCAGTGAGGGGCAGGCGCTGCTCCAAGCTAAACATAGCAAGGACGAGGTGAGGAGGGGGCGGGGGGCAGGGAGGGGCAGGCGCTGCTCCAAGCTAAACATAGCCAGGACGAGGTGAGGAGGGGGCGGGGGGCAGTGAGGGGCAGGCGCTGCTCCAAGCTAAACATAGCAAGGACGAGGTGAGGAGGGGGCGGGGGGCAGGGAGGGGCAGGCGCTGCTCCAAGCTAAACATAGCCAGGACGAGGTGAGGAGGGGGCGGGGGGCAGTGAGGGGCAGGCGCTGCTCCAAGCTAAACATAGCAAGGACGAGGTGAGGAGGGGGCGGGGGGCGCGGGGAGCGACTTAAGGGAAATAAGTGAAAAGGCGGCAGACTTATGGGAGCAAGCAGATGTATTTGTCCGAAGATCGTTCGGTGCAGTATGAACAACTTACAAACTAAAACATGGGCTTAAATACTAATTACTTGACGTCACAAATCGATGAGTTGGAATTTACGTGTTTGGACTTCGAACTAATAATTGCTTGATGAGCAAATCCTAACTAGAGCAGTTGAAGACTACGTCATTAGTTTTGGTTGCTGATGTAGCATCCTTAACTAGCGCGCTGCGGCCGCTGGTGGAGGCGGCGCACACGCAGGCCGCCAGGGAGGGGCAGGCGCTGCTCCAAGCTAAACATAGCAAGGACGAGGTGAGGAGGGGGCGGGGGCCAGGGAGGGGCAGGCGCTGCTCCAAGCTAAACATAGCAAGGACGAGGTGAGGAGGGGGCCGGGGCGCGGGGAGCGCGCTGCGGCCGCTGGTGGAGGCGGCGCACACGCAGGCCGCCAGGGAGGGGCAGGCGCTGCTCCAAGCTAAACATAGCAAGGACGAGGTGAGGAGGGGGCGGGGGCCAGGGAGGGGCAGGCGCTGCTCCAAGCTAAACATAGCAAGGACGAGGTGAGGAGGGGGCCGGGGCGCGGGGAGCGCGCTGCGGCCGCTGGTGGAGGCGGCGCACACGCAGGCCGCCAGGGAGGGGCAGGCGCTGCTGCAAGCTAAACATAGCAAGGACGAGGTGAGGAAATGACCAGAAGAATTACTTTGTTTATGTTATTTAGTAAAAAAAAAAATTGGCCCTGCCATACAAATAGGGTCAGCAGCTCGAGTCAATTTGTATGGGAGGGCCAATATTTTTTTTCATATTTTGCCCTATGTTTGGGGAAAGTTATTAATTTTCATGGGTAGAATCATACCCTAAAATATGGTCGGCTAGTTTTTTACTCACTGTATGTATATTTGTTATTTTTAACGTTCCGTACCTCAAAAGGAAAAAGTTTTGTGTTCCAAAGATGATTAGGTACTGTTCCGTGTACGGATGTCTTTCTACCACAAGATATGACTCCAATAGGAACTCTTTTAGATTTCACAGTGATGAGAGACTGTAAGTAAATGCACACAAAATATGCAAACTAATCTATTCTAACTATTCAGTTACAGTGAACTACTTTAAAACGTTGGTTTAATCAAGAATCAGATTATTCAAGTGATGATTATGACCCGTATAACAAAATTTGTCAACCCTTATAACACGCACACAAACGCATGCCAAGTGCAACATGCCGTCTGCCGATGTGTGACCAAAATGACATTGTAGTTAGGAGTGTCCGAGCTGTGCTAAAAGTGTGCTTTTTCTTACTCAGGCCCACACGCACTTTGTGAACGCGATGCTCTCTCTACACGGCAAATACAACAAGTTGTTCGTGGAGGTCTTCAACGGAGCGCAGGCGTTCATCGGCGCGTTGGATAAGGTGAGAATACATACATACAATCACGCGTTTATCCCTAATGGGGTAGGCAGGCAGTCTTTAGGTACATATAGATTAAATAGGCATTTAAAAACAATAAAAACCGACTTATAAAATTCACGTAAATACACAAAGCCTTTTTAAATCACGTGCAAATACTGTATAGGTGATTTCTACCCATCCAATAGATATGTTTTTTACATTTTTTGTTTATATCCCTTGAAATAGCTAGAAGAGTTGTTCAGTTTGATGAGGAGATACATACATATATTAACCCCTTCTCCCTAATGGGGTAGGCAGAGCGTCAACGACCTAAACAAAGGTCGTTCCGTCACGTCTGACAAAGTTTCGAGGGTTATTTAAGATAGATTTGTAGGTATATTGCTGTAGTGACAGATTGTCTGCTCATCGCCTAAATTGCAATATACTGAAACCGTCGGAACCCTTAGTTGGTTTTTACAGCATACCCGGGAGGAAATGCGGCTGGCACATTCTATGTTTTTTCTTTTGCTCCCAGGCCAGCATGGAATAAGGTGAGAATTTAGGATTCAATCAAGTCTTATAAACGGGGTGTAAGGGACAGCGTCCCGCAAACCGATAGGGGTTGCTCAGTCAACGACATTGTCTTAACGCACATGGTCTTAAGTTTACATGGACATATTATCTGTTGTTTCTTTTTGTTTGTTGTGATTTAATTTCAGAACTTTTAATTTTGAGTAAAATTTGTGTGACCAAATTAACGTTTTATCTATCTATCAATATAACGTGCCTTCCGAAGCACTTTCTTTCAAATAATATGAAATAAAAATAGCATTGTGTAACACTTTCGAGTCTGTCTGTTTGTTTGTCAGGCGTGGCATTGTGTGTGCTAAACATCCTCAAATGAGTCTGTCTGTTTGTTTGTCAGGCGTGGCATTGTGTGTGCTAAACATCCTCAAATGAGTTTGTCTGTTTGTTTGTCAGGCGTGGCATTGTGTGTGCTAAACATCCTCAAATGAGTCTGTCTGTTTGTTTGTCAGGCGTGGCATTGTGTGTGCTAAACATCCTCAAATGAGTCTGTCTGTTTGTTTGTCAGGCGTGGCATTGTGTGTGCTAAACATCCTCAAATGAGTCTGTCTGTTTGTTTGTCAGGCGTGGCATTGTGTGTGCTAAACATCCTCAAATGAGTCTGTCTGTTTGTTTGTCAGGCGTGGCATTGTGTGTGCTAAACATCCTCAAATGAGTCTGTCTGTTTGTTTGTCAGGCGTGGCATTGTGTGTGCTAAACATCCTCAAATGAGTCTGTCTGTTTGTTTGTCAGGCGTGGCATTGTGTGTGCTAAACATCCTCAAATGAGTCTGTCTGTTTGTTTGTCAGGCGTGGCATTGTGTGTGCTAAACATCCTCAAATGAGTCTGTCTGTTTGTTTGTCAGGCGTGGCATTGTGTGTGCTTAACATCCTGAAATGAGTCTGTCTGTTTGTTTGTCAGGCGTGTCATTGTGTGTGCTAAACATCCTCAAATGAGTCTGACTGTTTGTTTGTCAGGCGTGGCATTGTGTGTGCTAAACATCCTCAAATGAGTCTGTCTGTTTGTTTGTCAGGCGTGGCATTGTGTGTGCTAAACATCCTCAAATGAGTCTGTCTGTTTGTTTGTCAGGCGTGGCATTGTGTGTGCTAAACATCCTCAAATGAGTCTGTCTGTTTGTTTGTCAGGCGTGGCATTGTGTGTGCTAAACATCCTCAAATGAGTCTGTCTGTTTGTTTGTCAGGCGTGGCATTGTGTGTGCTAAACATCCTCAAATGAGTCTGTCTGTTTGTTTGTCAGGCGTGGCATTGTGTGTGCTCGTCGTCGTCGTCGTCGTCTCAGCCGATAGACGTCCACTGCAGGACATAGGCCTCCCCCAAGGACCTCCACGATGATCGGTCTAGCGCCTTCTGCATCCAGCAGCTTCCCGCGACCTTCACCAGATCGTCGGTCCACCTTGTGGGAGGCCTGCCTACGCTGCGTCTACCGTGCCAAGGCAGCCACTCCAGGACTTTCCTACCCCAGCGGGAGTCGGTCCTGCGAGCAATGTGCCCCGCCCACTGCCACTTAAGTTGAGCAACTCTTCGAGCTATGTCGGTGACCTTGGTTCTCCTCCGGATCTCCTCGTTTCGTATTCGATCACGGAGGGAAACTCCGAGCATAGCCCTTTCCATTGCCCTTTGAGTGACCTTGAGCCTTCTTATGAGGCCCATTGTGAGTGGCCACGTTTCGGTTCCGTAGGTCATCACTGGCAACACGCACTGGTCCCAGACTTTTGTCTTGAGACATTGCGGTAGTTGTTTGGATGAGAAGATGTTACGTAGCTTCCCGAACGCTGCCCAGCCGAGTTGGATTCGACGATTGACCTCCTTCTGAAAGTTGGACCTACCCAACTGGACTTTTTGTCCCAGGTAGACATACTCGTCGACAACTTCCAGAGTAGAGCCTCCAACCGTCAGGGAAGTGGGTGCAACAAGGGAGTTTGACATGATCTTTGTCTTCTCCATGTTCATTTTAAGACCCACTTGTTGAGAGGCTCTATTGAGGTCATCGAGCATTGTACCGAGGTCCTCCAGGGTTTCAGCCACAATAACAATATCATCGGCAAAACGAAGGTGAGTCATATTCTCGCCATTGATATTAATGCCAAGATCCTTCCAGTCCAGAAGCTTGAAGACGTCTTCCAGTGCTGCGGTGAACAGTTTTGGAGATATAACATCTCCCTGTCTTACTCCTCGCTGCAACTGGATAGGCTTCGAGTTCTGGTCCTGAAGACGGACTGACATGGTGGCGTTTTCGTACAAAGACTTCAGCACTTCGATGTACCGGTAGTCGATTTGGCACCGCTGGAGTGACTGCAGTACGGCCCATGTTTCGATCGAATCGAAGGCTTTTTCGTAGTCCACAAACGCGAGGCAGAGTGGTTGGTTATACTCTTCGGTCTTCTGTATAACTTGCCTCATTGTATGAATGTGGTCTACGGTGCTAAAACCTTTTCGGAAACCGGCTTGTTCGGGAGGCTGGAAATCGTCGAGCTTGCGTGCGAGACGGTTCGTAATGACTCTTGAGAACAGCTTGTAGATATGGCTCAGAAGCGTGATGGGTCTGTAGTTTCTCAGCAAGGACTTATCGCCCTTTTTGAAAAACAGCACCACCACGCCTCTGTGCCATGCCCGTGGCGTTTTGCCTTCGAGTATGACAGAGTTGAAGAGCTTCTGCAGTGCTTTTAACATCGGTTTACCACCGGCTTTTAGAAGCTCAGCCGTTACTCCATCATCACCCGGCGCCTTGTTGTTTTTAAGCTGTTTCAGAGCCATACTAATCTCGTACAAGCTGACGTCCGGAATATCTTCCGTTGTGTGTGCTAAACATCCTCAAATGAGTCTGTCTGTTTGTTTGTCAGGCGTGGCATTGTGTGTGCTAAACATCCTCAAATGAGTCTGTCTGTTTGTTTGTCAGGCGTGGCATTGTGTGTGCTAAACATCCTCAAATGAGTCTGTCTGTTTGTTTGTCAGGCGTGGCATTGTGTGTGCTTAACATCCTTAAATGAGTCTGTCTGTTTGTTTGTCAGGCGTGTCATTGTGTGTGCTAAACATCCTCAAATGAGTCTGACTGTTTGTTTGTCAGGCGTGGCATTGTGTGTGCTAAACATCCTCAAATGAGTCTGTCTGTTTGTTTGTCAGGCGTGGCATTGTGTGTGCTAAACATCCTCAAATGAGTCTGTCTGTTTGTTTGTCAGGCGTGGCATTGTGTGTGCTAAACATCCTCAAATGAGTCTGTCTGTTTGTTTGTCAGGCGTGGCATTGTGTGTGCTAAACATCCTCAAATGAGTCTGTCTGTTTGTTTGTCAGGCGTGGCATTGTGTGTGCTAAACATCCTCAAATGAGTCTGTCTGTTTGTTTGTCAGGCGTGGCATTGTGTGTGCTTAACATCCTGAAATGAGTCTGTCTGTTTGTTTGTCAGGCGTGTCATTGTGTGTGCTAAACATCCTCAAATGAGTCTGACTGTTTGTTTGTCAGGCGTGGCATTGTGTGTGCTAAACATCCTCAAATGAGTCTGTCTGTTTGTTTGTCAGGCGTGGCATTGTGTGTGCTAAACATCCTCAAATGAGTCTGTCTGTTTGTTTGTCAGGCGTGGCATTGTGTGTGCTAAACATCCTCAAATGAGTCTGTCTGTTTGTTTGTCAGGCGTGGCATTGTGTGTGCTAAACATCCTCAAATGAGTCTGTCTGTTTGTTTGTCAGGCGTGGCATTGTGTGTGCTAAACATCCTCAAATGAGTCTGTCTGTTTGTTTGTCAGGCGTGGCATTGTGTGTGCTAAACATCCTCAAATGAGTCTGTCTGTTTGTTTGTCAGGCGTGCAGTCTCGTGGTGAACTCGGTGCTGCCGAGCGGCGGCGAGGGCGCGGCCGGCGGCGTCGCCCGGGCGCCGGAACTACTCGCCAGGTACATTATTTTATTTATTTATAAAAATATCAATGACAAGAGTTATTTCCATGCTGGAGTGGGAGCGAGAGAAAAACATAGAATGCGCCAGCTGCATTTCCTCCCGAGCATGCTGTAAAAACCGGCTAGGGGTTCCGAGGGTTTCGGTATATTGTGATTTAGGCGATGGGCTGACAACCTGTCACTACAGCAATATACCTACAAATCCCATCTTAAATTACCCTCAAAACTTTGTCAGACGTGGCGGAACGACCTTTGTTTGGGTCGTTTGCGCTCTGCCTACCCCATTGGGGATAAAGGCGTGATTATATGTATGTATGTCCTAACCAAACTGGAGAAATATTCACAAAGTGATAAATTCTCAAATTTTTTTTTTTTTTTTAAATATATATAGGCGAGCATTTGTCCGCCATCTCACCTGGTGGAAAGTGACGATGCGGACTATGTTGAACCATACTCACCTATGTAGTGCCTATTCACTCTCGCCTTGAAAAGGCCCAGGTTATATTGTTCCGGAAACAGATCCGCCGGCAGGGAGTTCCACTCCTTAGCCGTTCGCATTAAGAATGTGGAAGCGAACCGCTTCGTGCGAATTTGTGGTATATCCACGACATAAGGGTGGAACCCCTGTCCACGCCTCGTGCTCCGGAGATGGAAAGGGGAGGGGGGTATAAGGTCATGAAGTGCTAACGCGCACTCCCCGAAATGTATCCTGTAAAATACCGACATGCACGCCACTCTGCGACGGTGCTCAAGGTTCTGTAGTTTTGCCTCAACCAGTGCTGAGTCTCCAATGAGCTTCTTAGCGCGTTTCTCGATTGAGTCTAAGGCAGCCAGCTGGTATTTAGCTGAACCGTCCCAAAGGTGGCAGCAGTACTCCATACACGATCGGACTTGAGCTGTGTACAACTGCAATAGCTGTCCCGGTGTGAAGTATCGCCTCACCTTCGAGAGGATACCAAGTTTTTTGGCAGCTGTTGTGGCCAGAGACTCAATGTAACGTCCAAAGTTCAAGTCGGACGTAAGGCTCATACCAAGAAGCTCAAGATGGTCAGAAATCGGTACGGATACATCCCGGAAAGTTGGAGCCAGGTTAAAAGGACTCCGTTTTGTCGAGAATAGACACGCCTGGGTTTTGGATGCGTTGAACTTGACGAGATTGGCATCGCCCCACTCGGATATCACCCTTAGCGATGAGTTCAGACGATCCACCATGGACTCCCGACAAGACTGGATTGTTTCACTGTTGGCCCTTGCACTGGACAAATATCTGTCAACAACCGTGCTGTCATCAGCGTACCCAAAGGTATCGGGTGTAAACATGTCGTTGATATGCAGCAGGAATAAGGTTGCAGACAGGACAGAACCCTGAGGAACTCCGGCATCAATAGCCTGTTGTCCGGAGGAGCAGCCTTCTAAGACCACTTGTATGGATCGTTCGCTCAAGAAGTCCGAAATCCAGTTGCAAAGGCCAACAGGTAACCCGTAGGCGGGAAGCTTGCCAGTAAGGCTAGCGTGCCAGACCCTGTCAAAGGCCTTGGAGATATCCAGAGACACGGTAAGTGCTTCACCATGTCTCTCGATAGCCTCGCTCCATAAGTGAGTGGCATGCACGAGGAGGTCCCCCGTCGATCGCCCTCGGCGGAAGCCGTATTGGTGATCGTTAAGGAGATCATTATCCTCAAGGTATGCCAGGAGCCGATTATTCAGTACACGCTCCATAATCTTGCAGAGTATAGAGGTTACCGATATGGGTCTATAGTTGACAGGGTCTGCTCGACTACCTTTTTTGGGTACAGGTTGCACATTTGCAAGCTTCCACGATTTGGGAACAACACCAGTCTCAAGTGAGAGGCGGTACAGGCGTGTCAACACCGGAGACAACTCAGGCGCACAGTTACGCAGGACGATTGCAGGAATACCGTCAGGGCCACTTGCTTTATTCACGTCTAGATTTCGCATGGTTTTAAGGACCTCTTTTTGCCGGATGCGTACGGCTGCCATAGAGCAGTCGACACGAGGTAACGGGGGTGGTATTTTACCTGCGGCATCAAGACGCGAACTTTCCGCAAAATAGGAGGCAAAAAGATTGGCTTTCTCCTCCGCAGTATGAGCAAGCGACCCATCAGGTCTCTGCAGAGGCGGTAAAGATGGCTGGCAGAAATTTGTTTCCACTGCTTTCGCAAGCGACCAGAATGCTTTACTGCCAGCCGGATAGGAAGCAAGCTTAGCGCCTACTCGGCCTATGTGGGCGAATCGAGCCCTGCGTAATTCCTTTTTGCTTAACTTGGTGGCTTTGTTATAGTTTTTCTTCAGATCGCGAGTATTCGGAGCTTTGCGTGCACGAGCATCAGCCCAAGCAAGGAATGCCGACTGTTTCTGCGATTCCGCGCAGTTACAGTCAGCATTAAACCACGGGCGAGCTTTGCTACCGGTAGGAACATCAGAGAACGGTATGAAATACTCCATACCCTGACGTATGACTTCTGTAATAGCATCCGCGCAGCTCGACGATTCGGCTGAAGAGAAACAGTCCTGCCAATGATACGAAGCAAAGAAGTGGCGCATCTCATCCCATTCTGCTGACCTGTATCGCCACACCCGTCTTTTACCACAAGGGCCCTGATCGGGTGGTGAATACACTGATACAGATTTCACCAGACAGTGATCTGAGGTGCCCAATGGGGCAGAAACAGACACAGAGTATCGGTCTGGATCGGTAGTCAGCAGAAGGTCTAAGCAGTTGGCTGTATGAGACTCAATATCCGGGACCCTTGTTGCACAGCTGACAAGCTGGGAGAGATTTAGCGACAATGCAAATTTGCGCGCCTCTCGCCCAGCATGATCGGTCACTAGGTATGGGAACAACCACTCTTTATGATGAGCGTTGTAATATCAACGTAATATCAACGTTGTTTCCCCCCTGGGAATCGAACCCAGGTCCTCCGGATCATGAGTCCATGGCACTAGCCACTAGACCACGGAGGTAGTAATAATATTGCATGAAATAAAATTATTATTGTTATTTCCCTTTTTAGGTATTGCGACTGTTTGCTGCGACGCCGCGCCAACACGGACTCCGACACTGATGATAAACTTGCCGCTGCTATAGTCGTGTTTAAGGTAAACATTCTATTTAATTCATTGAATTGAAGATATCTACTATTATATTACTTCCATCCTGGTCTGGGAGCGAGAGAAAAACATAGAATGTGCCAGCTGTATTTCCTCCCGGGTATGCTGTAAAAACCAGCTAAGGGATCCGAGGGTTTCAGTATATTGTAATTTAGGCGATGGGCTGACAACCTGCCACTACAGCAATATACCTACAAATTTATCTTAAATAACCCTCAAAACTTTGTCAGACGTGGCGGGACGACCTTTGTTTGGGTCGTTTGCGCTCTGCCTACCCCATCAGGGATACAGGCGTGACTATATGTATGTATGTATGGCCGCTTTTCAGCCTCTGAGGCACTGTAGGATGCTGGTACATCGGATGGCGAACGTCATCCTCAAGTTTAGCCCTTTCAACTCAGCCAGCTATCTCCCGCCGTACGACTGGGGAATGGGCAATCCCGGCTAATGGGTACAGCTTTAGTACCGGAGTCGGTTTTAAGCAACCAGTAAACCGGCACGTCTCGTTTAGTGCTATATCCACTTGCTTTGCGTGGGCAGAGCGGCTTCAGACGTGGCGGGACGACCTTTGTTTGGGTCGTTTGCTCTCTGCCTACCCCATTAGGGATAAGGGCGTGATTATATGTATGTATGTATGAATTGAAGATGATGCTGACATAGAGGGAGCGGAGGGCTCTATCTGTAAGAGCAAACATGATTGCCCGGAGGATTGCACGTTGGTCAAGGGAGGTTAAAATTACTCTCTTTATAGCGTATGTACATCTTTATACACGTGCAGGTTTCCTGAAAAAATAAGAACACCTGTGTATAGTTGAGAGAGATATGGGAAGACGCTGTCCATTATACCCCGTACTATTTTACAACCGGAAAGTACACCATTCCCACAGGAAAAAATATTTAGCAGCGGGTGACACCGCTGACAGACCGCTAGTAATCAATAAGTGAATTTAACTATTCCATTTATTTCAGTATGTGGACGACAAGGATGTATTCCAGAAGTATTACGCGCGCGCTCTGGCCAGAAGACTTATACACCAATTGTCAGCTTCTATGGAACAGGTAAGAAAAAAAGCAATTTAAGGGTTAACATTTAAATCACCTATAAAATTTTTTTTTTCTTTTTTTTTTTTATTCTGTTAATCACCTTTTTTTATGGTAAAACAGTGTTTAAATACCATGCGTAAATACCAAGACTGGTTACGATAAAAAAAAAACATTGAATTTGCCAGCTGCTTCGGGCAGCGTTCAGCATGCTGTAATAACCAGCATAAATCGCCTAAATTAAATACACTGGCACATACATAATGTTGCCAACACACATTTTTAAACGATAGTAGCGGCAATTCTGGACGCACTATTCCTTAACTAATTCTTAGCTAGCGCTGTCACTTTCTTAACTTTGAGATTAGAACAGTATAGCAAATAAACACATGACTTTGACATGCCTGATCTGACGTATTAAACGCTTTCAATAAGACCTGAGCATAGAGCATGCTCCCTTATTTTACATCAAATAAGCAGTCTTATGTCAGATAATGAATGTCAAAGTGGTGTGTTTATTTGCTATCCTGTTCTTATGTCAAAGGTAAGAAAATGTCAGGGCCAGCTAAGAATTATGATTAGGATTATGTCGCAAGAATGGACGCCAGTACCTAGAACTTACTTTTTTTTGCTTAGTGTGTCTTATGCACTCTACCGTAGGTCAGCTGGAAGAGATTTCTTTTTGGAGATAAGCTGTACCTGTTGTGCTACTGTTTTTTTTATGTTTATGTCCTCCGTATGATCATGTGTGCAATAAACGGTTAAATAATAATAATAGATTCGCATTACCAATAAGTATTCTATGGCATTTATGTTGAAAAATAAATTATCTATTTTTGTAACACAAACCCTATTATACAGAAAAAAAGTAATTGCAAAAGGGCGTGTTGTAGTTTGCGAGTTTCTTGGCTTCTAGTAATAGTATATCGGTGATAGGCTCCGCAAGGGGCTGCCTGGCTCGCGACCACACGACCACCGGAGTCCGGTGCCAAACAGCTTGCTGTGTTCCGTCGGTGCGTGAGATTGCCAGTGCCATAACAGGCATCTTTTGGGTGAGCTCGCACCATCGTCGACTCTCTCACGGTCATTCCTGACCTGGTCTGCAGTGTCTAGAGTCGAGAGCAAACCCATTTCTAATAAAAATAAAATAAAAAAAGTAACTAGATAATTATAAACTTATATTTTTATTGTGTAGACACATATGATATTCAATAAGTATTCCATGGAATGTACGTAGAAGAATAAATAAATAAATAATTATTTAATTTGACTTATCTTTTATCAGGAAGAAGCGATGATCAATCGTCTGAAAGCAGCGTGCGGTTACGAGTTCACGAACAAGCTACATCGCATGTTCACCGACGTGGCCGTCAGCGCCGACCTCAACGCGAAGTTCCAACAACATCTCAGAGAAACCGGCCAGAGCTGTGGAGCTGGCTTCGCGGTACAGGTATGTGACGATAGATGGCGCTGCAATGAGAAAATGGGGTTCTAAAACGCGGTATCGAAGTTTTTTCAGCGATCTGTATATAAGACGCTACCTACATGTTTAAAGACGTGGCCGTCAGCGCCGACCTCAACGCGAAGTTCCAACAACATCTCAGAGAAACCGGCCAGAGCTGTGGAGCTGGCTTCGCGGTACAGGTATGTGACGATAGATGGCGCTGCAATGAGAAAATGGGGTTCTAAAACGCGGTATCGAAGTTTTTTCAGCGATCTGTATATAAGACGCTACCTACATGTTTAAAGACGTGGCCGTCAGCGCCGACCTCAACGCGAAGTTCCAACAACATCTCAGAGAAACCGGCCAGAGCTGTGGAGCTGGCTTCGCGGTACAGGTATGTGACGATAGATGGCGCTGCAATGAGAAAATGGGGTTCTAAAACGCGGTATCGAAGTTTTTTCAGCGATCTGTATTTAAGACGCTACCTACATGTTTAAAGACGTGGCCGTCAGCGCCGACCTCAACGCGAAGTTCCAACAACATCTCAGAGAAACCGGCCAGAGCTGTGGAGCTGGCTTCGCGGTACAGGTATGTGACGATAGATGGCGCTGCAATGAGAAAATGGGGTTCTAAAACGCGGTATCGAAGTTTTTTCAGCGATCTGTATATAAGACGCTACCTACATGTTTAAAGACGTGGCCGTCAGCGCCGACCTCAACGCCAAGTTCCAACAACATCTCAGAGAAACCGGCCAGAGCTGTGGAGCTGGCTTCGCGGTACAGGTATGTGACGATAGATGGCGCTGCAATGAGAAAATTGGGTTCTAAAACGCGGTATTGAAGATTTTTCAGCGATTTGTATATATATTACGCTGCATGTTTACTGACGTAGCCGACAGCGCTGACCTTAGCGGATTAAGCTGGAAGACAACTCAAATATTTTGAGTTAAGCTCGCCTTTGTACATAATGTATCTAGATTAAGTTAATTTTAAGAATATTTGTGTGTACAATAAAGAATTATCAATCTAGATTCTGATGTAGATGAAAGGTGTTACCAACACTGTTCTCTTTCGTAATAGTTTCCTCTTGCCGGCAGGTGCTACAGGCGGGCGCGTGGCCGCTGGGCGGCGCGATGGCGCCGCTGGCGCCGCCCGCGCAGCTGGAGAAACCCGCCAGACTGTTCGAGGCCTTCTACAGGTACTATGTGTCCCTTACGCGGTGTGGAAGGCAAGAGGGACACCACCACACAAAGATTCCCTATGAAGGCTGAATCCCGAAAACTTACTCTTGCATTTACTTCCATGCTGGCCTGGGAGCGAGAGAATAACATAGAATGTGCCAGCTGCATCTTTTTTTTTTTTTTTTTAATTTATTTATCATATGAAAGTTGTACAATGCTATTATAAATATATTCTCCCAAACTTCGTAAAAGTTTAACGGGAGATCAGTTGCTCTACGCAATACAACTTACTTATACTAAAACATTAAAAACTATCTCCTCCCGGGCATGCTGTAGAAACCAGCTAAGGTATCCGAGGGTTTCAGTATATTGTATTTTGGCGATGGGCTGACAACCTGTCACTACATACCTACAAATCTATCTTAAACAACCCTCCAAATTTGTCCGACGTAGCGGAACGACCTTTGTTAGGTCGTTTGCGCTCTGCCTACCCCATTAGGGATAAAGGCGTGATTATATGTATGAATCCCGAGAAAGCTGGCGATTACTCCACCGACAAGAGCATAGCTCTTTTAAATTTATGATGGTAACGTGGTAGGCAGAGCGTAAATGTCCGCATAAAAAGGCGTTTGCGTCATGTCTGACAAGATTCGAGGCTCATGTGGTCTGTTTCATGGGAAAGTTGCTCACTTTTACTGGCACATTCGCATCCTTAAAAACCATTGCCTGGAAGAGATTGCCACTGAAGCCGGTTCCACCAGCTCTAAAAGATTACACGAAACATACCCCCATGCTATTACTTCCATGCTGGACTGGGAGAGGTAGAAAAACATAGAATGTTCCAGCTGCCCTTCCTCCCGGGCATGCTGTTGAAGTCAGCAAAAGGGACTCGAGGGTTACAGTGTATTGTAATTTAGGCGATGGGCTGACAACCTGTCACTATAGCAATACATATTACAATCTAAAATTGCCCTTCAATTTTTGTCAGACGTGGCGAAAGCGCTTTTTACGAGGCGTTAAATGCTCTGCCTACCCCGTAAGGGATAAAGGCGTGATTTATGTATGTATGTAAACATACCCCCGCGGGGCAGAGAGGGGAAGGGGAATGTTTGTGAAACCCTCCCCTCTGCCCCGCGGGGTATCGGCTCTATGTTTCGTGTTTTGTTTATGCTCGCTGGAGTCACGGCTTTAGAATTAGAAGTAAGGACGTCATTATCTAAATTGTGTCCAATTTCCAATACTATTTATTGATGCTATTCAAATGTTTCTTCCATGCTGGACTGGGAGAGATAGAAAGACATAGAATGTTCCAGCTGCCCTTCCTCCCGGGCATGCTGTAGAAGACAGCAAAAGGGACTCGAGGGTTACAGTGTATTGTAATTTAGGCGATGGGCTGACAACCTATCACTACACATTAGCAATACACATTACAATCTAAAATTGCCCTCAATTTTTGTCAGACGCGGCGAAAGCGCCTTTTACGAGGCGTTTAACGCTCTGCCTACCCCGTAAGGGATAAAGGCGTGATTTTATGTATGTATGTATCCAATTCCCAATATCATTTAATGCAGCTATTCTAAATTAAATCCAATTTTCTATACTATTTTTGCAGCTATTCTAAATTGTATCCTATTTTCTGTATGATTTTTTTAATCTACTTTAAGTTGTTTCTAATTTCCTTTATTATTTATTGAACCTATTCTAAATTCCCGTTCTAAACTACAAATACCTCCTCTTTGGTCATAACCAAGCTTTATGACAAAGACAATTAGGTTTTCAAAATCAACCATAGTACCATGCAAACGTATCCAATTTCCTCTTTTATTTATTGAAGTAATTCTTAATTGTATCCAATTTCCTATATTATTTATTTAAGCTATTCTTAATTGTATCCAATTTCCTATATTATTTATTGAAGTAATTCTTAATTGTATCCAATTTCCTATATTATTTATTTAAGCTATTCTTAATTGTATCCAATTTCCTATATTATTTATTGAAGCTATTCTTAATAGTATCCAATTTCCTATATTATTTATTTAAGCTATTCTTAATTGTATCCAATTTCCTATATTATTTATTGAAGTAATTCTTAATTGTATCCAATTTCCTATATTATTTATTGAAGTAATTCTTAATTGTATCCAATTTCCTATATTATTTATTGAAGTAATTCTTAATTGTATCCAATTTCCTATATTATTTATTGAAGTAATTCTTAATTATATCCAATTTCCTATATTATTTATTGAAGCTATTCTTAATTGTATCCAATTTCCTATATTATTTATTGAAGCTATTCTTAATTGTATCCAATTTCCTATATTATTTATTGAAGCTATTCTTAATTGTATCCAATTTCCTATATTATTTATTGAAGTAATTCTTTATTATATCCAATTTCCTATATTATTTATTGAAGCTATTCTTAATTGTATCCAATTTCCTATATTATTTATTGAAGTTATCCTTAATTGTATCCAATTTCCTATATTATTTATTGAAGTAATTCTTAATTATATCCAATTTCCTATATTATTTATTGAAGCTATTCTTAATTGTATCCAATTTCCTATATTATTTATTGAAGCTATTCTTAATTGTATCCAATTTCCTATATTATTTATTGAAGCTATTCTTAATTGTATCCAATTTCCTATATTATTTATTGAAGCTATTCTTAATTGTATCCAATTTCCTCTTTTATTTTTTAAATTGTATTAAATTTCCTTTATTATTTATTTGATCAGGTCGTCGTTTAGCGGGCGTCGCCTCGCGTGGCTGCACCACTTGTGCACGGGGGAGTTACGAACCCGCTACACTCACAGGATGTACCATGTCAGTGCCACTACACCACAGGTGCGTTATAGCGGTCTGCGGGGTGTAAGGGACAGCGTCCCGCAAACTAATGTCTACGACACAGAACAACTTCCACCAGGAAAGTCTTTCAAAAAATGTTGGCTTTTCCATACAAAATGTCCATCTGAATTAGACAAATTGTATGAAAATGCATTTTTTTAAATTTATTTTTTGTTTGTTGCAGTGCGCCCTCCTTTTATGTTTCGAAAAAACTGACACCACATCGGCTAAAGAGCTCAGAGATACATTGCAACTGAGCGGAGACTCCTGGATCAGACATATGAGACCTTTGATCGACGCCGGCCTACTCACAGCAGAGGTATTATCTTATTTTACATACATACATAAAATCACGCCTTTATCCCTTACGGGGTAGGCAGAGCGTAAAACGCCTCCTAAAAGGCGCTTTCGCCACGTCTGACATAAATTGAGGGCAATTTTAGATTGTAATGTGTATTGCTGTAGTGACAGGTTGTCAGCCCATCGCCTAAATTACAATACACTGTAACCCTCAAATCCCTTTTGCTGACTTCTACAGCATGCCCGGGAGGAAGGGCAACTGGAACATTCTATGTTTTTCTTTCTCTCCCAGTGCAGCATGGAAGATAAGATCTTATTTTACATATATATAATAGTCTTAGGTTGAGATGACGTAAATACTTAAAAAAAACAATTCTTATAACCAAATTCACAGCTTTACTTCTCAAAATATAATTGACTTTTACAAATTAAATCTTATTCTGAATTATAATTAATTACGAACTAAATTAGCGGAACAAGGCATACAAATCAACAAAAAAACTAAAAGTAACGATACCAAGAACTCGCCGAGCACGATGCTGCACCCTCGAAAGCCGTCCAGAAAGTGAGCTCGAGCATTCGGTCAGGCCCACTTATATAGACTGACATTTATTTATTTACAAAGAAAAATTTACCTAATAATAGTAATAAAATATAATCACGCCTTTAACCCTTCTTCTAACATTGTCTGCAGCGAATAGATGTGCTAATTTGTTAAGTGTATGAAAATAGTGCCAATAAAGGCTTATTTACTGCAATCCTGTGTTTTAACTTCGATCTACAAACCCACAGTCCACTAGCTCAAGAAGAAGCGAACATATTTTGGTAGGCCTAATGGGGTAGGCAGAGCGTAAACGATCTAAGCAAAGGTCGTTCCGCCGCGTTTGAGTTAGAGTTTATAGTGGTTGTTTCGGCATGTCTAAGTTTTGAGGGTTTATTTTAGATATATTTGTAGGTATAACTATTATATACTGAAATCCTCGGATCCCGTAACTGGTTTTTACAGCATGACCGGGAGAAAATGCTGGCACATTCTATGTTTTTCTCTCGCTCCCAGGCAAGCGTGGAAGAACTTATTCTATTTTAATAATAATTTATTTATTTCAAGTAGCATAGACTCACATAATTATTAAAAATAACTTAAAACTAATGTGAACATAAAATAATAATAATTACCTACTACAATCTAAATGCAACATTATACCGTCTGTACACTTTATCATCTATTATTTTATCTCCTCCCGGGCATGCTGTAAAAACCCGCCAAGGGGAAAGGGTTTCAGTTTATTGCAATTTAGGCGATGGACTGACAACCTGTCACTACAGCAATATACCTTCAAATCTATCTTAAATAACCCTCAAAACTCAGACGTGGCGAAACAACCTCTATTTAGGTCGTCAGTCTACCCCATTAGCGATAAAACCGTGATTATATTTATGTACGTAGTAATACTAAAAATAATCTCGTATTCGAAATATTACAATGGTATTTTTTATTAAATTGTGACCCATCATCATTGTGCTCTATTTAAATTGTGTCCCATTTTCATTTTATTTCATTTAATTTGAGACCCTTTTTTACTGTAGGAAATTTGCGTTCTGCTTTCTTTAAATTGAGTCCCATTTTCATTGTGCTTCCTCTAAATTTTACTATCGTTATGTTCTACATTGTGTTCCATGTTCATTGTGTTCCACATGATTTGTTTCCCATTTTTATTGTATACAATTTGCGTTGTGGTTTCTTTTAATTGACTTCTATTTCCAGTATGCTATATTTAAATTTTGTTCCTTTTTCATTGTGTTCCACTTAAGTTTAATTGAGCTTTATTAAATTTGTATTTATTTTTACTGTATACAATTAATTGCGTTTTCTTTAGACTGATCTTGAAATCACTTCCGTGTTGGAAAAACGTAGAATGCAATAAAATACGTTATTCTTCTTCTTCTGTCGAGTGGGTATCGAGTCTATGGACCCGATGAACCCTGGTGTCAGAGTTTTTAAACCGCCTAGTAGCACAACTATCAGGCCTCTGACATGGTTTGAGTAACGATGACTATCAAAGACAGCGACCGGGACCGACGACGGCTTAACGTGCCCTCCGAAGCACGAAATCTTTTTTTTTCGGACAATCAGGTGATTCAGCCTGCAATGTCCTAACCAAACTGGGGAAAAATTCACAAAGTGTTAAATTCTCAAATATCAACTTTGTGTTTCCCACCGGAGAATCGAACCCAGGACCTCCGGACCGGGAGTCCATGGCACTAGCCACTAGACGACGGAGGCAGTTAAATACGTTATGAAAGCGGCTGACGCATTTAAGTTTTTCTATAGCTCTTTTCTCAATCCAGCATAGGAACAAATTATACGGATATCTTATCTTATTTTTTATTTGTTTAAGTTTAACACATTATTTTACTGTATCGGGTCTAAGCACGAACTTATTTAAATAGTTATTAAAGATATGTTATCTACTAATACGTATCTAAATCAGTCCTTGCTTGTTTTTTATTAGTTATTTCTTCCATGCTGGCCTGGGAGCGAAAGAAACACATAGAATGTGCCAGCTGCATCTCCTCCCGGGCATGCTGTAAAAAACGGCTAAGGCTAAGGCGAGAGGGTTTCAGTATATTGTAATTTAGGCGATGGGCTGACAACCTGTCACTACAGCAATATACCTATAATTCTATCTTAAATAACCCTCAAAACTGTCAGACGTGGCGGGACGACCTTTGTTTGGGTCGCTCTGCCTACCCCATTAGGGATAAAGGCGTGATTATATGTATTTATGTTTGATTATTTCCAGGGCGACGTGGACTCGGACTCCGGCGACGGTTCGTTGGCCCTAAACCTGGAGTTCTCGTGCAAGCGGACCAAGGTTCGACTCACGTGCGCCAACACACCCACGCAACCTGGTATGATTACATATACAAGTATTTTTTTGATTGATTGATTGATTAAAACTTTTATTGACTGACACAAAACAGATACAGGAAATTGTAAAGACAAGAGAAAAGTTACAATAAAGAACAATGAGAACAATAATATAACGAACATAACATTAACGAACGTACATACATACATACATATAATCACGCCTTTACCCCATTGGGGTAGGCAGAAAGTAAACGACCCAAACAAAGGTCGTTCCGCCACTTCTGACAAAGTTTTGAGGGTTATTTAAGATAGATTTGAATGTATATTGCTATAGTGACAGGTTGTCAGCCCATCGCCTAAATTGCAATATACTGAAACCCTCGAATCCTTTAGCTGGTTTTTACAGCAAGCCCGGGAGGAAATGCAGCTGGCACACTCTATGCTTTTCTCTCGCTCCCAGTCCAGCATGGAAGATATTTTGATTGATTGACTGATTAAAACTTTTATTGACTGACACAAAACAGATACAGGAAATGGTACAGACAAGAGAAAAAGTTACAATAAAGAACAACATACATACACACTATCACGCCTGTATCCCTAATGGGGTAGGCAGAGCGTCAACGACCCATACAAAGGTCGTTCCGCCACTTCTGACAAGTTTTAAGGGTTAAGATAGAACTTTTTTTTTTTTTTTTTAATATATATAGGCGAGCATTTGTCCACCATCTCACCTGGTGGAAAGTGACAATGCGGACTATGTTGAAGCATACTCACCTATGTAGTGCCTATTCACTCTCGCCTTGAAAAGGCCCAGGTTATATTGTTCCGGAAACAGATCCGCCGGCAGGGAGTTCCACTCCTTAACTGTATAATGATGTAGTGACAGGTTGTCAGCCCATCGCCTAAATTACAATATACCCTCGAATCCCTAAGCTGGTTTTTACAGCATGCCCAAGAGGAGATGCAGCTGGCACATTCTACGTTATTCTATCGCTCCCAATCCAGCATGGAAGCTAAAGAATAAAGAACAATGAGGACAATCATATAACGAACATAACATGACAAAAATACAAAACAAACTTAATATGTAACATACAAAACAACAGTGCCAGTGTACCGTATTTATAAACGTACAATTATACGATTCATCTACGGAGCTTAAAAATCTAAAATTGCTCTAAATTTTTGTCAGACGTGGTGAAAGCGCCTTTTACGAGGCGTTAAACGCTCTGCCTACCCCGTAAGGGATAAAGGCGTGATTTATGTATGTATGTATGTCTACGGAGCTTAGAGAGCCCAAAGGTGTAGTGGATAGGGCCGCTGCCTCCTGAGCGGGAGGTCGTGGTTCGAATCCCACCACGCACCAATGTGTGTATTACAATATACTGAAACCCTCGGATCCCTTAGCTGGTTTTTACAGCATGCCCGGAAGGAAATGCAGCTAGCACCCTCAATAAAATCTGTTGTAATTCCGCCAGGAGGCAACTCCAACGGCGGGTCGGGCGGCGTGGGCGAGGGCGCTGAGACCACGCACTGCGACGACGACCGCAAGATGTACCTCCAAGCCGCACTTGTGAGGATCATGAAGCAACGCAAGGTCAGCTGTCTCCTTTATCTATTTATTTAATTTTAGTTTATTACCTGCCTCCGTGTCTGTCTGATTATTACCTGCCTCCGTGTCTGTCTGATTATTACCTGCCTCCATGTCAAATGTGCTACTGGGCGGTTTGAAAAACCTCTGACACCGGGGACTCTAGAATCCACTCGCTAAGAAGAATACATCCCAGAACTACAGGTTAAATCACTTGTTCTACTACATTGCAAAAAGAATATATTCATATTCAAATTCAAAATATTTATTTCAGAAATCATAGTTCCATAGTAAATTAGTAGTTTATCTTAATCTATATTAGTCACACTCAAGAATAGGTATTATAATTCACCTTTACAGTTTTACTTATATAATAATAATAATAATTTTAAGGGGAGGCCTTTGCCCAGCAGTGGGATCTAGTAGGCTAGCTATAATAATATAATAATAAAAAAATTGTATTACTGTTTTTCCTACCTATCAAACTGTATTTTTTTGTAATTATTATTATTTAAATAATTGTTAGATTTCTTAGAGTAAGTTGTTGGCATGTCTTAATTTATTAAGAATAAAACCTGTTAAGTTGCAAGGCACTTCCAACACAAGCATTCTGTAACAGCTTACTGGGAGGACCAATTCTTCCATGCTGGACTGGGAGGGATAGAAAAACATAGAATGTTCCAGCTGCCTTTCCTCCCGGGCATGCTATATAAGTCAGCAAAAGGGATTCGAGGGTGTATTGTAATTTAGGCGTTGTGCTGATAACCTGTCACTATAACAAAATACAAATAACAATCTAAAATTGCCCTCAATTTTTGTCAGACGTGACTCTGCCTACTCTGTAAGGGATAATTCAATTCGAGTAAATATTCAATTCGTTTATTGTATGAAATTACATACCTACATACATAAAGGCGTGATTTTATGTATGTAGGTATGTATGAGGACCACATCTATGTAAAAAGTTATAAACTGAGATAATAAAGAACATTTTATTTATGATTGCAGGTGTTGCGACACACAGAGTTGATCCAAGAAGTAGTGTCTCAAGCTCGCGGCTCGTTCGCCCCTTCAGTCGCCATGATCAAGAAATGTATCGAGGCTCTCATAGACAAACAGTATCTGGAGCGCGCGCCCGGAAGCCTTGATACTTACTCCTATCTCGCATAGGTACTGCAATTGTTATATTATAATTAGAATGTATTATAAATAAATATTTGTATTTTTTCGCGGTAGTAGAATAAAGGGTTAAATTTGAAATATTGCCAGGGTTATTTAAATTGTGTCACATTTTTATTTTTAATGTGCCACGTTTACGTTGGGTCTGAAATAACACAATCTTGTGTCCCATTTTCATTGTGCCACATGTAAATTGTGACCCATTCTTATCGGACTTCATTTAATTGTTTCCCATTCTTATCGGACTTCATTTAAATTAATTAATTTAAATATTTAAATTGTGGCCCATTTTTATGTTTCATTATCTTTGTGTCCCATTAACTTACGAGTATCAAATAACACAATTTTACCCAAAATTGTCATATCTTCTTTGGTTATTGAAATTTGTAAAATAATAATGTAAACGTTTCTATTAAGAATATAGCAAGAACTATTTAAATAGCGTCTTATTTTTACTGACCTTCATTTAAATTCTGTCCCATTTTCATTGTGCTCCATTTAATTTCGTTGTGCTTAATTTACTTTTTGTCTCATTCACATAGGGTCTCAAATAGTGTGATAAATTGTTTCGCTGTGTAATAATGAAAACTATAGCCCTGCCAGGAATTAAAAATACCTGTCATAGAGAAAAATAGAGACAGATTAAGAGAGGGACTTATACAGTTCCTGTAAGCCCTTCTCTATGGTATTCTTAATTTCTCAGGGATTTTTAATTTCTGTCAGGGGAATATTATTAAAACGTGCACACACTCATAGGCAAATTATACATCTATTGAATCTTTTTTTATATCAGTCAAACACAATTATACTCTGTAATGTAAAATTTAGGATGTTAGCTGCGACGGGTGCAGTTCACTTAATATAATTTAATCCTACCGGTTTCGCTAACTTATAGCATCATCAGGGATTTTATACACATCATACACAACACATAAAACCTGATGTTGCTATAAGTTAGCGAAACCGGTAGGATTAAATTATATTATGTGAAACAAGTAAAAGTGTTTTTAATAACAACATTTTAAATATGGAGTTTCACCAAGTGCCGACAATCGCAAGTATAAATTGTACGAATTTATTATTTTCTTTCTTTCATTTTCTTTTTTTTTTCGGAAGTTTTTAATAACATTATAATAAATTCGTTTCTGGCATGCCGGTTCAATACTCTATTATTATAGAGTATTTACTATCGCAATATCATCATCTCCCTAGCCTTATCCCGTATCTCGCGGGATCGGCTACTACTATGCAATAAAAATAGCATTGTGAGTGCTATATCTTAAAATAACCCTCAAAACGTTGTCAGACGTGGCGGAACAACCTTTGTTTAGGTCGTTTACGCTCTGCCTACCCCATTAGGGATAAAGGCGTGATTATATGTATGTATGTAAAATCCTTAATACATACATACATATAGTCACGCCTTTTTCCCTAAAGGGGTAGGCAAAGCGTAAACGACCTAAATAAAGTAAATAAAGTCCTTAAAAAAATAAGAATTTAAAAATGTATATGAAATATTTAGAAATAACATCTACCACAGCTACCATCTTAGATGTTTTTGAGTATAGTGCGCTACCAAAACTGTCTTCCTTCTTTAAACTTTATAATGTTAACATTTATTAAATACATATTTCCTTTAAACATTTTACAGATTTGTTTCTTTTATTAATAAATAGGTATCTTTATTTTTATATTTATCAGTGTATTGTAATTTAGGCGATTTTCTGACAACCTGTCACTAAAGCAATACATATTACCTACAATCTAAAATTGCCCTCAATTTTTGTCAGACGTGGCGAAAGCGCCTTTTACGAGGCGTTAAACGCTCTGCATACCCCGTAAGGGATAAAGGCGTGATTTATGTATGTATGTATTTTTATATTTATCACATTAGTGCAAACTCGTCATCATAACGCTGTCTATGTGACGAATGGTGAAAAGATTACTACATAAACAACCTGTCGACAACAACAAACAAGCAGGCTTTTTTTGTAAAATTATTGGCATGGCTACCAGCATTTTAGACAATAAAAAAGTACTATTTTGACAGTTGCGTTTCGTTGTAGTTATCTACACTAGACAATTTATTGCATACAACCGGAGTTTTTAGTTGATTCTGTTAACAGACTCAATCAACCTATTAAATCATAGGATCAAATCCACATGACTTGTATCTAGAAAAGAGACGAAGCGGAAGAGCTTCCGTTTTCTCTATTTTATTACTTCTTTTGTTCTCTTGAGCACTGAAATGCGTTCCGGCAACAGTAACAAACAAGACTAACACAAGACGGACTTCTACGGAAAATCTTTCACGGTCCGAGCAGTCAAATTGTGGAATTCCCTTCCCGAAAACGTTCGACGAGCATCTTCTATTGAGACATTTAAAGAGCGAACAAGAAAGTTCTTCTTAGAGAATAATAATTAGTTATTTATCCTATGTCCCATTAGCATAATATGTATTGGTTTATTATAAATATATATTAGTTTATTTTATTTATGTATTTATTTAGTAGTATTTATATTGTTAAAGTATGAAGATGAACTTAGTATGCACTATCCCGCTATCTGCTATGTACTATCCTAATACCCAAAGGTTGCCTGGTAGGAATTGCTGCTTTAGCAATAAGGCCGCCTATATTGTACTGTTTACTTTTCTGCTGTATGTTTTTGTGTTTACATACATACATAAATCACGCCTTTATCCCTTACGGGGTAGGCAGAGCGTTTAACGCCTCGTAAAAGGCGCTTTCGCCACGTCTGACAAAAATTGAGGGCAGTTTTAGATTGTAATATGTATTGCTATAGTGACAGGTGGTCAGCCCATCGCCTAAATTACAATACACTGTAACCCTCGAGTCCCTTTTGCTGACTTCAACAGCATGCCCGGGAGGAAGGGCAGCTGGAACATTCTATGTTTTTCTATCTCTCCCAGTCCAGCATGGAAGTAGTTTTTGTGTTTCTTTGTGCAATAAAGTATCTTATAATGTATCCAGTTCCATATTAACATATTGCCACACTCCCTTCTACTGCAAGAAACATTGTTTTTGTATTATTTAAAATTGAAAGATTTATGTATGAAGCCGAGTCTCCAGTGCAAACCACGAAACATAGCAGCGGGGTTGAGAGGAGAAGGGTTTCTCAAACATTTCCCTTCCCCTTTCTGCCCCCCGCGGGGGTATGTTTCGTGTAATCATTGATTGGAGGAGTCGTGGCTTAAGTGAATAGTACCTAGATACGAGGGTCATTCAATAAATACTTAGCCTACAAAAAGAAAACGAAAATTTTGGAAAAGTGGCAATTTATTTCTCAACATAGTCTCCTTTTAGTTCTATACACTTAGCCCAGCGATGCTCAAACTTTTTTAACCCGTCCGAAAAATAGTTTTTGTCAAACTCTGCAAAATAGCCCTCCGTGGCGGCGATGACCTCCTCATTTGATCCATATCTATTCCCGGCGAGTGACTTTTTCAGATTAGGAACTGTTTCCACCGTATTCTCCAGATTTGGCCCCTTGTGACTTCTTTACAGAAAGAAGTCACAAGGGGCCAAATCTGGAGAATACGGTGGATGGGGCAGCAATTCGTAGCGTAATTCGACCAATTTGGCCATGGCAACGGCAGACGTGTGAACCGGTGCGTTGTCGTGGTGAAACAGCACTTTTTTCTTTGCCAGATGGGGTCGTTTTTTCTTTAATTCGGCGTCGAATCGGTCCAATAAATCGGCATAGTAAAGCCCTGTAATTGTTTTACCCTTCTGGAGGTAATCGATGTAAATCACACCTTGTGAATCCCAGAAAACGGTGGCCATAACTTTTCCGGCCGATTTTACAGTTTTCGCCTTCTTTGGAGCACGTTCCCCGGTCTGGATCCATTGTTTTGATTGCTCCTTGGTCTCTGGTGTGTACCAGTGGATCCAGGTTTCATCGACGGTCACAAAACGACGCAAAAACTCCGCTGGATTCCGCTTAAACAGCGCCAAACACGTCTCCGATGTGGTCTCACGTTTGCGCTTGTTTTCCGGTGTGAGTAAACGCGGCACCCATCGCGCCGACAGCTTTCTCATGCCGAGTTCCTCGTGAAGAATATGATGCACTGTTCCTTCTGAAATGCCTACAGTCTCAGCTAGCTCCCGAACCTTCAATCGGCGATCTGCCAATACGAGATCATGGATTTTTTAAATGTTTTCCTCCGTAGTAGCTGTTTTCGGTGCACCTGGACATGGTTCATCAAAAACCGACGTACGGCCACGTGCAAACTCGTTGAACCAATTCTTGACGGTGGCCATCGATGGAGAAGAGTCACCGTACACAGCATCCAAGCGCTCTTTGATTTCGAAGCGCGTTTTCCCTTCCAAAAATAGGAATCGAATCACCGAACGATATTGCTCTTTTTCCATTTTTGTAAAACCGATCGACACGTTCGCTTCCATAAGTTGTAAAATTAAAACAAATGAAGGGATTGGAATGAAAATTTGAAAAAAGAATTAAAAAAGAATGTGCTACACTGTGTTTAAACTCTTTTGAAACTACAGCGCCCTCTGGCGATGAGGCTCGGTACTTATTGAATGCACCTCGTAGATAGATAAAAGGTTTATTGCAAAAAATCATCACACATGTAACAAAAAAAAACAAGTAAGAGACATAAACATGAAAAATTTAAACTAACAAACTTTATAAATTCAGTTACATGTGTGCTGAAGCTCTGTGTAGAAACCAGTACCCTCGTTTAATCCCCTAGATTAGGAAGCCGACCCCGTGACATACGGGATAAGGCTAGGGAGATGGGAGATGGGGTGTGCTGAAGCGATGCAGAGGGACAGAGCTCAGTGTATTATTGCCCATATCCCTATGGGCAATAATACACTGAGCTCTGATCACAACACAGATTTTCAGCTCTCACCCAAAATGAGATAACGCAGGTACCAAGTAAAACATGAGTGTTATATAATCAGCTATAATAAATAAATAAATAAAATAATAATATTGTATTTCAATAGTGCAAGCAGAGCGAGTATCCGCATGATGTACACATCACAATACCACCGTGGCGCTGACGGCAAGACGCGGGTTGTCGGCTTTACCCGACTGAGGCGGTGAAAAGGTTAATTGTCTGGGTACACTTATGACGTAACTCCCACGCTATTTATACGGGTGTAAAGGAAAGCATACCAGAAGCTGGTAGGGGTTGCTGAGTTTTCGAAACTGAGCAACTTTTACAAGGAAACTCTTTCAAGATGGGAAAAATAATACTTTCGCATACAAAATGACTCCCCCCTCCATCAGAATATTTTATGGAAAAGCAAACATTTTTTTCAAATCCTGGTGAAATTTGTTCAGTTTAGGCGGCGGGATATAGGTAGGGTAAATAGTAGTTTCAAATAAAAAAAAACTTTGATAACTCTGAAACTGAGCAACTTTTAATAGGAAACTCTTTCAAGATGGGAAAAATAATACTTTCGCATACAAAATGACTCCCCCCCCATCAGTTTTTTTAATATATATACTTTATTGCATAAACGCAAAAGAAATGTAATTAACAAATATAGTGTGCAAGGGCGAACTTATCTCTATGAAGAGATCTCTTCCAGCCAATCCAATGGTAGTAAGAGGAAGTGAATAATTTTTCATCAATTTTTTATGGAAAAGCAAACTTTTTTTTTAAATCCTAGAAAAAATTATTCAGTTTAGGCGGCGGGATATAGGTAAGGTAAATAGTAGATTCAAATAAAAAAGAACTTTGATAACTCCGAAACATGATTGTTTTAATTTATTTTAATCAAAAAACTTTGACGTACAATACAAGAACGATAAGTAACTCATTAACCTAACATGACCTCAAAATGGTGAGCGTTCTTCCATCCTGGCCTGGGAGCGAGAGATAAACATATAATGTGCCAGCTGCATTTCCTCCCGGGCATGCTGTAAAAGCCCGCTAAGGGAACCGAGGGTTACAGTATATTGTAATTTAGGCGATGGACTGACAACCTGTCACTACAGCAATACACAAATCTACCTTAAATAACCCTCAAAACTTTGTCAGACGTGGCGGAACGACCTTTGTTTAGGTTGTTTAAGCTCTGCCTACCCCATTAGGGATAAAGGCGTGATTATATGTACGTATGTATGGGGAGCGTCACCCCAAGTGTTGCGGACAACTGGTCTCGCTCTTTCTTTTTCCGCCGGCGAATCCGCAAGCCATGTTTGGAGCAGCTCTGCCCACGCAAGGCAAGTGGATATAGCTCTAAACGACACGTGCCGGATCATTACTGGTTGCTTCAAACCGACTCCGGTACTAAAGCTGTACCCATTAGCCGGGATTGCGCCCCCAGTCGTACGGCGGGAGATAGCTGGCTTAGTTGAAAGGGCTAAACTTGCGGATGACGTTCGCCATCCGATGTACCAGCATCCTACAGTGCCTCAGAGGCTGAAAAGCCGCCATAACTTCTTGAAATTAATTCCGCCCCAACAGGGTAGTGTGCCAGACGCCCGCTGTAACCTTTGGCGTGAATACACACACTTTGTACACTTTGCCGTCATTTATCCCGGCATCGGGGACTCTCCCCCCCTGGGCATGATTTGCCATGGGCGACCTGGAAGTCCTTAAACCGGCTCCGGACACAGGTCGGCCGCAGCAAAGATAATCTGTGCAGGTGGGGTTTCTGCGGCGGCGGTGTGGGTGACGAATGCGAGTGCGGACAGTCGCCACAGACCATGGCGCACCTGTTGAACTGCCCTGCATGTCCTGACAGTTGCACTGTGGAGGACCTCTATAACGCCACAGCCAACGCCGTCAGAGTGGCGGAGTTCTGGTCCTCAAGAATTTAAATTGAGTTTGCCTCGAATCGAAAAGTCGAAGAAGAGTAACTCATTCATTGCATTACGTAACCGAAATTAATTTATCTTACCGTACCGTACTTTCTTACCGAGTACTGTAACCCTTTAATATTTGTTGTGTTTTTTTCGTGTATGGTATAATAATTTATTACTTTGTGAAAACTTTTCATCGCATATTTTACAAACAAAGGGCGTTTCACCGGTGTGTATTCTAATATGACTGGTTAATTCATATTTCAGCGCGAACTTTTTGTCACAAAACTCACAAACAAAGGGCTTTTCACCTGTGTGGCTTCTAATATGGCGTGTCAATTTGTCTTTTTGAGTGAACTTTTTATCGCACATCTTACAAACAAAGGGCTTTTCGCCTGAGTGTATTCGAATGTGGCGAGTTAAATTAGATTTTTCCGTGAACTTTTTGTTACATATCTTACAAATATAAAGCTCACCTGTGTGTGTTCTTTTATGATACTTTAGACTCATAATAAGTGAAAACTTCTTGTCACAATACTCACAAACATAGGGCTTTTCACCCGTGTGTATTCTAATATGACATGTTAAATTACTTTTCTGCGCGTACTTTTTGTCACAAAACTTACAAACAAAGGGCTTTTCACCCGTGTGTATCCTAATATGAGTTATATATTTACTTTTCTCCGTGAACTTTTTGTCACAAAACTTACAAACAAAGGGCTTTTTACGTATGTGTATTCTAATATGATTTCTTAGAGAACATTTCCGCGTGAACTTCTTATTACAAAACTCACAAAGAAAGGGCTTTTCACCGGTGTGCGTTATAATATGATGTGTGAAAACACTTTTATCTGCAAATTTATTGTTACAAAACTCACACACAAACGGCTTCTCACCTGTGTGTACTCTAATATGGCGTGTTAAAGTGGTTTTGTTAATGAACTTCTTATCGCATATTTTACAAACAAAAGGCTTTTCACCTGTGTGTATTCTAATATGACTAGTTAAATTAAATTTATTTTTGATTTTTTTGTCACAAAACTTGCAATCCAATGGTTTATTGCCTGTGTGTGTTCTCATATGCCTTGTTAATTTGTGTTTCCAAATGAATTTTTTGCAACATACATCACAAGCATAAGGCTTTACACCGGTGTGTATTCTGATATGCCTTGTTAATTCGTGTTTTCTGATAAACTGTTTATCACATATTTTACAAACAAATGACTTTTTACCTGTGTATACTCTAATATGTCTAGTTAAATTACATGATTGCGTGAGCGTTTTGTGGCATATCTCATTTATATAAGGCGTTTCACTTGTGTGTGTTTGAATATGGCTCGTTAATTCGCCTTTTACAATGAACTTTTTGTCGCATATTTTACAAACATAGGGCTTTTCACAGTCTGCACCAGTATGAATTTTAATATGATAACTTAGGTCACGTTTTGAAGTAGCAATATATGAACATGTGTCACATATATATTTTTTTACAACCATATGCGCTTTTAACAAATGCTGTTCATAGTTTGATACTTTGTTAGAATCATGAGACTGTTTTGTAGAAACGTCTGCATTTCTATTGAGCATCTTTTCACTTCGATATTGTTTACTTTTGTAAAACACATTATTACTTATAATAATGTTGCTAGCACCTGTGTCTGCATCGTTGAAGAACCTCGGTAAGTCTGTTTCTGAAGTTACATTCATCCGCACTGTAGGCTCTTCTGTCGTCGATGCATCTAGATGAGAAAAAAAAAGATATTACTTAATATATTTTCTTTTTGTTATGAACGTGCAAGGAATACATTTTATTATCTACAGTTTTCTCCCAACGGCAACATGTTCACAATGGTCGATTGGTATGGTACCCCCGTCTCTCTCTACGGATTAATACAGTATCCCACACACACGCATACACACACACACGCACTCTTAATCTTTTGTGATGTTTTTGCCCTTTTTTCTGTTTATTGTGTTTTATTGTTTTTTATTCATGAACTATTAGCATTAGAGTTCATTGGTTTAAAATTGTTGTTATATCCATTAAGGGGTGGGGCCTGATGACTTGTAGAATATATATTTGGTATTTTAGATTAAGTTGCAATGTTATCTGTTTTATATATTTTGTGGACAGACAATAAACAACATTTATTATTATTATACCCGGGAAAAGACACAGCTGTAGCATTCGTTTTTTTGTTGTTTTCAGTCCAGCATCTACTTATTTACATATTTACATCTGAAGGATCTATTTCCTAGCGGCAAAACCTGAGTAACAGCATCACGTGCCTGTGGAACATCATCTCCTTAGCCGTCCTAATTTCTCAGTGTTGGTTACCTAATCTAAGACTAAATAGAAGATTGAACAAGGACTCTACTTAGTTAGTTTTTATAATAGCTTGGCAAACTTGAAATCCTAGATTAGGCTTTTTACAAATTAGTGCCTAAAGTGTGCAATTATGAATTATGAAAAATAACACTTGGAACAGTAAGTATCTAGGAACAGTCGGGTGCTTAAAACCTATTTAATTTATTGCTTTTTGACTTTATTTTAATTTTAAACCAGTATTGTTAATTTTAATTATAAATTTTAATTTAAAATTACATGTTATACTTATTTTAATATAGTGAGGGCAGTTTGATCAATTTGTTAAATGGAATTTGATTTTGTTTTGTCTTGGAATTGGTAAAAAATTGCAACCAGCGCCACACCAATTTCTAGGTAAAGAAATACTCAATAAAATGGAGATGTCCAACAGTTCATATCTATAGTAAATCTTTACATTTGAAACCAAGTTTTAATTAATCTAAAACCATTATTTTGCTTCCTAATTTTCAGTTATTCTTTCATATAGGTCAAAACAATAATATATCATAGTGGTCTTAGTGGTGGTATAGTAAACAACACTTGGAATATTCAATTAGTTAAGTTTTCGAATTATCACTGGCGCATCTCTATTATACGTCTCTATACATCGCGTTGTCGGCTATAGACGACTGTGGCGTCGGTGGCATTTCAATTTTCTCAAACCGTTAGGACAAATAAGGGTGTAATATAGAATATCGATGAAAAATATGAAAATAAAATTCTTCCACTTTAGAACATCAAAGGATTATTCTGGTACCTATTTTAATATTTCATTGCGACTTTTTATTCATTCATTCCCTTTCCTTTTTATTATTATACTTATGTTGAATATTCATTAAAAACGATGAACTATCAATGGTCAAGCAATTATCTATATAATTACTTATGTGACAGAAATTGACAGGTATGTAGTTGCCAGGCTGTGTACGCTTGGGTATGAATCGAGGCCAGTATCACTGTACGTACCGTTATCACCACCTGCATCGTCACAGCCCCCGGTGTAGTCTTGGGGCTCCTCCTTCAACTCTTGTTTTAGTTCAAATCCCAAATCCAGCTCTGTATGAAGTCCCAAGTCTGTCTCTGGAGACAATCAACAAATATACTGTATTGCCAATAATAACCCATATATATTATTTTTTTAATATCATACATACATACATAACATCACGCCTTTATCCCTAACAGGGTAGGCAGTGCGTAAAAGACCTAAACAAAGGTCGTTTCGCCACATATAACCAAGTTTTGAGGGTTATTTAAGATAGATTTGTAGGTATATTGCTGTATAGCTATTTCTATGTTGACCCTGAGTAACATAAGCTATTCTAAGCATCGGATATCTGATTCCCACAGAAAAACCCATTAAACTGCTAAAGAAAATACGGCGGAAAAAGCTAGTGTATGATAATTTCGATAATAAGACCAGAAAATAACAATGTAGAAACTATAACTATGTAATTAAGGCGACGGGCTGACAAACAGTCACTACAGCAATATGCCTACAAATCTCTCTTAAACAACCCTCAAAACTTTGTCAGACGTGGCAGAGTTGTTTAGGTTGTTTACGCTCTGCCTAGTCCAATTAGGGATAAAGCCGTGATTATATGTATGTATGTATAAACTATAGAAATTGCGAATTCATAGTAAATTTTGAAATCACAATTACTCTATTTTGTAATATTAATAACAAGTTATACTCTGGTTTACCTAGATTCGCATGTAAATCGCAATTTCCATTAGTCGCCACAACAGGTTTAGATTTGGCAGAAGCGAGCAGACGGGCAACAGCCAGCCTGATCCTGGACTTGAGAACAGGCTCCGGATCACTCCATTCCTCCGACACAGAGCCGTCACTCTCTTCACTTTGCTGAGATGATTCTGTGAATATACTTGAAGGTAAATACTAATGGTCTGACAACCAGGCCATTACAGTAGTACATTATAATTTATTACAAATTACCCGCTTCTGCATCAGATGGTGGCTTGAAGAGCTTCAATAAAAATGTGGGGAGACGAGTCAACTTGACTTGCAACCGGCTTGAACCCACTGTAGATACTTCCGCCGTCCTGACTTCAGGTTTAATTATTGTTTCTGGCTCGGTGCTTCCATCGTGAATGGTTTCTATACTCTCCTGAAATATCAATCATTCCAATAACTGCACACTGTTCTCTCCATGTCTGACTTATTGTAAAAGGCATTTCAGACAATTTTGTAGTAGTGTATCATTAACACAATATGTAACTAATAACCTGTTAGATGTTTTTATTTTATTCAGACTCACAAAAGACCAGCGCTGTGGTGGAGTATTACTCAAGAAGGCACCAGCATGAAGCTGCTAGACCTTTTTATAAGTTAAGTTGATTAAATAAAATTTATGTTTAGAATTCTGCACAATGTTTGGAGACAAATTTGCTGCTCTATTCTAAATGCAAAACACCGGCATCCACAGGTCCTATTAATGGCTTTCATGTTATGATAATATGCCCAGAATGAGAAGAAGCAGTCATATTATGTTTTAAAATGATGTAAAAGGGAAGAGAGGTTATGAATCTGAAGATATACTTACGATTTTGACCGACATATCGAGCGGTATCGAAGACATATCCTAGCTATATGTTTTGCGAGATTTTGTGTTTTTAACTTAGTTTAATCGTGAAATGGTCTGCAAACTGGTTGCAATGCAAATAATAAAAATAAAAAAAGAAACAATAATAAAGCAAGTTATTTGAAAATTATTGGCATGGCTACCATCGTTTTTGTCTAAAGAAAAGAGTAATATTTTGACAGTTGCGTTTCGTTGTTGTTATCTACACTAGACAATTTATTGCATACAACCAGAATTGTTGGTTGGTTCTCTTAACACACTCAATCAACCGATTAAATTATAGGATTAAAATCACATGACTTGTATCAAGAAAAGAGACGAAGCGGAAGGGCTTCCGTTTTCCCTATTTTATCACTTATTTTGTTCTCTTGAGCACTGAAATGCGGGATCCAGTTCCATATTAACACATTTACACACACTTCTACCGGAAAAACATTGTTTTTGTATCATTTAAAATTGAAAGATTTATGTATGAAGCCGAGTCCCCAGTGCAAAACACAAAATATAGCACCGTGGGGCAAAGAGGAGAAGGGTTTCTCAAACATTATTGAGCACGAGTCACGGCTTAAGTGAATAGTACCTATGTGCAGAGTTTTCCATACAAAAGATCTACTCTTAACTCTATACTAAATCCTTCCATCAAATCGCACCCGATTGCGTAATTGTTTGCAAAATAAGCTCATGCATGACCATGACGAGACGTAATAATTGTTTCAGACTTTCACGCTTTGTACACATTATAACTGATTAACACGGGATTTGTAAGCGCGTAAAATGAATATGAATTTATAAAATGATAAATACACTTGTTTGCCCGACGTTTCGATCGGCATGTTGCGGTGACAGGAAATTTAAAATCTCAAGATTTATCGTCGGACCGACCCGCGGATATAGTGAGTGTTGTGTGCCGTGTTGTTCGAACGCTCCAGATAAACATGCTGAGGACAGTGAATGAGGGTAGTGCAACATACTCTCATTACATTACGACCACGCTGTGGTCGTGATCGTAATGTGATGAGGCGATCGAAACGTCGCGCGTCGCCCAAACGAAGATATTTATCGTTTTATGAATGCCTATCCTATGATGGGCATTCATAAAACGATAAATACCTTATAACACCGTTACAGTTATAAAACGGGACGTAACTTTCCTTTACCTTATTATTTTATAAATAATACACTTATAAAATGATATAACTCCCACACTATTTATACGGGTGTAAGGGAAGGCATACCAGAAGCTGGTAGGGGTTGCTCAGTCTTCGAAACTGAGCAACTTTCATCAGGAAACTTTTCAAGATGGAAAAATAATACTTTCGTACACAAATTGACCACCTCGATCAGATAATTTGTATGGAAGGTCCAAATATTTCTTTTATTTCCTGGTGAAATTTGTAAACACATTTCCATACTCCCTTCTACTGGAAGAAACTGTTTTTGTATTATTTAAAATTAAAAGTCTTTTATGTATAAGAGAATAGTACATATGTGCACAGTTTTCCAGACAAACGATCTAATAAATAAATAGCATTGCGATTTAAACGTCGGGCAAACAAAGATATTTATCGTTTTATAAATGCATATCATTTTTACGCGCTTTAAAAACTCGAGTTATAAAGTTAGAAAACGAGACTTATATATCCCTTTTAGTCCATTGAATAAAAAGTTCTAGAGTGCGTCAGTTAGTAACGTAAGATGTTTCTTCGGAAACATGTCAAGAGTCCCTAGGTAATAAACATACTAAAACCCCGGGACACTGGGAGGAGCCCCGGAGTGGGGGGAGGGGGGGAAAGGGTCCATTTTTTTATTTTTCGCTTAAATCTCAAAAACGGTACATGTTAGAGAAAAACTTTCAAGGAAAAGTTGAAAGGCCATATAATTATCTACAAGTTGTACCTAAATATTTTTTTCCTATATCCTACCGTTTCTGAGTTACCCGCAGTAAAAAAATATTTTGGCTCAAACAATTTCCCCATACTACAGATCAAAAAATATTTCTTTCTTCCATAAAACTCAAATGTGCAACTTGTGACCGGTACTGATAGATTGCTCTTAATTAGGTCTATAATTGGTAAAATAAACACATTCCTCCATGGAAGCCTTTAGGAGGAATCGATTGTCAAAATATTATATTAGGGTAGTTTTAGTTACTGAACATGAACTATTTATTTTTTTCTTCCAAAAAATTCAAAAGTGCAACTTTTGACCGGTATCGATAGATTGCTCATAATTAGGTCTATCATTGATAAAAATACCAGATTCCACCA
Source organism: Scrobipalpa costella (assembly GCA_949820665.1). Taxonomy (NCBI): domain Eukaryota; kingdom Metazoa; phylum Arthropoda; class Insecta; order Lepidoptera; family Gelechiidae; genus Scrobipalpa; species Scrobipalpa costella. The sequence continues at coordinate 8,520,439 of OX463323.1, read as the reverse complement.
CGGAGGCGTTTAGGGGGAATTAAATTTTATTAGGGTAGTTACGATACTTGAACTTTTTATTTTTTTTCTTCCAAAAAGCTCAAAAGTGCAACTTGTGACCGGTACTGATAGATTGCTCTTAATTAGGTCTATCATTGATAAAAAAAAACAGATTCCACCATGGAGGCGTTTAGGAGGAATTGAATTTTATTAGAGAAAAAAACGGTCGTCTGTGGGCACCCTAAGTTGGTAAAATAAAAAGTCGAATTTTTCACCTTTCATGGGATGTAGCTCGAAAACGGCTGCGAATAGAAAAAAATGATTTAGGTACAACTTGTAGACAATTTTATGGCCTTTCAACTTTTCCTTGAAAGTTTTTCTCTAACATGTACCGTTTTTGAGATTTAAGCGAAAAATGAAAAAATGGACCCTTTCCCCGCCTCCCCCCACTCCGGGGCTCCTCCTAGTGTCCCGGGGTTTTAGTATGTTTATTACCTAGGGACTCTTGACATGTTTCCGAAGAAACATCTTACGTTACTAACTCACGCACTCTAGACCCCCCTTGGAGGGACTCATTCAATGGACTATTTACCTTATTTTGTTAGAAATATTGCACTTAACATAATTTTAAAAAATATTTTATTTCACGCAAGAAAACAAATCATACAACAAAAGCAGTCAGTGTCAGTAGGTGTCAGTGCTCTCATTGTAAGGTCTGTCAGTGCTCTCATTGTCAGGTCTGTCAGTGCTCTCATTGTCAGGTCTGTCAGTGCTCTCATTGTCAGGTCTGTCAGTGCTCTCATTGTCAGGTCTGTCAGTGCTCTCATTGTCAGGTCTGTCAGTGCTCTCATTGTAAGGTCTGTCAGTGCTCTCATTGTCAGGTCTGTCAGTGCTCTCATTGTCAGGTCTGTCAGTGCTCTCATTGTCAGGTCTGTCAGTGCTCCCATCATCATTTGCCTCGCTTCCAACTGGGATGTCATTCGTCTCGTTGGTAGTCACTGACATCGTTGGTTTGTCTTTCCCGCCGTATACATAGTATTTACAGCATAGATATAGGATGCGAACCATTCTAAATCTATGATTTACAGAGATAGCCACTGGAGGACTCCCACAGCTCAAACGTCTTCACTCCGACTTTTGCGGCCTTTGTCTTGATCTTCTGTGCAAAGCTCAATCTTCCATGCCACTTCAAGAGTGATTCGTCAATGGCTATCTCTTGACCAGGCTTGTACAGACGGGAAAATTTGTCACTGAAGTAGTCAATGATGGGTCATATTTTGTCCATTTTTGTCTTAGTCCGCGGCATCTCATTGTCAACGAAATAAAGCAGCGTTTTTAACAGAAAGTACCGGTTATAAGACATAATCCTGGGAAACTACTTCAAAGTACCGAACCCGTTAAACCGGAAATATGCCTCTTCATTCGCACGAGGGTATAGGCCTTGCAGAATCATTACTGCTAAAAAACTGATCATTTCGTCCCTGTCAGTAGGAGTCCAACTGTTAAATCGTGATTCAGAAAACAGCTTATTCTGCTCGCGCAGCAGAGCTATCTTCTGAAGTGCGTACTTGTTGTGTACTTGTCTTGTCAAAGATGTCGACGACTCTAGTCTGGTCATTCAGTTCGAAAGTCGGTCCAGTTGTCTCAGTGAACGACTCACGTACTCTACGGAAAGTTTGTCGGTCATTTGTACAGTCAAAGATGAACATGTCACCGTCGTCAGGTACTATGTTTCGCAGCGTCTGGTCATTAGCAGCGTCCTCGGTCTGTAAAATTTCGGCTTCGAAAAACGACAGGTCCGAGTCGCATGCAGGTTCAGTCCTGGATATTGAATTTTGATTTTAAAAGATGACGACGTAACAAGGTTGTAGCGACCTGCGGTTGAGCTATCATACGGACATATATACTGTCTAATCTGTGGTCATACGTAAGTTTAGGATTCGGCTTTACTGTAGGTAATTTTTATTTGCACCCCTTCCACGATTAAACTGAGTTAAAAATCAAAAATCTATCTAGCATAGGTATAAGCGAGGACATGCCTTCCATACAACTCGATGTGTCGGTCAAAAACGTAAGTATATTTTTAATTCATAACCTCTCTTCTCTTTTTGGGCAATAGAAAACATAACTTCCATACTGGACTGGGAGAGAAAGAAAAAAACATGTTCCAGTTGCCCTTCCTCCCGGGCATGCTGTATAAGTCAGCAAAAGGGATTCGAGGGTTACAGTGTATTGTAATTTAGGCGATGGGCTGACAACCTGTCACTACAGCAATACACATTACAATCTAAAATTGCCCCCAATTTATGTCAGACGTGGCGAAAGCGCCTTTTAGGAGGCGTTTTACGCTCTGCCTACCCCGTAAGGGATAAAGGCGTGATTTTATGTATGTATGTATGTATGTAGAAAACATAACAATACTGCTTCTTCCCCTGTGGGAATTTTATCATAACAATACATAAAAGTCATTAACAGGACAGATTTGTGAGTCCAAATAAAATAAAAACTTCCAGCCGATTATAAGTTACATCTTACGCTTGATTCTAGATTTAATTTAAAATCTACCTGTCATTGTCAAAATACTAAAATTGAAAAAAAAATATTAAAGACTATTTATACTCTTATGGTTTTAGTTTCAGTTCTCGGTATTTCTGTCAATTTGATTTGCCGAATAATGCTTAAAACCACCGACTTTTAATCGAAAACCGGAGAGAATAGATCTCCTGTCCTTTTTCAATGTTTTAAGTATGAAAGTGACAAATAGATTTAAATTTTAGTTTTCGAGCCCATTGTGTAAATGCAATACACTACTTCTAAATCGTCGGAAATGCCTCTTAGTCAGACATGGAGAGAACTGTGTGGAGTTATTGGAATTATTTATATTGCAGGAGAGTATAGAAATCATTCACGATGGCAGCACGGAGTCAGAAACAAAAATTAAACCTGAAGTCAGGACGGAGGAAGTATCTACGGTGGGTTCAAGCCGGTTGCAAGTCAAGTTGACTCGTCTCCCTACATTTTTATTGAAGCTCTTCAAGCAACCATCTGATGCAGAAACAGGTAATTTATAAATTATAATGTACTACTGTAATGTAATTTCTTCCATGCTGGACTGGGAGAGATAGAAAAACATAGAATGTTCCAGCTGCCCTTCCTCCCGGGCATGCTGTTGAAGTCAGCAAAAGGGACTCGAGGGTTACAGTGTATTGTAATTTAGGCGATGGGCTGACAACCTGTCACTAAAGCAATACATATTACAATCTAAAATTGCCATCAATTTTTGTCAGACGTGGCGAAAGCGCCTTTTACGAGGTGTTAAACGCTCTGTATACCCCGTAAGGGATAAAGGCGTGATTTATGTATGTATGTACTGTAATGGCCTGGATGTGATAAAATATGACTGACTGACTGGTTGTCAGACCATCTGTATTTTTATTTACTTTCAAGTATATTTACAGAATCATCTCAGCAAAGTGAAAAAAGTGATGACTCTGGTTCAGAGGAATGGAGTTATCTGGAGCCTGTTCTCAAGCCCAGGTTCAGACTGGCTATTTCACGTCTGCTCTCTGCTGCCAATAAATATAAACCTGTTTTGGCGGCTAATGGAAATGATGACTTACATGCAAATCTAGGTAAACCAGAGTATAATATGTTATTAAAAATATAAAATAAAGTAATTGTTATTTTAAAATTTACTGTAAATTTTCAATTTCTGTAGTTTCTACATTGTTATTTGCTGGTCTTATTATTGAAATTATTATACACTAGCTTTTTGCGCCGCATTTTAAGCAGCATTTTAAAGGGTTTTTCTGTGGGAATGAGATATTATCCGGTGGACAAAACAGCTTATGTAACTCAGAAAACACTCACTTTTCTTTTTGTCAATACAGTATATTTATTGATTGTCTCCAGAGACAGACTTGGGACTTCATACAGAGCTGGATTTGGGATTTGAACTAAAAGAAGAGTTGAAGGAGGAGCCCCAAGACTACAGCGGGGGCTGTGACTATGCAGGTGATGATAACGGTACGTACAGCGATATAACCTAGCTAGCATACGTCCATAAAAACCTGTCATTTTATATCACGAGGCAATATAATGTGATGGAAGTAAACACAGCATCAAAATAGGTTTGCGTTTACTGCCACCCCAATATATTGCCCCGTGATACAAAATTAATAAAAATTAAAGATGTGGAGCTACATTTGTGAATCACTCGATTGGAAATTCGCATACGAAAGAGTGACATTCGCATGTGATTTCCACGCAATATAGCATGCGAATGTTGCTTATTCGTATGCGAATTTCGAATCGAGTGATTCACAAATCTATCTCCACATCTTTAATTTTTATTCATTTTTTTATTCAAAACTACAGCTCCGATCTGGAGCTGTATTTTTGAATAAATGGAATAAAAACTTTAAATGTTTTACAATGAAAACGACAATGACACTTAGTTGCTACCTGTTCTTATCCCTTGTAAGCAATGGCAGTGGTTCCTTCCCCGGCAGTAATTACACCTGCTGCCGGGGTGACACAGCTATTTCAAGGGGGTAACAGAAATTGTACTTACCTAGTTTACTCTTAGCTGGAAATTATGTGACTCGAAAACCGACTCGATAAGAAGATATTAGGTAGGTTGTGTACGCGTGCGAATCGAGGCCATTAGCAACGAAATATTTCCGCCTACGGAGGGTCAGCTCGACGAGCTGACATTAAACCTGAGTGGAACTCCAGAAACTCATCAATTAGTCGAACAAATCGCCGCTGACAACTTACCGAGACCCTTCAACGATATAGACACAGGTGCTGGCTATGTTATAAGACAAAATATAAAAACAACTACAAAATATCAAACTGAAGACATCAATTATAGAAATATAGATATTATTACAACACGAACTGATTATTCTATTATGATAACAAATGAGGTAGTAATTAACGATAAATCGCTTAAAAATCAAGAAAATACAACGAAAGATGTAAATATCGTGTCAGGCATGCAGCCAAATAAAGATCACGTATGTTCTTTATGTCAGTATACAAGCATGTACTGCTTGTATACTGACATATAATTTGTTAAAATTTCATTTAAAAGCGCATTCGGTCGCAACAAAATGTATTTGTGACATAGGTTCGGGGTTGTGTCAGCAATTATCAAATAACACGTGTTATTAAAAACCCGCCTACTTAAAAACCAGTTTCGGGTTCTAGTTATCATTTTGTTCAGGAAGGCAAATTAATGTTGTTTGTATTTAAATATCTAATGTGTTCCCTTAACGTTATTAAAGCACCGCTTAAGCTATGGTATGCAATTAAAAATACATAAAAATACAAAATACGCCTTTATCCCTAATCGAGTAGGAAGAGCGTAAACGACCTAAACAAAGGTCGTTCCGCCACATCTGTAATAAAATGTATTCCTTGCACATTTAAAACAAAAATAAATAAAATATTAAGTAATGTTTTTTTTTTTCTGAACTAGATGCATCGACGACAGAAGAGCCTACATTGTGGATGAATGTAACTTCAGAAACAGACTTACCGAGGTTCTTCAACGATGCAGACACAGGTGCTAGCAACAATATTTTAAGTAATAAAGTAAAAACAAGAAGGCATGTTAGAATGCATATAGGTAAAAAGCCATTCAATTGTGTGTTTTGTGACAAAAAATTTACACACAAACAATACTTAACAATTCATGTTAGATTACACACAAATGAAAAACCATTTGTTTGTGAGTTTTGTAACAAAAAGTTCAGGCAGAAAAGTAATTTATCGAGTCATATTAGAATACACACGGGTGAAAAGCGCTTTGTTTGTGACTATTGTGATAGAAAGTTTTCACATAAAATGAGTCTAATGTCTCATATTAGATTACACACTGGTGAAAAACCATTTGTTTGTGAGTTTTGTAAGAAAAAGTTCGCGCAGAAAAGTAATTTAACAGGCCATATTAGACTACACACCGGTGAGAAGCCCTTTGTTTGTGAGTATTGTGACAAGAAGTTTACACATAATATGAATCTAAAGTCTCATATTGAAACACACTTAGGTAACTTTTATGCTTGTGAGATATGTAACAAAAAGTTTACGGAAAAATCTAATTTAACTCGCCACATTCGAATACACTCAGGCGAAAAGCGCTTTGTTTGTAAGATGTGCGATAAAAAGTTCACTCAAAAAGACAAATTGACACGCCATATTAGAAACCACACAGGTGAAAAGCCCTTTGTTTGTGAGTTTTGTGACAAAACGTTCGCGCTGAAATATGAATTAACTAGTCATATTAGAATACACACCGGTGAAACGCCCTTTGTTTGTAAAACATGCGATGGAAAGTTTACACAGAGTAACTATTTATTGTACCATACACGAACAAAACACAATAAAAAGTAAAGTACCTACAGTTATTTATTTTTATAAATATAAATAATTTAATCATAGTTTCAGTTACAGTACTCGGCAAGTAAATTCTGTACCGGTAAGACAAACTAACTTCGGTGAGAAGTAAAGAGTTATCTTAATGTTCTTGTATCGTACGTATTGGTTTTGTAAATGATTTTTAATTAAAATAGGTACAAATTGATTAAAACAATTATGATTCTGTCAGACTTTTTTTTATTTATTTGGAAATACCCTTTTATCTAACCTGTATCCCGCCGAACCTTTACCCCTTGTCACAACTCGGACACTCCTAGCTACAATGTCATTTTGGTCACACATCGACAGACGGCATGTTGACTTGGCATGCGTTTGTGTGCGTGTTATAAGGGTTGACAAATTTTGTTATACCGGTCATAATCATCAATTGATTAATCTGGTTCTTGATTAAACCAACGTTTTAAAGTAGTTCACTGCAACTGAATAGTTAAAATAGGTTAGGTTGCATATTTTGTATGAAGTTACTTACTGACTCTCATCACGTGGGAATCTAAAAAAGTTCCTATTGGAGTGATATCTTGTGGTAAAAAGACATCCGTACACAGAACACTAACCATCTTTGGAACACAAAACTTTATCATTTCCGTTACACTGGGAAACATGCGCGCGCCATACCCGCTAAGCATACCCACAATTTCGCCCACAATCCGGCGCGGAGTGTGACGTATATCGGACTGGTGAGGTGAGTGTCCATTCTGTATGTAGTACTGTTATATATTCTGTGCTCTTGTACAAAATACTTCCATGCTGGACTGGGAGCGAGAGAAAAACATAGAATGTGCCAGCTGCATTTCCTCACGGGCATGCTGTAAAAACCAGCTAAGGGATCCGAGGGTTTCTGTATATTGCAATTTAGGCGACAGGCTAACAACCTGTCACTACAGCAATATACCTACAAATCTATCTGAAACAACCCTCAAAACTTTGTCAGACGTGGCGGAACGACCTTTGTTTAGGTCGTGTATGCTCTGCCTACCCCATTAGGGATAAATGCGTGATTATATGTATGTATGTATGTATGCTCTTGTACAGCCTTTGTTATGTTGACCTAGAATTGGGAATAGGAAGAGCCGAGCCGGGTAACTACATGCGCCACGTAATTTGGTATCAAGTATCAAGTATGTGCACAGCAACTAAATATACCGGATGTGAAAGGACAGCGTACCAGAAATTGATAGAGGTTGCTCAGTCCATAAAACTTAACACTTTCGACCGCGGCACCCGGACCCCTTATGTTCACTCAAACTCACTAAATTTTCCATACAAATATTAACGACGGGCACACCCGTACTGTCATATTATTATACTATTATTGATAGAGAAAGGCCCACGTCGTCGGTGCGGCTGTTTCCGTTGTACTGTTATAACCGTACTGTCATTCACAGCGTACACCTTATTTTAACTAACTGAAGTACGGCTAACACCGTGCTACTGTTATACCCATACTGCTAAAGCATATAGTAAATCAATCATCTGTTTGTGCAGAACGGTTATAACCGGCGCCGGTAAAAGCCGTGCTGTCGTGTCAAATATTGACTAAATTGATAAAGTATGCCACTACGGCTTAGACCGTATGCGTATTTCAGGATATAACCTTGAACGAGGAATAAATACAAAATAAAACAGTATAAATTCCTAAACTACAATAGTTAATAGGTAAAGTAAATCACTTATTAAACCATAAACAATGTCCACTTAGGTTTTCGTGTAAAAATCATATTTAATACGATTTTTCATAATGTGTTTAGATCACATGTTAATCACACTCAATCCAACCCTTCCGATCCCTTTGATGACTCGGAAGGATTCACCGAAGTGCTTCATAGAAAGAAGCGCGCACGGAAATCCCGGCCTCACTTTTCGGCGAAGGCATTTCCGCCAACACCGCAATCGACATCTCTATTTCCGCTTATAAGAATTACCTCTCCCCCAATTGTCATCCGAGACAAAGCTATGTGCTCTACAGTCTAAAATCAAATATCTGTAAAGAACATACTCTCCACATAGGCACAAGCCTCCCCAGATGGGATCCGAGTTTCAATTGCAAATAATAATCCTTCCCGACGAAGGAAGTTCACCGCATTCAATCTCGCCGCAATGATGTTTCATGTCACACTTGAAAAAACTGAGGCCGTTAAGGTAAGGTCATTCTCCAACTCAAAAACCTCTGCTACTCGTATCTCTCCGGCATCCGTGTCGAACCCCCTAGGAAATCGGGGTATCCAGGGAAATGTCATCGGTGCCAGTCCTATGAACGGGCACTCTGCCCGAACTTGCTTCGCCATCGAAAGATGCGTCAAGTGCCTTGAGCCCCAATTCAGTGAACCCGCATCAAAACGGCTCAAGAGAAACCTTAAGATCTTGGTCCTCCTAGCTGTGTACTCTGACAGCTACCTGGTCACCCAGCCAACTACCGTGGCTGCCCCAAAGCCCCTAAAGCAACCCACAAAATCCTCGATCGCTTCCAAGCGAGATCAACCTACGCTGCTAATAGCAATAGCCAAGACCGCTTAGGTAGCGAATTCCGCCCCGAAGCCTGACCCACCTAGCTCCAGCACCTGGTGCTGCCAATCCCCCGCCTACCTTCCTCACAACCCGTTGTCGAGTTGATGGATATCCTATCAACTTCCCGATGTCTCCCAACTGCCCCCCAGATCCCCAGCGAAAGTGCCCCAGACAACTTGGCTTATGCGCTACCGTCGTCACCTCGTTCGTGGACCTGATCAATACCGATGAGGTGGTCCAGTTAGCGAACGAACTCAAACTCCACGAGGGCAAACTCACAGCTATCCTCTTCATCTCAGCGAAATACACCCCGCTGATTGATGCTATTAAATCTTTCAAAACCTGGTTATGGAAGGATTAGGTAATTTAGATAACTCCAACATTCGTAGGATCAAGCCCAGGTCTTTCAAAATTGCCTTTTTCAATGCTGATACCATTAGATTTCAACGAGAGGAAGTTGCTCAGTTCTTCGAGCAACACCAGATAGAAGTCTTCCTAATTCAAGAATCCTACCGCGCTTGGCGAAGCAGTGGTCACTCCGCCCCCTTGGTTGCCATACAAGCACCAGGGGATATGCCGTACTGTCAATTTCGCAATGTTTTATGTATGTGTGAGCGACCATCAAATATTCACACATAAAAACTTGTACCCATGACAGTAGAGCAGTCATGTTTCTATCGAAAATGGCAGTAATCTTCAGCTACATAATAATACAAGGGATTGTACACGGCGATCACCGTAGTGGTTTTAGATAGAGCACAGGAAACACGGGATAAGCCGTAGTGACATTATACAATTTCTACCTAAAACGGGGTACCCCGTGACCGCGGCCGAAAGTGTTAAAATAAGGTGTACGCTGTGAATGACAGTACGGTTATAACAGTACAACGGTAACAGCCGCACCGACGACGTGGGCCTTTCTCTATCAATAATAGCATATGACAGTCCGTAGGACATATATACTGTCTAATCTGTGTATGACAGTACGGGTGTGCCCGTCGTTAATATTTGTATGGAAAATTTAGTGATGTCGAGTGAACATAAGGGGTCCGGGTGCCGCGGTCGAAAGTGTTAATTAAGAACTGGATCCCGCATTTCAGTGCTTAAGACAACAAAAGAAGTAATAAAATAGAGAAAACTGAAGCTCTTCCGATTCATCCCTTTTCTAGATACAAGTTATGATTTAATCCTACAATCCAGTCGGTTGATTGAGTGTGTTAATAAAATTAACGTACAACTCCGGTTGTAAGCAAAAAACTGTCTGGTGTAGATACAACAACGAAACGCAACTGTCAAAATAGTACTCTTTTTATGATGTCTAAAAATGATGGTAGCCATGTCAATAATTTTTAAAAAAGCCTGCTTGTTTGTTTACTTCACTGAGCATATAATCACTACATTTTAGTTTACTTTGTTCGTTGTTGTCGACAGGTTGTTGTTGATATTTTTATCACTGAGTAGATTTTATTGCGAACTGTTTGCTATTCATTCCACTATAAAACTGAGTTAATAACACAAAATCTAACATAACATATAGCGAGGACATGTCTTCGATACAACTCGATGTGTCGGTCAAAATCGTAAGTATATCTTCAAATTCATAACCTCTCTTCCATTTTTTTTATTTTTTTTTTATTAGAATTTTATTACTTAAATGACCCTTATACAATCTATAAGACATCGCTAAACCCGTAATAGGTTTGTCTCGATGACTATCCGCATAACAATATTACAGATTATCGTAGTTAGTATAAGTAATACTTCAACACTAACACTTCCATGCTGGCCTGGGAGCGAGAGAAAAACTTAAAATGTGCCAGCTGCATTTCCTCCCGGGCATGTTGTAAAAGTCAGCTAAGGGATCCGAGCGTTTCAGTATATTGCAATGTAGGCGATTGGCTGACAACCTGTCACTACAGCAATATACGTACAAATCCATCATGAATAACCCTCAAACCTTGTCAGACGTGGCGGAACGACCTTTGTTTAGGTCGTTTATGCTCTGCCTACCCCATTAGGGATAAAGGCGTGATTATATGTATGTATGTATGTATGTATAAGTAATAACAGTAAGTAGTATCTTATTATTAATTAATCTAGACTTAATACTGTCAATTATTTAAATGATAATTGACAATATTAAGACGAATACGCCCTACCTTACCCTTTCGGGACAGGCGAGCGCGGTCTGCTGCCGTGCCGACCCACACTTTTTTACTGCTCGGCGCATAGATGAACAATAGCTAAACCGGTTTCCGTAAACACGGCACAGGATGCTCCAAATTCTACCGCAAGAATCGGCGAGTTTACAATAAATAAATACTAACATGATAAATAATTTATATATAATGCTTAAATTCAATATTTGTAAATAAATAACTATAAATTGTTTTGAAGGTGGGAAAGAAATTTGTTTTTTAACATTACAGATACATTTTTTGTAGTTATTTTGTCGCATAGGTCTTTATTCAAATTATTTATTAAATCGGGTAATATAAATTCAGACGTTCTTACAGCAATATAAATCATGAACATGACTGCTTCTTCAAATTCTGGGCATATTATCATAAAATGAAAGCCTTTAATAGGACCTGAGGATGCCAGTGTTTTGCATTTAGAATAGAACAGCAAATTCTCCCCAAACATTGAACAGAATTCTAAACATAAATCTTATTTTATCAAACTGTTCTAGCAGCTTCATGGTGCCTTCTTGAGTAATACACCGCCACAGCGCTGGGTTTTTGTGAGTCTGAATAAAATAAAAACTTTCAACAGGTTATAAGTTACATATTGTGTTAATGATACACTACAAGAAAATTGACTGAAATGCCTCTTACAATTAGTCAGACATGGAGATAACAGTGTGGAATTATTTGAATGAATTTTATTACAGGAGAGTATAGAAACCATTCACGATGGAAACACCGAGTCAGAAACAATTACTAAACCTGAAGTCAGGATGGAGGAAGTATCTACAGTGGGTTCAAGCCGGTTGCAAGTCAAGTTAACTCGTCTCCCCACATTTTTATTGAAGCTCTTCAAGCAACCATCTGATGCAGAAACAGGTAATTTATAAATTATTAATGTACTACTGTAATGGCCTGGATTTGATAAAATATGACTATGACCGACTGGTTCTCAGACCATTAGTATTTTTATTAACCTTCAAGTATATTCACAGAATCACCTCAGCAGAGCGAAGAGAGTGACGGGTCTGTGTCGGAGGAATGGAGTGATCCGGAGCCTGTTCTTAAGTCCCGGTTCAGGCTGGCTGTTTCCCGTCTGCTCACTTCTGTCAATAATTATAAACCTGGTGTGGCAGTTAATGGACATCGCAATTTACATGCAAATCTAGGTAAACCAGATAATTTGTTAATTTTGACACTGTTATATCTGTAGTTTTTACATTGTCATTTGCTGTTCCTATCATTGATATTACCATACACTAGCTTTTGGCGTCGCATTTTCACCAGCATATTTATAAGTTTTCCCACTCTTATTTAATTTTTACTCTTTATGTAGCTTTCTAATGGCATTTTTTTTTACATACATATGATCACGTTTTTATTCCTAATGAGGTAGGCAGAGCGTAAACGACCTAATCAGAGGTTGTTCCGCCACGTCTGACAAGTTCTGAGGGTTGTTTAAGACAGATTTGTAGGTATATTGCTGTAGTGCAGTGCAGCCCATCGCCTAAATTACAATATACTGAAACCTGTGTATCTCTTAGCTGGTTCTTACAGCATGCCCGGGAGGAAATGCAGCTGGTACATTCTATGACTTCTTTCGTTCCCAGGCCAGCATGGAAGTTTTTTTTATAGGGAATAAATTACCTATACTAATATTATTAACAGGAAATATTTTAATTTAGTGTGTAAGTTTGTAACAATTAAACTCAAGAACTACTGGATCGTTTTCGATCGAAAATTCTTTCAGCAAAAGAAAGCTACGTTCACCCTGAGTAACATAGTATACTTTTTACCGCGGGAAAATTTCTGATTCCCACGGGAAAGCTCATTAAGTAAGCCGCTGGTAAAACTGCGGCGTAAAGGGCTAGTCTATAATATATGTATTAGTATGTTACTTATAGAATTATTGATTGTCTCCAGAGACAGGCTTGGGACTTCATACAGAACTGGATTTGGGATTTGAACTAAAAGAAGAGTTGAAGGAGGAGCCCCAAGACTACACCGGGGGCTGTGACGATGTAGGTGGTGATAACGGTACGTACAGCCATACTGGCCTCGATTCATAAGCAAGCACAACCTAGCTAAATATTTGCTATCATGAGACATCAGAATGGCGTGGCAGTTCAATTCAATTCAATTCAATTCAATTTATTCGTGAACAATATACATTGTGTTCGAAATAACATAAAATAAGCAACATCTTATTATATAAATCAATTACATTCAAATAATTTAAATAATCAAAAAATAATAATTAAAATGTCAAACTTAATATCAATATAAATTAAAATACAATTAAAAATGTAAAAACATTAAATTCAACAATTTAAAATGTCACAGAATAAAATAAAGAATCAATAATAAAATTAATATTAATTAAATACAACAATTTCGTCAGAATTCATCAATACATTAAATTCAACAATTTAAAATGTCTCAGAATAAAATAAAGAATCAATAATAAAATTAATATTATTTAAATACAATAATTTTGTCAGAATTCATCAATACAGTAACAACACCTTTCTAAAAGGTATGTCTTCAATTTCTGTTTAAAAATATTTACTTTCGTAATAGTTTTGAAAGCAGTGGGCAATTTATTAAATAAACAGACTGCCTGATATCGAGCGCAATGTTTCACTATATTCAAGGTAGGTTGGATACAAGTATTCAAATCTTTTCGCCTAGTAGAGGTTCGTAACTCCATTTCAAGATCGGACTCAAAGTTGTATCTGTGTTTAATAATATCAGTCAGTAACACTAAGATATATAAGCTTGGTACTGTCAAAATACCCAAAGTCTTAAAATGTTCCCTGCACGTTTCCCACGGAGGGATGCGAACTATTGCACGTATTGCCCTTTTCTGAGCAATGAAAGCTTTTTGCATATTGTAGCAATAACTGTTTCCCCACAGCTTAATGCTATATCTAAGCTTTGATTCAACTAGGGCATAGTAGACCATTTTTAACTGTACAGTAGTTAGCTCATCTCTTAAGTTGCGCAATGCAAAGCATGCAGAACTTATTGAGCTATCGAGAGCATCGAGTTCGGGTTTCCAGTTCAAGAACTGGTCTATATGAACACCTAAAAATTTTACTGCCTTTACAATGCTTATGGCTTCTCCATTTAATGTAACATCGAGCGTATCTCTATTTCTAGTAGTGGTCTTAAAAAGTAAAATATTAGTTTTTTTCGCATTTATGTTTAGGTTGTTACATTGAAACCAATCATTAAAACCACGAATAGCTTGACTCACTTTTTCATTGAGCTCAATTATGGTTTTACTCGATAGTATAGCGTTAGTGTCGTCGGCAAATACTACTATTTTAATGTCAGGTATTTGATTCGAAATAAAATTTAACATGTCATTTATAAATATTATAAAGAAGATTGGCCCCAGAATTGAGCCCTGTGGTACACCTCTACATACTTTCACAATATTAGAATTGAATTGACACTGTGTCTGAGTTTCATCTACAAGCTCGGTTATCTCAACAAACTGTTGCCTATTATGAAGGTAAGATTTGAATAAGTCTAAGGCTTGATGTCGGATACCATAGTGCTCCAGTTTACTGATCAAGATCTCGTGGTCAACAGTGTCAAATGCAGAACTCAGGTCAAGAAACACACCAGCAACTTTTTCCTTAGTATTCAGTTGTTCGACCGTATCATGAATGAGAGTATCTATTGCCATACCTGTCCCAATTCCTTTCTGGTAACCGAACTGTCTTGGATGTAGTATGGCATTGGTGTACAAATGACTTAGTAATCTCGATTTTAATAGTTTCTCAAAGATTTTAGATAGAGTTGGAATCAATGAAATAGGTCTGTAGTTATTCGGGTCTAATTTACAACTCTTCTTAAATACGGGTACTACTTTTGCTATTTTTAACTGATCTGGAAATACACTCTCACTTAAACATAAATTAAAGAAATATGACAAAGGTTCAGCCAAAATGTCAATATTATCTTTTATGACTTGTATAGGCACTTCATCAAAACCTGATGATTTTTTCATCGTCATGCCATCTACTACCTTTCTAACTTCAGCCCTATTAGTGGGGCGTAACTCCATTTCAGTTTCGACCCTACTTGTGCTACTTCTGAGTATACTCGTAGCTTGTAGAGCATCTCCAGTGTTACTTACATTTGCGAGATCAAAAGTGCTACTAAAAACATTAGCTACCTCAACGGGATCTGTAATTACTTTATTATCTAATTTCAATATAAACTTTTCCTTTACTTTATTTCGTTTCTTATTCGTATTCATATTAACGACACACAAGTTTAAACTTGTTTTCATATCTCGCAACCCACATACTTCAAAGCATTCTGAATTGCTTATTTTTTTACAATACTCTATAGTTTCTATTTGTCTACTCTTTTTAGTAAATATCAATGTTCCTCCCCTCGTTTTATTACGCCTTGAATAAAAAGTAGCTAGATCATATTGTTCTAAATTTAGAAATTTAATAGCATTATCATTTAAAAAATGTTCACATATACAAACATAGTCCTGCTTAAATCTTAAATTATCCAAATATAACTCTAATTGGTCTTTCTTTGTATTTATGCCACAAACGTTCTGAAAGAATATATTTAAGTTAACATTCGAGCTAGTAACAGGATCTATCTGAGTATTACATATTGAATGTTGTGGTGACACTATATTATCAGGGGTAATGGTTTAAGAAAAAGATGCATTCGCACAATCAGCATCCCTGGTCCCGAAAAAACTGAATATTAGAGTTTTCTTTTACTATACCAATAGTATTCAGTATGTCTTTGAATAGAGTCAGCATGCCACATCCATTCAGACACCCGGTATCTCTGTAAAACATGGAACATTCAAACTCTAGATTTTTGTTAGAGTCTAGTAAGTAAGCATATTCGTGTTTCTCGATGTCTTTACAGAGTAAATTATTGAAGCATTCTATTCGAGAGTTAAATAAATTTGTAAATTTCCCATGCTTATACGTAGGTGAGCAAATTATTACATTTGTGTGTTTTACAACTGCCAGAGTCTCTCTTATAAACAATACCAAGTCCGAATAATTACTAGTTGTGCAAAAGTCCTCGTCACTCAAAAGCACTATGCAATAGTCCATCATGGTGTATTCGATCAACTTTGAATCTAAGCCCGCGAAGAGGTGTCTATTTCCACAATTTGTCATATTATAATGACAAAATTGGTATTCTCCAAGAAGAGTAGCTTGTGCTGCTGACAATACTTTATTCGATTTTTCGGCACTCAATAGGCATATCTTAGGCCTAGAGTCATATGAAATTTTGATAGGTTTTGTCGGCAGCGTGGTGTTTTCGACCGTAGATAATGGAGCTGGCAATTCAACAGTTTGTGTGTTCTGAGTTGGTAGAGTTGAACTAAATGCTTGAATTTTGAATGTTTCCTCTGGTTTACCATACACGGGCATAGTCTTGTTCAATGTTGATTTTACTTGCTTTTTCTTGCTGGAAGATGTAACACACAACTTTCCCAGATATTCGCATTTCTTAACGTATGTAGTTATTTCTTCTTTTAATTTATAGTTCTCACATAACATATTCGCTATTTCACTATCAGCTGAAGCAAGTTGGGATTCCAAAAATACCACCCTCTCTCTAAGTTCTTCAAGTTCACTCTGTATTATAACATTGTTCAACTCCGGGCAACTACCTCCAAAAGTAAGACACGGTTTAATGTTATCCTCCTCGTCGCTCTCTGCTTCCAGAGTCGAAGATAGCGACTCAAATGAGTTAGCGGTAGAAACATTTACAATGACTGCATTCTTTTTACGGTAGGTAATGTTATCGATCGATGCTTGTGATTTATTAAGATGCAAACTCGCCTTAGGTGTCGTTTCATCGGGATTGTGGATGGTTTCAGCAGAAGGTATATTATCCTTTACTTTGTCATTGTTTGGCATACCGTCGCGTGGTTCCGAGGCAGGAGAAATATTTGTGTCTATAGGTAATGTGTTATTAGTCGGGACAAAATCTTTGCCGAGGACAGTCGGTGTGTTACAAGTGAGCTCTACCATGGACGACGCGCTAGAGTGGTCAGTCTCTTCGCTGGCGTTTGTTCTATATCGTTTAAAGCTATTGGCGCTTCCAATCTCAGCTTCACACGAGTTAATAGTTGCTGTGGGATTCACGTTTAATGCACAGGATGAATTTTTGATTGTGGCTTTAATGTCATAAACAGTAGGCGATACTTCTTTACTGCACGTGAGAGATGCGATACTGTGCTCCGGAGTAGACACGAGTACGCTGTTCACTTCCTGCTTAGCAATATGTGATGTGCCCGAACTCATTACTTTCGGTTGTTGTAATGTTTTACCGTTGCTAAACTTTGAGCTTTCTTTTATATTTTTCAAGTAGATAGGAGTGCTAGTTTTTTGTTGAACGCATTTTATGCACTTCCAAAAAGCCTTCTTACCAGGTTCCATCAGATTAAAGCGCTGTCTGGATACATTAGAACATTTGTCAATACACAATGCTTTTTTACATATACTGCATATAATATACTCGTTCCTTTTGATTTTTTTACAACAGTCACTACATATTTGTGTTCTATCAGCCATATTAAATACTTTCTAGATCAAGATTTAGAGTCAATAGAGCTTCCGCAGGCAAATAGAGTTTAGTTCAGCTACTCGTCAACAGATGGCGTAACTAAAGCGCCCTCTCTGGGTTCTGGTCTGAATTAAGTAAGTATCAGTATCCACATAGGATATTAGTGAGTTCCGCTATTCAACACTAGATGGCATGTGACTAGCGCCCTCTCTTTCAACCAGTCTGAACTATTACTGCAATACTGATTGTTGGTGTTGATTGGTCCTTTTGTTGATGGTTACTTGAGTTTGAATTCGCAAACGTTCGATTTTATTGCAAATTGTAAATTCTTGCTTAAAACACTATTTATTATTGTTTATTTCACGTAATAAGGTAACAGTACTCACGATTGCAATTATAAGGTATCATAATGTTGACAATCACTTCACTATGCTGGATATTGTCGTATTTTTTAATAACGACTATATAACCACAAATAGTAGTTCGATTTGTTCACAAACACTTGTTCATAATATTTTTTGATATTAGAATGTAACTATCACCTTTAGTCACTTATAAGATTTAAATAAAAAAATTAAACATTACTTAAATACGGAGTGGATGTGAACGTGACGGTGGCGCCACCTACCTTGTGGCAAACAGTGTGGCAAAATCTTGGCTAAGGTGGTCGGGTTGTCGATCGTCTCCTTGAACGTGCCTCGTCTGCCTCACTTTACCTGAAATTGTGTCTCGAGTTAGCTAAACCTGACACGTGTGATTGTGTGCATTATGGACTTTCCGCGTTACGCGTAGGATATAATTTTGTCGGACAATACTGATTCCAACTCGTGCATTTTAAAATCATTTTCTAAGAAAACATACATACATTTTTAGGAGCATTTCCTGAAGGCCAGCTGGCCGAGTGATGACGGATGGGAAAAGGGTAATCACCCGCCTAGTCGGATGTTGTGACCACGTGACCAGGGGACCGGAGTCCGACTGGATTAGTTCGGAAGTTGTATATATGCAGATCGCCGAGCAAACTTCGATACCGCGTTTCAGGACTGTTGTATCTTGATGTGGCGCCATCTATGTGCGCTACACATTTATTGTTTTTTCATCTTCTTCAATCTGCCAGCAGCCTCTTGGCTATAATCAGATGTGTTGTAGTGTCAAGCTTTTGAGGAAGGGCATCCATCGATGTCACGACCTTGTATCTTTTCTTATTCAATGTTTTGGCTCTTCACAATTTTGCCAGTCTTTTCCTCTTTAGACGATATAGGTATCCTGTAGTGTTGGTGAGTTTAGCTGCTAGCTTGTTTGTGTGGCGTTCTAGCCTTGCCTTGTACTTTTTACAGTAGGTTTCAATTTCTTCCTTCACTGTTGGAATCTCTGTATACTCATGGACATCTTTAGTTTTGGTGAACCATGGGGCACAAGTTATGGTTTTCAGGGCATTATTCTGAAAGCATTGTAGTATTTCTATATTGGAGTGGCTTGCTGATCCCCACAATTGTATACCATAGGACCATACGGGTTTTTGGATAGCTTTATAGATTATAGTTTTGTTCTCCAGGCTCAATACCGACTGGCTTCCTAAAAGCCATTGTAGATCACGCAATTTTCTCTTGGCTTGATCTCTTTTTGCTTTAATATGTTCTTGCCAGGTAAGTCTTCTGTCTAATGTCATACCCAGGTACTTAACAGAAGTTTTATGAGGTAGTACTGATTCGTTCATTGTGACCGGAGGACAATCTCCTCGTTTGAGTGTAAATGTGATGTGAACAGACTTATTTGTGCTTACTTTTATTCTCCATTTCTTTAACCATTTTTCTATCTGCTCCACGTGTGATTGAAGGACCCTAGACGCTTCAACTGCACTTCCACTGCTAGCAAGTATTGCTGTATCATCCGCATATGTAGCTGTAAGAACATTTTCTGTTTGTGGTAGGTCAGCTGTATAGATGGTATACAACACCGGTCCGAGCACCGATCCTTGGGGTACTCCAGCCTCGATGTTTCGGAAGGATGATAACTGGTCTTCAACACTTACTCGGAAAATTCTTTCTTTTAGGTATGATTTGAGTATCATGTATGCCGGGTTAGGTAGGCATAGTTTCAGTTTATAAATTAGATGCCAGACTCGATCAAAGGCCTGCTGGACATCGAGAAAGACAGCTGAACAGTACTGCTTCTTTCTAGTGATTGTTTTGTATTGATTTGTCTGATTTTTTGGGCTACTCTGTGAATCGTTCAATTATTGAATGGCTAGCACGGAATCCAAATTGATGGTCTGCTATAATTTTCTGTTCATTTAATATTGGCATTAGAATCGTCTTAAACGTCTTAATATAAGTTTTTAAGACAGGCAGCAGACTGATTGGGCGATAAGATGGGACATCATTTATTGGCTTTCCGGGCTTGGCGATTATGTTTATGACAGATACCTTCCATAATGCAGGGTAGTATTGCAGTCTTAAGCAAGCATTGAAGAGAATCGTGAGGAACACGACAGCTTTCCTAGGTAGTTGTTTCAAGATCTCTGCTGTGATTAGATCGGAACCGGGCGCTTTCTTTTTCTTTAGGTTCTTTATTTGCCACTGAACCTCTCTAGGCGTAACCAATTTCAGGAAATTTGCTGGTCACCATTAACCACTTTGTCTATTTTTTCTTTAGTGCTGTTGGGGCAAGGTTTAGAGCCTAAACAAAGGTCGTTCCGCCACGTCTGTCAAAGTCTTGAGGGTTATTGTTTGATAGATTTATAGGTATATTGCTGCAGTGACAGGTTGTCAGCCCGTCGCCTAAATTACAATATACCGAAACTCTTGGATCCCTTAGCTGGTTTGTACAGCTTGCCTGGGAGGAAATGCATCTGGTTTATTCTATGTTTTTCTCTCGCTCCCAGGCCAGCATGGAAGAGAAAAAAGATAATCGAAAAGATGTCTCCTAAAAATAATTCTAAATTCGTCCATATTGCCGTCACTTTCTGTTCTTTCATGTTAGAAAATGGCAGGTATGCAGTTATCTTAGTTTGATTGTGTACACGTACGAAGGCGAATAATAATAACAATATTTCCGTCTAGATGGTCAGCTGCCTGACGAGCCGACATTGAAGCTGAGTGGAACTCCAGAAACTCATCAAATAGTCGAACAAATCTCCGCTGACAACTTACCGAGACCCTTCAACGATGCAGACACAGGTGCTGGCTACAATATTTCAAAAAAACAAAATATAAAAACAACCGCGAAATATCAAATAGAAGGCTTCAATGATAGAAATACTGATATTACTACAACACGAACTGATGATTGTGTTATGATAACAAATGAGGTAGTAGTAAACGATAAATCGCTTAAAAATCAAGAAAATACAAAGAAACATGTAAATATCGTGTCAGGCATGCAGCCAACTAAAGATCACATATGTTCTTTATGTCAGTATACAAGCAGTACAGCGCATTTGTTAAAATTTCATTTAAAAGCGCATTCGGTCGCAACAAAATATATTTGTGACATATGTTCTTATATTGCTAGCTCAAAAAGCCAACTGGTTTGTCATATTAAAAAACACTCAAAAAAGTTTTATTACTGTAGAAGTTTGAATGTTAACTTTGATGTTCACACATGTGAAAAGTCTTTTAATTGTAATACATGTGATGAAAAGTTTAGCAGTAGAGGTAATTTAGATTGTCATAGAAAAACACAACACACAAAGAAAGCGTATACTTGTCAGATTTGCGACAGAAAGTTTACGAAACGCTCTCATTTTAATACGCATTATCTGATACACATAGGTGAAAAGCCGTTTGTTTGTGAGTTTTGTGATAAAAAGTTCTCATTCAAAAGTGTTTTAGCAACCCATATTAGAATACACACAGGTGAAAAGCACAATGTTTGTGAGTTTTGTGACAAAAAGTTCATACAGAAAGGTTGTTTAAAAAGGCATATAAGAATGCATACCAATGAAAAACGTTTAATGTGTGAGTTTTGTGACAAAAAATTCACACGGAAAAATATTTTAGCAAACCATATTAGAATACACACCGGTGAAAAGCATAATGTTTGTGAGTTTTGTGATAAAAAGTTCTCATACAAAAGTTATTTAGCAACCCATATTAGAATACACACCGGTGAAAAGCACAATGTTTGTGAGTTTTGTGACAAAAAGTTCATACAGAAAGGTAGTTTAACAAGGCATATAAGAACGCATACCGGTGAAAAACGTTTCATGTGTGAGTTTTGTGCCAAAAAATTCACACAGAAAAGTGATTTAGCAAACCATATTAGAATACACACCGGTGAAAAGCAGAATGTTTGTGAGTTTTGTGATAAAAAGTTCTCATACAAAAGTTATTTAGCAACCCATATTAGAATACACACCGGTGAAAAGCACAATGTTTGTGAGTTTTGTGACAAAAAGTTCATACAGAAAGGTAGTTTAACAAGGCATATAAGAACGCATACCGGTGAAAAACGTTTCATGTGTGAGTTTTGTGCCAAAAAATTCACACAGAAAAGTGATTTAACCGATCATGTTATTAGAAGACATACTAGTGAAAAACCGTTTCTTTGTAAAATATGCGACAAAAGGTTCACTCGAAAAGACTCATTAACAATTCATAATATCAGAGCACACACCGGTGAAAAGTCATAAGGTTTGTGAGATATGTCACAAAAATTTCAATCAATAGCAATTCTACTAGAGATTTTATAATATTAACATACATATAATCACGCCTTTATCCCGAATGGAGTAGGCAGAGCGTAAACAACCAACCGCCACGTCTGACAAATGTTGAGGGCAATTTTACACTGAAATGTGTATCACTATAGTGACAGGTTGTCAGCCCATCGCCTAAATTACAATATACTGAAACCCTCGAATCCCTTAGCTGGTTTATACAGCATGCCCGAAATGCTGCTGGCTCATTCTATGTTTCTCTATCACTCGCAGTCCGGCTTGGAAGTAATTTTATGATACACACCAGTTCAAGCAGAATAATTAATCAACAGTATTTGTGTGCGTTACCCCAGCCAGATTTTGTCGAAAATCACATTTTTTTTGAAGTAGATAATTAGAAGTCCAGCTTCTTCAATTGTTGTGCTGATTTTTAAATTTGTTTTGCTTATGGTTTTTTAGTTATTTGACAAAAACAGATCTGGCTGGCGTAACGTTACCCCAGCCAGATGTTTTGTTAATTAAAGGGTTTATTGAAATAAATTTTAGGTGCATAATTAGTATTCTGAACGAGGTAAATGTTGCCACAAAATTTGAATTTGTATCGTTTATGGTTTCGGAGATATTTAAAATCCTGCTGGGGTAACGTTTACGTGTTCGCTGTATCTCCGAAACGGCTAAGCGAATATGTATAATTTTTTTGTACACAGCTTCTATGAATTTGTTATAATTTGTTTGCCAATAAAGAAAAACAAAATAATGCACCGTTTAGAAGTATTTTAATTAATAAAAAAACTCAAAAATAGGTCCTAGCTCTTCAAAAAAGAGCTCTAAAGCCTTATTTGAAACGTCATTTTGTAGCTTACAACTGCCTTCAAATGTTTGTAAATTTTCATTAGAATCCTGTAGGTATTTATTAAGTTACAACGATATTTAATTCGGTTCTCGCAAAGATGCGCTCCGGAGATTTTAAGCCTCCGATTTACTGAGTTCCTTGTGGATTTAAAAGTTGAATAAGATATCATTAATTAGTATTTTAGTTCAATTTTCTACCTGTAAAATTTCAGCGTAATACGATTTGTAATTACCGAGATAATTAAAAGAAAGACATTAGGTAGTGCATGATCATGGCAACCCGACCAAGTATAGATGGTTACGAAAAAGCGGCCGCGTAGTACTTTATACTAACTTTTGAAATTAATAGGATAGTTTTAAACGTAAAGTACAGTTACGTACAGAAGTGTAAAACGAAAACAATATCATCTTAATTTGAGTATTTTTATTTACAAATCAGGTCTTATAAACTTACAAAGAAAAATGCGAAGTACCTAAACACTTTAATTTAGTTATATATTTTCTTATAGCAGCATAATAAATGTTCATTGGCTCAACATAATTATAAATTAACTTCAAAAAGATTAACATTGATTTTCAAATCATGAACTAACAATCACATAATAAATAATTGACTGACATTATTATTTTAAGAGCACATTACGATGACTGGCTGGCTAGTATTCTTATAAAAATAGTTTTATTATTAAAATCACAGATCATTATTAAAACTAAATTAAATCACATTGTACTTAGTAAAATGTTCGATTTTAAATATCAAAATAAACTTTCGGACATAGATACAGCTCTAATATAGTTATATTGTTTTAAAATCACAGATCGATAATTTTAAAAACAAAGAAAATATTTACAATATGTACCAACTTTTTAACACCCTAAAAATCACAGATCATATAAAACTATACAAAATCACAGTGCGTTTCATAAAATATTTACAGTAGGAAATGGTTTGATTTCAAATATGTACTACAATAATCTTTCGTACATATATACCTCTATAGTTCTAAAGTAAAAACTAAATATAGTTATATTGTTTTAAAATCACAGATCAATAATTTTCAAATCAAATAAAATTCTTAAAATAGATATCTACTTTTTAACACTAGTTAATAGCTCTAGTGACAGTTGAACGACAGTGAACTTTTTACAGTCATAGTGCTTTTATTTTCACGTTACAGCTAGACCTCCAAGGATGTTTTGTTCCTCTAAGCTCAGGAGGAATTGTCAGAATAAGCATTTAAATCACATCAACATTTAAAAAATTAGATACAAATATAATCATATGTCATCAGATTGCAACGTATAAATAATCGCATGAGGCATTATTTCTGTTTTATTTTTTTGAATTTTGGTGTACATATCGTCATAACATTGAAATGTCCGATTATGTTTCCGAAAGCAATGAGCTTTATAGTGACCAATCCCTTCTGAGCTTAGAGGTGGATCAAATTCAATGATAGACAAAATCTCATAGAATCTTTCGTTGATCTCAATATTGACAGGAACATCATTGAATAGAATACGGATATCATGAATCTCAAACATTATCAAACTGTTCAAATTATAGTTGAAGCTTACTGTTCCTTTTTTACAACAATAACAGAGGGGTGGTAAATCGTCCTTCATTCCCGATTCTACAGCCTCTTGTAATTTTGTAATACCTCTCTGATTTATTATATTTATATTTAGTGGCAAGTATTTACATTCAAAATGTGTTTTGTTTTCGTGATTAGTGCAATTTTCGTTTGAACAAGTTCTTTTTCTAGTAGCGGAAAAGTATGATGTGCAGATTTCTTCGAGTATTTTTGTGACGTTCCATGCACAGTTTATTACATTGCACCTAGTTTCATCATTGATTTCAATTCCAGGGCAAAAAATACTTGATAAAAGTATATCTCGCGTGTCATAAAGTTTTTGATTAAATCTCTTTGCAGTAGCAAGGTCTGCGATGAACTTCGTAAAAGCATCAACACAATTATTAATTTCTTGCCTGAACACAAGTCTGTCTTTGTAAGCTATGGCAAATGTTTGCGAGATGGCGTCAAATGCACAAGTATTAGTAAGAATTAGTTTTTTATTTTTAGATATGGCAATGTTTCCATTTTGTAGTATATATATGGGTCTCAAGTTATAATTTGCTTTGTTATGAGGAACAGCAAGACCTCTCCAGTTTTCAACTTCTACAGGTTTATCCTGAAATATGGATTCTAATCCGAAATCTATATTGCTCGTTACGTTTTCTATTTTATCTATCTGTTTTTGCGACTCCTTCCTATTAATCAAATCCTTATTGCTCTTTTTGATTTGAACTTTATTTATCTTTTCCTCAGTAGTTTGAGATTCAGTTGTTTGCGAGATACTTAATTTCACAGTCCCATTTATAAAAGTGTAGTGTTGAATCAAAAATTCATCTAGTCGTATTCTCTCGTCTTTGGTGTTAAAATAAATTGTTTTTAAGTCCTTAAAATGGCTTTCAACATTTGAACTACTAGGAACATCTTTGGCATCGACAAAATAGTTGGTCATGACGTTACCCCACATAGGCAATTTTCGCAACAATCTTTTCAATGTCTCATTAACAGCCGGCAAATAATACTCATTTTGTTGTTGATATTTTACGTCAAATAATAATAAATATAACTTTTCAGTCTCAATAACGTCGTTGTAATATTTGATAAGAGGACAAATAGTACTGTCAGCCTCATAATTTTCAGGAAATGTATCATTTTCAGGAAGAATATTTTCTTCCTGAAAATGATTATCTATGTCATCATCAATTTTGATATGGTCGTTTTTAGAAATTTTTGTTGACAAACGCTGTAAAGCTTCTTCGTATTTACCAGGGCTAATATATTCGGGTAGTGACACCGTAACAATATCATCAATAATCTTTTTAATTTCTTTGTAACAATGTTGTCCGTAAATTACTTTTATACAATTAATATAAAAATATTTACATTTTTCTGAGCATTTGTCAAAACAACTTTGTTTAGGCAGTTTTTTGAAAAAATGGGATTTGTCTAGTCTGACGTAGCAAACTGGCACATGCTCAACCTGCCCTTCCAAAAGTGAAAAACACTGTGCTAAGTATACATTGGTATCTGTTTTAAGGAAAGTACGACATATTGCTTTTAATAAAGCAGCTGAATCGTCACAGATTATTTCTTTGGGTAAATGTCGATTTACTGCCCATGTACTTAACCAAGTGGCTATACATTCAGTTGTGTGTGACTGTGATGCCATATAACATAAGGGAATGCTAGTACTGGTAGTGTATGAAATAACAACATATAAAAAAGTATGTTTAGCGTCTTTAGCGCTTACTCCTGGGGGCGCTATCGTTTGAAAGATCGAACCTGTTGCGTCTAAGGATAAAACAGTATGTGTATTTTTTAAAATCTCATCGTAATATTTACTTTGTTCGTTTGTCCAGAAGTAAACAAAAAACGGTACAAGTGAAAAATTGTGTATGTATGTATTAAATGGGGAACTCTGAGACATTGCATAAATAGATATAATTGTGTTTTTATCAAATTGTAGTGCCCTTTTAGCCTCATGACGTATTTTCCTCAAATTATTCAATTTTGGCATAGTTGGAGGTTCTTTTGGATTGTCTTTATCCATGAGTTCGTCTGCCATTAAAGTTCTGACTTTCAACGCCTTGTAATTCATTAACCTCTCAGCAATTTTTCGTTTTCGGTTTGATGTCAGTCTATTTTTAACGTTTTTATCGTGGACAAAGTTTTTCTCGAAACGATTTACTTGACAAACCACATTTACAAAATTTTCAGTCAACGGATTTAAGTACATAACAATATTCGCGCCACACTGAGTACATTTTCCCTTGCATACAATGTCGTTTAATTGAAAGTTCGTAGGTACATAACAATTTTTAAAAGCGAAAGTACAATCAAGTTCCGTTTTTTTCCATATTTGGTCTTGAAGCTCATTAGTCCAACTATTCTGTAACAATGTGTGGTTTTTAGGTGCGATACGTTTGAATTCATAAATGTCCATTTGAAACTCTATTTCCAAATCAGAATAGTTGTCGCAATTATCAGTTTTTTCAAAGTTGATGTTATTATCGAGGTCGGTTATGTTGTTCGTCACGTCCGTTGTGTTATTCGTTAGTCCATCTGAGTTATTATTATCGTGAAAAAAGTATTTCTTATTACGTCTTACTGAAGCTTGTATGGCCATTTTAGACATTTTGTGTTGAAACATTTCGTTTAATTCATTCTGTATGCTTTCATATACATCATGATTAATTGGAGGACAAGTCTTAAAATTATCAAATACATAACCATATTTCGAAATAACGCGTTTTTGATCATGCAACGGTATAACGCTTTTTCTACCGGCCATTATGTTTATAAATTTCTTGTCGGATGCAGGAATCGATTCACTGGTGTGCGTTGCTCCAGCACAAAAATACGTGGCCAGATAAATAAATAAATATACAGCAGGCAACGAAGATACTTGGTGCTTGCACATGTCTTCGCTTAGGAGATTGTCGGAGCCATCAAATTGTCTACAACAAAAAAAAAATATAATTATTAAAGCACATCTAGTATACTCAGGTACTAGACGACCAATACTACGATACGATAATTCGTGGCTGCATCTTTTGTCGCACACGGCACAAGCCAGCGGCCAAGTTTGCGACCACGAAGCAAATTATACGTAGCTTGATTGCAACAATCAGTCGTGCCAGCCAGAGCTGGACTAGACCCATTCTGAGTATTGGGGGAAAATTAAAAAAACAATAACTACTCACCACAGGTAGATAGTCGCCAGATTTATGAGTGTGATGTGTGTCAAGTCAACATGCATCCAACTGTGATTTGCTTATATCTTCCATAGGCAGCCGGCGCCGCGCCGTCCGCACCGCTATTACCTACTCATCTCGCCACAGTCACCACCAAATTGCTGTGGTTACATTGTTATGCCTACATTAAAGAGAAACACTAAGATAGTGGGTGTACCTGAGTTTAAGGGCGAATCTGCAATCCACATTGTGTCTTCTGCTGCTGTGAAGCTGGGTGTAGCTTTGGAGCCCCGGGATATCGTGGACGTCGTTCGAGTCGGGCAGCGGAGGGAAACTGTGCCCGAGTCTGAAGAAATGCCGGAGCAGGCCTCCAGGTCAGGCTCGTCTCCCTCGCGTCGCCTGGTTGTAAGACTGAGCCGCCGCGCGCTGCGTGACGAGCTGCTCCGTGCGGCGCGGGTTCGACGTGACGTCACCACGGCTGGCCTGGGGCTTCAAGTACATGACCCTCGGCCGATGTACTTTAATGAAAGGCTCACGAAGGTGAACAGAGTCCTTCTTGCTAAAGCACGCGCAGCGCGAAAAGTCCTCAACTGGAGATACGTCTGGTCTAAGGATGGCAAGATCTATGCTAAACAAAGCGATTTGCCTGGTTGCCCCGTACACCGCCTACGTGACGAAAGCGACTTGGAACGTGTTTTTGGAAAATTTCGTAATGACACTACTAAATAATAGCGTTTTTCGGATATGCATGAGTTATTATATTGTAATTTTCACTATTACACTTTTTTCCACTCTGTTTTATAGCACAAATTATTCTTTTGATGCATGGTTAATCAGTATATTTTACGAAAAACGCGGAATGATAACCATCCGATTAGTCGAAGTTAAAATACTTTGTTTTACACTAGCGATTCACTATGTACTTTCATGGAAAGCTTGTATAAATTATATTATTCAGCTTGCTACTTTGTATCTGAATGGTTGTGCCACTTCAAATATATATTTTTATCCGGATTTTTTTGTTTTTGAAAATGTATTGCGGCACGTTGTAACGCGCTCAATGCCGGCCCACGCGGTACTGCTACTTGTTTACATTGTTCCCGGTTTTCCGTCCCAGTGCAGTTGCACCATGCTGTCGCGCTACCCACATACTTTTTATAAAACGGTCCACTTTTACATAAAATCAAACTCATACTTTGCAATAGCATATAATTTATTTATTGTCATTTATATTACTAATACAATGTCTTTATACATTTTTTTTATTTTGTTTGACTTATTTATTTATGGTAAATTTATGTACTATACTAGAAAATATCTGCTTATCAACATACTTTTTTACACAAAAGACTTACACACCCTGCCAATACCGGCGCATTTTTTGGGTGGCCTAGCACTATTAGTTTTTACCCATACTAAAGTCAGAGGTACAGTCAAAAGCAAAACACGTTGGAGAACGAAGTACTGGTCTTTGAAATGTTTTTATATTGTACTTATGTCATGTAATACTACTATGAGCTATATGAATAAAGCAGTATGTGCATCTCTCACTACACTTCTAAAGCGCACGGTTACATATACGATTCTTGTTTTCTACCATGGCTAGCACAAAACATTTTAAAGTAGGATTACTTAACGTAGGTTCGCTGGGCACTAAACATACAGACTTTCAAGCGGCTGTACTTCGGGAATCGTTCGATATATTTGCTATAAATGAAACCTGGCTAGTAGCTGGTGAAGAAGCTAAAGCCCCTAATGTTCCATCGTATAAACTTCGCCACTCGCCTCGCTCGCATGGCTTGCGTCAGTGTGGCGGTGGCGTTGGATTCTACATAAAACAAGGTATCACAGTGCGTACATGTCCACATCCAACCATTCACGGTGCGGTTGAACAAATGTGGATAAGATACAACACAAAAACAGTACGTTTCATTATTGGTACGGCGTATAGACCGTCTTGGGTAAATGTTGAGACTTTTCTTGATGCGCTCACAGAATCAATAACATCATTTCGAAATTATGATTACATAATCCTGGTTGGTGATTTCAATATTGATCTGTTGGTACCTACTGAATATGACACTAGGCGATTTAACCAATTTTTGCAGTACTCTGATCTAACCAATTATGTTACTGAACCGACTCATTTCACATCTCATAGTGCTAAACTGATTGATGTATTTTGTACAAACGCTAGCTTGAGTAACTGTAAAGTCAATCATATTATTGGACTCGGTGGGCATGCCATTATAACGGCAGAACTTAAAATTAAGAAACCTGTTATACCTAATAAAACAATAATCTATCGTCCAATCAAGGATATTAATATTGCGTCATTTAATATAGACCTGGAGTCCATTGATTGGGAATGCATACTACAAATTGAGGATGTAAATGAGATGGTCAGGTTGTTGAGTATTAATATTCTGGCCTTGTTTGATAGAAATGCGCCTGAAAAGTCAATAGTTATTAAAAACAATACTATACCATGGCTAACCAGTAATATTCTGTTCATGATGCATTTACGCGACGAGGCACATAAACGATACAAAAGGTCGCAGCTTGACGCTCATAGGAAGGAATATAAGGACCTTAAAAATCTGGTGACGAGTAGTATCTACTTTGAAAGGACAGCTTACTTCAATCAAAATATCAACAATAATATAAATAATCCAACAACTCTTTGGAAAAATCTTAAATCTGATGTGCTACCTGATTTTAAAACAGATTGTGCTCTCCCTGAACATTTCGATGACCCGGACAGAATTAACGATCATTTTCTTAATGTGCCCGGCGATGATATAATTTCTATATCGCACTTAACCTATTACGAGTTCTCTAGGTATGGATCAACTGTTTTCCAGTTACAACCAACAAGTGACTACGCAGTAGGTAAAATTATTACCTCTCTCAAGTCTAAAGCTACAGGTTTGGATGGCATAAATCTCGACATGATTATTCTCACTTTGCCCCGCACGCTTAATATAATAACTGCGATCATTAACCGTTCTTTATCTTCGTCAATATTCCCTCAGTTATGGAAAGCAGCACTTATCCGCCCTACACCCAAAAAGAATAACCCAACAGAAATCAAGGATCTTCGGCCTATAAGTATACTGCCCTTCCTTTCCAAGATATTGGAAAAAGTTGTTTACCAACAAGTGTCCAATTATTGTGAGCGAAATGGAATCCTTCCTGACATTCAGTCGGGTTTTAGAAAAGGGCGTGGTACCAATACGGCTCTGCTGGACGTTGTTGATAATCTCCTAGCAGCTATGGATAGTGGTAAAAGTAGTATTCTTACTTTGTTAGATCTTAGTCGTGCGTTCGATACCTTGAATGTTACACTCCTTCTATCTAAGCTCTCGTATTATGGATTCGGTCCATCTGCAGTTGCCTGGTTTAACAGCTATCTTACCTCACGTAATCAGCAAGTGGTCATTGATAGGACAGACGGCTCAAAGCTGGTATCTGCCTCAAAGCCTGTATTTAGAGGAGTGCCCCAAGGATCCATTTTGGGTCCTCTTTTGTTCATAATTTACAGTGCCGACATTGCCGACTGTATCTCATCTTGCAAATTCCATCTGTATGCAGATGATGTACAAGTCTATTTATCTTTCAATCCAGGTAGCTGCGGAGAGGCGCTTGAGGCCATGAATCGTGATCTTGGTCGTGTCAGTGATTGGTCTAAACGAAACTCGCTAGTACTGAATGCTTTAAAATCTAAATTTATGGTAATTGGCACTGAACAGAAAATTGAAATTGTAAGGCAGTATAACCCAATCGTTCTGGTAGACGGTGAACCCATCGCAGAAGTGAATACCGCCCGTAATCTGGGTGTGTTGATGGACTGCCGCCTTCGGTTCCATGACCATGTGCTCGAACTTGTGCGTAGTTGCTTCTACCGGCTGAGAGTTCTGTACCAAATTCGACCATACTTGAGTACGGATATGCGAATTAGGCTTTGCGAGACTTTAGTATTATCTAAATTAAATCACTGTCTCGTTGTGTATGGTCCATGTTTATTAAAAAAATCACTTGTACTTGTACAACGTGTACAAAATGCCTGCGCCCGATATTGCTTCAACATACCACCGCGAAC
Source organism: Scrobipalpa costella (assembly GCA_949820665.1). NCBI lineage: Eukaryota > Metazoa > Arthropoda > Insecta > Lepidoptera > Gelechiidae > Scrobipalpa > Scrobipalpa costella. Next base: position 8,488,367 of record OX463323.1, on the reverse strand, counting down.
TCACGTAACGCCATTTTGCAACAAAGCCAATATTTTGATAATGGAAGGTAGAATAAAACTACACTTGGCTAATCTGCTGTTTGATGTTATGAAGTTTGGTCAGCCACAGTATCTTCATAATAAACTTAAATGGAGATATTCGTCACATCGATACAAGCCACGCACATGCTCTGACGTATTTTCCATCCCTCACCACAAAACTGCTCTTTTTCGAGGGTCTTTCAGGTATGCGGCTTCAAAATGCTGGAACAATATTCCTCCTCCTTTACGAAGTATTAAATATAAGATAACGTTTAAAAAGGAATATCGTAAATACCTCATTTCAACACAACGCTCAAATACTTGAAATACCCTCGATAGTTTCATACGTAATGTATTTTTATTATTATTATTTTTTCTTTTTATTTTATACACACTATTATTGGCATATACCCACTATTACTCACACTTAGTATATTTTATCTTATTTATCATCTTTAGATATAATAATATATTGCTTATATATATATTTACTTATAATTACAAAATGGGTTAGTTTCCCAAGCTGCGCGCACAGTTAATTTGGTACTGGCAGAATATCAGCGCTGTAGTATTAAACTACAGCACAATGCTGAGTCAGCGCCATGTTGACTGACACAATGTGGACAGTGTGGTACACTGGCACTGTTGTTTTTGTATGTTACATATTAAGTTTGTTTTGTATTTTTGTCATGTTACGTTTGTTAATGTTAAGTTCGTTATATTATTGTCCTCATTGTTCCTTATTGTAACTTTTTCTCTTGTCTGTACCATTTCCTGTATCTGTTTTGTGTCAGTAAATAAAAGCTTTAATCAATCAATCAATCAATAGGGACAGATAAAGCGACTTTATTTTTACTATGTAATGATTAAAAAGGAAAATTATTTTTATACATTAAGTAGCTTACCTTTTTCATCAGTAACTCACGAACTCAGGTATTATGGTCCGCAATAGAAGTACTTCATAGTAATTCACTTTAAATTAAACGAAATTGCGAAAATATTTTACGGAAGCGTATGCGCACTCATTCAACGAAACCAAATCTTTGACTAACTCTATCGAGCGAAAACTACGAGTTCAGACCATAAATCATGCAAACAAACAATCATCCGCCCTCCGTCCCTCGTCCCAAGGACGCGTTATCGACGCTCTCTTTCTTTCTTCAGTAAGTTGCAATGATGTCGTCTCATGTGCATAACTGTGAAGAACATAGAACACGCGCGAATGCAGCGCGCTAAGTACAAAGTCTTCTATCTCTATCTATATTATTTTAAAACTGCAACGGGACCGTGTTTGTGCCAATTAAATATTTCACTATTTTGTTAATAAATATATAAGTTTAGCGCTTACGTCACAACAGGTTAAATAAGATAGGTAATGAATGGTACAGTATTTTAAGTAGGTAACATAAATAAGTAGACACAAATTAAAAATATATAATTTAATTCATTTCAAGATATATACTATGCTATAGGCTGAATAGTTTAATTCTGTACGCGACTGTATTGAGCATGTAGCGTTATTATACTATACGTTTTAAAAGGTAGGCATAAAGTACTACGCGGCCGCTTTTTTGTAACCATTTATACTTGGTCGGGTTGCCATGATCATGCACTACCTAATGTCTTTCTTTTAATTATCTCGGTAATTACAAATCGTATTACGCTGAAATTTTACAGGTAGAAAATTGAACTAAAATACTAATTAATGATATCTTATTCAACTTTTAAATCCACAAGGAACTCAGTAAATCGGAGGCTTAAAATCTCCGGAGCGCATCTTTGCGAGAACCGAATTAAATATCGTTGTAACTTAATAAATACCTACAGGATTCTAATGAAAATTTACAAACATTTGAAGGCAGTTGTAAGCTATAAAATGACGTTTCAAATAAGGCTTTAGAGCTCTTTTTTGAAGAGCTAGGACCTATTTTTAAGTTTTTTTATTAATTAAAATACTTCTAAACGGTGCATTATTTTGTTTTTCTTTATTGGCAAACAAATTATAACAAATTCATAGAAGCTGTGTACAAAAAATTATACATATTCGCTTAGCCGTTTCGGAGATACAGCGAACACGTAAACGTTACCCCAGCAGGATTTTGAATATCTCCGAAACCATAAACGATACAAATTCAAATTTTGTGGCAACATTTACCTCGTTCAGAATATTAATTATGTACCTAAAGTTTATTTCAATAAACCCTTTAATTAACAAAACATCTGGCTGGGGTAGCGTTACGCCAGCCAGATCTGTTTTTGTCAAATAACTAAAAAACCATAAGCAAAACAAATTTAAAAATCAGCACAACAATTGAAGAAGTTGGACTTCTAATTATCTACTTAAAAAAAAATGTGATTTTCGACAAAATCTGGCTGGGGTAACGCACACCAAGTATTTCTATAAGAAACCAGCTTACTGTCAGCGGTGTCACACGCTGCTAAATAAGATCTTCCGTGGGAATGATGTACTTTCCCGCGGTAAAAAAGTAGGAGGGCGAACGTAGCTTTCCAATGGTGAAAGAATTTTTGGAATCGGTCCAGTTGTTTCACAGGGTGGATGAAATGTGGGCAGGTCACGGGAACAACTTGCGACTTCCAAATTCATCTTAGGCTAAAGAGGAAAATATATAACAGCATCATCTAGCATTAATGATAATGATAATCAAATTTAATTTAATTTAATTGTAATGTACATACATACATACATACATACATAAAATCACGCCTTTATCCCTTACGGGGTAGGCAGAGCGTAAAACGCCTCCTAAAAGGCGCTTTCGCCACGTCTGACATAAATTGAGGGCAATTTTAGATTGTAATGTGTATTGCTGTAGTGACAGGTTGTCAGCCCATCGCCTACATTACAATACACTGTAACCCTCGAAACCCTTTTGCTGACTTCTACAGCATGCCCGGGAGGAAGGGCAACTGGAACATTCTATGTTTTTCTTTCTCTCCCAGTCCAGTATGGAAGACTTGTAATGTAACATAATATAATTTAATTTAATGTAATGTAATACAATGTAATTATAAATCAAATCAAATCATTTATTAATGTGAGTCACAAGTATATAGCAGTTGTTAATGTAATAAAATGTCCAATTGCGCTCTGCCTGTCGGCGTACATATAGTTACAATTTAAAAAAATATTAATAAAACAATTCCAAATGTCAGTTACATAAATGAAATTACAATCTTAATTCTAAACACTTAATATAAATAAAAATTATTGTCACATATTTCATTTTAACTTATTACTATTTAAATATTCATCAACCGAGTAAAATGTCATATCAATCAATAAATTAAACAATTTTTATTTGAATGTCAATATGTCTGAGGTCTGCCGTATACTCTTTGGCAATTTATTATAAATTTTTAGAGCCATAGTTTACATGCTTTTGTAATGCAGATCTGTTTTACATGGCTTTAGCAGCACTTTATCACAGTGACGAGCTCTCAGTTTTTTTGGAAATATAATTACATTATTTCGTACAAAAAGCGCGGTTTCGTAAATGTACATAGAAGGTAGTGTAAGAATTTTTAACCGTTTAAAATGATCTTTGCAGCTTGCGTAGCGTTTCAATCCGCACATAGACCGTATGCACCTTTTTTGTGCACGAAATACGCGTATATTTTGGACAGCATATCCCCAAAATATAATTCCATATCTTAACCTAGAGGCCACACAACCATGATATGCAGTTAAAAGAGCTTTTTGGTTAAGGGGATCCCCGGTGCACGCCAGCGCCCTCATCAGTTAAAAAATCATTACTTACTAAAAACGCTATCAATCGAAAATCCGGTAGATCAGATTGAAGTACAGGTACTGAAGTGTATTTTAAGCATCGTAAATTGCTAATTCAATGTTTACTGCAGTTACAGATAGCAAAAGTGCCTAAAGAGGCCGTTTTTCGCAAATTTTCTATCTGTAATTACAACGAACTATACGTTGCAACTTTATGAGGCTCTTAACTATCTTCATTGCTTTAACCTCAATCTGATCTACCGGATTTTCGATTGATTGTGTTTTCAGTGAGTAATGATTTTTTGACCGATGGGGGCGCCACTTAGCCCAGGGAAGCCCCTTAAGGCGACGGATTGTTCAACAATAATTCTAAAACCGGGCTCGCGCGCCCCGCAACCCGCACACACTCCGCTAAGTAACGTAAGCATTGCTATTGCGATTGCGACTGCGGGTCGCGGTGGCGCGGAACATCGACATACTTGGACTTATCTTTTTATATTTTTTTTATGATTTACTTATTATTATTTTTATATTACTTGTGTTTTCAGAGATAATGTAACACGTGTAAATGTTTCCCAAATAATTTATTTTTTTACAGTTAAATATTTAAAATTTTCATGATTTTATGATAATATCGACACCCGCAATGAATATCATTCGATCTCACTTTTTGTAACTTTTCAGGAGAGAACTTCAAAGCTTAAAAAAAATGTGAATAAAGTGAAATGAAAAAAATATGGTTGTTTAAAAAATCGACTCTTATGCTAAAAGCATAAAACATTATGAATATACGTGGGACACTCAGAAAGTTTTGCGACACTTAAAAAAAATGTTCTACAGGTACATATATTTTTATTAAATCTTTTCAAAGTACTCTCCACCAGCCTCTATTCAAAGATTCATGCGTCTGAACCAGTTTTCAAAACACTTTTTCCAGTCCGCCGTAGACACCTCGTTTACAGCCTGCTCGAACGCAGCCAGCGCATCTTCCGGCGACGAAAATTGTATCCCCTTGAGCTGATTTTTTATTTTTGGTAATAAAAAGAAGTCACACGGTGCTAGATCAGGGCTGTAAGGAGGGTGACCCAGGAGTTTGACTGGTGTGCTGTCCAGGAAGTCCCTCGTTTTGAGCGCGGTGTGTGCAGGCGCATTGTCGTGGTGGAGCAGTAGTCCGCGGAGCCCTGTGTTTGGTCGCTTGTTGCTCACAACAGAAAAAACTTCTGGTAAACATTTGGTAGTATACCATTCGGCGTTAATGCTTCTTTGATCTCGTAAGGGAATTGAGGCCAAGTGGCCAGTCAAATTAAAAAAGCTGGCGATCAAAATCTTCCCCTCGCTTCGAGATCGCTTCACTTTGGTAGGCGTTGGTTCATTTTGAAACACCCAAACTGTCGACTGGCGCTTGGTTTCTGGATCGTATTGACAAATCCAGGACTCATCACCTGTTACGATGTCGTAAACACGCCGAGACGAGCCTGCTTCAAATTTGTTCAGCATATCACGGCACCATTCCACCCGGGCCTGCTTCTGAGCGTCGGTGAGGTAGTGCGGCACCCAGCGCGATACTATCCTCCTCACGCGAAGATGCCCATGTAGAATCTCGTGAACGCTTCCCGATCCAATCTTTAATATGTGCTGAATCTCCTGATATGTAATTCGCCTATTGTCTTGGATTAAATTTTTCACTGCTAGCACGTTTTCTTCCTTACTAGCCGTCAAAGGGCGACCGCTTCTTTCTTCATCCCCCAAGGTTGGTCGACCGCGCCTAAATTCGTTATACCAACGATACACGGTTGCCTTGGAGGGGCTTTCATCCATAAATGCCATTTGAAGTCTATCGAACGATTCATCCGGTTTCAGGCGACACTTGAAATCGTAAAAAATCATAGCTCTAAAATGTTCCCTGCGCAGATCCATTTTTCAGTAAGACACGATACTTTGAATTGGCTCGCAAAAAATGTGGAGGGAAATTTTGAAAATGGAACACACATATTTTTACTTACAAGTAATCATATTTTCAAAAAAGATTCTAACCGGCCAGTCTGCCATATATAATAACTATTTATCGCAATACTTTCTGAGTGGCCTGGTACATTTCACCGACTTTAGTGACATGCAATGCAAGACAAAATTTAGATTTTCGATAAAAAACGTTGTAACCTTAGTTACGAACGCACACCTCGGTAAAATATTTTTTTAAATAGGTACGCTATGTAACATCGTATAAGTCAAAGCCAAAGTCAAATCATTTATTTCCAAATAGATTCCTAAAAACACTTTTAGAAAGACACAAGCGAGTCTATTACAAAGAAAATTATATCTATGTCACAAAATAAAATAAAAATATATCACAATGAAAAAGAAGCATAAGAAACTTGCTCTTTGCGGCGTTTTCTCTTATTCTTACTTTTGGCCTTCCTTTTGCTCAAAATAACGTTGGTCGGCGCAATGTGTGCTAATTTCTTCGGCTTCACTGATATATCAGAGCTCCATACATCTTTGTCATTAATATAATATAATAATAATTAAGTCATCAATTAATATAATAATAAATATAGTAATCTAACTTATCTAAATTGGCTTTCTGACATAATGTGTTTTTAATAGTATCTTTAAGTTGATTTTCTGACAAATTTTATATAATATGGTCAGGTATTTTATAAACCCCAAAAAATATTTTTTTACTTAAATTAATTATGCCTGTCACGGTTTTTTGTAAAACTATAAATATTTTTCCTCTCGTACATAATATTTTCATATATAAATTAACATGGTACAGTTAAAATATTTATCTCTTTGAACAAGTCTCTTAGGGAAGCACGACTGAGTTTGTATATTGCTCTAATAGCCCGTAAAATAACTAAAATATACAAGTCTTGCTGTAGCTACATCCGTGAGCTATTGGATTCTTCGCACAGCAAATGCGGCTGAACTTAGTCTCCCCGATAAAGATGTAATGTGTAATGTGCCATTGAAGTTTCGAGTCAAGTGTAATCCCTAAAAAAATTGTGCTCACGGTGAACACTAATTTTTCATTATGAAGTCTTCTTCTGTCGAGTGGGTATCGATTCTATCGACCCGATGAACCCTGGTGTCAGAGTTTTTAAACTGCCTAGTAGCACAACTATCAGGCCTCTGACATGGTTTTAGGTAACGACCACTATCAAAGACAGCGACCTGGACCGACGGCTTAACGTGCCCTCCGAAGTACGAAATCTTTTTCTTTTCGGACAATCAGGTGATTCAGCCAAAAATCACAATTGTTGATAAATTCTCAAACATCAACTTTGTGTTTCCCCCCTGGGAATCGAACCCAGGACACCTCCGGATCGGGAGTCCATGGCACTAGCCACTAGACCACGGAGGCAGTTAAATTATGATTCATTATGAAGTTATAACATGGGAAGAATGTACAAACATCATGTAAACAGAATGTATGAACATGACATCGTGAGTGCGACCAGAGTGGGCAGAATTCCAGCGGAGTCGCCTGAGGTGGCTGGCGACGCCTCCCGTCCGCGCCCCATCGTCATTCGGTTGGCGCGCCGCGCTGTCCGTGATCAGCTGCTGCAGGAGGCCCGCGTGCGCCGTGGTGCCACCACTGAGGGTACCGGTCTGCCGGGCGCCCCCCGGCGATTCTATGTCAACGAGCGGCTGACGCGTGTCAACCGACTGCTCTTTCGACGGGCGCGTGAAATCGGAGCCCGGCTTCAGTGGCGCTTTGTCTGGACCAGGGATGGCAGGATATTTGTACGCCAGAACAGCGGTAGAGAGTCCCCACGACACCGGCTACGTACGGAGGCCGACTTAATGCGGGTTTTTGGAGTCGACGCCGTTGGTCCCACTGAAATTCAAAATAAATAACACTGAATACTTTGTAAGGACTTTGAAACTTTACTGTATTCTATTACCTTTTAAAATTATACTTTGTCTATTTTCAAACATATTTACCTTTCAAATTATCTTTTCATTTCTACTGTTTTGGTTTTCCATCTCTTGTAATTGTCTCATAGTAGTATCCCGCGTAGTATTGAACCTGGAATATGTAAATTTCATTTTTGTTTATGGTTATGGTTATAACTGGGTGTTAATCTTTTATCAGTGTGCATACTATTACATATATGCATTGTGTGTCGCGGTAAAGCAAATACAGTGTAAACCTACATCAGAGCGGTCGGGCCAGCAGCGACAAAAAGCAATACAGTATTTAATATTCATCATTACATCATTTCACACTACACAAACTAATTTAAATATTGCACTTTCCTATTTTATTGCCTATTATTATTATTATTATTACAGTGACATTAGCATAAATATAAATAATAAACGTACTTACCGATATACTATTGATCCTACGCATAAATATATTGGTATAATTGCACTGACACTAATTCCTTATGCACGTGACCTTGGCCTGCATTATGGACTGAACTGGTTTCTTATCATGTTCAATGTCTGCTAGCAATAACTTTCTTCAATTAGCACTTTATAATGTCGGCTCACTAAACACTGGACACGACAATTTTCTTGCTGCCATGGATAAATTCCGCCCTGATATAGTAGCCATAAATGAGTCATGGCTCCCGGCGGGACAGCAGGCACTTGCGCCCGCGCCGGCTCAGTACCGAATGAAAATGACACCGAGGCCGAAGCACGTGCGTAATGGTCGAGGCGGCGGGGTCGCGTTCTATGTGAAGCGGGACGTTCGTGTGCGTTACCTCAAGTGTCCAGATAATGGGATCGAACAGATGTGGTTATCAACGCAATCAAATAGACAGCGTGTTGTTGTGGGAACGGTCTATAGACCACCGCGGCAAAATCTAGATGCATTCCTCGATGCGCTTACTGAGTCACTTAATTATTTCTCACATAATGAGTATATAGTCTTGTTAGGTGATATGAATGTAAACTTGCTTGACCCTTCAAGTCTTGATTGCGTAAAATTTAATCAATTGCTTCAATACATGGACTTAAAACAATTTGTAACCGAGCCTACACATTTTTCCACACATAATGAAACACTTATTGACTTGGTATGTACGAATGCTCGTGTGCGTGACGTCACTGTAACTAATATAACAGGTTCCCTTGGTCATGCCATGATAAATGTAAAACTGTTTTTAAAAAAAAATAAACCGCCACCGAAACTATTCACATATCGGCCTCTTAAAGATATAAATTTAGAAAAATTTAATTCTGATTTAAATTCGCTTGACTGGGAATCATTACAAAATCTGCCTACGGTAGACCTCATGTTAAGTACTTTTAATTTTATGACTATATCACTTTTTGATAGACATGCCCCAGCAAAAACAATTAAAATCAAACTTAATTATAATCTTCCCTGGATCACAGATAATATAAAACTATTAATTCATTTGCGAAACGAGGCTCATATTAGGTATAGACAAACTAAATCTGAAGTTCACGAAAAGTACTGGAAGGATCTGAAAAGTTTATTCAATTCTAGTGTTTACTACGAGAAGCGTGCTTATTATGATAGATTTATCAACAGCCAGGTAAAGAGCGGAAAATCGTTTTGGAAGAACGTTAAAGACAAAATTCTTGTGGATCCGACTAAGTGTGACATCCTGCCTGACTGTTTTAATAACCCGGATACTATCAATAAACATTTTCTAGATACTCCTGGATCAGGTACAGTTGCTTTGTCAGATTTAATGTTTTTTGAGTATAATCGACTTGGAAATTCATTATTTAAATTGCTGCCCGTTGATGCGAGCGTTATTTCCAAGCATATTGTGTCCATTACTTCAAATGCTGTTGGCTTGGACAACGTTAGCAGGGACATGGTGCTTCTCACACTCCCACGTACTCTTGCAGCAATCACAAATATTATTAATCTGTCGATAATTTCAGGCCAAGTGCCCAGTCAGTGGAAAGAAGCATTGGTCAAGCCGCTTCCTAAGGTTGATAGTCCGGCTGAACTGAAAGACCTGAGACCAATAAGTATACTACCTTTTTTGTCGAAGGTCCTAGAGAAAGTAGTGCACGAACAGTTAAGTAATTATGTGGAGAAGAATAACATTCTGCCTGCATATCAGTCGGGATTTCGTAAGGGTCGGAGTACGGTTACAGCCTTGCTGGATGTGGTGGATAATGTCCTGGCTGAGCAGGATATTGGTAGAGGCACAATTCTTACGCTACTTGACTATTCACGTGCTTTTGATTGTTTGAGTGTCCCTCTATTGTTGTCTAAGCTATCATATTATGGCGTTGAGCATCAGGCTGTGCAATGGTTTAATAGCTACCTTAGTAACCGAAGGCAGTCCGTACAACTGTTGAAAGATGATGGCTCGTACCTTTTATCCAATAGCATGCTGCTGACGCGCGGTGTTCCACAAGGGTCTATACTTGGGCCATTACTCTTCATTATTTATTGTGCTGACGTAACAAAGGTAATTAAGTACAGCAAATATCACTGCTACGCTGATGACGTACAATTGTATATTTCTGAAGAACCTAACAATATATCACTTGCAGTGTCTCAAATGAACGAGGACCTGGCTAGGATCGTCGAGTGGTCGCGTCGTAATGCGCTTGTGCTCAACCCAAATAAATCTAAGTGCATGGTTCTCGGTAGTAAGTTACAGGTTGAAAGAATATACGTGCAAAATCCATGTGTTGAAATCATGGGACAGAGCACTCCCTGTCCATGAAGCTAAAAACTTAGGAATTACGTTTGACAGTCTTTTACGGTTTGAAACTCACGTATTGAATCTAGTAAGACATTGTTTCTATCGTTTAAAAATTCTATATAAAATACGAAACTTGCTAGATGAAGACGCGAGAATAACCTTGTGCGAATCACTTATTTTGTCCAAATTAAATTACGGTGATGTTGTGTTTGGCCCACGTTTGCTTGCAAAGACTCAACGATTGATACAGCGAGTACAAAATGCTTGTTGCCGCTACTGTTTCTTCATTCCACCTCGTACCCACATAACACCATATCTAAACAGGGCAGGTATGCTCAATATGAGCTCGCGTAGGCTGCTGCATTTGGCGAGTCTTATGTTTGATGTGGTGAATTTTGAAAGTCCTTCTTATCTGTATGGTAAATTAAAATTCTCCACATTCTTTGACAGATATAAGTGCAGAAGTAAGCGTATACCACTTGCAGTTTATCGACACAAAACCCTTGCATTCACTGGCAGTTTCCGTTACCAAGCAACGAAGTGTTGGAACAATATACCACCACCAATACGACGTATGCGAACGAAAAACACTCTTAAACTACATTTTAAAGTGTTCCTACTTAAAAATCAAAGTACCGGTGTTCATAACCAAATACACTTCTAGGTGCGGTTGCTGTCAAGGTTGTTATTAGTTAAAATTATTAGCAGTGAAGTACTCGTAATGATTTCGGAATAATTTTTATAATTTGTTTTATTTTTTGAATATTTTTTTGTTTCCTTTTTTATTGAATTTTATTTTATTATTTAATTGACATTAATTTATTATCGATTTAATTTAAATTTGAATTAATTATACTTTTATATAGTTTTAATATTAATTGAATGTATGATTTGTTTGAGCCATTTTCATTATTATTTTGCACAGTTTTTGCACACTCCACAAATGTATGACACTACACGCCAATTTATTTATTTTTTATTATTGTTTTGCATGCGCCCGTTACTCTCTGAGGGTAGTAGCTGAAAATCAGTGTTTTGCTCAACAGGGCAAAACGTTTATGCTGAGCTATAGCCCTTTTGGTTTACTGCGACACACACAACCATTTGTTTGTTTTGTATTTATCGTCTATGTTTGTCTTTTTAATTTGATGTTTGTTTTATGTTTGTTTAAATGTTTACTTTTGTCTCCTTTTTTGTACTACGAATTTTATGTGTGTGTCTTTATAAAACAAATAAATTTATTATCTATCTATCTATCTACAAAAGGGAAAGTAAATTTTATACATTTGGGTTTTTTGCACTCGACACTAAATTGTTAACAGTGAACCAATTATAAATTTGTCCAAGTGTTACGTTGTCATAATTTTGTGCATGTCTATCAACTTTAAATATAAGAGATGTGTCACCTGCAAATAATACAATCTTTGACAAATTCTCTATCATGTAGGGCAAATCGTTAATATACATTAGAAATAGACCTAATATAGAAAATTGAGGTGCACCTATTTTAACACGAGACCCTGATGACTTAGCTCCGTTTACATTTACCTTTTGAATCCTATCGTCCAAATAAGAATTTACAATTCCCAAGGCTTCCTTTTTTTGATTCCATAGTGTTTCAATTTTGACAACAAAGTTTCGTGATCTATTAATACCGTAGATATTAGTCGTTAAGCCATGTCAGAGGCCAGTGCTAAGCATTGGCAACTTGGAAACTCTGATCTAATCTAGGGTTGGGTCTGGTTTCTCTTCTGGGTTGCGGAGGTCAGATGGCAGTCGCTCTGAGTAAAAACCAGTACCCGCGTTCTATCACCTAGATTAGGTAGCCGACCCCGTGAGATACGGGATTAGGCTAGGAAGATGATGACTTGCGTATGTACGTGTGCGGCATCCCATTTGAGGAGTACCCAGCGGGAAGCGGGAGCAGCGGCTGAGACTGCCGCTGGTCTTAAACGTGTCAAGTACGCCAACCTGGAATCTGCGTACGATTTCGTCCCAGTGGCTTTGGAGAATGCGGGTACATGGGGCTCCGATGCGAAGGTGCTTGTGGGCAGCGTGGGCTAGCCGACATTCCTTGATTTTTATTGCAATCAGATGACGACTCCATTGTTTTGTTTTCCGAACATTGTTCCAACGAGTGTTTCCTATAATATAACACATACATATTTAAACTAATATTTAACTTTATACACTTATCAGAAGATATTGTAACTGTAGGATAATATTAGAAAAAATAGTTTTTTTTTCTTTTTTTTAGGTTTGTATTTTTTTATTACAAAAATAAATAATGTAAACTTACCTTTCTTTGGTCATACTTACACACTTTTCTAAAAAACTAGCTCTTCTAACATCAAATAAAACCGCCGAATAAATTTGTGCAATGACAATGCGGTCCGGAAGCCGACTAGCACAGACCCGTCGCTGACAGTGGTCAAGAGGGGACTGAGCGTCTCAGCGGGACGAGGATTGCATACGCGCGATAGCTTATAACTAAAGGACGTAAACGACAAAATGCTTTTTGTTAGTTTATTTACTTAGAAAAGATAACTTGAGAAATTCCGCCTACAATTTTAAATAGTATGTATAGACTTACCTACAGAGAGAGTTAAGGGGATATCAGGTGCACGCCAGCGCCCTCATCAATTAAAAAAACATTACTCACTGAAAACTCAATTAATTGAAAATCCGGTAGATCAGATAGACGTATAGGTACTGACATATATTTTAAGCATTATAAATTAATGATTCAGTGTTCACTGCAATTATAGATAACAAAAATGCTAAAAGTGGCCGCAATTTTTCTATCTGTTACTATAACAAACTATAAGTGGCAACTTTATGAGGTCCTAAATGACCTTCATTGCTTTAACCTCAATCTGATCTACCGGATTTTCGATTGACTGTGCTTTCAGTGAATTATGATTTTTTGCTTAAATCGGTCCCGTTTACCCATAAGATGGGAATCTCTTTTTGACTCTTTTCAAAAAGAGGTATGTTTGACATTATTTTCTCTGTTACAAAAGTTAACTAATCATATATTCACAACTAACAAAATAAGGTTTTGATCATGAACTATCAGGTAACTAAATTATATTTTCATTCGTTTCGTAATTACTGAAATAAATTGACATCACTGACACTGAGCATATAACCACTACGTTTATCACTGATGCCAAAATTACCAATGCCTCCATACATACATACATACATATAATCACGCCTTTATCCCTAATGGGGTAGGCAGAGCGTAAACGACCTAAACAAAGGTCGTTCCGCCACGTCTGACAAAGTTTTGAGGGTTATTCAAGATGGATTTGTACGTATATTGCTGTAGTGACAGGTTGTCAGCCCATCGCCTAAATTGCAATATACTGAAACCCTCAGATCCCTTAGCTGGTTTTTACAGCATGCCCGGGAGGAAATACAGCTGGCACATTCTATGTTTTTCTCTCGCTTCCAGTCCAGCGTGGAAGATACCAATGCCTCCTCTTAACTTTTTTTGATAGCAGGTACAGTGCGTATATTAATTGTGTTACCCTTTTACACATAAAGTCTATATGGCTTTGCCATTTCATGTTTTTATCAATATGAAGACCCAAAAATTTTGTTGATAAAGTTTCTCCAATTGCTGTTCCATCAATTACAATATTCGTTTGGATAATATTATTGTTCTAAAAATTCATTTTTTTTGTCTTATCTAAATTCACAATTAAATTATTACATTTTAACCAATTAATTATAGATGTCAAACTAATACATATGTCATTTTCATTTTTATATAATACTGTACAATCATCAGCAAATAATAACATTGAATTATTTGTTGATTTAATAATATCATTTATATAGATTATAAAAAGTAGAGGTCCAAGCACGCTACCTTGCGGGACCCCTTGTGTGCCAGCTTTTAATGTAGAAGAGTACTCTATATCGGTTTTAGTTTTTGTACAAATTTTATTAATTATAACTTTGAAATCTGTCACTTAAATAAGATTTTAACAGATTTAGAGCATTTCCCCTTACACCATACTCTTCTAATTTATAAAGTAATATATTATGCTCTACGTAATCAAAAGCTTTAGACATATCCATGAAAAGAGCTGATATAAACTGTTTTTTATCTAGCCTTGACTGCACAATATCTATGAACTGGTATATGGCCATATCTATAGTCCTATTTTTACGAAAACCGTACTGTTCTTTTACTAATATTATGTTGTTTGCTTCGAAGTAGTTGTATAGGCGTATAAATATCACCTTTTCGAATAGTTTTGAAAGTGCAGGAATTAATGCCACTGGTCTGTAGTTTTTCATTTTGTCCTTTTCATTTTTCTTGTAGAGAGGTTTCACTACGGTTATTTTTAATTCACTTAATTTTAATGCCTTGCTCAATACAAAGGTTAATAATGTGGCTAAGGATTGGTGCTATGCTAAAACTAACAGCTTTTAATACTTTTGTACTTATATGGCCATATCCAGTACTTCCAGTGTTCCTCAAATTTCCTATTATATTACATACTTCTTTATATATTCCGTTGGTCTCATAAAGAAGGAATTTGAAGAGTTGTATTTACAAGTTTTTTTTATATTCCATACAACTCTTGCTCTTCACTGTCGCCAATTCTGTGTAATATTTATTAAAAGACTCTGCTATTACTTGGGGACTGTCTATCTTTATATCATTGGCTAATATATGTTTAATTCCTTCCCTAGGAAACTTCTGTCCCTTATTATTTATGACGCTCCAAGTGGCCTTTGACTTGTGGAATTCTCTATAAAATAATTATTTTGTGAGGTTTGTTAAGCCTGGTAGAGTACGATTTGAAACTTTTTTTATCCTGTGCGTTTTTTGTTAACCTATATCTCCACAACAGCGCTCGCGTACGTTTACTACATAATTTTATACCTCGTGATATCCATTTTGGCCTTTTTTTGCCCTGCTTTAGGTTATTTTTTACTTTTATAACAGGAAAGCATAGATTATAAAAAAGGACGTACAAATCATAGAATGTAGCAAATGCCACGTTCGCTGCTGTTGCTGCAAAAACATCATTAAACAACAGATTTCCCATACACTCTTCAATTTTTTGTATATTGTAATGACAAAAATCTCTTTTAAAAGAATACCAATCATCGAATCGGCAACTCTTTTTTACGGGTACATTTAATATTTGCGCTCGATGGTCCGATAATCCTAACTCTATTACTTCACCTTTAGCTCCACGAATATTGTGTATGAAGTTGTCAAGGCAAGTTCCACTTTTTGGCCGTGTAACCTCTCTTATTTCTAAGCGCATATTAAAGTCTGATACGATTTGTTCTAGCTCTTTTGAGTGTATATTTTGATCTAAAATATTTATGTTAATGTCACCGCAAATGATTACTTTTTTATTTGTATACATAGTCAATAATTCAATTAAACAGTTAAAAAAATATATTTAAATAGTAGGTTTTGTTATTAGGTGCTCTATAAATTGATATAATCACGATTTTTTTATCAGCTAGCTCTAACCCACATCATTCTAATATGGTAGGCTTGCTTAATTTTTGGACATCGTGCAGAGTTTTAAATTGTAAGCATCTTTTTACCAATATGCACGACCCTCCTCTCCTAGTATTTCGAATGGAGCACGCAGCTAATTCATAGTTAGGTATTTTAAGGAATTCAATATCTTCTGTGGTCATATTGTGTTCTGAGACATACATACATACATACATAAAATCACGCCTTTATCCCTTACGGGGTAGGCAGAGCGTAAAACGCCTCCTAAAAGGCGCTTTCGCCACGTCTGACATAAATTGGGGGCAATTTTAGATTGTAATGTGTATTGCTGTAGTGACAGGTTGTCAGTCCATCGCCTAAATTACAATACACTGTAACCCTCGAATCCCTTTTGCTGACTTATACAGCATGCCCGGGAGGAAGGGCAACTGGAACATTCTATGTTTTTCTTTCTCTCCCAGTCCAGTATGGAAGTTAGTAGTTCTGAGACACATAACATCAATTGATTTACCAACATCCAACAAGTCATCAATAGAAATGGTAAAAGTATCAGATTTAGTTATTAGACCATCTATATTCTGGTGTAAAATATTAATACTGTTATACACGAAAAAAATCTTCATCCAGTGTGTTGCCTTGTTCAATGTTAGAACTTCACCCTTCCCCAAACTCTCGTAATTTTCACAGTTTACAGGGCTAGTCTGTGTTCCTTGATTGCAAAATAGAGTTCGGAGGCGAATTTAGTTCAATGGTGGCAACGTGGTTAGTGCCATTAGTTTTGTTTACATGCAGTTCATATGTCTTACGTTTAATACTGTAGTCAATTCTTAATATTTCGCGCAAAATGTAAATACATAAGGAATTACAAAATTCTCTATTTTAGGGTAAAGACTGAGAGTAGTTCATATCTACAAACGTTAAATGGTTGTTTCGAGCATAATTGTTTTATTTCATAGTTAAGTTGAGTTTCTTTAAGGTATTGAATATATAGCACTTCACATAATAGGATATTCGTTTTTTTATTGATATTGATCCAATATTCGAGTTCCTGTTGCACCGAACTAGCGCTGTCGTCGTTTGTGCAACCTAAGAATATAGCATAATCATTACATGACAGTTTCTTCATTTCAATGTTACACCCCTGTAGAACATCTTTTGTTTTTGCTCCAGATTTCCAGTAGCAAATCACGTCGAAGTTCGAACCTAGCAGGTGTTGTAAAGCATTTCGTACCCATCTGCCTTGCTGATCTGCAAAGATCACTACTTTGTTGCGTTCAGTTTTATTTGTTGCTAATTTGTTTAGGTGTGTTTTAGGTTCTGGCTTGCATTTTGTCTCTTCTTCGTCTTGTTCATGAATCAACACGGTCTGGTCTTGAAGTAGATAACTATTCTCGACACTAAATGTTTTGTGTGATTGAGTAGGTGATTGGTCTTTTGGGTCATTGACAGTCACGTTTAATTGTGTCTCACTTATTGTATTTCCGTTTGTCAAGATACTTATCTTTTTTATAATTACATCATCATCCCTTTTTAAAACTTCAATTCGTTTTACTAGTTTTAGAATGCTTTGTCTCTGCTTTTTTAACGTCTTTCTGCATTGCTTTGGTAAGTTAGTGTTATGAATAGGAGCCTTGTAATTATTTGGTTTATCGGTTTGTGTTGACTGGCATCGTAGTGGTATGTATGATTTTTTTTGTACATAGTTATCTTTTTCTTTAGTTATCTTACTTATTTGGTTCTGTTTTGGTGATTCTAAATTATCTTTATTGACTAGGTCCGTGGAATATTGACGGAATCTGTTAGGTGTATCTTTTGACGGAGTATCCAAACAAATTCTTTTCAAGCTATTATTAATTCTTTCATGGCTACATAATTGCCGTTTAAAATCTGCTATTTCCAGTAATGACTCATTTAGTAGCGAGTCTGAGGCCTTAAGTTTAGCCTTCAAATTGAGTACCTACTTCATCTTTCAGCAGAATAACTTGTGCTTCGTTTGAATACAAGTCTAAATTTGGTAATGGTTCTAGCTTTTCTTGTCCATCAGGCAGAAAAGAGTCGTCACAACTTTTTATTACCTTTCTTCTATTTGTAACATTTATTTTTGGTGTATTCATCTTAGTATAAAACGTATAGACAGCCCTTTATAACTCCTCTAATTGTTACAATAGTATATATCGTTTGAAAACAATTGCTGTGGTCAGATTTATAGGCGCTTGTAACACATGAGGGAAAATTTGCTCTATGATAATTACCAGGCACTTTTATTCCCGGACGTTTTGCTCGAGTTGTTGGTGGGTACAAAGGTCAGTTCTTTGTTCATCGATCAAAACAAAACGTTACTAAATTTTTTTTTTTTAAAAACTTGTGCACTGGAAAGTTATTGTTTTATTTAAAATGCAATTTTATTATTACTCACGGCGTTATGTTTTTATAGTATTCGTCTGTTGTAAACACAGTATTGTTGCTAATAGTCTCTGAATATAAAACACAAAGTTTAAGCTCGATATACGTATGTTAAAGTCACAAACACTTTCACATGTTAACTACGTCACTATTTACTGTATTTTCATATCTAGAGTCTATATATTTCACTTTAAGTATTTTTAGTAAATTTTTAGTACGTAGATGACTTGTTAACGCCTTAGCGCCTGACGAATTTTATATTGTGTTGTTAATAAGATTATATTGTGTTGTTAAATATGGGTGTACATTTAAATGCCTGAAATCAATGATTATTTATTTTATTTTCTCATAAGACCTGTCTGTTGTCATGAATGGATCAGAGTGTTGGGCGATGAATGTGATGTTTGAAAGAAAGCTTTATGCGGCCGAGATGCGAATGCTGAGATGGAAGTGTGGAGTAACAAGAATGGACAAGATAAGGAATGAGTACACAAGAGGAAACTTGAAAGTTGCGCCCATAACAGAAAAGATGAGAGGAAATGGGCTTGCGTGGTATGGACATGTAATGCGGAAGGATGAAAGTTATGTAGGTAAAAGGGTATTGAAATTGAATGTGGAGGATGACCAAAGAAAATATGAATGGACTGTGTGAAAGATGATATGTTGAAAACAGTTGTAAGTGTCGAACTGACGGCTGACTGGGATGAATGGTAGAAGAAAACATACTGCGCCGACCACAAGTAATGAGAAAAGGGCAAGGAAATGGTGATGGTCCAGTAGTTTTTGAGTTTATTCGTAAAAACATACATACACACACACACACACACACACACACACAAATACAAATCTATCCTCTTTATAATATTAGTTTAGATAAGATTAAATTAGAACAGACACTGGTGACAAGCCCTGTGGTTGCGAGTTTTGTGGAAAACGAAGAATAGTAATTTAACAATTAATATTAGAATACATAACTGTCGTAGATATAAGTCGTGAAGCTATATCAGACGCCATCGCTGAACATTGGCGGCTTGAAAACTTGTAACAGCAGGGTTGGCCACTAACCTGGTAAAAGCTTAATCTGGGATTGGATCTGGTTTCTCCTTTGGCTTGCGCATGTCAGATGGCAGTCCCTCTGAGTAAAACCAGTATTCTCGTTCAATCACCTACATTAGGTAGCCGACCCTGTGAAATACGGGAACAGATGAAGAATGATATGTTTAATATTCACAACGGTGAAAGTGAAAAGACCTGTGTTTGTAATTAGAATACACACATGTGAAAGGCCTTTTTTTGTAAGTTTTGTGACGAAAAGTTCACGTTTAAAAGTAATTTAACAAGTCATATTAGAATTAAACTCTGGTACAAAGATCTTTTTCAAATTATGCGATTAGAAATCTTGTATTTAATATGCATACATATACATATAATCACGCCTTTATCCCTAATGGGGTAGGCAGAGCGCATGCGACCTAAATAAAGGTCATTCCGCCACGTCTGACAAAGATTTGAGGGTTATTTGAGATAGATTTGTAGGTATATTGCTGTAGTGACAGGTTGTCAGCCCATCACCTAAATCACAAAATACCGAAATCCTCGGATCCCTTAGCTGGTTTTTACAGCATGCTTGGGAGGAAATGCAGCTGGCACATTCTATGTTTTTCTCTTGCTCCCAGGCCGGCATGGAAAAATATATTTATATTTAATATGATTTTAATTTAATTCAATGCCATAGCTTAGATTAGTTAGGGGTTGTTTTAGTAATAATATAAGAATATATGTAATAAATTATTATTAAAATTCTACTCAAAAACTAGTTTTGGGTTCCAGTTATCATTTGTACGGGGAGATTACAAAATGTGGATTGCATTTTTTCTTAGATAATCTTTGTTTCTTGTATATAATATCTGGTTGGTATAAACTGTAAAATAATTATGAATTTAGTTTCTTTTATTGATTTAAGCATTTATCTATATAATACGCTACCTTTCTACCCCCAGTTACACTTACGGTAAAATGTAGCGTAAGTATGTTTTATTTCAGGACCGAACACGAGTGATTGTGTGCTAAGTTTTATACCAAACCTTCCAGAATGATTGAGTAACAACTAGCAAGCATCCGAACTTATTTTCTAGTGGAATTAACGCTCTCTGGCGCATGCTGATATTTAAATATTCCGTTGCATTAACCCTTAACGCTAGACAATACCAATGATAAACGGGACAGACATTCCTGGTAAAAGGCCTAATATGATCAGGATTTTGGGCCTGGTTTCCTTTCTATTGCCAGGCTTTTATAAAAACTAACTGAGTAAAATTCTTGTTCAATCCTCTAGACTAGATTATGTAACCAACACTGTGAAATTAGGAAGGCTAAGGAGATGATGATCCACAGGCATGTATGTGATACTGTTACTCAGGTTTTGCCGATAGGAAATAGATCCTACAGATGTAAATACGGAGATTATGTAGATGATGTTTCTCCCCAGGCATACTGTATTAATCCATAGAGAGAGAAGAGGGTATCATATCAATCGACCATTAAGAAAATGTTATCGTTGGAAGCAAACTGTTAGATAATAAAATGTATTCCTTGCACATTTATAACAAAAATAAATAAAATATTCAGTAGTATCTTTTTTTTCTGAACTAGACGCATCGACGACAGAACAGCCTACAGTGCGGATAAATATAACTTCAGAAACAGACTTATCGAGGTCCTTCAACGATGCAGACACAGGTGCTAGCAACAATATTTTAAGTAATAATGTAAAAACAAGTAAACAATATCTAATTGAAAATATGCTCAATAGAAATGCAGACGTTTCTACAAAACAGTCTCATGATTCTAACAAAATAGCAAACTACGAGTATGAACAGCATTTGTTAAAAGCGCATATGGTTGTAAAAAAATAGATATTGGACACATGTTCATATATTGCTACTTCAAAACGTGACCTAAGTTATCATATTAAAATTCATACTGATGCAAACTGTGAAAAGCACTGTTTGTAAAATATGCGTCAAAAAGTTCATTGTAAAAGGCGAATTAACAAGCCATATTCAAACACACACAAGTGAAATGCCTTATATAAATGAGATATGCCACAAAAAGCTCACGCAATCATGTAATTTAACTAGGCTATTTAACAAGGCATATCAGAATACACACCAGTGTAAAGCCTTATGCTTGTGATGTATGTTGCAAAAAAATCATTCGGAAAGACAAATTAACAAGGCATATGAACACACACAGGAAATAAACCATTGGATTGCAAGTTTTGTGACAAAAAATTAGAATAGAAATAGAAAAGAAAACATTTATTATTCATGACGTCACAATAAAAGGACCCACTCAGCTTATGCCACGATCTTGTGAGACCGCGACGCTGGTATTCTGTGAGCCCTTTTAAAGAGAAATGAAGCTATATATAAATAAAGTCAGGTTCAATTTAAAAACTATAAAATAAACTATAATATATATGAAATAATAATAAAAATAGTAAATTTAAAAAATATATATTAATAATAATATCAGTAAATGTCAAAAAAATAGGAAGACTTAGTGAAGTAAATAAAATAATTTCAATAAAATAATCGCAGTAGTCTGAAATTATTTGTCATTTGTCTGTGGTCGGCGCGGCGAACCGTCGGAACATTCGAAAGACGTTTTGCTCGTTCGAAAAATAACGACATTTACGATCAGTGTCTTTGGTTGAGCATAATTTGTAAAGAAAAGACATATAAAATAAACATTATTAAGGATAATTTAAATGATTGTGTGATGTGTGATCATCGGGACATCAATCCTATTATTCGAAGGTACCCATGCCAACAAACAAGAGTGTCTGAAACGGTGATTTGGTAAGTATTTTTTAATTTTATTTGTAATATAATATAAAAATCAAAAATAAATTTAATTTAATTAGTCATATTAGAATACACACAGGTGAAAAGCCTTTTGTTTGTAAAATATGCAGATCACACATCATATTAAAACGCACACCGGTGAAAAGCCATTTCTTTGTGAGTTTTGTAATAAGAAGTTCACGCGGAAAAGTTATCTAATAAATCGTAATAGAATACACATAATGTAAAAAGCCCTTTGTTTGTAAGTTTTTAAATTTTGTGACAAAAAGTACGCGCAGAAAAGTAATTTAATATGTCGTATTAGAATACACACGGGTGAAAAGCCGTATGTTTGTGAGTATTGTGACAAGAAGTTTTCACTTATTATGAGTCTAAAGTATCATAAAAGAACACACACAGGTGAGCTTCATATTTGTAAGATATGTTACAAAAACTTCACGGAAAAGTCGAATTGTGATGTGGATTTAATTCTATGATTTAATCGGTTGATTGAGTATGTTAACCAAGAACATTGTAGATGTGTTAATAGACTCAACTAACAACTCCGGTTGCATGCAATAAATTGTGTGGTGTAGATAACAACAACGAAACGCAACTGTTAAAATAGTACTCTTTTATTTAGACAAAAACGATGGTTGCCATGCCAATAATTTGAAAAAAAAACTGCTTGTTTGTTGTTATTAGTTTTTAATTATATTGCAACCAGTTTGCAATCCATTTCACGATTAAACCAAGCTAAAAACAAAAATCTCGCATAACATATAGCGAAGACATGTCTTCGAGACCTCTCGATGTGTCGGTCAAAATCGTAAGTATATCTTCAAATTCATAACCTCTGCCCTTTTACATCAATTTACAACATAAATATTAGGTACTGTTACTTCTCTTTCTGGACATTTTATCATAACATAAAAGCCATTCACAGGACCTGAGGGAATGCCGGTGTATTTCATTTAGAACAGAACAGGAAATTTCTTCTCGTCAAACATTGTGTCAAATTAAACAAATCAACCTACATACATACATACATATCGCACCTTTAGAAATAAAGTGACTGAACTCAAAAAATGGGGATTTGGACTTTCTGCAATAAAACGATGTTTGAAAGCATAACCTTAGAACTCTATACACTTGGGTATTTTTTTCTCAGTAAAAGTGTGATAGATAATGTTCTAAAAAATATTTCAAGTTTTTAGGGTTGTAAGTTATAATTTTAAAGGTCGGTTTATTGCAGAAACTCGAAATCCCAATTTTTTGAGTTAAGTCACTTTATTTGTAAAGGTGCGATATAATCACGCCTTTATCCCTAATGTGGTAGGCAGAGCGTTAACGACCTAAACAAAGGTTGATCCGCCACGTCTAACAAAGTTTTGAGGGTTATTTAAGATAGATTAGTAGGTATATTGCTGAAGTGACAGGTTGTCAGCCCATCGACTATATACTGAAATCCTCGAATCCCTTATCTGATTTTTACAGCATGTTCGGGAGGATATGCAGCTGGCACATTCTATGTTTTTCTCTCGCTCCCAGGCCAGCATATCTTAACCTTGGGTGAAAAAACATCTAAATTTAAACAAATCTTAATCTTGGGTGAACAAAACGTCTAGCAGTCTCATTCTGGTGCCTGTAGTACTCCGCCACAGCTGGTCTTTTGTGATTCCGAATAAAATAAAAACTTCCATCATCATCTCCTTAGCCTTATCCCGTATCTCACGGGGTCGGCTTCCTAATCTAGGGGATTGAACGAGGGTACTGATTTTTACACAGAGCGACTGCCATCTGACCTCCGCAACCCAGAAGGGAAACCAGACCCAATCCTAGATTAGGTCAGAGTTTTCAAGCCGCCAATGCTTAGCACTGGCCTCTGATATGGCTTAACAACTAATATCTACGGTATTAAACGATATTAACCGGGACCACCGGCTTAACGTGCCTTCCGAAGCACGGAAAAAGCGCCGAATAAACGTACATATAAAATTCGAAAACCGAAAAACACATTGGTACGTGGTGGGATTTGAACCACGACCTCCCGCTCAGGAGGCAGCGGCCTTATCCACTACACCATCGGGCTCTCAAAATAAAAACTTCCATCGGGTTATAATTTAGGATTTTGTTAATGATACATACAATACAATACAAGATACTTTTTTGCACAAAGAAACACAAATACATACAGCAAAAAAGTTAGGAACAAAACAGTACAATATAGGCGGCCTTATTGCTATATAGGCGGCCTTATTGCTAAAGCAGCAATTTCTACCAGGCAACCTTTGGGTAGTAGGATAGTACATAGCAGATAGCAAGATAGTGCATACTAAGTTAATCTTTATGCTTAAACAATATAAATACTACTAAATTAACATACATACATAACGTCTTTGGGGGTATGTATTTGGGGGTTGTACTAGATGAACGGCTTACCTTCCGTCAACACATAGAGGTTACAGCAACTAGAACGCGAAGGTTAATACACATTTTTAAACGACTCAGATATGTAGCTAGTACGGGACTTTTAAAGACAATATATACTGTTCTGTGCGAACCTATATTAACATACTGTCTTGAAGTGTGGGGTGCAGCAGCCAAGACTCACCTGAAATGTTTGGAAAGGGCACAGAGAGCTATTCTAAAGGTCATGCTAAAAAATCCCTATAGATATCCCACACATCTACTTTATAGCGAAGCACAAGTATTGACAGTCAGACAGCTGTTTACACTAAGAGCAGTTACAAGTACACACAGAGCAGTCTTGAACGTGGACAGTTATAACGATCTGATAAAAAAAAGAGTTTTTAAAATACCGTTGCAGCCAGCAAAAACTACTTTTGCTACTAGATTCCCCCTTTTTATTTTCCCGTCTGTCTATAACAAATTGATGAAGAAACATGACATGAGAAATTTATCAGTCCATGAAATAAGAAATAAAGTAAAAGAACTGCTTCTTAAAATGACTTACGATGAAACAGAGAAATTACTTATGCAAATCACTTAGATAAATAAATGAATATATAAATATATATGCTAAAAACAACACAAAACATAACACAACACACACACACATACACACACACACGCATACACACCCACACACACACACACAACATAATTCACTTAAACAACAACAAACCAAATTCATATTATTATTATTATTATTTTTTATCCTTCAGTTATTTTTAATTCATATTCGAGATGATGCATGTTATATTTCTCTTATTATTCATAATTTAAAAATTCTTGTTTATGTAATAGATACGTCCTATTTCTGTCAATTCTAATTTGTAAAGAGACCACGACACAGGCTTGGCCTAGTGTGGTTTTCTTGGTTGAAATCTGTTTTTGTATATCGGACTAAGATAATAAACAATTTTGTATTTTGTATTGTATTGTATTGTCTCGCCTTTTTCCGGGAGGGGTTGGCAGAGATGATACACTACTAAAAAATCGTCTAAAATTCCTTTTATAATCAGTCAGACATGGATAGAACAGTGTGAAGTTATTGGAATTATTTATATTACAGGAGAGTATAGAAACCATTCACAATGGAAGCACCGAGTCAGAAACAATAATTAAACCTGAAGTCAGGACGGAGGAAGTATCTACAGTGGGCTCAAGCCGGTTGCAAGTCAAGTTGACTCGTCTCCCCGCATTTTTAATGAACCTCTACAAGCCACCATCTGATGCAGAAGCGGGTAATTTATAATTTTTGTTTTTTTTTTTTTCCTCAAAATTTTTAACGAGGCTTCAGTCATCTGGTGACTATGCCAGCCTCATGGTATCTTTCATATAATTAAAAAACATGTATTTAACCAGATAGAGTCAGAAAACGGTACAACGCAACCGCTCTGCTGGATAGCGGGTCTGCCAACCAACAATTTAGCTGACCATTATTACCATTTTCTGAACCCATAAATCTAGCCCTCAGATCTGCGTTCCGGGAACACTCCAGCATTATATGATTTAGATCATCAATCTTGTTACATGTCAAACAAAGGGGAGACTATTTATAATTTTTAATGTACTACTGTAATTCTTTCATGCTGGTCTGGGAGCGACAGAAAAACATAGAATGTGCCAGCTGTATTTCCTCCCGGGCATGCTGTAAAAACCAGCTAAGGGATCCGAGGGTTTCAGTATTTTGTAATTTAGGCGATGGGCTGACAACCTGTCACTACAGCAATATACGTACAAATCCATCTTAAATAACCCTCAAAACTTTGTCAGACGTAGCGGAACAACCTTTGTTTGGGTCGTTTACGTTCTGCCTACCCCATTAGGGATAAAGGCGTGATTATATGTATGTATGTATGTATGTATGTAATGGCCTGGATGTGATGAAATATGCCTATGATTGACTGGTACTCAGACCTTAACTGCCTCCGCGGTCTAGTGGCTAGTGCCATGGACTCCTGATCTGGAGGTCCTGGGTTCGATTCCCAGGGGGGAAACACAAAGTTGATATTTGAGAATTTATCACTTTGTGAATTTTTCCAAAGTTTGGTTACGACATTGCAGGCTGAATCACCTGATTGTCCGAAAAAGAAAAAGATTTGGTGCACGAATCGGAGGGCACGTTAAGCCTTCAGTCTCGGTCGCTGTCTTTGATAGTGGTTGTTACTCAAACCATGTCTGATAGTTGTGCTACTAGGCAGTTTAAAAACTCTGGCACCACGGTTCATTGGGTCCATAGACTCGATACCCACTCGACAGAAGAAGAAGACTCAGACCTTTAGTATTTTTATTTACATACATACATATAATCACGCCTTTATCGCTAATGGGGTAGGCAGAGCGTAAACGACCTAAATAAAGGTTCGTACGTTCCGCTACTTCTGACAAAGTCTTGAGGGTTATTTAAGATAGATTTGTAGGTATATTCCTTTAGTGACAGGTTGTCAGCCCATCGCCTAAATTACAATATACTGAAACCCTCGGATCCCTTAGCTGGTTTTTACAGCATGCCCGGGAGGAAATGCAGCTGGCACATTTTACGTTTTTCTTTCGCTCCCAGGCCAGCATGGAATTTTTTTATTTACCTTCAAGTATTTCACAGAATCATCTCAGCAAAGTGAAGAGAGTGACGGCTCTGTGTCGGAGGAATGGAGTGATCCGGAGCCTGTTCTCAAGTCCAGGATCAGGCTGGCTGTTTCCCGTCTGCTCGCTTCTGCCAAATCTGAACCTGTTGTGGCGGCTGATGAAAATGGCGATTTACATGAAAAACTAGGTAAACCAGAGTATTATTTGTTATTAATATTACAAAATAGGGTAATTGTGATTTTAAAATTTACTGTGAATTCACAATTTCTATAGTTTTTAAAACAGTGATTTTTTAAAAGTCACTGTTTGAATACTGTAGTTACATTGTTATTGGCAGGTTCTATTATTGAAATTATCTTGCACTTGCGTTTGCATTTTAAGCACCAGCTTACTGAGTTTTCCTGTGGGAATCAGGTATTTTATTTATATGTATTTTTTTTAATTTATAACAATAGTAACTGCACTATCCCGCATAATATTAGAAAACTACTTCTTTACCCAAAGGTTGCCTGGCAGAAATTGCTACCCTCGAAATAAGGCCGCCTAATTGTACTCTGTTTGTTTTGTAATGTTTGTTCCTGTACAATGTGTTGTTTATGTGCAATAAAGAATATTTGTATTGTATTGTATTTTCCAGTAAAAAAAATAGCTTATTTAGCTCAGCATTCTAATAGTAAAAAAAGAAGAAAAGGGATTTTTTTGTCAATACAGTATATTTGTTGATTGTCTCTAGATACAGACTTGGGACTTCATACAGAGCTGGATTTGAAATTTGAATTAAAAGAAGAGTTGAAGGAGGAACCCCAAGACTACAGCGGGGGCTGTGATGATGCAGGTGGTGATAACGGTATGTATAGCGATACTGGCCTCGATTCATAAGCAAACACAACCTAGCTAAAATAACACCATACATGTCATTTTCTATCACAAGGCAATATAATAGAATGGGATGGCTGTAAACACGAACTTTATTTTGATGCTGTTTTAGAATTTGGTATTAAAGGAAACTGCACAAATTGTTCGAAAATCCTTGGTCGTAGATTTAGCTCAAATTTTAGTAACTTTTTGCCTATATCATGTTGATGAAAAGTGTGAAATTGCATGCCCGAATAATGACCAGTTATTGAGATATAGTTGGTTGTATGTTGAATCAAAATCGGGTAGTTTAATGTTTTAAGCTAAAACTTAAACATAGGAGCTGTAATATACTCCTTGCTAAAAAGTCGAAGAGTACTAATCAATACTTTGACATAACTGTTAGGATCAAAAACCAAACACTAGACTATATATTTGAAAACGAAACAAAAAGGTAGATTTATTGATTGTAAGGACCATTGATAAATTGAATTTTATTATCTCGACAACGATTTACGTGGTGAATGGCCTTCTTGCGGGGTGGACCACTGCGGAGATCATGCTTAACAGCTGCTCCTAAAAAGTTGGATTCCGTTAAAATCTAAACAAGCTAAGCTCACAAGAGCGAAGCACTTGTAAACCAACTGTAATGCGGACACATCCGCATCTGATGAGTCGAAATGAAGAAGGCAGTGGTCAACAAACGACGAACCGATGCGTTTTGTTTTCCCCTTACAGCCATCACAAAGGCCAAAGTGCGAAAGTGCCAAAGTGCCTTTACACTAACCATTGATAAGTTTAGACGAGATTTTCATTTGACAGCTGTCAAACTGAAAATAAAGATATTTTCCAAACTTATCAATTCAACCTGCACGCGAGTCATCATATCGTCGGCTACCTAATCTAGGGGATTGAACGAGGGTACTGGTTTTACACAGAGCGACTGCCATCTGACCTCCGCAACCCAGAAGGGAAACCAGACCCAATCCTAGATTAGGTCAGAGTTTTCAAGCCGCCAATGCTTAGAACTGGCCTCTGATATGGCTTAACGACTAATATCTACGGTATTAAACGATATTAACCGGGACCAACGGCTTAACGTGCCTTCCGAAGCACGGAAAAAGCGCCGAACAAACGTACATATGAAATTCGAAAACCGAAAAACACATTGGTACGTGGTGGGATTCGAACCACGACCTCCCGCTCAGGAGGCAGCTATCCACTACACCATCGGGCTCTCCAACCTGCACGCGAGTATAGTATAGTATTTAGTGTTAGGTTGCCAGCAGTTGTGTCAATTTCAATCGTTTATTGCAAGTCACAACACAAAGGATCTTAAAAATATATCTTAAAGATACATAAAACAAGTTTCAGTTTCATGTAACGCCCTGCAAGGGCACAGCAAATTAGTGAGAGAGCTAGCTACCTAGTTAAATAAGATTACAATTAAAAACTTAAAAAGATTTACAATTCACTTATTCTAATACACTAACTTAATCAGTTACCTATATTTAAACTATTTAAGAGCAGCTTCCATGCAAAAAGAGCAAAATTCTTCCATGCTGGCCTGGGAGCGAGAGATTCTTCCATGCTGGCCTGGGTGCGAGAGAAAAAACATAGAATGTGCCAGCTGCTTTTCCTCCCGGGCATGCTGTAAAAATCAGCTAGGGATCTAAGGGTTACAGTGTATTGCAATTTAGGTGATGGGCTGACAACCTGTCACTACAGCAATATACCTACAAATCCTCTTAAATAACCCTCAAAACTTTATCAGACGTTCTTTGTCTGCCTACCCCATTAGGGATAAAGGCGTGATTATATGTATGTATGGATATGACTTCAGATATTTAGTGAATAGCAATGTTTTTTTGTATATTTTTTATGTCGTTGGGTATATGATTATAAATTATTATTAGCATAGTATGTGATCCAGAAGTGACTAGCTTTCAAAGTTTTGATTAGTACTCTACTGCGATTAGCAAGAAGTAACTGCCTCCGTGGTCTAGTGGCTAGTGCCATGGACTCCCGATCCGGAGGTCCTGGGTTCGATTCCCAGGGGGGGAAACACAAAGTTGATATTTGGAAATTTATCACTTTGTGAATTTTTCCCCAGTTAGGTTAGGACATTGCAGGCTGAATCACCTGATTGTCCGAAAAGAAACAGATTTCGTGCTTCGGAGGGCACGTTAAGCCGTCGGTCCCGGTCGCTGTCTTTGATAGTGGTCGTTACTCAAACCATGTCAGAGGCCTGATAGTTGTGCTACTAGGTGGTTTAAAAACTCTGACACCAGGGTTCATCGGGTCGATAGACTCGATACCCACTCGACAGAAGAAGCAAGAAGTACACAGCTCATATGAACATATTTTACCTTAAAATAGACAACATTACTCGATTTTGATTCAAAACTCCAACGACTAATCTACAAAAACTGGTAATTATTTGGGCATTCGATTTCACACTTTTACATACATACATAACGTCACGCCTCTTACCCGGAGTGGTAAGCAGAGATCACATCCTCGCATTTCACAATTTTCACCACATATAAAGGCAATAAAGTTCTAAAATTTCTGCCAAATCGACCGATCGGGGGTTTTGGTACGTTTTGTGGAGCTTTACAGGATTCTTCCATGATAGACATGCGAAAGAAAACATAGAATGTGCCAGCTGCATTTCCTCCCGGGCATGCTGTAAAAACCAGCTAAGCGATCCGAGGGTTTCAGTATATTGCAATTCAGGTGATAGGCTGACAACCTGTCACTACAGCATTATACATACAAATCTATCTAATAACCCTCAAAACTTTGTCAGACGTGACGGAACGACCTTTGTTTAGGTCGTTTACGCTCTGCCTACCCCATTAGGGATACAGGCGTGATAGTATGTATGTATGTACACAGCTCATATGAACATATTTTACCTTAAAATAGACAACACTACTCGATTTTGATTCAAAACTCCAACGACTAATCTACAAAAACTGGTCATTATTCGGGCATTCGATTTCACACTTTTACGTACATACATAACGTCACGCCTCTTACCCGGAGTGGTAAGCAGAGATCACATCCTCGCATTTCACAATTTTCACCACATATAAAGGCAATAAAGTTCTAAAATTTCTGCCAAATCGACCGATCGGGGGTTTTGGTACGTTTTGTGGAGCTTTACAGGATTCTTCCATGATAGACATGCGAAAGAAAACATAGAATGTGCCAGCTGCATTTCCTCCCGGGCATGCTGTAAAAACCAGCTAAGCGATCCGAGGGTTTCAGTATATTGCAATTCAGGTGATAGGCTGACAACCTGTCACTACAGCATTATACATACAAATCTATCTAATAACCCTCAAAACTTTGTCAGACGTGACGGAACGACCTTTGTTTAGGTCGTTTACGCTCTGCCTACCCCATTAGGGATACAGGCGTGATAGTATGTATGTATGTACACAGCTCATATGAACATATTTTACCTTAAAATAGACAACACTACTCGATTTTGATTCAAAACTCCAACGACTAATCTACAAAAACTGGTCATTATTCGGGCATTCGATTTCACACTTTTACGTACATACATAACGTCACGCCTCTTACCCGGAGTGGTAAGCAGAGATCACATCCTCGCATTTCACAATTTTCACCACATATAAAGGCAATAAAGTTCTAAAATTTCTGCCAAATCGACCGATCGGGGGTTTTGGTACGTTTTGTGGAGCTTTACAGGATTCTTCCATGCTGGACATGCGAAAGAAAACATAGAATGTGCCAGCTGCATTTCCTCCCGGGCATGCTGTAAAAACCAGCTAAGCGATCCGAGGGTTTCAGTATATTGCAATTCAGGTGATAGGCTGACAACCTGTCACTACAGCAATATACATACAAATCTATCTAATAACCCTCAAAACTTTGTCAGACGTGACGGAACGACCTTTACGCTCTGCCTACCGTATTACGGATAAGGTTTAGATTATATACATACACATACATATAGTCACGCCTTTATCCCTAATGGGGTAGGCAGAGCGTAAACGACCTAAACAAAGGTCGTTTCGCCACGTCTGACAAAGCTTTGAGGGTTATTTCAGATAGATTTGAAGGTATATTGATAGATTATATGTACGTATATGAATCGAGTCCATTAGTAATGAAATATTTCCGTCTAGATGGTCAGCTGCCTGACGAGCCGACATTGAAGCTGAGCGGAACTCCAGAAACTCATCAAATAGTCGAACAAATCTCCGCTGACAACTCACCGAGACCCTTCAACGATGCAGACACAGGTGCTGGCTGCAATGTTTTAAAAAATAATATAAAAACAACCACACAATATGGAAATGGAAAGGTCAACTATAGAAACACAAATAAATCTGATGATAATCAAGTAATTATAAAGAAAAATGAGGATGACGAATCAAGAATAAAGTCAAATGAACATTACGCATGTACGTTATGTCAGTATTCAACCACTACAGCACGTTTGTTAAAATGTCACTTAAAAGCTCACTATTCGGTTGCAAAAAAATATATTTGTGTCATATGTTCCTATATTGCTTGTTCGAAACGCGACCTGACTTATCATATCAAAATACACACAGGTGAAAAGCCATTGGCTTGTGGAACTTGTGGCAAAACGTTTGCTAGGTATTGCAGTCTAAAGCGTCATACTAGTTTACACTCAGACGTGAAACTTCATGTTTGTAATATATGTAACAAAAAGTTCTCCCGAAAAGATGTTCTAACTGACCATATAAGACGCCATCCAGGAGAAAGTCCCTTCATTTGTAATATATGCGGCAAACAGGTTAACTGTAGAAGTAAATTGAATCATCACAAGAAAACTCACACAAATGAGGCTTATTCTTGTGAGATATGCGGTAAAGAGTTCACACACCGCACTTATTTAAATAATCATATTATTCGAATACACACAGATGAAAAGCCCCATGCTTGTACCACGTGTGACAAAAAGTTTTCAAATCATGGCAGTTTAATGTCTCACACAAAAATACACACAGCTGAAAAGGTGTATGCTTGCGAGACTTGTGACAAAAAATTCTTGTGGAGACGTGATTTAAATATTCACGTTAGAATACACACAGGTGAAAAGCGGTATGCTTGTGACTTTTGTGATAAAAAGTTTACAGTCAAAAGTGTTTTAATAAATCATATTAGAATACACACAAGTGAAAAGCCTTATGCTTGTAAAATATGCCATAAACAGTTCGCACAACGCTCTGTTTTAATATGTCACAACAGAACACACACCAGTGTAAAACGTTATGCTTGTGAGCTATGTAACAAGCAATTCGCGCATAAATATGATTTGACTGAACATATAAGAGTGCACACTGGTGAAAAACCTCATATTTGTAAAATATGCGATCAAAGTTTTGCACGACACTTTAGCTTAGTGTGTCACACTAGGAAACATACAGGTGAGCTTTATGTTTGTGAGTTTTGTAATAAAAAGTATACGCAAAAATGTAATTTAACTGAGCATATCAGAAATCACACAGGCGAGAAGCCCTTTGCTTGTAAAATTTGCGATATGAAATATGCACACGGTAGTAGTTTAGCGTATCATACTCGAAAGGTGCACACGTAATAAAATTACTTAACTTCCATGCTGGACTGGGAGCGAGAGAAAAACATAGAATGTGCCAGCTGCATTTCCTCCCGGGCATGCTGTAAAAATCAGCTAAGGGATCCGAGGGTTTCATTATATTGCAATTTCGGCGATGGGCTGACAACCTGTCACTACAGCAATATACCTACAAAATATGTCTTAAATAACCCTCAAAACTTTGTCAGATGTGGCTGGACGACCTTTGTTTTGGTCGTTTAC
Source organism: Scrobipalpa costella (assembly GCA_949820665.1). Classification (NCBI taxonomy): domain Eukaryota; kingdom Metazoa; phylum Arthropoda; class Insecta; order Lepidoptera; family Gelechiidae; genus Scrobipalpa; species Scrobipalpa costella. Next base: position 8,454,427 of record OX463323.1, on the reverse strand, counting down.
GCTCTGCCTACCCCATTAGGGATAAAGGCGTGACTATATGTATGTATGTATGTAATAAAATCAACGCTTATATGTAAGGTCCTGTTTCGATATCTTCATTTTCTTAATAATTCGATTTCAACTTAATAAATTTATTTTTTTCTTCCATGCTGGACTGGGAGAGATAGAAAAACATAGAATGTTCCAGCTGCCCTTCCTCCCGGGCATGCTGTTAAAGTCAGCAAAAGGGACTCGAGGGTTACATTGTATTGTAATTTAGGCGATGGGCTGACAACCTGTCACTAAAGCAATACATATTACAATCTAAAATAGTCCCTTAATTTTTGTCAGACGTGGCGAAAGCGCCTTTTACGAGGCGTTAAACGCTCTGCCTATCCCGTAAGGAATAAAGGCGTGATTTATGTATGTATGTAACTTAATAAAAAAGAAAGAGGGGTTTATGTTTACTTGAAGGATAATTATTATGATCATATACTAGTTTGTATGAATGTTTTTTCTTAAGTGAATTGCAAGTTTACCCCTAAAACGCACTATTTTCGAAATATTAACGAAAAACCTAAAACTGGGACTGAACATACATACATACATATACGCTCTGCCTACCCCATTGGGATATAGGCGTGATTATATGTATGTATGTATGGCATTATTTGCTGCGAGGTCCAGAGGGCGGTGCAGCAGTCGGTTTGTTACACTCTTGTCACCACCCGGGGTCACGTGTAGGGTTTTTAGGGGCGTCACGTCTGACAAAGTTTTGAGGGTTATAAAAACTTTAGTATTTAGACAAAGAACAAAATACTCAAATGTTGTGGAATGTTCTTTGCCATTGTGGACTATTTGAAGCCAATTTTGTATGGGCGCTACATATGAGTACATTTCCGAACATTGCCACGGGAAAACTCATTTAGCTATTTATTTATAGATTAAATTCATAATATTTATAAATAATAATTACTTCCATGCTGGACTGGGAGCCAGAGAAAAACATTTAATGTGCCAGCTGCTTTTCGTCCCGGGTATGAAAATTACAGCGCTATTTCAAAATACATACATACATATAGTCACGCCTTTAACTCTAATGGGGTAGGCAGAGCGAAAACGACCTAAACAAAGGTCTTTCGCCACGTCTGACAAAGCGTTGAGGGTTATTTAAGATAGTTTTGAAGGTATATGTTCAGTGACAGGTTGGCAGCAAAACACCTAAAAGTCTATCTTAAATATCCCTCAAAACTTTGTCAGACGAGGCGGAGCGACTTCTGTTTAGGTCATTTACGCTCTGCTTACCCCATTAGGGATAAAAGTGTGATTTTATGTATGTATTATTCATAAATCATAACATACAAAGACAAACATTAACTTATACAAATAACAACAAAACAACAAAAAGCAACTATCAGTTTGTGTTGGTGCTGCACAATTCTATATAAACTACATACATATAATCACACCTTTATCCCTAATGGGGTAGGCAGAGCGTAAACGACTTAAATAAAGGTCGTTCCGCCACGTCTGACAAAGTTTTGAGGGTTATTCAAGATGGATTTGTGCGTATATACGCACAACAGCAATATTGCTGTAGTGACAGGTTGTCAGCCCATCGCCTAAATTGCAATATACTGAAACCCTCAGATCCCTTAGCTGGTTTTTACAGCATGCCCGGGAGGAAATGCAGCTGGCACATTCTATGTTTTTCTTTCGCTCCCAGTCCAGCATGGAAGAAAACTAATAACTTACTACTATCATTCTGCCACAAGATATGACTCCAATAGGAACTTTTTTAGATTCCCAAGTGATGAGAGGTGGTAAGTAACCTAACCTATTCTACCTATTCAGTTATAGTGAACTCCTTTATAACGTTGATTTAATCAAGAACCAGATTAATCAAGTGATGATTATGACCGGTATAACAAAAGTTGACAACCCTTATAACACGCACACAAACGCAGATCAAGTGCAACATGCCGTCGGTCTATGTGTGACCAAAATGACATTGTAGTTAGGAGTGTCCGAGCTGTGGCAGAGCGGAAAGCTAGTTATATAATAAAACAATAAATAATTGAATGCCCTTTATTAATACATAAAACGTAGGTACATAAGGTGATCAAAATGATTACATCTAATTACCTATTACATGTGAATAAATTCCATTTACTTCCCGGTGGTCACATTTATAAACTAAAAATATAACCTAAATAAATCATAATTTTTAATGGACGGATGTTATTCTACAGTACGAGTACGCTTTAAACGGACGCGGCGTAAAAAGGTACTAACGCCGCCATTTTGAGATTTGACATTGTTTTGACAGTTCTCCTCAAAGATGGTGGCTCTTTATACTACAGCGCCCCCGCACATGTTCATTGAACGTGTCGTACTGTTGTTGGTACAGCCCAGAGAGTTAGGCTTAATTATTTTTTTTCCTCACAATTTTAACGAGGCTTCAGTCAACTGGTGACTATGCCAGCCTCATAGTAGATACTATGAGGCAGTTCATATAATTAAAATACATGTATTTAACCAGATAGAGCCAGAAAACGGTACAACGCAATCGCTCTGCTTAGGCTTAATTAAAACCGAAATGATTGAATGAAACCTCCCGATTGTATAGCCTAATGGCTGCCAGCGCCGCCGCGCGGCACCGCGCGCCTCCGCAACCAGAGGACGCGCGGCGACACGAGCAGTCGCGCGTCCTTTTCAAACGCATGGTCCTACCCGCCTTGCGGCATAACGGACCGAAACACGAGAGACGCGCAAAGACGCGACACATGTATATGCAAACATATACATGCTCTCTCTACATTTTTTTCAAATGATACTAGTCTTTAAAAGTATGTAGACTAATTTTAATATTATTTAATACTGAGAGTGCTCATTCCGGTTTGAATTGGCCCTTAAGGTCGTATGTCTGTCGCAGGCCAATTGTACATATCGTTAGATACAAACGAACTCGTCCATTTACAAAGAGAAATATGGTTTATTAACAGCCGAAGGTCAATTACAAAACGCCTTACGCCGTTTATAAAACTTCGGCATTTTATAATTTGCAGCAAGACTATTAGTACTGCCAATGCTGCCAATTACAATTCGCCTAGACCTATCGTGTGACGTAGTACCAAATATAACCACGCGTAGCGCTGTTTATCAAAACAAGAAAGATGGCGGACAGATTAAGTTTATTGACAGACTACGTAGGGCTTGATCAGTCCAAATTAAGATTGAAGTTCAAGTCAATAATGATAACGCCTCACTTTTTAAATATTTTTGAGGAACTTAGCACTCACAAAGCAATTTTATGCCGTGGTTCTTAAACTACACGGCTAGATGTCGCTAACGTCGCTATGAGACGTGTACACAAAGAAAGGCTATGATAAATTCGTCACTCCCACTACCGTTTCGGTAGCTTAGTGGTAGAGCGATGGACCGGCATTCCAGAGACGCAGGTTCGAGCCGTGCCCGAAAGGAATTTATTATTTTCTTTCTTATATGTAACATGTATCATGTAACTTCCATACTGGACTGGGAGAGAAAGAAAAACATAGAATGTTCCAGTTGCCCTTCCTCCCGGGCATGCTGTATAAGTCAGCAAAAGGGATTCGAGGGTTACAGTGTATTGTAATTTAGGCGATGGGCTGACAACCTGTCACTACAGCAATACACATTACAATCTAAAATTGCCCCCAATTTATGTCAGACGTGGCGAAAGCGCCTTTTAGGAGGCGTTTTACGCTCTGCCTACCCCGTAAGGAATAAAGGCGTGATTTTATGTTTGTATGTATGTATATGTAACATTATTTTGTAGTTCTCAATTTGTCCGCTTGAACGAAAATCGGGGTCGATCTGGACAATATGCCTAGGCAGTTCATAATACGTATTCGTCTTTATAATTGGACGAGATCGTTTATAAACAAACGAATCATACAATTGGCCTGCGACATTAATAATATATTCATAATAAATTAGAGCAACACTGATAATTTAGAAAATCAGCATTGCACCCACGCGAATCCGGGGCGGGTCTCTAGTATAAAACAATACCGGGTGTAAGGGACAGCGTCCCGCAATCTGATAGGGGTTGCTCAGTCAACGAACTGAACAACCTTCACCAGGAAACTGTTTCAAAATATGAAAAAAAAATCCTTCCCCATACATGTATGACCACCTCGATCATACAGTTTGTATGGAAAAGCATTTTTTTTTATTTATTAGAAAAAAATCCTGATGATAGTTGTTCAGTTTCGTTGACTGAGCAACCCCTATCAGCTTGCGGGACGCTGTCCCTTACACCTCGTATAATTAAGTGTCAGATCGCAGATTACAAATATATTTAAATGAATAAGTAAATACAAAGGTCGAATGTGGACATTAGCCCTTTGCCTCTTGGACTGTAGAATTTAAGAAAAACATTTTCTTTATTATCACTACTCTTACACCAAGTATTATTCTAATACTTATGAAGGAGTAAGGGACAGCTTCCCGCAAACTGATAAGGGTTGATAAGTCAACGAAACTGTACAACTTTCACGAAAAAAAGTCTTTCTGGATTTTTCTATCTTTCGAGTCCTGCCAGAAACGAATTTATTTCTATTTCGAAATAATAATAAATTACTTCTAATGACTTCGAAGACACAATTGCAAAGGTGTTAATTTTTTACATTTCTTGAAAGTTGTTCAGTTTCGTTGACTGAGCGACCCGTTTGCGGGACACGGGTCGCTGTCCTTTACACCATTTTCTAATTAGATTACGATCTTAGAAATTAAAATAACTAATAGGAATACTTCACATAAAACTGGCCTGTAAAATGCTATATTTATATAATTTTCTTTAAAATTTACTGAGATCTATACATAGAGAGAAAAGAATACCAATTTGAGATCAAAATTAATGTACAATTTAGTATTAAGCATTAGTTTTAAGTTTGACATTGTGATTTTAATTTATTTTGACATTTTGTAATTGACATGTTTATAATGAGTAAAATTTTGCATATTAAACAAAGTATTTATGACAAAAAGGTATGTTACTTTATGGGCATAGTGTGAATGGCGACTCTTATATTAAGATCCTAATACCCAAAGGTTGCCTGGTAGAAATTGCTGCTTTAGCAATAAGGCCGCCTTTATTGTACTGTTTTGTTAATTAATTTTCTGCCGTATCTAATTGTGTTTCTTTGTGCAATAAACTTGTATATTTTACAAAACTATTTCGGCGCACGATTGGACCTACGCTATTCGATTCTACACGTGAATACAAATCTAAAATATACTTGTTGATATTTGTCTAAAGCGTCATTACTGAGTTTTAATACATACATACATACATCACACCTTTATCCCTTACGGGGTAGGCAGAGCGTTTAACGCCTCGTAAAAAGCGCTTTCGCCACGTCTGACAAAAATTGAGGGCAATTTTAGATTGTAATATGTATTGCTATAGTGACAGGTTGTCAGCCCATCGCCTAAATTACAATACACTGTAACCCTCGAGTCCCTTTTGCTGACTTCAACAGCATACCCGGGAGGAAGGGCAGCTGGAACATTCTATGTTTTTCTATCTCTCCCAGTCCAGCATGGAAGTGAGTTTTAATTAAAGATTAATTTTCTAAATTCCGATATCTTTGATTTAAAATATCCATAAAAAAATATAAAGGTCGCCATTCACACTATGCCAGGCTCCATAAACAACCTCATTCAATTTATACTTGCGATTGTCGGCACTTGGTGAAACTCCATATTTATAATGTTGTTATTAAAAACACTTGTACTTGTTTCACTTAATATAATTTAATCCTACCGTTTTCGCTAACTTATAGCATCATCATATGTATAAAATCCCTGATGATGCTAAAAGTTAGCGAAACCAGTAGGATTAAACTATATTATGTGAAAAGTGTTTTAATAACAACATTATTCAACCCCTTTTAGGTTTATGTTCTCGGTTTTAGCGGCAACATTCCTTAACAATTTTTTGTAGTGCTGTCACTTTCTTAACATTAACATAAGAACAGGATAGCAAATAAACACATGAATTTGTCGTTCCTAATTTGACGTAAGACGCTTTAAATAAGAACTGAGCATAGAGCAGAGTCCCTTATTTTGCGTCAAATAATCAGTCTTACGTCAGATTAGAAATGTCAAAGTCATGTGTTTATTTGCTATCCTGTTCATATATCAAAGTTAAGAAAGTGACAGCTCTACTAAGAATTAGCATTAGAATGATGTCGCGAGAATCAGAGCCGAGCAGAGGTGGTGCCAATTTTTGTAATAGTATCTCAAATACAATCATTTTTATTATTATATTACGATTTGCCACAACACTTTAACCAATAACTCACAATGATTAAATTCATATTTATCACATTTTTGGATTTTTTTACGAAGTAAGTAGTGATGGGCCGAACATGGATTTGACCGAATACGAAGATTCGGCCGAATGTTCGGTTAAAAAGTCACCCGTGCCCCGACACCTGCACGCTAGAACAGCTAGACGCTAGAACAAGAGATCTTCATCTCTGGGCAGCCACTCCAAACACAATTTGTGTGCCTTTTGAGCTGCGAAAATTTGATTCGGCGCGAAACGCAAAGAAGAAGAAGAAAGGTCACCGAATACGAATATTCGGTTCAGAAACCAGGTTTGTACAATTTTACACTGAACACAGTAATTGGCGGACAAACTCTTCCGCTGCTTATATTATTAGAAATTTAGTAAAATAAATATAAATTTTGATTATACATATTAAAATAATATTAATTCTCACATTTTTCCATTTCTTGCGTGTTAGTATACAAGGGATTAGGGATAAAGGCGTGATTATTATGTATGTATGTAGTATACACGACATAATCAAGAATTTATGTTCTGTTGATTCTAAAACAAAAACAAATAACTTTAAGGAGATATAAAGAGAGATTTTTCAGTAGAAATGTTGTTAATAATATGTTGGAAGCGGTGCTTTACCGAATATTCGGCCGAATACGAATATTCAGTAATACTGGCCGAATATGCTGAATACCAAACAGAAAACGGATGTTCGGCCCATCCCTAGTAGTAAGTCGATATTTTATTAGTTTTATTAAATAAAAATATAACAACTTTAGTATGAGTGTCACACTCGTAGATATAATACAGTATAGCACCCTGAAATATTTCTATTCCTACTTACAATATTTTTAAAATTATAATTAAAAGTTCACTTAAAATTACAAATCTTAGAATTAAAACTGGCTCAAAATTAACATTAAATTACAATGAGTGGTTTCGATTCCGGCTGACTCTTTCTATCTTCATCATATGATGATGATATGCCTTTATCCCTAATGGGGTAGGCAGAGCACAAAATACCCAAACGAGCTTTTTAAAATAATCTAAAAAAATTGTGACTACTGTATTAGTTAAACTAAATCAAGCACGATTGATATTCTAGTTTCAATTTTGACTAACTAAGTTTGTGATCGATTTTAGTTTTTAATTCAACTAAAATTAATTATTTTTTAACTACAATTATTTTTATTACGTTCAAAACTTAGTTTTAACTGTCTTGATGATTTGTAATTACTTGAAACTGAACTGAACTTTTCGTTGGGGCAGTATTAGGGATAAAGGCGTGATTTATACATACATACATATTATCACGCCTTCATTCCTAATGGGGTAGGCAGAGTGAAAACGACGTAAATAAAGGTCGTTTCGTGATTTATGTATGTATTATAAAAAACAGTCAAGATTTAATTTTTAAATGATTTTGCCTGAATCGAAACCACAATCTAATAAACATTTGAAACAAAACAAAGAATAATATTTAGATATAATGAACAATTTATTTTTCTAACTTAATCTAGTATTGCCTTAATGCCCTGTATCTTTATGCAAGCAAATTTTTTTACCCTTTCCATACACTAATTAAGAAAAACGTGGAACATTTGAGCATTACATTACAACCTATAACTAACGTCTAATAATAATAATAATAACATCTATCTATAATGCTGACAAATCACGCGACATAATCCTAATTCTAATTCTTAGCTAGCGCCGTCACTTTCTTAACTTTGACATAAGGACAGGATAACAAATAAACACATGAGTTTGACATTCCTAATCTGACGTCAAACTGCTCATTTGACGATAACAGAGCATACTCTATGCTCAGTTCTTATTTAAAGTGTCTTACGTCAAATTAGGAATGTCAAAGTCATGTGTTTATTTGTCATGCTGTTCTTATGTCAAAGTTAAGAAAGTGACAGCGCTACCTTAAAATTAGTTAAGGTGACGGCGGATAGAGGATAATTGAATACCTTATGAATTATATTAATTACTATAACTTGATTCTGTTAGACCGGTAATTCACTAAAAACGCAGTGGATCGAAAAACCGGTCTAACAGAATCAAGTCATAGTAATTAAGATAATTGAATACCTTATGAATTATATTATTTACTATAACTTGATTATGTTAGAGCGGTAATTCACTAAAAACGCAGTGAATCGAAAAACCGGTCTAACAAAATCGAGTTATAGTAATTAAGATAATTGAATACCTCATGAATTATATTAATTACTAACTTGATTCTGTTAGACCGGTTTTTCGATTCACTGCGTTTTTAGTGAATTATGTTTTTTTTTTTTACTAATGGGGGCGCCACTTGGCTAGTATCGTCACCTTAAGGAATATTGCCGCTAGAATCGAGAGCAAGTAAACAAAAATCTGAAATCTTAAATTATATTAAATATAAAAATAAATGTGTATATTACTGGCCTTAAGTTAACTAATAATGCCGCAGGTTTTTTTATAATTCTCGTTTTTCAAAGTAAGTCTGGAATTAAAATAACGGGTTCGATTCCAGACGCGACCGGCTAAAGCCATAATTAAAATAATCTGCCGCTATCAGAATAATAAATTGGGTAGGACAGGAAATTTATACTTTTACAGGTTACAAGCAAAATTTTGACACGAATTTGCACGTTTCTTCAGTATTTTATCGTTATCTATCACTATTATACATTAATTCATAAGATAGCGGATAAAAGTAATAGTTTACGCATAAATTCAGATACAATGAATCAAAAATCGGAGAGAATGGATCTCCTGTCTTTTTTTCAGTTTTTATAGTCAGAAAGTGACAGATAGATTTTAATTTGAGCTTTAGCCGATGGCATTTAGAATCGAGCCCGATGCGCACCTTAATTCGGAAAGTGACAGCTTCTCGCAAACTGATAGGGGTTGGTCAGTCAACGAAACTGAACCACTTTAACAAAGAACATCTATTAGAGAACAAAACATCAGATCAGATCCGATCAGATAGTTTGTGTGAGGAAGTCATGTATTTCATTTCCTGAAAGTTGTTCAGTTTAGATGTTAAACTGCTATTAGTTTGCGGGAAATTGTTCCTTACCACTCTCTGTATATTTGTGTGTGTGTGTGTGTGGGAGAGAGAGAGTGTTTGTGTGTGTTTTTATGCGTGTGTGTGTGATGTTCCTGTGTATATGTGTTTCATTGTGTGTACTGCTTTGTATCTCTGTGTGTATGATTATGTGCCTGATATTCTGTTGTATATGTGTGTATGTGTCTGAGTGAGTGTGTTTGTGTATGTGTGAGAGAGAGAGATTCTGTGCGAGTTCGTGTAGTTGTGTGTTTGTTTGAGTGTGCGCGTATTATTCTCACATATAGTGCGCATGTTTCCTCAAGTGCAGGCGCAGGTGGTCGGAGCGCGCGAACCTCCGCCGTCAGAGCGCGCATGCGAACGGCCGCTGTCCTGTGTGCTTGCGCGTGTTTATGTCAATGATTGCGTGCGTGTGTGACAGTTTTGTTTCTCTGTGTGTATGATTATGTGTCTGACATTCTGTTGTATGGTGTGTGTGAGTATGTGCATGTATGTGTGTGAGTGCGTGTTTCCGTGTGCGCGTATTAGGGTGTTTGTGAGTGCGTGGTTATGTGTGCGCGTATTAGTGTGTGTTTGTAAGTTCGTGGTTCTGAGTGCACGAATTAGTGTTTGTGTGTGTATTCGATATGTTTTTGAGCCCGTTAGCGGTATTCTCACACATGGTGCGCATGTTTCCTCATGTGCAAGCGCAGGTGGTCGGAGCGCGCGAACCTCCGGCGGCAGAGCGCGCATGCGAACGGCCGCTGCCCTGTGTGCTTGCGCGTGTGGCGAGTTAATTCGTCGGAGCGCGCGAATCGCCACCCGCAACCCGCCCACGCGCATCCGTACGGCTTCTCTCCTAGAAATGCAAAACAAACTTGACACCAGAAATTATACTGAAAATTTTGAAGACCTACATCAGACCTATGCATTCCAAGTCTGGAGTCCATACTTTGTCAAAGACATAGATCTACTTGAAAAGGTTCAGCGTAGTTTCACCAAAATACCCAAACAATTAAAAAAGCTAACTTATGACCAACGCCTAGAGGTAATGAAGATTACTACCTTGCAAGCAAGAAGAGAACGTGGGGATTTGATAGAGACTTTCAAAATTTTAAACGGCCACTATGACCTATCTAACTTTGATGCTTTTTTCAATCAAAACCAAAATAGCCGTTTGCGAAGGTCATAGCATAAAATTGACAACTTGTTTCTCACTCAACAACCCACACAAGCACTTTCTTTCAAATAGAGTGGTTGCTAATTGGAACAAGCTACCTCAAGATGTAGTGACAGCACAGAATACAAATGTCTTGAAGAACAAATTGGACAAATACCTACAAAACTTCAATAAGACAAGCAAATCGTGAACAATGGGATACAGACATTATCAATTGCTACAACTGCCTGCCTGATCAAATAATATAACAATAATAAACTTACTGTTTAAGGGTGCTGACAAAATATCAGTGTTACTTGTTATAAATATAACTTGTACGAATGCTGAGTCAGCTCCATTTCTATACGCATTCATATTTCTATTCCTCCCAGTCCAGGATAGAAATTACGTTTACGTTTACTTTACGTTTTATGCTATCCCACTTCTTAGGTCTGCTGTAAGACATTTCATTTTAGTAATAAGCAGTACCTGTTGTGTCTTGATTCCTATGTAATTGTTCTGTGTATGTTTCTGTGTACAATAAACTGTTAAATAAATAAATATAAATAAGTTTTACACTTTATTTATGTCCTACTATACATGATGTAAGGGACAGCGTCGAACTGATAGGGGAGGGGTATCTCAGTCAACAACACTGAACGACTTATCACCAAGTTTTTTTTTCAAGAAGTGAAGGAAAAGAAAAATAGTTTTCCCACACATTTTAAATGGAAAAGTCATATTTTCATTTTTTGAAAGAATTACCTGGTGAAAATTGATCAGTTCCGTTAACTGAGCAACCCCTATCAGTTTGTGGAACGGTGTCCCTTACACCCCGTATGTGACGATTCAATTTCCTTCCATGCTGGACTCGGACTAAGAGAAAAACATAGAATGTGCCAGCTGCTGGGATCCGAGGGTTTCAGTATATTGCAATTTAGGCGATAGGTTGACAACCTCCCCTACAGCAATATACCAACACATCTATCTTAAATAACCCTCAAAACTTTGTCAGACCTGGCGGAGCGACCTATGTTTAGGTCGTTTACGATCTGCCTACCCCATTTGGGGCAAGGGTGTGATCTTCTTCTTCTTATCGTGTCGATGGAACACGTAACTATCACAATGTGGCGGCCCAGAACGTTGCCACTTGAATTGCGGATCGGCTGGCGGAGCTTTGTACGTCGGGCGCACCCCGGGCAACAGTTGGCGATTCCCTAACGCTAACTGGCGAATCCTTTCACCACGATGGATGGATGGAAGGGTGTGATTATATGTATGTATGCATGTAAGCAAATTCTATCCCATATTACCTGTATGCATTCGAATCTGGATGGATATGTTGGGAGAGGACGACCAAAGAAAAGATGGATGGACTGTGTGAAAGATGATATGTTGAAAACAGGTGTGAGTGTCGAACTGACGGCTGACAGGGATGAATGGAAGATGAAAACATACTTCGCCGACCCCAAATAATGGGATAAGGGCAAGCGAATGATGATTACCTGTATGCGTTCTCTTATGCGCTTTAAGATGCGAACTCTTGGTGTAGACTTTCTGACACCCGACCACGTCACATTTGTGCAGACGACGGCGGTTTTCATCAGCTTCAGTCAAATCTGCAAAAAAAATAAAAAAAACGTCTCTTTCATGGCTATACAAGGATCACATGCCTCGATAAAAAACATGAATTCTCGCGCTCGCTACGCTCGCCATGTATCTAAGTTCATATACCTCAATCAATCACGTGAATTCTCGCACTAGCTACGCTCGCCACGTATCTAAGTTCATATGCCTCAACCAATCTCGTGAATTCTCGCACTCGCTACGCTCGCCATGTATCTAAGTTCATATGCCTCAACCAATCTCGTGGATTCTCGCACTCGCTACGCTCGCCATGTATCTAAGTTCATATGCCTAAACCAATCTCGTGGATTCTCGCACTCGCTACGCTCGCCATGTATCTAAGTTCATATGCCTCAACCAATCTCGTGGATTCTCGCACTCGCTACGCTCGCCATGTATCTAAGTTCATATGCCTCAATCAATCTCGTGAATTCTCGCACTCGCTACGCTCGCCATGTATCTAAGTTCATATGCCTCAACCAATCTCGTGGATTCTCGCACTCGCTACGCTCGCCATGTATCTAAGTTCATATGCCTCAATCAATCTCGTGAATTCTCGCACTCGCTACGCTCGCCATGTATCTAAGTTCATATGCCTCAATCAATGGGTCTCTTCTGCACTACCGCCTCCAGCAACAGATGACTAATATTTGCTGCCCAGATAGTACTTTTGAGGACATTGTAAAAAATATTGCAGAAGGGACTCATGATGAACACACGACTATTGTTATCATGATAGGTAATTATTCAAACATAAGTCGTAAAACATTAGATAACAGTATAGATTTGCTGCTTAATTTATATAATAAGACTAAGTGCAAGTTTATTCTTTGCAACTTTCCATACTGTTCAAACTTGTCAGAACAGCACAACAAATGTATTCATAGAATGAATCATTTATTTAATTTAACTAGTCATTATAGCGATGCATTTTTATACTTTGACATAAACAGTTTTATTCATATTTTTACTTTGATTCAGGATACTATGTACCTGTCGAAATTGTTAAAAGGACAACTAGCTACATTGTTAGCATTTAATATATGTGACACAGTTATAAATAATATAACACAGGTGTCTCCTATAGCAGGCAGTACTATAATTAAGAATATTTTAAACTAATATGCTCGACAAAGGAATTAATGATGTAAATAAATCGATCGAAAATATAAATATGACATTATGTTTAACAGAACATTGGCATTTATATTGTCAAATATTAATTACATACATACATATAATCACGCTTTTATCCCTATAGGGTAGGCAGAGCGTAAACGACCTAAACAAAGGTCGTTCCGCCACGTCTGACAAAGTTTTGAGAGTTATTTAAGATAGATTTGTAGGTATATTGCTGTAGTGACAGATTGTCAGCCCATCTCCTACATTGCAATATACTGAAACCCTCGGATCCCTTAGCATGCCCTTAGCATGAAATACAGCTGGTACATTCTATGTTTTTCTATAATATTAATTAATTATGAAAATTAAAGTGTTGCTAGTTCTTTCAACCGACAATCCTTAACTCGCGGTGGATCTCTCATAATAATGAGAAATAATATTAAATTCAGAGACAGAAAAGACGTTGTAGGATTGTCGGTGGAAAGATGTATTGAATTATCTTGTGTTGAGCTTCAAACTTATGTTATAGTATGCGTATGTAGACCGCCTTTAGACACAAACTTTCCTAAATTTGAAGAAGTAATGGACTTAAATTGGTAACTAAAACAAATAAAAGAATAATTATCACTGGAGATTTTAGTATAGATATTTTAGAAACCACGAGGGTACCACATTTAAAAAATAGATTTTTAAATCTTTTCATATCATTTCATTTTAATTATGTGTTTTTTGAAAATATACGTGTGACTTCAACTTCTGGAACTTGTATTGATAATGTTTTCTGTTATTGTGACCCTGCAGAAAAAACATAACTGACTCTCTTGTATCAGATCATAGAGGACAAAGTGTAACATTTCCATTTTATAATCCTGATAAAAAACAAAGAATTAAAATTGAGTCAAGACGTATTATTACTAGTAGGTTAGAAAAATACCAAAATGTTCTCATCAATAAATTGCCTAATCTTAATTTTAATAGTAATCCCAATAATGTATATAAAGACTTCTTTTTCTACAATTAGTGAAGAATTTGAAATTATTTTCAAAATTGATTTCAAAGAAATTAATACGAAATTTAAAATCAGTGATTGGGCGACCACTTTTGGCTTTTTGATCTTTATGAGCAGAGAAACATGACAAATAGTGATAGCTTCAAACAATTTGTTAATAATTATTCGAAAACATTTAAGTTAGCATGCCTAATGGCTAAACCAAATTTTATTAGTAACATAAATAAAACTGCTGATAATAAAATTAAAACTGTATGGAAAGTTATCAACAGCGAAACAGGTAAAACAAAGCCACGTGAAAATAACTTTTCAATTAAAACTGACCGTGGAATAATTAGTAATGATTGCGAAGTTGCCCAGAAATATGAAACATTTTTTACAAATATACCCTGTAAACTACTGAATCTCTCAACTCTTCACCTTTGCTTTCATTAACATTACTTAAAGAAAACGTGGGAGCCTGCAATTCTGAATTTAAATTTAGTCATGTTAGCCCCCAGCAAATTGTTAAATTGTTTAAAGATATAAAGGTTAAGGCAACTGAAGACTTATGGGGGATGTCAGTCAAAGTGTGTACCTCAATTATCAATGTATTAGCACCATACTTGTCAGATATTTTTAATGATTGTATTGATCACGGTATATTTCCTGATTTGATGAAAAACAGTATAGTAGTTCCTTTGTTCAAGGCTGGTGACAAGGCAGATCCAAGCAACTATAGACCTGTATCTGTTTTACCAGTATTGAGGAAAGCGTTTGAAAAGATCATACTCAATCAAATGCTTTCTCATTTTAATCACAATAACTTATTACATAACCAGCAATTTGGGTTTACAAAGGGACGTTGCACTACAGATGCTGGTGTTCCCCTTTTGAATCATATATTTAGTGCTTGGGAGGAATCATAAGATGCCATTGGCGTATTTTGTGACTTCTCTAAAGTTAAATTTGATTGCGTAGATCAGGAAACTTTATTGTCAAAATTTAAACACTATTCAAAAATCAAGCCTTGAGAATTTTAAATTCTTATTTGGACGATAGGATCCAGAAGGTAAATGTAAACGGAGCTAAGTCATCAGGGTCTCGTGTTAAAATAGGTGTACCTCAAGGTTCGATATTAGGTACATTTCTATTTCTAGTGTATATTAATGATTTGCCCTACATGATAGAGAATTTGTCAAAAATTGAATTATTTGCAGATGATACATCTCTTATATTTAAAGTTAATAAAAACATATACAAAATTATGACAACGTAAATAACACTCTTGGACAAATTCATAATTGGTTTACTGTTAATAATTTAGTGTTGAATGCGAAAAAAACCAAATGTATAAAATTTACTTTGCCTAATGTACATTCTTCCAATAATGATGTTGTACTTAATAATGAAAAATTTGAGTTCACCGAAAGCACAGTTTTCTTAGGGATTACACTTGACTCGAAACTTCAATGGCTCCCTCACATTTCATCTTTATCTTGGAGACTTAATTCAGCCGCATTTGCTGTGCGAAGAATCCGAGAACTCACGGATGTTGCTACAGCAAGACCTGTATATTTCAGTTATTTTCATAGCATTATTTCCTATGGAATTTTGCTGTGGGGCCGCGCTGCTAACATTGATTCATTTTTTGTTTGGCAAAAACGGGCTATTAGAGCAATTTACAAACTCAGATGTCGTGATTCCCTAGGAGAATTGTTCAAAGAGATAAATATTTTAACTGTACCATGTCAATTTATATATGAAAATATTATGTATGCAAGGAAAAATAATCATAGTTTTACCAAAAATGGTGACAGGCATAACGTATAATATTTTTGCTTCTAAGGTTCCGTAACCGTAATTGATCAACCCCAGTTTAGGTTAATTAAAGTAAAAAAAATCATTTTAAGGTAAGTAAGTAGTAAGTCTTAGTATACAATACTATAACAAAATACCTGACCATATATTAAATTTGTCAGAAAATCAATTTAAAGATACTTTTAAAAACACATTATGTCGGAAAGCCTATTATAAGTTAGATGACTATACTAATGACAAAGATGTATGGAGCTCTGATATTTCAGTGAAGCCTAAGAAATTGGCACACATTGCGGTCACAAACCCTATTTTGAACAAAAAGAAGGACAAAAGTACGAAATAAGATAAAACGAAGGGAAGGGCGCAACGTGCGAGTTCCTCATGCTTCTTCTTCATTGTGATATAGTTTTATTTTGTGACACAGATATAATTTTATTTGTAATAGACTCGCTTGTGACTTTCTAAAAGTGTTCTTAGGAATCTATTTGGAAATAAATGATTTGACTTTGACTTTGAAAATCTCGTGAATTCTCGCACTCGCTACGCTCGCCATGTATCTAAGTTCATATGCCTCAATCAATCACATGAATTTTCGCGCTCGCTTCGCTCGCCATACCTACCTTTTCTTTCCTCACGACTTAGTTAGTGCTCGCTGTAACGCCGTGTTCACACACACTCACGCCGTGCCTTCCGTGGGGTAAAGGACAGCGGGGGACAAAGGGGGGCTGCACCTATATGTAAAGAGAGAGGGGAGGGATAAAAGAGGGATGGTGAGAGAGAGGAAGAAGGGGAGGGGAAGAGAGAGTGAGAGTGAGGGGGAAGGGGGACAGAGAGCTAGTGAGGGAGAAAGAGAGAGAGGTAGAGAGAGAGGGAGTAAGAGAGCTAGAGAGGGAAAAGGAGAGAGGTAGGGAGGGAGAGGAAAAGAGATAGTGAGAGAGGGGGTCGGGAGAGCGAGAGAGAGAGAGAGAGATACGGCTACCTTTATCTTTCCTCCTGGCCGGTAGCTGGGCTAGCGACTCAGTCAGTGCTCGCTGTAACGCCGTGTTCAGTAGAAAGCTCTTGACGTGTACGTCTTCCGGCCGCGGGGGTAGGAACAGCGGGGGGAAGGGGGGCTGCTCTTTAAGCCTGGAAACAGAGGAAGACGAAGGTCTAGTGGTCTGAACCATGGGCAAATAAATTTGCAGCACAAACTTTCAAGTGATTGAGATAAATTTGCAGCACAAACTTTCAAGTGATTGAGATAAATTTGCAGCACAAACTTTCAAGTGATTGAGATAAATTTGCATCACAAACTTTCAAGTGATTGAGATAAATTTGTAGCACAAACTTTCAAGTGATGAGATAAATTTGCAGCACAAACTTTCAAGTGATGAGATAAATTTGCAGCACAAACTTTCAAGTGATGAGATAAATTTGCAGCACAAACTTTTCTGCTAATTTTACTCAATCATTTGTGTTTTTTCCAGTTTGGATAGAAATTAGGATAGTGCAGGCTAAATCACGTGATTGAAAGATGCCGTGTTTCCAAGTCCATTTCACCTCGTGGGAATGCCATGCTGGACTGGAAGCGATAAAAAACGCTGCCCACCCCATTAGGCCCTATGGCATAGGGGATAAATATCCCGCTTACCGCTACGCATTTTTCTTTGACCCAAAGGTTGCCTGGAAGAAATTGCTACCTTAGCAATAAGGCCGCCTATGTTGTACTTGTTTTTTGTTGTTATCTGTTGTGTTGTATGATTTGTGTTCTTACGTGCAATAAAGTATTTTTATGTTATGTTATGTTATAAAGTTGTTTATAAATAGTAAAGGATCATCGTAAAATGTCAGTTTTTCAAAATGTCCCTTATGTCGTGGATATACCACAAATTCGCACGAAGCGGTTCGCTTCCACATTCTTAATGCGAACGGCTAAGGAGTGGAACTCCCTGCCGGCGGATCTGTTTCCGGAACAATATAACCTGGGCCTTTTCAAGGCGAGAGTGAATAGGCACTACATAGGTGAGTATGTTTCAACATAGTCCGCATCGTCACTTTCCACCAGGTGAGATGGCGGACAAATGCTCGCCTTTATATATATAAAAAAAAAAAAAAAAATGTCTCATTCGCATTTCCCTTTCAAAAAAGCCTTTTTTTAGGGGGTGCACCCGATCTTAATCTATCTAAAGGGAACATTTTGCTAAAAGGACATAATGAGAAAGGGACATTCTGCGACGTAGGAGTATTTCGGACTTACTTGTGAACGTTATTGTTGTTTTTCCTGGCGCTGCGAAGGTCTGGACCCACTTTGATCCTGGCATCTTGATGACTCGACCTGGATTAGATAAATTAAAAAAATCATGAATACATCCATGCTGGACTGGGAGTGATAGAAAAACATAGAATGTGCCTGATAGAATAAAAACTAGTTAAGGGATTCGAGGGTGTATTGCATTTTAGGCGGAGGGCTGACAACCTGTCACTATAGCAATATACATCATATTTATCTGTAATAACCCCCAACTGATTATATGTATGGATTCTTACATACATACATAAAATCACACCTTTTCCCTGATGGGGTAGGCAGAGCGTAAACGACCTAAACAAAGGTCGCTCCACCACGTCGACATAGTTTTGAGTTATTTAAGATAGATCTGTAGGTATATATATTCTTCCATGCTGGACTGGGAGAGATAGAAAAACATAGAATGTTCCAGCTGCTCTTCCTCCCGGGCATGCTGTAGAAGTCAGCAAAAGGGACTCGAGGGTTACAGTGTATTGTAATTTAGGTGGTGGGCTGACAACCTGTCACTATAGCAATACACATTACAATCTAAAATTGCCCTCAATTTTTGTCAGACGTGGCGAAAGCGCCTTTTACGAGGAGTTTGACGCTCTGCCTACCCCGTAAGGGATAAAGGCGTGATTTTATGTATATTGCCGTAGGGACAAATTGTAAGCCTATCGCCTAAATTACAATATACTGAAACCCTCGGATACCTTAGCTGATTTTTACAGCATGCCCGGGAGGAAATGTAGCTCGCACATTTTATGTTTTTGTATTGGATGTCTATGAGTTTATTCTTCCATGCTGGACTGGAAGCGAAAGAATAAAAATAGAATATGCCAGCTGCCTTTCCTCCCGGGAATGCTGTAAAAACCAGTTAAGGGTTCCGAGGGTATCAGTATATTGCAATTTAGGCGATGGACTGACAACCTGTCACTACAGTAATATACGCACAAATCTATCCCTCAAAACTTTGTTAGACGTGGCGGCACGACCTTTGTTTAGGTCGTTTACAGAGCGCGCCCCATTGGGGATGAAGGCATGATTATATGTATGTATAAGTTTATAAACTACTTACTCGACTGGTCTATATGATATGGATTCGTCGTTATTATTGAGTTTCGTCGAAGATGACGTTCCTCCTGAAACAAAAAAAATATATATTAATGATTGGCCGACTATGGTATTTGCCGACTAGCCGACTAGTCGGTTCTGAAATTGCCGACTAGTCGGTTCTGAAATTGCCGACTAGTCGGTTCTGAAATTGCCGACTAATCGGTTCTGAAATTGCCGACTAGTCGGTTCTGAAATTGCCGACTAGTCGGTTCTGAAATTACCGACTAATCTGTTCTGAAATTGCCGATTAGTCGGTTCTGAAATTTCCGACTAGTCGGTTCTGAAATTACCGACTAATCTGTTCTGAAATTGCCGATTAGTCGGTTCTGAAATTTCCGACTAGTCGGTTCTGAAATTGCCGACTAGTCGGTTCTGAAATTGCCGACTAGTCGGTTCTGAAATTGCCGACTAGTCGGTTCTGAAATTGCCGACTAGTCGGTTCTGAAATTGCCGACTAGTCGGTTCTGAAATTACCGACTAATCTGTTCTGAAATTGGCGATTAGTCGGTTCTGAAATTGCCGACTAGTCGGTTCTGAAATTACCGACTAATCTGTTCTGAAATTGCCGATTAGTCGGTTCTGAAATTGCCGATTAGTCGGTTCTGAAATTGCCGACTAGTCGGTTCTGAAATTGCCGACTAGTCGGTTCTGAAATTGCCGACTAGTCGGTTCTGAAATTGCCGACTAGTCGGTTCTGGAATTGCCGATTAGTCGGTTCTGAAATTGCCGACTAGTCGGTTCTGAAATTGCCGACTAGTCGGTTCTGAAATTGCCGACTAGTCGGTTCTGAAATTGCCGATTAGTCGGTTCTGAAATTGCCGACTAGTCGGTTCTGAAATTGCCGATTAGTCGGTTCTGAAATTGCCGACTAGTCGGTTCTGAAATTGCCGACTAGTCGGTTCTGAAATTGCCGATTAGTCGGTTCTGAAATTGCCGACTAATCGGTTCTGAAATTGCCGACTAGTCGGTTTTGAAATTGCCGACTAGTCGGTTCTGAAATTGCCGACTAATCGGTTCTGAAATTGCCGACTAGTCGGTTTTGAAATTGCCGACTAGTCGGTTCTGAAATTGCCGACTAGTCGGTTTTGAAATTGCCGACTAGTCGGTTCTGAAATTGCCGACTAGTCGGTTCTGAAATTGCCGACTAGTCGGTTCTGAAATTGCCGACTAGTCGGTTCTGAAATTGCCGACTAGTCGGTTTTGAAATTGCCCACTAATCGGTTTTGAAATTGCCCACTAATCGGTTCTGAAATTGCCGATTAGTCGGCAGTGCCGATCATTTTTTCTTCGGTTAACTTCAAGAACGCTACATGAAACTAAAGAAACCGTTTGCTTCCAGACCGAGCTGAATGTGTTACTTTATTGCACCATAATTTACCCCTTTACATGCTGGCCTGGGAGCGAGAGAAAAACATAGAATGTGCCAGCTGCATTTCCTCCCGGGTATGCTGTAAATCCAGCTAAGGGATCCGAGGGTTTCAGTATATTGTAATTTAGGCGATGGGCTGACAACCTGTCACTACAGCAATATTCTTACAAATCTATCTTAAATAACCCTCAAAACTTTGTCAGACGTGGCGGAACGACCTTTGTTTGGGGCGTTTACGCTCTGCCTACCCCATTAGGGATAAAGGCGTGATTATATGTATGTATGTATAGTTTACCCCTAATATTATGTGTTAAGGATATAATTTGTTGATTTGTTATATTGTTTGATTACTATGGTGATGTTAGAAAAGGTATACTTTGTTAATTTAATTCGGTTTAATTAGACAATAATAAATAAGGGAAAATTAGAGAGCCCGATGGTGTAGTGGATAGAGCCGCTGCCTCCTGAGCGGGAGGTCGTGGTTCGAATCCCACCATGTACAACCGTGTTTCATATGTACGTTTATTCGACGCTTTTACCGTGCTTCGGAAGGCACGTTAAGCCATTGGACCCGGTTAATATCGTTTAATACCGTAGATATTAGTCGTTAAGCCGTTTCAGAGGCCATTGGCGGCTTGAAAACTCTGACCTAATCTAGGATTGGGTCTGGTTTCCCTTCTGGGTTGCAGAGGTCAGATGGCAGTCGCTCTGTGTAAAAACCAGTACTCTCGTTCAATCCCCTAGATTAGGTAGCCGACCCCGTAAGATACGGAATAAGGCTAGGGAGATGATGAATAAATAAGGGAAAATTAACAATTAGTGCATGATACAGTCCTTTTTATTAATTTTTCTTACATACTTTTTTCCCGACTAATCGGCGCTTGTTTCGCCGACTAGTCGCTGACTAGTCGCCGACTACAAAATATGCCGACTAGTCGGTAAATAGTTATAATTAATAATATTAAGGGACGAACTTCCATGCTGGCCTGGGAGCAAGAGAAAAACTTAGAATGTGCCAGCTGCATTTCCTCCCGAGCATGCTGTAAAAGTCAGCTAAGGGATCCGAGGGTTTCAGTATATTGCAATGTAGGCGATGGGCTGACAACCTGTCACTACAGCAATATACCTTCAAATCTATCTAAAATAACCCTCAAAACTTTGTCAGACGTGGCGGAATGAATTTTGTTTTGGTCGTTTACGCTCTGCCTACCCCATTAGGGATAAAGGCGTGACTATTTGTATGTATGTATGTATTAAGGGGCGAACTGTGGCGAGACGGTGGCGACATCAAAATTAAATTATTAGTGTCCAAAATACAAACATTTTCATGAATATTTTACTCTTAGCGGGAACCGCAAGTAATGCTCCATTTTGTAACACATAATACTATAATTCATAATTTGTATCTAAACTTTGTATTACATACATACATACATATAATCACGCCTTTATCCCTAATGGGGTAGGCAGAGCGTAAACGACCGAAGTAAATTATTTAAGATAGATTTGTACGTATATTGCTGTAGTAACAGGTTGTCAGCCCATCGCCTAAAATGCAATATACTGAAACTCTCGGATCCCTTAGCTGGTTTTTACAGCATGCCCGGGAGGAAATGCAGCTGGCACATTCTATGTTTTTCTCTCGCTCCCAGGCCAGCATGGAAGTAAACTTTGTTTACAAATGTGTTAAAACTGACACATTTGTAACACAAAGCTTACATGCTTAGTTTGAAATTTGATATTAAGGGTTATAAAATGGAGAATTGCTATCCATACATACATAAAATCACGCCTTTATCCCTTACGGGGTAGGCAGAGCATAAAACGCCTCGTGAAAGGCGCTTTCGCCACGTCTGACAAAAATTGAGGAAAATTTTAGATTGTAATGTGTATTGCTGTAGTGACAGGTTGTCAGCCCATCGCCTAAATTACAATACACTGTAACCCTCGAATCCCTTTTTCTGACTTCTACAGCATGCCCGGGAGGAAGGGCAGCTGGAACATTCTATGTTTTCCTATCTCTCCCAGTCCAGCATGGAAGATATTGCTATCCATTTCCGCTAAACGTAAAATATTTACAAAAATGATTGTATTTTAAGCACAAATAATTTATTTATATTGAGGACGCCACCTATGCTCTGTTTCCACCATAAGTAAATATCTAAACACTGCTACAAAAAATATTCTACATACATACATACATATAATCACGCCTTTATCCCTAATGGGGTAGGCAGAGCATAAACGACCAAAACAAAGGTCATTCCGCCACGTCTGACAAGGTTTGAGGGTTATTACAGATGGATTTGTACGTATATTGCTGTAAAAAATATTCTAATGAAACAATAGTGTCAATTCGCACACGATTAACTAAAATAATTCTAAATTTGTCCTTTTTTGTCATGAGAGAGACGGAAAATAATCAATTTTATGTTAGTGCTGTCAGTTTCAAAAGATTGATCTTTTAAAAAAGATTTTAGAAGACATTTAATCGAAACCCTGTCATGATATCCACGTTTCTGCAAAAATGTCTTAAAGAGGCCTCAACGCGAGCGAAATTATTTTGAGCAATAATTTCGATAGTAACTGCCCGGTACTATTTGCTCCTCAATTCATTACTTTAAAAAAAATCCTTAGATCTAAATCCTTGGACGGTTTCGTCCAAGTCTAAATCTAAGGAAATATGTATGTATGTAAGCTCTTTATTGTACCATAAAATCTAAAATACAATAATCTTAAAACTAAAATACAAGAAGATTAAAACAATAGTGGCACAAAGGCGGACTTATCCCGTTAAGGAATCTCTTCCAGTCAACCTTTGATAAACCCAGAGGAGACAATTATGCTTGCAGGTAAACTAAGATATTTACTTGAAACGATTGAACGAACGAACGACGAGGTAGTGATACAGAAAAGTTTCGAAAATGTCTATATTTTGCTTCCATTAAAATTATTTTTGCTTCCATGCTGGACTGGGAGCGAGAGAAAAACATAGAATTTGCCAGCTGCAATTCCTCCCGGGCATGCTGTTGAAGTCAGCAAAAGGGACTCGAGGGTTACAGTGTATTGTAATTTAGGCGATGGGCTGACAACCTGTCACTATAGCAATACATATTACAATCTAAAACTGCCCTCAATTTTTGTCAGACGTGGCGAAAGCGCCTTTTACGAGGCGTTAAACGCTCTGCCTACCCCGTAAGGGATAAAGGCGTGATTTATGTATGTATGTATGTATGATTTTTAAAATTATTTTTGCTTCCATGCTGGACTGGGAGCGAGAGAAAAACATAGAATTTGCCAGCTGCACTTCCTCCCGGGCATGTTGTAAAAATCAACGAAGGGATCGGAGGGTTTCTGTATATTACAATTTAGGCGATAGGCTGAAGACAGCCTGTCACTACAGCAATATAATCTATCTTAAATAACCCTCGAAAATGTGTCAGTCGTGAAGGAGCGACCTTTGTTTAGGTCGTTTACGCTCTGCCTACCCCATTAGGGATAAAGGCGTGATTATATGTATGTATGATTTTATAACGAGTGAGGGCGCCACCGCTAGCGGTGAGGTCTCTTAATAACATTCAGCTCTGACAGGACTTAAAAGGACCCTTATGTCCTTTAATGTGTTTTCTCATAATCATAACAGAATATGACGGGAATATACATATAATAAAATCAATTCTAAAATCATATTATTCGGCGCTTTTTCCGTGCTTCGGAAGGCACGTTAAGCCGTTGGTCCCGGTTAATATCGTTTAATACCGTAGATATTAGTCGTTAAGCCCTTACAGAGGCCAGTGCTAAGCATTGGCGGCTTGCAAACTCTGACCTAATCTAGGATTGCGTCTGGTTTCCCTTCTGGGTTGCGGAGGTCAGATGGCAGTCGCTCTGTGTAAAAACCATTACCCTCGTTCAATCCTCTAGATTAGGTAGCCGACCCCGTGAGATACGGGATAAGGCTAGGGAGATGATGACACATATTATAAAATAATAAAGTCATGTGAAAAAGTAAGAAATATACTATAGTACTTCCAAATCAGTTTTGGAATAAAGGTAAACAACGTTTCATGTCTTTTTATACAAAAACACGTTTAAAAAAAACTTATTGGCTAATTAGTTAAATTACTAAAACTACTATTTCTTTATGATGTCATATTTAATAGCTGAAACTTATTTTAGAAACTAGATCTTCGATTAAAAGACATGAAACGTTGTTTATATTTATTCTAAAACTGATTTAAATTACTATAGTTAACCGCCCCGGTGAAACAACGCAGCAAAAAAGAGTTTAAGAAACCCCGACTGTGTTATAAAAAAATGTTTTACATACATACATATAATCACGCCTTTATCCCCAATGGGGTAGTAAAAAATAAAAAGGGCGTTCTGCCACGTCTGAGAAAGTTTTGAGGGTTATTTAAGATCGATTTGTATGCATATTGCTGTGGTGACAGGTTGTTAGCCCATCGCCTAAAAGGGTATATATTTTCAATTGTTCTAAATTGATTTTGGCATAGAACTAATATATATTTTTGTAATCTACTTTCAATAACCTTTATTTTGACAACCCACTCGGTAGGTTCAGTAAAAAAATGTAGACCACTTACAATTTGCCGCCAATTTTAAAAAATCTCACCCATCTAAGAACAATCGAGTGCTTAAGACCAATAAAAAGATACCCTTATTGTCGAAATCCATCCAGTCGTTTCGGAGAAATGAGGTAATAAAGAAATATGAAAACTTACATACATATAATCACGCCTTTGTCCCTTATGGGGTAGGCAGAGCGTAGACTACCTAGACAAAGGTCGTTTCGCCACGTCTGACAAAGTTTTGAGGGCTGTTTAAAATAGATTTGTAAGTATATTGCTGTAGTGACAGGTTGTCAGCCCATCGCCTAAATTTCAATATACCGAAACCCTCGGATTACTTAGCTGGGTTTAACAGCATCCCCGGGAGGAAATGCAGCTGGCACATTCTATGTTTTTCTCTCGCTCCCAGGCCAGCAAGGCAGTCATTTATTTATTTATCGTTTTATTTCAGGCAACTGAGGCCCATATCAATACATAAAATACTATACATTATAAAAAACCTTCTTAAATCTAATAAACAATACTATAAATACACTACTAATATATTAGACCTAAAAATTAACTAACATAGCACTATTAAAAACTATGCTGACTTAGGACTTAATACATATAACATACAAGATGCGCGCGAAGAACATAACCCTTCCTTGGCAGTCGGGTAAAAACAGCTTCTATTAGACCGTTAACGCTCAGTCTGCCCCGAAAGAGATACAAGCGTTACTTTATGTATGTATTTCATTTCGGAAGTAATCAAATGTGTATCACACTGGAACGCAGACGTGCGAACAGTTTAAACTTTTTTTGTTACATTTACAATTTTGGTAACGGACTTATAGAAACAAAATGCTTCTTTACATTCAAGTAGACGAAGTGTGTTAGACCATTAAGCGTTCTACGCCCTGCCTACCCCGTAAGGAATAAAGGAAGCATTTTAGCTGTGCTTTCAAGCGATTTATAAACTCTGACATTAGGGTTACTATTTGTGTTTCTGTTTTATATTTTATTTATTTATTCAATTTTCTCGTTCTTGGTAGCCGTCTGACTTTGGGTGGGCTTAAAATCAGCAATGCGCTGTGCCCACATCATTTATCCACTTTGTTTTGTGTATTATAATAATAGGTATATCTTATGTGTATTATGTTTGTAAATGTACTGATTTTGTTTGTTTTAAATGTCTGTAAATGTGTGTAACTAGTTTCTGTTTGTAAATGTGGATAATAAATGTATTTATATTTTGTATTTGTATTTGGTTCATCGTGTCTCACTTCGACACAAATAATAGGGATGTAAGCACCCCTCGGAGGACCCTAAAAATTATTCTTCGACGGGTAAATGTACATACATACAATCACGCCTTTATCCCTAATGGGGTAGGCAGAGCGCAAACGACCTAAACATAGGTCGTTCCGCCACGTGTGACAAAGTTTTTAGGGCTATTTAAGATGGATTTGATCGTATATTGCTGTAGTGACAGGTTGCCAGCCTATCGCCTAAATTGCAACCCTCGGATCCTTTAACTGGGTTTAACAGCATGCTCGGGAGGAGATGCAGCTGGAAAATTGTATGTTTTTCTCTCGCTCCCAGGAGAGCATGGAAGAACCAAAATTACTTGAAATAAAAACTATAACATCGCTTAGCTTCGCGTGCTATGAAGATACCAAAACAAAAACACTAATCGACGTCCTTTTATAGCAATAAACTGTTCTTCAGTGATCATCTAACCATTATACAACTATTTCCGACTTCGCTGAAAACAGTCAGTAACAAAAACGGTAATTGTTTGGAGTTCCTATTTAGGATAAACGTTTAGCTGTCCTGCTTAGGCTCGCGTACACAAAGTCACGCCTTTATCACTTACGGGGTAGGCAGAACGTAAAACTCCTAAAGACGTTTTCGCCACGTTTGACCAATATTGAGGGCAATTTTAGATTGAAATAGATATGCATGTAACATATAATCTTTATCCCTAATGGGGTAGGCAGAATGTTAGCGACTTAAACAAAGGTCGTTCCGTCACGTCTGACAAAGTTTTGAGGGTTATTTGTAGTTATACCAGGTGTAAGGGACAGCGTCCCGCAAACTGATAGGGGTTGCTCAGTCAACGAAACTCAATAACTTTGACCGGGAAATTCTTTCAGGAGATGAAAAAGAAAAATTTTACTTTCTCATACAAAATGACCTCTTCGATCGGACAATTCGTTTTATTAGGGAGCCCTATGGTGTAGTGGATCGGGCCGCTACCTCCTGAGCTGGGAGGTCGTGGTTCGAATCCCACCACGTACTAATGTGACTTTCGGTTTTCGAATTTCATATGTACGTTTATTCGGCGCTTATTCCGTGCTTCGCAAGGCACGCTAAGCCGTTGGTCCCGGTTAATATCGTTTAATTCTGTAGATATTAGTCGTTAAGCCATGGCAGAGGCCAGTTCTAAGCTTTGGTGGCTTGAAAACTCTCACCTAATTTAGGATTGGGTCTGGTTTCCCTTCTGGGTTGCGGAGATCAGATGGCAGCCGCTCTGTGTAAAAACTAATACCCTCGTTTAATCCCCTAGATTAGGTTGCCGACCTCGTGAGATACGGGATAAGGCGACGAGAGATGAAACGACTTGTCTACCACGAAAGGCATAAAGGCGTGAACATTTGCATTTAGAAATAAATGCTGGTTTGGGAGCGAGAGAAAAACATAGAATGTGCCAGCTGTATTTCCTCCCGGGCATGCCGTAAAAACCAGCTGAGGGATCCGAAGGTTTCTGTATATTGCTTTTTATGCGATGGGCTAACAACCTATCACTACAGCAATTCACATACAAATCTATCCTAAATAACCCTTAAAACTTTGTCAGACTTCCATGCTGGCCTGGGAGCGAGAGAAAAACTTGGAATGTGCCAGCTGCATTTCCTCCCGAGCATGCTGTAAAAGTCAGCTAAGGGATCCGAGGGTTTCAGTATATTGCAATGTAGGCGATGGGCTGACAACCTGTCACTACAGTAATATACCTTTAAATCTATCTAAAATAACCCTCAAAACTTCGTCAGACGTGGCGGAATGACCTTTGTTTTGGTCGTTTACGCTCTGCCTACCCCATTAGGGATAAAGGCGTGATTATATGTATGTATGTAACTTTGTCAGACGTGGCGGAATCACCATTGTTTAGGTCGTTTACGCTCTGCCTACCCCATTAGGGATAAAGGCGTGATTATATGTAAGTATTTAGAAGCAAATTCCTCTGTGAAAGCCTGCGGCTAAACGAGATCTTTTATCAATAACTATTAATCTATTGTAATAAATTCGTAACTAAACGAAGGCCCGTAGTCATAGACATAAACATAAATACGCCTCGACGGCTTAAATGTTATAGCCTAATGTCGTCGATGCCAGATTTTGGGTTCGATTATCAGTATTGTCTTCTATGCTGGTCGGGGAAAGAGAGAAAAACATAAAATGTGCCAGCTGCATTTCCTCCCAGGCATGCTGTAAAAACCAGCTAAGGGATGCAAAGGTTTAAGTATATTGTAATTGAGGCGAAGGGCTGACAACTTTTCTACTAACCCTCAAAAATCATTAGGATTTTTTTTATAAAACAAAGGATCCTTTTCATACAATCACTTAACCTGCATTGCCCTAATCAAACTGGGGAAAATGCGTGGAAAATATCAAAAAGTCATAAGTTGACAAATATCAACTTTGTGTTCTCCCATAGAAATCGAACTCACGACCCCGGACCGGGAATCCAAGGCTCAGACCAACTAGACCACGGAGGCAGCGACCATAAAGTGACATAAACTATACGCACCGCGGCTTTCTCTTCGATTTTACAACAATAGATCTAGATCTTAATTGTTCTGCTAACTTCTAGTATTTATTGTTACTGGGAGAAATCTAGCCGCTTTAGTTTTAGGTTATCTATAGGGCTTCTATGCTGGCCTGGTGCTTCCATGCTGACCTGGGAACGAGAAAAACATAGAATGTGCCAGCTGCATTTTTTCCCGGGCATGCTTTAAAAACTAGCTTAGGGATCCGAGGGTTTCAGTATATTGTAATTTAGGCGATGGGCTGACAACCTGTCACTACAGCTATACAACTTACAAATCTATCTTAAATAACCCTCAAAACTTTGACAGACGTGGCGGAACGACCTTTGTTTAGGTCATTTACGCTCTATCTACCCCATTAGGGATAAAGGCGTGATTATATGTATGTATGAATGTATGTATGTTGACTTAAGTAATTACCTACTGTGTATTAATTATATTATCTAGTTTTTTTTATTTTTTTGTTTATCACAATCTCACTTCCCCATCCGAATGAAATATTGCATTTTCCTCTCTCTTATAGCATATTATATTAGTTTATTATATTATGATTGTACTTATGTATTAGTCTATTGTACCTATTCGTATTTATGTAACTAGTAAGTATTTTGTCTCATCATCATCTCCCTAACCTTATCCCGTATCTCACGGGGTCGGCTACCTAATCTAGGGGATTGAACGAGTGTACTGGTTTTTACACAGAACGACTGCCATCTGACCTCCGCAACCCAGAAGGGAAACCAGACCCAATCCTAGATTAGGTCAGAGTTTTCAAGCCGCCAATGCTTAGCACTGGCCTCTGATATGGCTTAACGACTAATATCTACGGTATTAAACGATATTAACCGGGACCAACGGCTTAACGTGCCTTCTGAAGCACGGAAAAAGCGCCGAATAAACGTACATATGAAATTCGAAAACCGAAAAACACATTGGTACGTGGTGGGGTTCGAACCACGACCTCCCGCTCAGGAGGCAGCGGCCCTATCCACTACACCATCGGGCACTTTAGTAAGTACTTTGTCTATGTATTCTATTTAAATTTATAACAATAGTAACTGCACTATCCCGCATAATATTATCAAACTACTCCTTTACCCAAAGGTTGCCTGGCAGAAATTGCTACCCTAGCAATAAGGCCGCCTAATTGTACTCTGTTTGTGTTGTAATGTTTGTTCCTGTACAATGTGTTGTTTATGTGCAATAAAGAATATTTGTATTGTATTGTATTTTCAAAACTTTTCTCTAGATTCTTTCAAACAGGAACCAATAGCAAAGTTAAAAAAACTAACATTAGGTTTACTATCACATAATTGTTTCTATTGCGTCCAAGAGTATATGGATTTTACATTAAAATAAAGAGTTAATACACTTATAGGTATGTATTTAAGGTTGTAAATAATTATAATTAACAAGTTATGTGTGTATACCTGTAAAGGTAGAGGTTGTCTGGAAGAGATCGCTTCCAGCGATAAGACCGCCTTTGTGCACATTAATTTAAGATTATTTTTGTGTTTCTTGTTTTTTGTGTACGATAAAGTGTTTCTACTTACTTACTTAGAGTTTGGTGAAACATAATTTATTGTAAGCAATTGTAACTGCTATTGTAACCCGAATTCATCGCACAATAAATCATTCATTCATTCACTTCTTTAGATTTAGACCTACGGATTATTTAGAAGTATGAAATTGGGGAGCACATAATACCCTGGAGTTACTATCGAAAATTCCGCTAAAAGTGGCCGTTTTTAGCAATAATTTGGATAGAAACTGCCCGGTACTATTTGCTCCGGAATGCATTACTTAAAGAAAAAGAATCCTTAGGTCTAAATCTAAGGAAGTGACGGCGAAAAGTTTTGAAAATCCTAAAAATACCGTGATTGTGAGTTGTTTTTTACTAAGTTAACAAGGCTATTAGACTTACCGCTGACACGATGTCTGTGAGGTCGTTTCAGACTGAGATCCACTGGTTCCAACTGGACTGGCTGGCAAGCCTGCAACAAAGTCATCAATGAAACTTCATGCTGGCCTGGGAGCGAGAGAAAAACATAGAATATGCCAGCTGCATTTCCTTCCGGGCATGCTGTAAAAAACAGCTAAGGGAACCGAGGGCTTCTGTAAATTTCAATTTAGGCGACAGGAATATACTTCAAATCTATCTTAAATAACCTTTTAAACTTTGTCAGACGTGGCGGAACGACCTTTGTTTAAGTCGTTCACGCTCTGCCTACCCCATTAGGGATAAAGGCGTGATTGTATGTATGTAACTTCTTGAAATACATATATATACTTTGCATAAACACAAAAGAAATGTTATTTACAAATATAGTTTGCAAGGGCGAACTTATCTCTATGAAGAGATCTCTTCCAGCCAACCCAATAATGGTAGTAAGAAGATACATATGTTACCCACAATCCCCGAATTCGCTCAATTGCCGGAAAAAAGGGTCATTTCGCAGATTGGCAAATGCATACATACATACATAAAATCACGCCTTTATCCCTTACGGGGTAGGCAGAGCGTTAAACGTTGATCGCCGCGTCTGACAAAAATTGAGGGCAATTTCAGATTGAAAAGTGTATTGCTTGTACTTGTACAGGTTGTCAGCCCATCCCCTAAATTACAATACACTGTAACCCTCGAATGCCTTTTGCAGACTTCTACAGCATGCCCGGGAGGAAGGGCAGCTGGAACATGCTATGTTTTTCTATCTCTCCCAGCCCAGCATGGAAGTATCTCCCAGTCCAGCATTCCGCGGACTGGCAAACACCTAACGGCCAATTGCCGAAGTAATTCAATTACCATATGTACTGGACATTGAAATAACACGTGTAAGGGACAGCGAACTCAAAGTAAAAGAGGTTTTTTAGTCACGGAACGCGTCAACATGCGCTTCCTAGAAACATCTTGAAATGGAGATGTAAAGATAAAAAAGCCCAATAACCGATCTCCAGCGATTTTCGGTAACTCTGGAAGATCGGCCACCTGCGCGGGACTAGTTTTTAGCCCCCGAGTGTTTGCGCAACACATAAGTGCACTCTTATTCTAGACTAGAAAAAAATCATGCGCAGGGCCGACTATTTTCATGCCCATCCGACATGGATCATGTTACTTTTCGTACAATCAGGTGATCAGCCTGCAATGTCCTAACCAAACCAAAACACCAACACAAGGTCATAATTCCCCGCCGGGAATCAAACCCCGGAATCTCCGGATCGTAAGCCCATGGCTCTGACCACTAGACCACGGAGGCTACAGTAAATATCACTAAATGAGCTGACAACTCCAAATCCCCAGGTTAGGCAACATAATACCGGCCTCCAGATAAGTGACAAATCAATAGATCAATTAAAGTATAGATCGGATCGATGCCCGTTCTATATTCAAATCGTGCTTAAACAGTTGAGATTCCGATTTCAAATCGTAACGGCCGTTGGGTAACCGTATGTTCGTTTGATTACATCTCTACAGAATTGTTCAATGGGGTGTTCCACATTTCAAGACATGACTTTATTGTGGTCATTTAAGGGGGTCTTGCTTCGATCTAGGGTCTTGGGTTCGAATTTAAGGATATAATATTAATAACGGCGAGAGTCGAAAACAAAACACTAAACATAAATAAAAGTATGTGTAAACCTGGGAGCGAAAGAAAATCTTCCATGCTGGCCTGGGGGCGAGAGAAAAACTTAGAGTGTGTCAGCTGCATTTCCTCCCGGGTATACTGTAAAACCAGCTAAGGGATCCGAGGGTTTCAGTACATTGTAATTTAGGTTATGAGCTGACAACCTGTCACTATAGCATTATATCTACAAATCTATCTTAGGCCAGCATCCTGGGAGCGAGAGAGAAACAGAATGTGACAGCTGCATTTCCTCCAGGGCATGCTGTAAAAACCAGCTAAGGGATCCGAGGGTATCAGTATATTGCAATTTAGGCGATGGGCTGACAACCGGTCACTACAGCAATATCTACCTACAAATCTATCTTAAATGACTCTCAAAACTTTGTCAGACGTGGCGGAACAACCTTTGTTTAGGTTGTTTACGCTCTGCTTACCCCATTAGGGATAAAAGCGTGATTATATCTATGTATGTATGTAAATTTATTTTTTTGTGGCACTAGAAAACTTTGTGCTAGTGTCAAGTGTTTTTTATGAAGTTCGTAAAAGGTAGGGTAACAAAACGCGTTTAAAGTTACAAAAAAATCTAACGATTAAAATTGGCAGGTTAAGAAATACATATAAATGATAACGGGACAAAAGTACATATCATTACATACAAACTACTAATAATAAATAACAACAAATAAGAACAGAGCCCGATGGTGTGGTGGATAGGGTTACTGCCTCCTGAGCGGGAGCTCGTGGTTCGAATCCCACCACGTACCAATGTGTTTTTCAGTTTTCGAATTTCATATGTACGTTTATTCGGCGCTTTTTTACGTTCTTCGGAAGGCACGTTGAGCCGTTGGTCCCGGTTAATATCGTTTAATACCGTAGATATTAGTCGTTAAGCCATGTCAGAGGCCAGTGCTAAGCATTGGCGGCTTGAGGGTTTATATGTATATACATGCATAATATAGTAGAGAAACACTGATAATTTCTTTTTGTTGAAAAATTGTTTTTTAAATTTGTGTTTTTTTTTAATTCGCAATTTTGTGCGATTATCGCAAATTTTCAGCGTTCCGTTCGACTTTTCAACAGCTCAATTTTCAACAATTCAATTGAGTTGCTTATTTGACATTTAGGTCCGTTTTTAATCAGCACTTGAGACTGACAGTGAGTTTGATTTCGTATCAGAAATATAATTTCAGTACATTATGAACTGTCAAATCCATACTTTATACTGCTCTCAATCTTGAGATCGCTTTATAAATACATTCGCCTTCAGCGACAAATAAGACTCACCTCCATGCTTTCCGTAGCACGGCGCACGGGACGCGCCGCGCCCTCTCGTCTGTCCTGTAACAATTAAAAAATATATTATTTAGTTGTCCAAAAAGCTAATGTAAATAAATACTAGAGGTGTAAAAAAAATAACAAACTTTTGAGTATGGTGGATAAACTTAACCCATGAAACTGAACTACTTTCCTCAAGCAACATGTGTCACGAAATGTATACATACATACATTCACGCCTTTATCCCTTAGGGGGTAGGCAGAACATAAAACTCTTAGTTAAAGCTATTACGCCTCAAAACTTAGTCAGACGTGGTGGAACGACCTTTGTTTAGGTCGTTTATACGCTCTGCCCCACACCATTAGGGATAAAGGCGTGATTATATGTATGTATGTAACAAATATGCATCTAGTTTTCTCGTGGGAATAATAGTCCTCATACCGATTTTCGGTGATGGCGGCCAATCTCCCAGAGATAGAACGAAGAGAGAGAACTGCGCAGGACTAGCTTTTAGTGCCCAAGTGTTTGCGCTACACAGGTGCACTCTCTATTCCTTCAATCTCTTATTCTGATGGGACAGATTGACAGACACGACCAGAGAGAAATCAGGCGCAGGACCGACTATTCACATGCCCATCCGACAGCATGGATTATCTTACTTTTCGGACAATCAGGTGATCAGCCTGCAATGTCCTAACCAAACAAGAACCAACAACACAAAGTCATTGTCCCCCGCCGGGACCGAACCCAGGACCTCCGGGTTGTGAGCCCATGGCTCAGACCGCTAGACCACGGAGGCAGTCTCGTGGGAACACACAAATACGCAACGTCTGACTAACTTAACATTGTCCAAAACCTAAATAGGACATTCCGAAGTTTGTGACGGTAATGGTATGTATACTTCCATGCTGGTCTGGGAGTGAGAGAAAAACATACAATGTGCCAGCTGCATTTCATCCCGAGCATGCTGTAAAAACCAGCTAAGGGATCCGAGGGTTTCAGTATATTGTTATTTAGGCGATGGGCTGACAACCTGTCACTACAGCAATATACCTAGAATTCTATCTTAAATAACCCTAAAAACTTTGTCAGACGTGGCGGGACGACCTTTGTTTGGGTCGTTTGCGCTCTGCCTACCCCATTAGGGATAAAGGCGTGATTATATGTATGTATGTATGTAATGGTATGTATGGTAATCCGGTTTCATAATACGCTTTAACTGCCTCGGTGGTCTAGCAGTCTGAGCCATGGGCTCCCGATCCGGAGGTCCTGGGTTCGATTCCCGGGGGGGAAACACAAAGTTGATACTGTTGATATTTGAGAATTTATCACTTTGTGAGTTTTTCCCCAGTTTGGTTAGGACATTGCAGGCTGAATCGCCTGATTGTCCGAAAAGAAAAAGATTTCGTGCTTCGGAGGGCACGTTAAGCCGTCGGTCCCGGTCGCTGTCTTTGATAGTGGTCGTTACTCAAACCATGTCAGAGGCCTGATAGTTGTGCTACTAGGCGGTTTAAAAAAAACTCTGATACCAGGGTTCATCGGGTCGATAGACTCGATACCCACTCGACAGAAGAAGAATAAGAAGATAATACGCTTTAACTGCCTCGGTGGTCTAGTAGTCTGAGCCATGGGCTCCCGATTCGAAGGTTGTGGGTTTGATTCTCACGGGGTTAACAAAAGTTATATTCGAAAAACACATTAATACGTGGTGGGCTCAGGAGGCAGCGGCCCTATCCACTGCACCATCAGGCTTCGGGAATACATCTTGTCTAATCTTGTCCTGTCTAGCCTGGATCATCCCACTGCTGGGCAAGGGCCTCCCTCCCATTCTTCCCTGTTTTGGGCCTCAAGACAATCCTAATCTTTAGAGAATGAGTCTTCCACGCCGTCGTCTTGTGGTTACTGGTTTCCACAAGGTTCTTATATTTGTCCGCAGATCTTCCGGCATGCGGCAGACGTGCCTAGCCCAATCCCATTTGAGCTTGGCTGCTAACCGGGCTGCGTCAGAAATTCGAGTTTCGTTTTGGAGCGTATTATGGTATTCCTGACCCATCAATCAACGATCTGTGATCAACTGTTTAGCCTAGCCAATCGATCACGGTTCAAGATGCTACATGCAGCCTGGTGACAGACAGACAGACATACAGTACACACAGACATACAGGACAGTGAAGTCTTAGTACCTAATAGGGTCCCGTTTTATACCCTTTCGGTTGTTGTATTCACGTAGAGCCTGATGGTGTAGTGGATAGGGCCGCTGCATCATGAGCGGGAGGTCGTGGTTTGAATCCCACCACGCACCAATGTGTTTTTCGGTTTTAGAATTTCCTACGTACGTTTATTCTTCGCTTTTTCCGTGCTTCGGAAGGCACGTTGAGCCGTTGGTCTCGGTTAATATCGTATAATACCGTAGATATTAGTCGTTAAGCCATGTCAGAGGCCAGTGCTAAGCATTGGCGGCTTGAAAACGCTGACCTAATCTAGGATTGGGTCTGGTTTCCCTTCTGAGTCGGTCAGATGGTAGTCACTCTGTGTGAAAACCAGTACCCTCGTTCAATCACCTAGTTTAGGTAACCGACCCGAGAGATACGGGATAACGCTAGGAGATGAGATGGGTTGTTGTATTCCTATGGTACACTGTTGGTACAAAGGGCCCTGGAGAGTTTCTTCCATTCTTCCCTTTCCTGCGCAGTGGTCTTTACTTGGTCCTAGGTTACTCCAGCCGCCTCCAAGTCTCCACAGATCTGTTTCGACGCCTCCTACCGTCTGCCACTCAAAAGCGGTTTTAGCTAAATTGTTTCCGCCTCTCCGAAGAACATCCAACTCAATTTGCGATGCGCGATCTACGCGGGGTCCGGGTAAGAGCCCGATGGTGTAGTGGATAGGGCCGCTGCCTCCTGAGCGGGAGGTCGTGGTTCGAATCCCACCACGTACCTATGTGTTTTTCGGTTTTCATACATACATACGTACATACTATCACGCCTGTATCCCTAATGGGTTAGGCAGAGCATGAACAACTCAAACAAAGGTCGTTCCGCCTCGTCTGACAAGTTTTGAGGGTTGTTTAAGATAGAACTGGATATTGCTGTAGTGACAGGTTGTCAGCCCATCGCCTAAATTACAATATACCCTCGAATCCCTTAGCTGGTTTTTACAGCATGCCCGGGAGGAGATGCAGCTGGCACATTCTACGTTCTTCTGTCGCTCCCAATCCAGCATGGAAGCTGTTCGGTTTTCATATGTACGTTTATTCGACGCAGTCGCTCTGTGTTAAAACTAGTACCCTCGTTCAATCCCTAAGGTAAGATAAGGCTAGGGAGATGATGGGGAGATGATGATCTACGCGGGGTCTGCTGACATTTCTACCCTTGAGCAAACTTTGAGCACGGAACCCTAAAAAGCCAGTATTAGGCCGGGAAAACGCTAGGCAGACGCGAATTCGTTTGCCGACGAATGATGAGCCGTCTAAATGCGTGATCCCGACTAGGTTAAGGCCGCGCCGCCACCGCTCTGTTCTGACAACTACACGAATCATGCGCCGTTTGCTTTTAAACGTTTAGAGATTTTTTTAGGTGCGGGAGATTTTTTCTTCCATGCTGGCCTGGGAGTGAGAGAAAAACATAGAATGTGCCAGCTGCATTTCCTCCCGGGCATGCTGTAAAAACCAGCTAAGGGATCCGAGGGTTTCAGTATATTGTAATTTAGGCGATGGGCTGACAACCTGTCACTACAGCAATATACTTACAAATATACCTCAAAACTTTGTCAGACGTGGCGGAACGACCTTTGTTTGGGTCGTTTACGCTCTGCCTACCCCATTAGGGATAAAGGCGTGATTATATGTATGTATGTATGTAGATTTTTTCATCTAGACACGCGAAGCCAAGTTCGAACCAGAGACCTTCAGCCGTCAGCACCGTGTGTACATACATACATACATATAATCACGCCTTTATCCCTTACGGGGTAGGCAGAGCGTAAAACGCCTCCTAAAAGACGCTTTCGCCACGTCTGACATAAATTGGGGGCAATTTTAGATTGTAATGTGTATTGCTGTAGTGACAGGTTGTCAGCCCATCGCCTAAATTACAATACACTGTAACCCTCGAATCCCTTTTGCTGACTTATACAGCATGCCCGTGAGGAAGGGCAACTGGAACATTCTATGTTTTTCTTTCTCTCCCAGTCCAGTATGGAAGTTTGTATATTTGTATAAGTGTGTATATCTACAGAAACCATTTGGAGCCACTTTTAAGCCCTTCATAACTCGAAAACTACTAAACTTTTATACATCTAGACACGCGGTAGCGTGTCCAAGCCAAGCTCAAGCCAAACGAGTCACTTTTAACCCGTTTATAACTCGAAAACTACTAAAATTATACATACATACATACAATCACGCCTTTATCCTTAATGGGGTAGGAAGAGCGTAAACCACCTAAACAATGGTCGTTCCGCCACGTCTGACATAGGTTTGAGGGTTATTTAAGATAGATTTGTAGGTATATTGCTGTAGTGACAGGTTGTCGGCTGACAAACCCTCGATTCCCTTAGCTGGTTTATACAGCATGCCCGGGAGGAAATGCAGCTGGCACATTCTATGTTTTTCTCTCGCTCCCAGTCCAGCATGGAAGTTGCCACTTTTGACCCCTTCATAACTCGAAAACTACTAAACTTATATACATCTAGACACGCGGGAGCGTGTCCAAGCCAAGCTCAAGCCAAACGAAGAGAACTGGCCGTTAGCACTGTGTGCATATCTACAGAAACCATTTGGAGCCACTTTTAACCCCTTCATAACTCGAAAACTACTAAACTTATATACATATATTACTAGCGACCCGCCCCGGCTTCGCACGGATATCATCAGTGTTTCTCTACTATATTATGCATGTATTATACATATAAACCTTCCTCTTGAATCACTCTATACATTAAAAGAAACCGCATCAAAATCCGTTGCGTAGTTTTAAAGATTTATGCATACATAGGGATATAGGGACAAAGAAAGCGACTTTGTTTTATACTATGTAGTTATAGTTTCTTCCATCCTGGACTAGGAGCGAGAGAAAAACATAGAATGTGCCAGCTGCATTTCCTCCCGGGCATGCTGTAAAAACCAGCTAAGGGATCTGAAGGTTTCAGTATATTGCAATATAGGCGATGGGCTGACAACCTGTCACTACAGCAATACACGTACAAATCCA
Organism: Scrobipalpa costella; assembly: GCA_949820665.1. Taxonomy (NCBI): domain Eukaryota; kingdom Metazoa; phylum Arthropoda; class Insecta; order Lepidoptera; family Gelechiidae; genus Scrobipalpa; species Scrobipalpa costella. Next base: position 8,415,094 of record OX463323.1, on the reverse strand, counting down.
TCCTGAATAACCCTCAAAACGTTGTCAGACGTGGCGGAACGAGCTTTGTTTAGGTCGTTTACGCTCTGCCTACCCCATTAGGGATAAAGGCGTGATTATATGTATGTATGTATGTAGTTATAGTGATACAGCGGCAACTAAACATACGGCCCATTTGATAGCAAAAACTTCTTATATAAATTGCGGTACACGCGGCTTACTAAGCAAATCGTCACTCAAAAATCGATCCCATAACTACAGCATTCATCCATTGACACATACATACATAAAATCACGCCGTTATCCCTTAATAATAATAGTCCTCCCACCGATGTTCGGTGATGGCGGCCAATCTCTCGGAGATCAGCCAACTGCGCAAGACTTGTTTTTAGTGACCAAGTGTTTGCGCTATACACAGGTGCACTCTCTATTCCTTCAATCTGTTATTCTGATGGGACAGATTGACTGTGGCGACCAGAGAGAAATCAGGCGCAGGACCGACTATTTATATGCCCATACGACAGCATCTTACTTTTCGGACAAACAGGTGATCAGCCTGCAATGTCCTAACCAAACTAGAAACAACAACACAAAGTCATTGTCAATCGAACCCGGGACCTCCGGGTCGAGAGATCATGGCTCAGACCGATAGACCACGGAGGCTTTATCCCTTACGGGGTAGGCAGAGCGTAAAACGCCTCGTAAAAGGCGCTTTCGCCACGTCTGACAAAAATTGAGGAAAATTTAAGATTGTAATGTGTATTGCTCCAGTGTTGACAGGTTGTCAGCCCATCGCCTAAATTACAATACACTGTATCCCCCGAATCCCTTTTGCTGACTTCTACAGCATGCCCGGGAGGAAGGGCAGCTGGAATATTCTATGTTTTTCTATCTCCCCCAGTCCAGTATGGAAGAATCATCTATTGAACACTGAAGGCTTACCGCTACACTTTTTTCTTTCACCCAAGGTTGCCTGGAAGAAATTTCTACCTTAGCAATAGGGCCGCCTATGTTGTAGTTGTCTTTTGCTGTTATCTGTTGTGTTGTATGTTGTATTATTACGTGCAATAAAGTATTTTTATGTTATGTTATGAAGGATTGCTGAAGGGAAGGGTGCCAATTTCCCCTCGTTGAAGCGCTTCAACTTTTGGCGCATGTGCCGCGTCTACCTCTATTTATACTGAGTGTAAGGGACAGCGTCCCGCAAACTGATAGGGGTTACCGAGGTACAGTTTATACAAGAAATCTTTGCCTGATAGTAAGCGGCACCGTAGCCAATATTTACTCGATGCTAGTGGAACATCAGACTGTCCGTGCTTCGGAAGACACGTTAAGCTGTTCTTCCCATTTAATACCGTAGATATTAGTCGTTAAGCCATGTCAGAGGCCAGTGCTAAGCATAGGCAGCTTGAAACTCTGACTTAATCTAGGATTGGGTCTGGTTTCTTTTCTGGCTTGCGGAGGTTAGGTGGCAGTCGTTCTGTGTAAAAACCAGTACCTTCGTTCAATCCCCTAGATTAGGAAGCCGACCCCGTGAGATACGGGATAAGGCTAGGGAGATGATACATACATACGGTGTGTAAGGGACAACTTCCCACAAACTGATAGGGGTTACTGAGGTACAGTTTATATATAAATATTTGTCTGACAGTAAGCGGGACCGTAGCCTATACATCTATTATTTACTCGATGCTAGTGGAACAGCAGACTGTCCGTGCTTCGGAAGACACGTTAAGATGTTAGTCCCGTTTAATACCGTAGAAATCAGTCACTAAGCCATGTCAGAGGCCAGTGCTAAGCATTGGCAGCTTAGAACTCTGACCGAACCTAGCTTTCGGGCTGGTTTCCCGTCTGGGTTGCGGAGGTCAGATGGCAGTCGCCCTTGTTCAATTCCCCTAGATTAAGTAGCCGACCCCGTGAGATACGGGATAAGGCTAGGGAGATGATGAGTGGAACAGCAGACTGTGGTGCACATCATGCACCAATAATTACACCGGTTGTACTCGGTCGTATTTGGAATATCATGGAGTTATAGAAATACCTATATTATGAATAATACATACATACATACATATAATCACGCCTTTATCCCAAGTGGGGTAGGCAGAGCGTAAACTACCTAAACAAAGCTCGTTCCGCCCCGTCTGACAAAGTTTTGAGGGTTATTTAAGATAGATGTGTAGGTATATTGCTGGGCCGCTGCCTCCTGAGCGGGAGGTCGTGGTTCGAACCCCACCACGTACCAATGTGTTTTTCGGTTTTCGAATTTCATATGTACGTTTATTCGGTGCTTTTTCCGTGCTTCGGAAGGCACGTTAAGCCGTTGGTCCCGGTTAATATCGTTTAATACCGTAGATATTAGTCGTTAAGCCATATCGGAGGCCAGTGCTAAGCATTGGCGGCTTGAAAACTCTGACCTAATCTAGGATTGGGTCTTGTTTCCCTTCTGGGTTGCGGAGGTCAGATGGCAGTCGCTCTGTGTAAAAACCAGTACTCTCGTTTAATCCCCTAGATTATGTAGCCGACCCCGTGAGATACGGGATAAGGCTAGGCAGATGATGATAAATAGATCATCATTCCCTTGCCCTTATCCCAGTATTTGGGGTCGGCGCAGTAAGTTCTCTTCTTCCATTCATCCCAGTCAGCCGTCAGTTCGACATTAACACCTGTTTTCAACATATCATCTTTCACACAGCCTATAAATATATATACATACATACATACATATAATCACGCCTTTATCCCCAATGGGGTAGGCAGATTAAATAGATATAACTATAATAATAATAAAAAAATAACCTATATTATGAAAAAACTTTATAATATTTAGGCAAGTACATACTTATGAAGGGATAAAGGCGTGATTATGTGTGTGTGTGTGTGTGTGTGTGTGTGTGTATACTTATGAACAACTTCTTCCTAGGCAAATAGGTCGCACTTTATCTAGATGAAGACAATTTTGTCATGCTGGCCTGGGAGCGAGAGAAAAACATAGAATGTGCCGGCTGAATTTCCTCCGTGGCATGCTGTAAAAACCAGCTAAGGGATCCGAGTGTTTCAATATATTGCAATTTAGGCGATGGGCTGACAACCGTCACTACAGCAATATGCCTACAAATCTATATTAAATAAAACTCAAAACTTTGTTAGACGTGGCGGAACGACCTTTGTTTAGGTCGTTTACGCTCTGCCTACCCCATTAGGGATAAAGGCGTGATTATGTGTATTATATGCATGATAAATTTTTCTATATCTATCCGATCCGGAGGTCCTGGGTTCGATTCCCAGGGGTAAAACACAAAGTTGATATTTGAGAATTTATCACTTTGTGAATTTTTCCCCATTTTGGGTAGGACATTGCAGGCTGAATCACCTGATTGACCGAAAAGAAAAAGATTTCGTGCTTCGGAGGGCACGTTAAGCCGTCGGTCCCGGTCGCTGTCTTTGATAGTGGTCGTTACACAAAACAATGTCAGAGGCCTGATAGTTGTGCTACTAGGCGGTTTAAAAACTCTTGACACCAGGGTTCATCGGGTCCATAGACTCGATACCCACTCGACAGAAGAAGAATTTTTGTATAAGTCTTCGAGAAAGTATTTATTTTGCTATCGACTAACCTACGTCTTAGTAGTAAAATACTCAGATACATTCACGAAAACCATTACCCATGTAAATTCAGAGCTATTGGGCAAAACTGGTCAAATTCGGCCCTTATCTAGGTCTAAATCTAGATGTATTTAGGGCTACTGCAGTTGTTGGACGCTCACCTAGTCTTAAATCTAAAACGGCCGTTGTCTAGGGGCCCTATAGATATTACGGTTTATATTGCCTGAAATAAAATGATTTATTATTACTTCTATGCTGGCCTGGGAGCAAGAGAAAAACATGAAATGTGCCAGCTGCATTTCCTCCCGGGCATGTTGTAAAAAGCAGCTAAGGGATTCGACGGTTTCAGTATATTGTAATTTAGGCGAAGGGCTGACAACCTGTCACTACAGCAATATATCTACAAATCTATCTCAAATAACCCTCAAAACTTTGTTTACGCTCTTGCTACCTCATAAATGTATGATTATATAATGATATCAATAATAAATACCTACCAACTTTTGCTTTTTAATTTTTTTTATTCAGATTATTTTTATGGGTCCCTTTTACGTTACTGAAACACCCGCTCAACCGCTCAACTATGGCCAGAAATTAAATTACCACCCAATAAAAACCACGCAATAAAACTAGTAGTCTTACCTTTAAGTTGAAGTTTAAAAAATATTTATTAAGTCTACAATAGTGTTAAAAAATAAGTAGCGGGTTGAAGATTACAGATTGTTACCTCATTTTATATCATTCCACTTGTTAATTTATGTTGCTCTCATTTCTTATTTTATTTGTGTTGGATTATTGTTACCTTGTTGTTATTTTAATTACTTTGTTTATAAAGTATTATTCAGATGGAAATGTATATCAGCGCTCTGATGCGCTTTGAACCGGTGGCCACGGAAGACCAGCGTTTTGGGCCTAAAAAACCCAAGACAATATGCTGAGTGGCAGCCATTTTGGTATAAATTTTGTTTAGTTTTAAGTTCAGTATAATATTGTTTTTTTTTGTAACATTTATTACCAAATAAATTTCCTCTATTCTATTCAATATTTATAGGTTTCGATGGCGGTCGCGGGTGACCGTCGCTGCCGTGTTATATGGCCGGCCCCTAACGTCATGACGGTGAAAGCACAAATGTTACGTTCCCACGCTACAGTTACCATCGCTACGTCCTCGCGCGCCACCTTCCAATGTATAACGGGTGTAAGGGACAATACCGGGTGTTAGGGGCAATACCCGGTGTAAGGGACAATACTGGGTGTAAGGGACAATACCGGGTGTAAGGGACTGCGTCCCGCAAACTGATAGGGCTTGCTCAGTCAACGGATCTGAACAACTTTCAGCAGAAAATTATTTCAGGTAATACAAAATGACTACTGCTATCAGACAATTGTATGGATAAGCAAACGGTTTTTTTTTTTATTTCTTTAAATGTTTTCCTGGTGAAAGTTGTTCAGTTTCGTTGACTGAGCAACCCCTATCAGTTTGCAGAAAGCTGTCCCTTACACCCCGTATAGGGTGTTATAATATTTGTACATAACATACATACAATCACGCCTTTACTCCTAATGGGGTAGGCAGAGTGTGAAACGCCCGTTCCCACGATACAGTTACCATCGCTTCGTCCTCGCGCCACCTTCTAATGTATATAGGGTGTTATAACATTGGCACAATCACGCCTTTACTCCTAATGGGATAGGCAGAGTGTAAAACGCCCGTTCCCACTATACAGTTACCATCGCTTCGTCCTCGTGCCACCTTCCAATGTATATAGGGTGTTACAACATTGGCACAATCACGCCTTTATTCCTAATGGGGTAGGCGGAGTGTAAAACGCCCGTTCCCACGATAGTCACCATCGCTTTGTCTTCGTGCCACCTTCCAATGTATATAGGGTCTTATTGGTATTATAACATACATTCAATCACGCCTTTATACCTATTTAAGTTAAGTTAGATAATAAGTTACAATTGTAACCTAAGCCTATGTATAATGCATTGTGAAGTAGAATAAATTGGACCTCCCATACAAATTGGCTAGCCAATTAGCCACACATACATATAATCACGCCTTTATGCCTAATGGGGTAGGCAGAGCGTAAACGACCTAAACAAAGGTCGTTCCGCCACGTCTGACAAAGCTTTTAGTTATTTAAAATAAATTTGTAGGTATATTGCTGTAGCGACAGGTTGTCAGCCCATCGCCTAAATTGCAATATACAGAGACCCGCGGATCCCTGAGCTGGTTTTTACAGCATGCCCAGAAGGAAATTCAGCTGGCACATTCTATGTTTTTCGCTCGCTCCCAGTTTAGCATGGAAGTCAGGAATGAATAAATAGCCTCTATCTAATCTAACCATGAGTGCTTCAAATAAATTGAAATTGTAATTTTAAAGATAATAAAAATTATACTCACAGAAATCCGCCGCAGAACACATTCTAAGTTATTTTATAGTAGATCACTCAATTTAATATATTTTTCAAAAACATTACTTATTTTATTAATTTTTATAACGATTTTTGTACTTAATCAGGAACATTTAAAAATACTTAACATTAATACTGGCCAAATAATTGACAAACTTTAAATTAAATCACATTTTACATTAATATTTTACGTTCGGTTTTCATTATCTGAAACAAAAAATAATTTTATTAAATTAACTATCAAAGTTACATTAAAGGGACGAATCGATAGCATGGCATTGCATACGTATGTATAGTATCAATTTGTACATACATACATAAAATCACGCTTTTATCCCTTACGGGATAGGCAGAGCTTTGAACGGTTCGTAAAAGGCGCTTTCGCCACGTCTGACAAAAATGGAGGCCAATTTTAGATTGAAATGTGTATTGCTATAGAGACAGATTGTCAGCCCATCGCATAAATTACAATCACTGTAACCCTCGAGTCCCTTTTGCTGACTTCTACAGCATGCCCGGGAGGAAGGGCAGCTGGAACAATCTATGTTTTTCTATCTCTCCCAGTCCAGCATGGAAGGTAAATTTGTATGCGCAAAAAATCACTATAGTATTTCCAACTCAGTTTCAGAATTAAGATAAACAACGTTACATACTGAACAACTATCCCCATGGAACATAAAACGAAAATAGAAAAAAAAATTGTACCTCCCATACAAATTGACTAGCCATACATACATATAATCACGCCTTTATCGCTAATGGTGTAGGCAGAGCGTAAACGACCTAAACAAAGGTCATTCCGCCACGTCTGACAAAATTTTGAGGGTAAGATAGATTTGTAGGTATATTGCTTAAGTGACAGGTTGTCAGCCCATCGCTTAAATTGCAATATACAGAAACCCTCAGATCCCTTAGCTGGTTTTTACAGCATGCTCGGGAGGAAATGCAGCTGGCACATTCTATGTTTTTCTCTCGTTGCCATGGAAGGAAATAGAGGGTTATATGGGGTGTAAGGGACTTTTTTCGATTCGACCATGTTCCTTATGAAAAGTTGTTCAGTTTCATGGACAGATTCAGATCCTTCATAAACCTTTCTACACTAATCTCCCTAGCCTTATCCCGTATGTATCTCACGGGGTCGACTACCTAATCGAGGTGATTGAACAAGGGTACTGGTTTTTACACAGAGCGACTGCCACCTGACCTCCGCAACCCAGAAGGGAAACCAGACCCAATCCTATTCCTAATAACCCTCAAAACCTTTTCAGACGTGGCGGAGTGAACTTTGTTTAGGTCGTTTACGCTCTGCCTACCCCATTTGGAATGAACCCTCTACTGATTTCCAGCTGGAACATACAAAATTCATCAGCTGATAGGACATTAAGTATGCGAAAACTTTTTATTTTTAATGTTCCTTAAGAATTTTGAAAATTATTTAGAAATTTTGTGCACGTTTTATCCGCGTATCGTTAAAATTATCACTTCTGTAGGTCTGCTGTAAGAAATTTCTTTTTAGAAATAAGCAGTGCCTGTTATGTCTTTGTTTTTTATGTCCTGTGCTCATGATGTTTTTTGTGTACAATAAAATGTTAAAGAAATAAATAAGAATAGTTGTTCAGTTTCATGGGCCGATTCCCATTCTTCATGATGCATAACACCTTTTGTGATGTACATCATCTCCCTAGCCTTATCCCGTATCTCACGAGGTCGGCTTCCCAATCTAGGGGATTGAACGAGGGTTTTTACACAGAGCGCGTGTATTGGTATATTGCTATAGCGTCTTTGTCAGACGTGGCGGAATGACTTTTGTTTGGTCGTTTACGCTCTGCCTACCCCATTAGGGATAAAGGCGTGATTATATGTATGTATGTTTTACACAGACAGACTGCCATCTGACCTCCGCAACCCAGAAGGGAAACCAGACCCAATCCTAGATTAGGTCAGAGTTTTCAAGCCGCCAATGCTTAGCACTGGCCTCTGATATGGCTTAACGACTAATATCTACGGTATTAAACGATATTACCCGGGACCAACGGCTTAACGTGCCTTCCGAAGCACGGAAAAAGCACCGAATAAACGTACATATGAAATTCGAAAAACGAAAAACACATTGGTACGTGGTGGGATTCGAACCACGACCTCCCGCTCAGGAAGCAGCAGCCCTATCCACTACACCATCGGGCTCTCTGTATGTACATTGACTAATTTCATATTTATCATATTATCCACACTAAAATAATGCTTTCCTGATGAGCTGATGGTCTGACAACCTGTCACTACAGCAATATACCTACATATCTATCTTAAATAACCCTCAAAACTTTGTCAAACGTGGCGGAACGATCTTTGCTTAGGTCATTTACGCTCTGCCTACCCCATTAAGGATAAAGGTGTGATTATATGTATGTATATAAATATTCGGATCAGTGCAAAAGCGCCCTTAGCCTATCAAATGTTGCTATCTCTTTGCAAGGGATGATGTGCTATATTAATGGCCCTTACTAAACAAACATACATACATAAACATATAATCACGTCTTTTTCCCGAATGGGATAGGCAGAGCGTAAAAGACCTAAACAAAGGTCCTCCCGCCACGCCTGACAAAGTTTTGAGATTTATTTAAGACAGATTTGTTGGTATATTGCTGTTGTGACAGGTTGTCAGCCCTTGGAATAAATTGCAATATACAGAAACTCTCGGATCCCTTAGCTGGTTTTTACAGCATGCCCGGGAGGAAATGCAGCTGGAACTTTCTATGCTTTTTCTTTCGTTCCCAGTCCAGCATGGAAGATGATGGGATGATGTGCAATATTTATGACCCTTACTGTACCTAATTATTTACTAAACTCTGCAAAAAAAAACATTGCAAACTGACATTGACACGGTTTACGAGTCAAAATAATTATCAAAGCAGATTTCTCTGAATGCTTTTTTGTAAGTCAAATAGATTTAACTGTAATTTACTATACCAAGTACGGGACAGTCAATGACACTGAACAACTATCAGCAGGATTTTGTTATTAAGGAAATAAAAAAATAAATGTTTGCAATAAATATTTTCTGATTCTGATTCTGAATGGCTATTACATACAAAATGTTCACCTCTATTAGACAATTACATACATACATACATAAATCACGCCTTTATCCCTTACGGGGTAGGCAGAGCGTTTAACGCCACGTAAAAGGCGCTTTCGCTACGTCTGACAAAAATTGAGGGCAATTTTAGATTGTAATATGTATTGCTATAGTGACAGGTTGTCAGTCCATCGCCTAAATTGCAATAAACTGAAACCCTCGATTCCCTTAGCTGGTTTATACAGCATGCCCGGGAGGAAATGCAGCTGGCACATTCTATGTTTTTCTCTCACTCCCAGGCCAGCATGGCAATTAGTTAAATTACTAAAACTACTATTTTATTATGTTATCATATCTAATAGCTAAAACTTATTTTAGAAACAAGATCTTCGATTACAAGACAGAAAACTTTGTTTACCTTTATTCTCAAATTGCGTTGGAAATACTATAGTTCACCACACAATAGGCGCTTGGGACTAGCAAACTGATAGGGATTGTTCAGTTCAGTCAATGAAACTGAACAACTTTTACAAGGGAATTCTACCAGGACATGAAAAATTAAGAATTTTTAAAGCATATTTTCACCCAACACAATTTGTTTGGTGTGCAAAGCTGTGCCGTTAACAGCTGTTCCAATAACATTGATGCAATTTTGATTTATAATATCTACATGTCATCATCATCTGCCTAGCCTTATCCCGTATATCACGGGGTCGGCTACCTAATCTAGGGGACTGAACGAGGGTACTGGTTTTTACACAGAGCGACTGCCATCTGACCTCCGCAAATAATATCTACATGTATCTAGCGTATAAATACCTTATCTTATTTAGAATGAACAACCCCTAGGTATCAGTTTGCAGTACGCTGTCCTTTACAACCTGTATTATACCGGGTGTAAGGGACTGCGATGCTGGACTGGGAGATTCTGCCATGCTGGACTGGGAGAGATAGAAAAACATAGAATGTTTCAGCTGCCCTTCCTCCCGGGCATGCTGTTGAAGTCAGCAAAAGGGACTCGAGTGTTACAGTGTATTGTAATTTAGGCGATGGGCTGACAACCTGTCACTAAAGCAATACATATTACAATCTAAAATTGCCCTCAATTTTTGTCAGACGTGGCGAAAGCGCCTTTTACGAGGCGTTAAACGCTCTGCCTACCCCGTAAGGGATAAAGGCGTGATTTATGTATGTATGTATGTCTAAGGGACAGCATACGGAATACTGAGGGATCACCCAGTCAACGAAAATAAGCAACATTGGGTTTTTCCACTCGAGAATCCACTCGCTAAGAAGAAGAAACAATTCTCACTAGGATATTCTTTCAAAAATGGAAAAAAAATTGGCTCTTTCATACAAATTGTGTGATTGAGGTGGTCACTTTGAATGGGACTATGTGAAAGTTTTTTTTTGTATGAATTTCTTACGAAGAAGCTGAGTCTTAGTTGTTGTCATAATACTCTTAGAGGTGCATTCTATTAGATCAAAATTTTCTGGGAAATAAAAGGAAAATTCTTAAAAATCTTCTTCTGTCGAGTGGGTATCGAGTCTATGGACCCGATGAACCCTGCTGTCAGAGTTTTTTAACCGCCTAGTAGTACAACTATCAGGCCGCTGACATGGTTTGAGTAACGACCACTATTAAAGACAGCGACCGGGACCGACGGCTTGACGTGCCCTCCGAAGCACAGAAATCTTTTTATTTTCGGACAATCAGGTGATTCAGCCTGCAATGTCCTAACCAAACTGGGGAAAAATTCACAAAGTGATTTATTCTCAAATATCAACATTGTGTTTCCCCCCTGGGAATCCCATCGAACCCAGGACCTCCGGATCGGGAGTCCATGGCACTAGCCACTAGACCACGGAGGCAGTTCTTAAAAAATATCACAGCTCATGTAAGAATTACATTGGTTTCAAAGGCAGGAAGATTTTGTATGCAATAAAAAGGCCATTATGCTTGACCAAAGCTATATAATACACCTTTAGAAGGTCTTGCCATCTTTATATTGCAAAATCCTAACTAAGGTCATATCGTCATATTGCATTTAATGCATTAAATTCTTGTGTTTTTTTGTGTTGACACATAAATGGTTCTCTTGCTAAAGAGACCATGTAATTCACAACCTTTCGGGAAGACCTGTCCCCAACAAGAGGTGTGCTAGAAATTATGCTTCAATGACCAAAATTTATGAGGAATAATCAAAACAAAACATGAAAAGTGTACCTGTTATTAACCAACCGGAAACATTACCTTGAAGCACTAAATCAAGATATTTCACTTCTTTTTTCTCGAAATAAACACATACTGGCGTACTTTTAACACATTTTGGGAAAATGAAGATTAATTTAAGTTTGCAACAAACTAAATAACAACAAAAAACTTTTCGAAATGAGACGTCACGCGAAAAAATATTGCGAACTGTCAAACTAAAGTACGACTTTTTTCAGTGGGCTCATTATTTCTAATAACCTTGTACAGTACACACGACTTTTTCATTGGGCCGCCTGATAATAATTAAAACCGCGAAAGAGGTTGAAAAAATGTGCATCCGGGAGGAGTTTCATTTCAGTTTTTTCGTTATAACGTAATGAATTTAATAACTTTATTACCTATTGCTGTTCTGTGAACAGTTTTGGAGATATTACGATAACGGTGAAAGACCGCCGCCTTCGTGAAGCGGCCTTCTAATACTATTGCAACGCACGGAAAGTAACATCGAACCGACTGCAGTGCCTAGTCGTGAGCCGGTTTTCCGTCCGTTCATTTGCCATCACATCGGCTGTGGCCTGCGGATTACTTTTACAATGCCATAATAATTATGGAACAATTACGAACACAAAATATCGCCAGTATTTAGAATGATTTAGAGGTCATTTTGAGTAAACTGTGATTTAGGATTTCAGTGAAACAGAATGATCTGATTATCCAATAAATTAAAATGATTTTCTTCTTTTTATTACGTAGATAAGGAATCAGTAGGAATATACCTGTTTATGTATTTTTCATGCTGTACCCAGTTGACCAAGTTTTAAAAAAGGCGGGACCAGAACTTTTGAAACGGAAGGTACTTTTGTTTGGTCTATTTCCGGTTTGGGTCGTAAGTGTATAAACTTGTATTAGTTTTTAGGGTTTTGTACCCAAAGAATAAAAACTGGAAACCCTATTAATCAGACTTCGGTCCGTCTGTCACCAGGCTGTATCTCATGAACCATGATACCTAGGAGATTGTACCTACGTTAGTATTATTAGTTACTATGTGCTAGGGAGTGGTAGAATTTTTCGCAGCTAATGTATTTCTGTTGCTGATATAATAACAAATACTAAAACCAGAAAAACATAAGAGGAAGTCTGAAACTTGCGCCAATTACCAACAGAGTAAGAGGAAATCGCCTTGCGTGGTATGGCCATGTTATGCGGAGGGATGAAAGTCATATAGGCAAAAGGGTAATGAATTTGAATGTGGATATGTTGGGAGAGGACGACCAAAGAAAAGATGGATGGACTGCGTGAAAGATGATATGTCTAAAACAGGTGTGAGTGTTGAACTGACGGCTGAACCAAGAACGTACTGCGCCGGACCCAAGTAAATGGGATTAAGGCAAGCGAATGATGACTAAAAACATAATAAAATAACATTTATATGGGGCTCGCATACAACAAACGTGATTTTTTGCCGTTGTTGTACAGACAATGGTACGGAACTCTACGTGCGCGAGACCGACTCGCACTTAGCCATTTTTTTTTCGAGGATTTAGGCACCCTACCATTAAACCTTCCGTTATATATTGAATTTATTTTTCTCGAGGGGTTTCTTGCTGATAAGTTTTCTATTTTTATGGCTTCACGTCTCAAGATTTGAGACGTATTTTGCCAATGACAACCAAAAGAAGGTTGTTCGGTAAAAAAATTGAAAGTGTGAGGAAGAGACAGGAATATGTTAAATCAGCATAAGTATGGAGCTACCAGGAATCAAAAATACCTGTCATACAGAAAAAGAAAGACAGAATAAGAGTAGGACATATAAACTATGTATATACTGTCTAATCTGTGAATGAGAGAGGGACTTATGCAGTTCCTATAAGCCTTTAGGAGCGTTTCCTTGACTGGCCTCCAGTTGGCCGAGTGATGACGGATGGGAAAAGTCACCTGGTCGGGTGTTGTGACCACGTGACCAGGGGACCGGAGTCCCATTGGTTTTTTTTTAATGGACCTGTTTGCAAAATACTACAAAGTGTATATAATGCGTCACCGGGCTAAGGCGGGGAGTTGCTACACGCAATCTACACCCTTAATGAAATGGCAACTGCCTAAGGGCGCCCCCACTAGGGCTCGAACCTCGGCTTATGGCGTTGCCTTGGGAACTCCTTATCGGAGAGAATCTGCCCGGTACGTACCGGTAAACCCCAAAGTAGGGAGCAAAGGAGGGGTTGCTGGAAGAGCTTGTACAGAGTGTGGCTCAACAGGTAATGGCAGCATTAAATGCAAGAGTAATTTGGTCATCGCCGTCGGTAAGTCCGACTGGATTAGTTCGGAAGATGTACGTGGGACACTCAGAAAGTTTTGCGACTCTAAAAAAAAATGTTCTACAGGTACATATATTTTTATTAAATCTTTTCAAAGTGCTCTTCACCAGCCTCAATACAAAGATTCATGCGTCTGAACCAGTTTTAAAAACACTTTTTCCAGTCCGCCGTAGACACCTCGTTTACAGCCTGCTCGAACGCAGCCAGCGCATCTTCCGGCGACGAAAATTGTATCCCCTTGAGCTGATTTTTTATTTTTGGAAATAAAAAGAAGTCACACGGTGCTAGATCAGGGCTGTAAGGAGGGTGACCCAGGAGTTTGACCGGTGTGCTGTCCAGGAACTCAATCGTTTTGGAGCGCGGTGTGTGCAGGCGCATTGTCGTGGTGGAGCAGTAGTCCGCGGAGCCCTGTGTTTGGTCGCTTGTTGCTCACAACAGAAAAAACTTCTGGTAAACATTTGGTAGTATACCATTCGGCGTTAATGCTTCTTTGATCTCGTAAGGGAATTGAGGCCAAGTGGCCAGTCAAATTAAAAAAGCTGGCGATAAAAATCTTCCCCCCGCTTCGAGATCGCTTCACTTAGGTAGGCGTTGGTTCATTTTGAAACACCCAAACTGTCGACTGGCGCTTGGTTTCTGGATCGTATTGATAAATCCAGGACTCATCACCTGTTACGATGTCGTAAACACGCCGAGACGAGCCTGCTTCAAATTTGTTCAGCATATCACGGCACCATTCCACCCGGGCCTGCTTCTGAGCGTCGGTGAGGTAGTGCGGCACCCAGCGCGATACTATCCTCCTCACGCGAAGATGCCATTGTAGAATCTCGTGAACGCTTCCCGATCCAATCTTTAATATGTGCTGAATCTCCTGATATGTAATTCGCCTATTATCTTGGATTAAATTTTTCACTGCTAGCACGTTTTCTTCCGTAATAGCCGTCAAAGGGCGACCGCTTCTTTCTTCATCCCCCAAGGTTGGTCGACCGCGCCTAAATTCGTTATACCAACGATACACGGTTGCCTTGGAGGGGCTTTCATCCATAAATGCCATTTGAAGTCTATCGAACGATTCATCCGGTTTCAGGCGACACTTGAAATCGTAAAAAATCATAGCTCTAAAATGTTCCCGGCGCAGATCCATTTTTCAGTAAGACACGATACTTTGAATTTGCTCGCAAAAAATGTGGAGGGAAATTTTGAAAATGGAACACACATATTTTTACTTACAGGTAATCATATTTTCAAAAAAGATTCTAACCGGCCAGTCTGCCAAATATAAAAACTATTTATCGCAATACTTTCTGAGTGGCCTGGTATATATGCAGATCACCGAACAAACTTCGATACCGCGTTTCAGGACTGTTGTATCTTGATGTGGCGCCATCTATGTGCGTTACAAGCCCTTCTCTATGGTACCTCTAAGACAGGTATTTTTAATTCATGGCAGGGGTAAAAAGGTTAAATTAAAGCTTCCATGCTGGACTGGGAGAGATAGAAAAACAGAATGTTCCAGCTGCCCTTCATCCCGGGCATGCTGTAGAAGTCAGCAAAAGGGATTCGAGGGTTTCTGTATATTGCAAATTTAGGCGAAGGTCTGACAACCTGTCACTACAGCAATATACCTACAAATCTATCTTAAATAACCCTCAAAGCTTTGTCAGACGTGGCAGAGCGACCTTTCTCTTTAGATCGTTTACGCTCTGCCTACCCCATTAGGGAGAAAGGCGTGATTATATGTATGTATGTACACACAGAGTCTTCGGGAGACTAAACGGTTGGAATAGTAGTTATTGCGGCATGTGTGTAGAAGCTTTAAAAAAAACAAGGTTTTATGTCAAAAAAGTCTTTATTTAGTTATTCCATAGTCAGTAATGTCTTCAACTTTTCGTTTTTTCCTGTAGTATTCGATTCTTTCTTCTAGGCTTGCTGCAAAAAAAAGGTTATTAGCATAACAATAAAATAACTTACATTATAACTGCCTCCGTGGTCTAGTGGCTAGTGCCATGAGCTCCCGATCCGGAGGTCCTGGGTTCGATTCCCAGGGGGTAAAACACAAAGTTGATATTTGAGAATTTATCACATTGTGAATTTTTCCCCAGTTTGGGTAGGACATTGCAGGCTGAATCACCTGATTGTCCGAAAAGAAAAAGATTTCGTGCTTCGGAGGGCACGTTAAGCCGTCGGTCCCGGTCGCTGTCTTTGATAGTGGTCGTTACTCAAACCATGTCAGAGGCCTGATAGTTGTGCTACTAGGCGGTTTAAAAACTCTGACACCAGGGTTCATCGGGTCGATAGACTCGATACCCACTCGACAGAAGAAGAAGAAGACTTACATTATTACCATGTTGAACTGGGAGCGATAGAAAAACATAGAATGTGCCAGCTGCTTCTCCTTCCGGGCATACTGTAAAAACCTTCTAAGGGATTCGAGGGTTTCAGTATGTTGTAATTTAGGCGATAGGCTGACAACCCTAGTGTCACTACACAATATAAAGAAAGGTTTCGGTAGCTTAGTGGTATAGCGATGGACCGGCATTCCAGAGACGCAGGAAACTAATTTATTATTTTCTTTCTTTCATATTATATAATATATAGATCTATCTTCAAAAACCCTGAAAACTTGTCAGACGTGCGACCTTTGTTTGGGTCGGTGACGCTCTGCCTAGCCCATTAGGGATACAAGCGTGATAGTATGTACGTATAGCGGGTGTAAGGGACAGCGTCCCGCAAACTAAAAGGGGTTGCTCAGTCAACGAAACTGAACAACTTCCACCTGGAATTTATTTCAGAACGTGAAAATAAAACATGGCATTTCCATTCAAAATGTTTAAATAATTTGTATGGAAGTCTTTTCTTTTTACTTCCTGAACTAATTTCCTGTTGGAAGTTGTTCAGTGTATTTGACTAAGCAACCCCTAACGGTTTGTGGGACTCTGTCCCTTACACCACGTGTATTAATGTAGAACTTACAACAGGTCTCCCTCTTCAAAAGTGGCGTATAAACCTTGGCTTTAACTCCTTGCAGAAGGCAGTCTGAGTAACTGTCGCTGTCTCTCTCCCCCTCGCCGGTATCCGCATTATCTGTCCCGCTCTCGCGTATTTTTTCATACTCTGCTTCCAGATCTCGCAAACAGTCTTTTATCATTGTTGTCCTAAAATAAGTAATTATTGAGAAAAAAGTACTAGGGTTTCAGTATATTGCAATTCAGGTGACGGGCTGACAACCTGTCACTACAGCAATATACCTACAAATCTATTAAGATAGATTAAGGGAACGAGAGAAAAACATAGGATGTGCCAAATGAATTTCCTCCCGGGCATGCTGTAAAAATCAGCTAAGGGATCCGAGGGTTTCAGTGTATTGTAATTTAGGCGATGGGCTGTCAACCTGTCACTACAGCAATATACCTACAAGTCTTAATGAACCCTCAAAACTTTGTCAGACGTGGCCAAACGACCTTTGTTTATGTCGTTTACGCTCTGCCTACCCCATTAGGGATGAAGGCGTGATTTTTGCAACTACGAATTGCTATTCTTCCATGCTGGACTGGGAGCGAATAGAAAAACATAGAATGTGCCAGCTGCAATTCCTCCCGGGCATGCTGTAAGAACCAGCTAAGGGATCCGAGGGTTTCAGTATATTGCAATTAGGCGATGGGCTGTCAACCTGTCACTACAGCAATATACCTAAAAGTCTTAATTAACCCTCAAAACTTTGTCAGACGTGGCGGAACGACCTTTGTCTGTGTCGTTTACGCTCTGTCTACCCCATTAGGGATGAAGGCGTGATTTTTGCAACTACGAATTGCTATTCTTCCATGCTGGACTGGGAGCGAATAGAAAAACATAGAATGTGCCAGCTGCAATTCCTCCCGGGCATGCTGTAAGAACCAGCTAAGGGATCCGAGGGTTTCAGTATATTGCAATTAGGCGATGGACTGTCAACCTGTCACTACAGCAATATACCTAAAAGTCTTAATTAACCCTCAAAACTTTGTCAGACGTGGCGGAACGACCTTTGTCTGTGTCGTTTACGCTCTGCCTACCCCATTAGGGATGAATTCGTGATTGTATGTATGTATGAATTGCTACAAATGTCCTTACTTGACGCTATGCATCGTCCATTCCGCTTGAAGGTGTGAAATGACACACTTGAGTTCTTCTCTTTCGTACACCCAGTTGGATTGTGTATCGTAACTGCAGTGAAACAAGTTTAGAGGTACATCTGACGCCATACTGTATTGAGGTTTACTGAAAAAGGATGTAAAAATAAATAATAGCTATTTATTAACAGAACGTATTATAAAACTGAAGAGTACCATCTGCATAAAGTAACATTCACAGAAAGTACCATTTGCAAAATGTACCTTTCATCAAACGTACCATTCGCCAAACGTACCATTCTCAAAAGCGTGTCATTCGTAAAATTACTCTTTTACAAATTTTATATATTAAACTCATTCTTGCATGTTAAATAGAGAGCTATAAAAACATAGAATGTGCCAGCTGCTTCATGCTGTATAAACAAGCAAAGGGATTTGAGGAGTCTGAAAATAACCCTCAACATTTGTCAGCCGTGATGGAGCGACCTTTGTTTAGGTCGATGGCTGCCTATTGCATTAGAGATAATAGTATGTATGTAAGATGCGAAATGACACACTAAGTTCTTCCCTTTCATACACCCAGTTGGATTGTATATCGTAACTGCAGTGAAATAAGTTCAGAGGTACATCTGACGGCATACTGTATTGCGGTTTACTGAAAGAGACGTTTAAAAATATATGTATACAAATATCGTTAACTAGAGCTTTCCGCCGGACATAGGCAACACCGAAAACGTACCATTCACAGAACGTATCATTTGCTAAACGTACCATTCCTCAAAAGTACCATTCCCTAAACGTACCATGCACAAAACATACCATTCGCCAAATGTACTATTCTTAAAACGTACCATTCGCAGAAAGTCCCTTTTCTGCTGTTTTAGACCAATATCTAGACTAAATATCTTACCGTGGAATATTTTCGACATCCAAAAGTTGACGTATAATATCAGGGTCTTCCTTCCTTTGTCCAATTAACAGTAAAACTCCCATTATACATCTGATTTGATGCCAGAGGAACGCGTTGCCTTCAATCTTCAAGTAATACATAGATGTAGCTGGAATACATACATACATACATATAATCACGCCTTTCTCCCTAATGGGATAGGCAGAGCGTACACGACCCAAACAAAAGTCATTCCGCCACGTCTGACAGAGTTTTGAGGGCTTAGATAGATTTGTAGGTATATTGCTGTACTGACAAGTTGTCAGCCCATCGCCTAAATTGCAATATACTAAAGCCCTCGGATCCCTTAACTGGTTTTTACAGCATGCCCAGGAGGAAATGCAGCTGGCACATTCTATGTTTTTCTTTCGCTCCCAGTCCAGCATGGAAGAAAGCTGGAATAAAAATACAGAAATGTTTATTATACGGGGTGTAAGGGACAGCGTCCTACAAACTGATAGGGGTTGCTCAGTCAACGACACTGAACAACTATCAGCAGATTTTTATTTCAGGAAGAGAAAATCTGTGTTATTTTTAAGGGGAAATTCAACCATTTTCGTGAAACATCGAGTTCGCTTCGCTCGCGTATAGTATTCATTCGGATTTAGTTAGTGTAACGTACGTATTGATTCATTTGTGTTTCGTACGATGTCGCGCTCGCTTCGCTCGCGTAGCCTATTGGTTTAACTTTCATGGATGCAGATTTAATAAAATGTGGCGATCGCTTCGCTCGCTTAACATATTGGTTCTTCAACTTTCGTGCAAAGTCGCGGTCGCTCGCTTTACTCGCAGATTATTTTCATGGTACGCTCGCTTAACTCGCGTAACCCGCAAACTGATAGGGGTTGCTCGCTCAGTCAACGAAACTGAACATTTCACCAGGAAATTCTTTCAGAAAATGAAATCAAGAATTGACTTTCCGATACAGAGAATTTGTATGGAGAATATTTCTTTATTACAGTTCCTGAAAAAAAAAAAAAAAAAAAAAAGAACCTGCTGATAGTTGTTCAGTTTCGTTGACTGAGCAACCCCTGTCAGTTTGCGGGACGCTGTCCCTTACACTCCGTATCGTTGAATTCGTGTTTCGTGAACTTACGGGACTCATTATCCCCGTCAGCCGCAAAAATATCAGCGGACATGACGTGCCGAATGAACTCTGTGACGCCATTGCCGACGTCCATCTTGCAAAGATGGCGGAAATCACGCGAGCCAATCAGGTCGCGGCACGCGGTGCGCATCGCTTGTATGTCGAGGTTTGCGCGAGGGAAGTAGTATTTGTATTGCCGTCTCTTGCAGTCGAATCTGGAACACATACATATAATCACGCCTTTATCCCTAACGGGGTAGGCACTTAAACAAAATCGTTTTGCCACTTCTGACATAGTTTTGAGGGCTATTTAAGATAGATTTGTAGGTATATTGCTGAGGTTGTCAGCCTATTGCCTGAATTGCAATATACAGAAACCCTCGGATCCCTTAGCTGGTTTTTACAGCATGCCCGGGAGGAAATGCAACTGGCACATTTTATGTTTTACTCTCGCTCCCAGTCCAGCATGGAAGAACAAAAACATATTTAAAAAACATAACCCACCTTGCACTGAAATCAGGCATATCGGCAGGAATTGGCATCCAGGCGACAGCTCGTATCTCTTTAGGCAATATACGGTTGAGCATCTTGCAGTAAGGCAGTTCGGTGTCAACCTCATGCTGATTCTCCATCCCAAGTCTACTCCGAAGCGTTATTGATATTACCTACATACATACATACATATAATCACGCCTTTATCCCTAATGGGGTAGGCAGAGCGTAAACGACCTAAACAAAGGTCGTTCCGCCACGTCTGACAAAGTTTTGAGGGTTATTCAAGATGGTTTTGTAGGTATATTGCTGTAGTGGCAGGTTGTCAGCCCATCGCCTAAATTACAATATACTGAAACCCTCGGATCCCTTAGCTGACTTTTACAGCATGCCCGGGAGGAAATGCAACTGGCACGTTCTACGTTTTTCTCTCGCTCCCAGTCCAGCATGGAAGAATATTACCTGAATATAAAATTTGATTAGGTAATATAAAAAAAGTTTTATTTCAGACCAAATTACATTACATTCATGTTAGCAATTATTTGTCCATATATAATAAAATTGAGTTTAATTTAATATTTAACTTAATTTGATTAATAATTAAATAATAATTATGTTTCGTCAAGTAGGATAATATGCATTATTACTAATGTACCTACATACATACATACATATAATCACGCCTTTATCCCTAATGGGGTAGGCAGAGCGTAAACGACCTAAACAAAGGTCGTTCCGCCACGTCTGACAAAGTTTTGAGGGTTATTCAAGATGGTTTTGTACGTATATTGCTGTAGTGACAGGTTGTCAGCCCATCGCAAAAATTGCAATATACTGAAACCCTCAGATCCCTTAGCTGGTTTTTACAGCATGCCCGGGAGGAAATGCAGCTGGCACTAATGTACCTACTTATTCATTATATTGTTGTTAAACTTCCATACTGGACTGGGAGAGAAAGAAAAACATAGAATGTTCCAGTTGCCCTTCCTCCCGGGCATGCTGTATAAGTCAGCAAAAGGGATTCGAGGGTTACAGTGTATTGTAATTTAGGCGATGGGCTGACAACCTGTCACTACAGCAATACACATTACAATCTAAAATTGCCAATTTATGTCAGACGTGGCGAAAGCGCCTTTTACGAGGCGTTTTACGCTCTGCCTACCCCGTAAGGGATAAAGGCGTGATTTTATGTATGCATGTATGTATTGTTGTTATACTAAGAACAAATCCAAATATTATAAACATTTACTTTGACTTTGACATTTGAATTATAAGATACAATTATAATTAACATTAATAATTCAGATGCGATGAGAGCCCGATGGTGTAGTGGATAGGGCCGCTGCCTCCTGAGCGGGAGGTCGTGGTTCGAATCCCACCACGTACCAATGTGTTTTTCGGTTTTCGAATTTCATATGTACGTTTATTCGGCGCTTTTTCCGTGCTTCGGAAGGCACGTTAAGCCGTTGGTCCCGGTTAATATCGTTTAATACCGTAGATATTAGTCGTTAAGCCATATCAGAGGCTAGTGCTAAGCATTGGCGGCTTGAAAACTCTGACCTAATCTAGGATTGGGTCTGGTTTCCCTTCTGGGTTGCGGAGGTCAGATGGCAGTCGCTCTGTGTAAAAACCAGTACCCTCGTTCAATCCCCTAGATTAGGTAGCCGTCCCCGTAAGATACGGGATAAGGCTAGGGAGATGATGAATTCAGATGCGAATATATTTCCCTAAATATATAACCTTAGGTATTACAAATACGAAAACACAGATAATTTGACAATGGTGAATGCATTTTCTCAGGATAGGCTTTTTGTGAATATTCGGAGTGCAAGGGACAACGTCCCGCAAGCTGACAGGGATTGCTCTGTCAACGACACTGAACAACTTCCACCAGGAAATTCTTTCTCTGTCATGGTAAGCCGGATTCAGATTTAATAAAAAGTCGTGCACGCTTTATTTACGGTTACTGTCTGAAAGAATTTCCTGGTGGAAGTTGTTCAGTGTCGTTGACTGAGCAACCCCTATCAGTTTGTGGGACGCTATCCCTTACACCCGGTATAAGTTGCTAAAGTTCCTAAACGGTTAATTTTTATTGCCCCTGGTTAAAAAACATGAACCTACATCGCATTTTTTTTTGCACCCGTTCAATTCTTTTAGACGATGATTCTGCTCAATGGTTCATGGTTCTTCTTCTTCTGTCGAGTGGGTATCGAGTCTATGGACCCGATGAACCCTGGTGTCAGAGTTTTTAAACTGCCTAGAAGCACAACTATCAGGCCTCTGACATGGTTTTGTGTAACGACCACTATCAAAGACAGCGACCGGGACCGACGGCTTAACGTGCCCTCCGAAGTACGAAATCTTTTTCTTTTCGGACAATCAGGTGATTCAGCCTGCAATGTCCTACCCAAACTGGGGAAAAATTCACATTGTGATAAATTCTCAAATATCAACTTTGTGTTTTCCCCCTGGGAATCGAACCTAGGACCTCCGGATCGGGAGTCCATGGCACTAGCCACTAGACCACGGAGGCAGTTATGGTTCATGGTTCAGTCTTCATACTGGGTGTAAAAAAAAGTAATGCGTTCCTTTTAACGTAATATATTAGTTTCTTCCATGCTGGACTGGGAGAGATAGAAAAACATAGAATGTTCCAGCTGCCCGTCCTCCCGGGCATGCTGTTGAAGTCAGCAAAAGGGACTCGAGGGTTACAGTGTATTGTAATTTAGGCGATGGGCTGACAACCTGTCACTATAGCAATACATATTACAATCTAAAATTGCCCTCAATTTTTGTCAGACGTGGCGAAAGCGCCTTTTACGAGGCGTTAAACGCTCTGCCTACCCCGTAAGGGATAAAGGCGTGATTTATGTTTGTTTGATGTTTGTATTAGTGATATACAACACAAACCACACATAAAATAAATAAAAACATTTTGATTTTAATAAATCCGTAAAACAGAATCAAGTAAGCTAACCGTAGTCAGGCACACTATGACGCTACGGCGTTCGTCATAGGTAGTTTGCCATCGCCGCGCCCCGCGCCCTCCAGCCGCCCCGCCGCTGCGCCCCACGTAGGGTACATGACTACGGTCGGCCTACTTGTTTTTGTTGTCAATAAAACTATTATTATATTAATTAATTTCTTTATTTTACGTGTGGTATGTGTGTTTATCACTAATACATTACGTGGTTTAACCCTTTACAACCGAAGTAAATATTTTACTCCGATATTTTTGTAATCTACATGATTTTTACGTGAGTGCCTATGTGTAATGTAAAAAATATTTAAAAAAATCCTGATATCTCTGGTTTCCTGAAAACGTACCCTCACGACCGTGGGGCTTAGGAGATAGCTCGAGATTTGAATTTTGTCTAGTTTGGGGATATTTTTTGTAAGAAATGAAAATTAACGTAATCTTTCTTTATATCAGTCTTTATAATTATCAGTCATCTACTTTGGATAACAATCAGAGATAAATTAAACTTTAAGTATTATTTTTTTGACTATAGAATCAACGGTCTCATTAGAAAACTAAAACATTTCTTCTTCAATTAACAAAAGTAATTTAAATATTCTTTGGAATCACATGAGATCTTATCATTTAGTAATAGTTAGCATGTCTTACATAATTGACATATTAAAAGATAGAACTAAAGCTTGTGAAAATCTTTGAAACAAATTTTGTCCCGAGACAAACAGAGATATATAGCATTTCTCGCATTTTATTTTTGATCTACTGCCACAATTTTCCATACGACAGGTTCTCGATGCTTTGTTATCATCGAAGACAGCCATCACACAGTGATCGTAACCATCATGTATTTTTGCTGTTGATGGCATGTTTACAGGTTTGTAGATCTTCAAAGGCCTTGCTTGCGGTTCAGGCTCATCTTCTCTGCGTTCTGTTTCTGGTAGACACTTCAAGCATTCTGCTACTTCCAAACGAAAGTCTAATAAAGGCAGCGTATCCATTCGGCGGTAACCATTAGCTGTGCAGTCATTTTTATAAAGCCTCCACGCGTTTGCACAAGCGAGATCTATAAAATGTACGTTTTGCACTGCTTGATCTGCATCTGGTGGATCCCCTGCTTCTGCTTGTTGTAGGGATACCTCTTGCACTGCTTGATCTGCATCTGGTGGATCCCCTGCTTCTGCTTGTTGTAGGGATACCTCTTGCACTGCTTGATCTGCCTCTGCTGGATCCCCTGCTTCTGCTTGTTGTAGGGATAGGTGGTGGTGCCTCATCCACATCCGGGTACTCGTCATCAGAACTAGATCCACTCTCATCTAGATGATCTAAGACTCGCGGCACAAAATCATCATCATCTTCGGCAAATTCCTCGATTTCCGAGTTATTTCCATCTGCTAATAATAGTGCAACTTCGTCGTCTTTCAAAGGTCGTCCTAAAAAATAAGAAAAAGCCTTGTGAAACCATCATTCGTACAGGAAAATTATGTTTAGGTTCAAAAATTGAATACATATTAATTTAGGACGTATCACCTAACCTACACGATCGTGCGTCCTTGATTTTGAGTCACGATATACGCCTAAGTAGGGATGCTAGATGCAAATTACATACACACAGGTTAAAAACAACATTTATTTAAGTAAATCACGTAAAAAAGTAATGAAAACTGCATTAATTTAATGAAAAACAAATTACTTACCCGAGCGAGTTTGCGCGCCAAAAAACGCAGCCATCCTTCACTGTGTTTAGAGGCGACTGACAGGTTCAAACTTGATCGCAAGCGGCCCGCGTCGATTTTTTCCAAGAAAAGGATAGTCTCACGATCGATCGAGGCCGGTTGCGTCTCGTAAAGTCGATTTGCGTATGCGCTAGAATTTTTGAAACTCAAGTCTCACTATCGTATCAAGTCGGTTGCAAAGGGTTAAAGGAATGCAGTAATTTTCTATATTAAATCACATACATACATAAAATCACGCCTTTATCCCTTACGGGGTAGGCAGAGCGTCAAACTCCTCGTAAAAGGCGCTTTCGCCTCGTCTGACAAAAATTGAGGGCAATTTTAGATTGTAATGTGTATTGCTATAGTGACAGGTTGTCAGCCCATCGCCTAAATTACAATACACTGTAACCCTCGAGTCCCTTTTGCTGACTTCTACAGCATGCCCGGGAGGAAGGGCAGCTGGAACATTCTATGTTTTTCTATCTCTCCCAGTCCAGCATTCAAGGAATATATTAAATCAGCTTTAATCAAATAGCAAAACAGAGTTACGGCGGTTTTGCACTACTTTGTATGTGTAAAATATTTGGAAGCTGTCAAACATTTTAGCCCCATACAATTTTTCACAGATACAAACCGAATATGGAGCAGTGCAAAACCGCCTTTTGGCCCAAATTACATTAAAATTACCTGTCCAAAAGCACTAACACCTTTATCAGTACGTCCGCACCGGTGATACTGCGACTTGTCTCGACTCTCGATCAGGCAGCATTTCACGAGTGCATTAAATAAATGATGCTCTATTGTTTGGGTTGAATCCTCTTGCACTGCTAAGCCGTTGTAGTCCCAACCAAAGTATAATATCTTTATTAGAACTCGACGTACATGGCATCTGAAGTAACATAAAATACATACATATAATCACACCTTTATCCCTAATGGGGAGGCAGAGCGTAAATGACCAATTATTTAAGATGATTTGTAGGTATATTGCTGTAGTGACAGGTTGTCAGCCCATCACCTAAATTACAATATACTAAAACACTTAGATATCTTAGCTGGTTTATACAGCATGCCCAGGAGGCAAATTGGCAAATATAATAACAAAGATGCAGCTGGCAAATTCTACGTTTTCTGTTGCTCCCAGTCCAGCATGGAAGCATACATACATAAAACCACATCATTATCCCTAATGGGGTAGGCAGAGCGTAAACGACCAAAACAAAGGTTGTTTCGCTATGTCTGACATTGTTTTGAGGGTTATTTAAGATAGATTTTCAGTTATTTTGCTGTAGTGACTGGTTGTCAACCTAAATTGCAATATACAGAATTCCTCGGATCCATTAGCCAGTTTGCGAAG
This sequence comes from Scrobipalpa costella, assembly GCA_949820665.1. NCBI lineage: Eukaryota > Metazoa > Arthropoda > Insecta > Lepidoptera > Gelechiidae > Scrobipalpa > Scrobipalpa costella. The sequence continues at coordinate 8,388,799 of OX463323.1, read as the reverse complement.
GGCTGACAGCCATAGCAATACTCAGTGCAATTTTATATGTAAACTAGTGACCCGGCCCGGCTTCGCACCAAAATTATCAGTGTTTCTCCATTATATTATGCATGTATTATACAATTATACATATAAACCATCCTCTTGAATCACTCTATGCATTCAAAGAAACTGCATCAAAATCTGTTGCATAGTTTTAAAGAACTAAGCATACATAGGGATATACGGACAGAGAAAGCGACTTTGTTATATACTATGTAGTGATGATAACAAGTCATACATAAAACTGTCTGACTTTGAAAACCATGTCAGAGGTCTATTACCTTCGCTGCGCTATTAGATGGTTTAAAACTCTGGACTTCCATGCTGGACTGGAACCGAGAGAAAAATATAGAATGTCCTAGCTGCATTTTCACCCGGGCATGCTGTAAAAACCGGTTAAGGGAGCTGAGGGTTTCTAAATATTGCAATTTAGGCGTTAGGCTGATAAGTTGGCACTACAGTAATATACCTACAAACCAATCTTAAATAAACCTTATAACTTTGTCAGTTGTGGCTGAACAACCTTTGTTTAGGTCGTTTACGCTCTGCCTACCTCATTAGGGATAAAGGCGTGATTATATGTATGTATAGATAAAACTGTCTGTCTTTGAAAACCACGTCAGCGATCTTATACCTATGCTGCACAATTAGATTTATTAGTTTAAAAACTCTGACACCAGGGTTCTTAGGGTCGATCGGCTCCGAAGCCACTAGACGAGAGAGAGAGAGAGAGAGAGATAGGCATCTCTACAAAGTATAAAACAAAGTCGCTTTCTCTGTCCCTATATCCCTATGTATGCATAAATATTTAAAACTACGCAACGGATTTTGATGCGGTTTCTTTTAATGAATAGAGTGATTCAAGAGGAAGGTGCATAATATAGTAGAGAAACACTGATAATTTCCGTGCGAAGCCGGAGCCGGTCGCTAGTATATGATAATAGGGCTATTTTACTTACTTCTCGAAATCAAAAGGCTTTTGCCGTGCTTTTGGCTGAGTATCAGAACCAATTTGCATGCCCTTGTTGATAATATTCTTAAGCTGCGTGCAATGAGCTTCCAATTGCATTACTTTTTCCACCAATTCCTGCAAAATTTCACAAGTCGTTCAAAAAATAAACAGTAGTATAGGTTAGGATTGCATTATCTGGAAAAATGTGAAGTTTATACATTTTTATCCAGTTCCAGCAGTTCCTGTCTAGATGCTCCCTTCAGTTTTCTCGGTTTAGGTGGTAGTTTATCCATTTATGGACCGAAAAATGATGTAAATTATGAAAAACCACACAACTTTTCGTTCGTATACACAATTTTCTTTTTTCTTTTATTCTCTCCTTTTCAAAAGAGGCAAGAATCACAGCCTATACAGCCTTGTCTATAACTTACTTCCAGCCAGCATTGCTATCTCTGAGATTACCGCCATCTTACAGAAATGAGATTTATTGGTACGCGTATACAATACGGTATTTACAATAACTTAATAAAAATAAAAAACTTACAGAAAAGCATAATACTATGCGACAAGCAACTAACACTAAGTACAATCTACTAAATAACAGATGGCGATTTATAAAAAGTACAGCTACTTGTCGAAAGATGGCGCTATGCTTTAAGACGATAAAATTACAAAATACATAAACATCCTTTATACTTTCGCATAGTGCAACTTTATCCAGGTTTAAATGTTTTAAAAATCCTTTCGCTCAGTACCTTACCTTCTACAGATCATTATATACCCTGTATTGTACTGCCTGAATACATAAATACAATCTAGCCTTTATCCCTAATGGATGAGGCAGAGTCTCAACGACCTAAACAAAGGTCTGACAAGTATTGAGGGTAAATAAATAGACAAAGTTTTAAGAAAAACCATATAATAATCAGAAAAACAAAAGCAAAAAACATAAAAACATGATTTACCTACAATCATTTTTACCCCAACTCTAAAACAGCTAAAGAAATAAAAACAATAAAGGTAAAAATCACAGGGCTTCCTGCCTTAGATGAAATATAATCTGATTTACCATCAGGTTCTTCGGTATGGTCGCTTTTATGGTCGCCTTTTCTTTTAGCCTTCTTTTTTAGTGGCACTTTGCCTTTGTAGCAAAATGTGCATATCTTACAAGACACATCTCTGCCCTTCCAAGTTGCATTTTTGAAATCCTTGCCTTTGCCTTCTTTTAAGGGCTTTACTGGTATTATCTTATTTTTAGCATTTCTTTTGACGGCGACAATTGGGATGTCTGTAATCAAAGTATACTAGAAAAATAATACATACATATACGTATAATCACATTCTTTACGGGGCAGTCCTGCCTACCCCATTAGGGATAAATGCTTGATTTTATGTATGCATGTAATAATAGAGTAATCCGATCTGTGCCTTGGGCTCTCGATCTGGAGGTTTGATTCCCAGGGGGGATAATGAAAAGTTGATATTTATTTGTTAATTTATCACTTTGAGAGATTTTCGCCAGTTTAGAAAGAACACTGCAGGCTAAGTCATCTGGTTGTCCGAAAAAGGATACCGTGCTTTGGAGGGCACGTTGAATAGTCGTGCTTTTAGGCAGTTTAATAAATCTGACACCAGGGTTCACCGGGTTGATTGACTAAAAACCCGGACGACACAATTTTTTTAATTTTGATCTCAGAACATTCTGCAAAATACTTAATAATTTTTAAATGTCCTTCCATGCTGGCCTGGGAGTGAGAGAAAAACATAGAATGTGCCAGCTGCATTTCCTCCTGGGCATGCTGTAAAAACCAGCTATGGGATCTGAGGGTTTCAGTATATTGTCATTTAGGCGATGGGCTGACAACCTGTCACTACAGAAACTTACAAATCTATCTTAAATAACCCTCAAAACTTTGTCAGACGTGGCGGAACGACCTTCGTTTACGCTCTGCCTACCCCATTAGGGATAAAGCCGTGATTATATGTATGTATGTATGTGTTTTTAAATGTTAAAGACTTGGAAAAACAAACTCATGACGAGTAATAAATAGCAGATCACTAATTCGTCGCTCGGGACATGGCTGCTGTAGCTTAGCGGTTAAGAGCGTTGCGCCGGTTTTCTAAAGACGCGGGTTCAAATCCCGTCAGCAGTCGAATTTTTGATTTGTTATTTCTAATATTTTCAGTAACTTACTTGAAATAAAATTGTTCTTCGGAAGGCACGTTAAGCCGTTGGTCCCGGTTAATATTGTTTAATACCGTAGATATTAGTCGTTAAGCCAAGTAAGAGGCCAGTGCTAAGCATTAACGGCTTGAAAACTCTGACCTAATCTAGGATTGGGTCTGGTTTCCCTTCTGGGTTGCGGAGGTCAGATGGCAACGCTCTGTGTAAAAATCAGTGCCCTCGTTCAATCACCTAGATTAGGTAGCCGACCCCGAGAGATACGGGATAAGGCTGGGTAAATGATGACCTTACTTGAAATCGTGACGCATAAATTTGAAGCGATAGTGTGTCTCTTGTCCGGCCGATAGCGTAAAATATACTGAAATAAATGTTAGATAAATGTTATTAGTTGTTGGTACGTATAAAAGGACGTTTTTATAACATAACCAAGCACAGCGCCATCTGTATACACTAGATTTGATAAGGATGCGGATGAGGATGCGGTTGAAGATGAGGATGCGGATGCGGATTAGGATGAGGATTTTCTATGAGGATGCAGATGCGGATTAGGATGCGGATGTGGATAACGATTTTCTGTGAGGATGCAGATGCGGATGAGGTTGCGGATGAGGATTCTGATGAGGATAACGATTTTCTGTGAGGATGCGGATAAGGATGCGGATGAGGATGACGATTTTCTGTGAGGATGAGGATAAGGATGCGGATAAGGATGCGGATGAGGACGACGATTTTCTGTGAGGATGCGGTTGAGGGTGCGGATAAGGATTCTGATGAGGAATACTATTTGCCGAGAGAATGCGGGTGAGGATGCGGATGAGGATAACGATTTTCTGTGAGGATGCGGATAAGGATTCTGATGAGGATAACAATTTTCTGTGAGGATGCGGATAAGGATTCTGATGAGGATAACAATTTTCTGTGAGGATGCGGATGAGGATTTTCTACGAGGATGCAGATGCAAATGAGAATTTTCTACGAGGATGCAGATGAAGATGCGGATGCGGATGCGGATGCAGATGAAGATGCGGATGCAGATGAAGATGCGGTTGCAGATGAAGATGAAGATGCGGATGCAGATGAAGATGAAGATGCGGATGCAGATGAAGATGCGGATGAAAATGCGGATGAGAATGACGATTTTCTGTGAGGATGCGGATGAGGATGACGATTTTCTATGAGGATGCGGATGAAAATGCGGATGAGAATGACGATTTTCTGTGAGGATGCGGATGCGGATGCGGATGAGGATTAAGATTTTCTATGAGGATGCAGATGCGGATGCGCATGAGAATGCAGATGAGGAAGAGGATTCATATATACAATAAAGAGGGTTAAAAGTTAAATTGATATTTTTATTTTATTGTTTTGTGTATTCATACGGGTAAGGGACAGCATCATGCAAACTGATAGGGGTTGCTCAGTCAACGAAACCACAGAATATATAATAGTACTACATACAGAATGGCCAACACACACTTACACGTCACTCCGCGCCGGATTGTGGGTCACATTGTGGATACGCTTAGCGGGTATGGCGCGCGCATGTTTCCCAGTGTAATAAAAATAATGAAGTTTTGTGTTCCAAAGATGGTTAGGTACTGTTCCGTGTACGGATGTCTTTCTACCACAAGATATGACTCCAATAGGAACTTTTTTAGATTCCCAAGTGATGAGAGACTGTAAGTATCTTCATACAAAATCTTATCTTATCTTATGTAGCCGTTATGTGTTCTACTGCTGGGCAAAGGCCTACAAAATATGCAACCTAATCTATTCTAACTATTCAGTAACAGTGAACTACTTTAAAACGTTGGTTTTAATCAAGAACCAGATTAATAGTGATGATTATGACCGGTATAACAAAATTTGTAAATCCTTATAACACACACACAAACACATGCCAAGTGCAACATGCCGTCTGTCGATGTGTGAACAAAATTACATTGTAGTTAGTGAGTGTCCGAGCTGTGACTAAACTGAACAGCAATCAGAAGGTATTTTTTCAAGAAGTGAAAAAAATAATTTGCTTTTTCATACAAATTCTCTGATCGAGGTGGTATTTTTGTATGATTATATGTACTCAGTACATAGTATAAAACAAAGCCTCTTTCTCTGTCCCTATATCCCTATACATACATACATACATAAATCACGCCTTTATCCCTTACGGGGTAGGCATAGCGTTAAACGCCTCGTAAAAGGCGCTTTCGCCACGTCTGACAAAAATTGAGGGCAATTTTAGATTGTAATATGTATTGCTATAGTGACAGGTTGTCAGCCCATCGCCTAAATTACAATACACTGTAACCCTCGAGTCCCTTTTGCTGACTTCAACAGCATGCCCGGGAGGAAGGGCAGCTGGAACATTCTATGTTTTTCTATCTCTCCCAGTCCAGCATGGAAGAATATATATCCCTATGTATGCATAAATCTTTAAAACTACGCAACAGATTTTGATGCGGTTTCTTTTAATGGATAGAGTGATTCAAGAGGTTTATATGTATAATACATGCATAATATAGTAGAGAAACACTGATAATTTCCGTGCGAAGCCGAGGCGGGTCGTTAGTGTATGTATAAAATAAAAGCACACATACTGAAAAGTACGAATCTTTCACCACAGCATCATAGTCATATTTTCTTTCTGTTTTCGGTTCGTTGTCCAGTATTTGGGTGTATCTGTCGATAAGTCTGCAGTTTCCTTCGCAATTCCAGGCAGCACCTAGGTATTAAAACACCAAACAGGTAAGAAATTAACAAGCTAAAAGTTGCGTGAATGAATTCACTAAATTCAGTTTCCTGCCTACTACCTACCAGCTAAGTACGATGGCGTGATTATATATAGCCTATGTCCGTCTCCTGGTTACCATCTATATAGAAGGTGATCCATACCAAATTTCATCAAAATCCGTTCAGCCGTTTAGGCGTGAAACAGTAACAGACAGACAGACAGAGTTACTTTCGCATTTATGATATTAGTATATGGATTACAGAGAAAATCCGGAAGTGGAAGTGAAGTAGAAAAAGAAATTTGAATGGCGGTAACATCATAACATACATACATATAATCACGCCTTTATCCCTAATGGGGTAGGCAGAGCGTAAACGACATAAACAAAGGTCGTTCCGCCACATCTGACAAAGTTTTGAAGGTTATTAAGATAGATTTGTAACTATATTGCCGTAGTGACAGGTTGTCAGCCCATCGCCTAAATTGCAATATACAGAAACCCTCGGATCCCTTAGCTGGTTTTTACAGCATGCCCGGGAGGAAATGCAGCTGGCACATTCTCTGTTTTTCTCTCGCTCCCAGTCCAGCATGGAAGACATCATAACTACTGAAGATTTTTGAATGAAACAAAACTTAGCGCTGTATTTGTAATGAGCTCTCGTGTTCGCGTCAGTTCAGTACAAAGTGGCCTGTCAAATCCATACTTAATACATACATACATAAAATCACGCCTTTATCCCTTACGGGGTAGGCAGAGCGTTAAACGCCTCGTAAAAGGCACTCTCGCCACGTCTGACAAAAATTGAGGGCAATTTTAGATTGTAATGTGTATTGCTATAGTGACAGGTTGTCAGTCCATCACCTAAATCACAATACACAGTAACCCTTAAGTCCCTTTTGCTGACTTCTACAGCATGCCCGGGAGGAAGGGCAGCTGGAACATTCTATGTTTTTCTCTCCCAGTCCAGTTTGGAAGAAAATACTTAATACTGCCCTCAAGTTTGAGTTGGCTTCATAAATACGAGCCTTAGTGTATTTGTATACCCACAGGCTCTGCTGTGACAGTACTTTCAAGCCTCCTAACTACCTCCCTGGTCTAGTGGCTAGTGCCATGGACTCCTGATCCGGAGGTCCTGGGTTCGATTCCCAGGGAGGAAACACAAAAGTTGATATTTGAGAATTTATCACTTTGTGAATTTTTCCCCAGTTTGGTCAGGGCATTGCAGGCTGAATCACCTGATTGCCCGAAAACGAAAAAAGATTTCGTGCTTCGAAGGGCACGTTAAGCCGTCGGTCCCGGTCGCTGTCTTTGATAGTGGTCGTTACTCAAACCATGTCAGTGGTCTGATAGTTGTGCTACTACGCGGTTTAAAACTCTGCCACCAGGGTTCATCGGGTCGATAGACTCGATACCCAGTCGACAGAAGAAGAAGAAGTACTTTCAAGCTGATTTGCGTACCTTTCTTTATTGTACATACATATAATCACGCCTTTATCCCTAATGGGGTAGGCAGAGCGTAAACGACCAAAACAAAGGTCGTTCCGCCACGTCTGACAAAGTTTTGAGGGTTATTTAAGATATATTCGTAGGTATATTGCTGTAGTGACAGGTTGTCAGCCCATCGCCTAAATTGCAATACACTGAATCCCTCGGATCCCTTAGCTGGTTTTTACAGCATACCCGGGAGGAAATGCAGCTGGCACATTCTATGTTTTTCTCTCGCTCCCAGGCCAGCATGGAAGTTCTTTATTGTACACACAGATATTCTTAAAATTAACTTAATATAGATACTTTATGTACAAAGGCGAGCTTAACTCAAAATATTTGAGTTGTCTTCCAGCTTACCGTGGGAGAGGAAAAAAAATATATAGATAACAGCAGGCAAGAGTGTACGCAAAGAATATAAATAAATATAATAATAATAATAAAATAACATAGTGTTTTACTTCCATGCTGGACTGGGAGCGAGAGAAAAACATAGAATGTGCCAGCTGCATTTCCTCCCGAGCATGCTGTAAAAACCAGCTAAGGGATCCGAGGGTTTCTGTATATTGCAATTTAGGCGACAGGCTGACAACCTGTCACTACATCAATATACCTACAAATCTATCTTAAACAACCCACAAAACTGTCAGACGTGGCGGAACGATCTTTGTTTAGATCGTTTACGCTCTGCCTACCCCATTAGGGATAAAGGCGTGATTATATGTATGTATGTGTTTAAGTGTTTTTTACTAACAAAAATGGATCTGTGTAATCTGATTAAATAAATGAATTATTATAATAAGCTACATATAAATAGCCTTACATACATAAGTACTGGGTGGCGCAAAAGTAAAGACCCTATTTGGTTCAGCTATAACATTTTTTCTAAATTAGAAAACTAGATTTAGGTTTTTTTAAATGTATATTTGTGCCATTAAATTTCGTACCATTAGGATTTAAAGATGATGTCTTTTAAATGGTGACCTCCAGAGTTGATACACATTTGAGCCCTATTTATGACATTTTGCATAACTTGCCGTAACACTTCCTGCGATATGTTCGTTATTTCTTGACGAATGTTTTCTTTTAGAGCTGCGAGAGTCTGTGGCTTGTTCACATACACCCGAGATTTCAAAAAACCCCAAAGAAAGAAGTCTGGACTGGTCAGATCGGGTGATCTTGCAGGCCAAGGTAAATCGCCAAAACGAGAGATAACTCGGCCTGGAAAAGCGTCCCTCACTAAGTCCATAGTGTCGCGCGCTGTGTGTGCCGTAGCGCCGTCTTGTTGAAACCAGATGTGCTCCAGCCCCAATTCGTCCAAACTGGGTATCAAAAACTCACGTAACATGGTTCTGTAGCGTTCTCCAGTGACAGTTATCGCATTGCCTCCAGCGTCTTCGAAAAAATAGGGTCCGATCACTCTGTCAACACAGATGCCACACCATACAGTAACTTTTAGTGGGTGTAGAGGTGTTTCTTGAATAATGCGCGGATTATCAGTGCCCCAGAACCGAGTATTCTGCTTATTGACATGCCCTGAGAGATGGAAATGCGCTTCGTCACTCATAACCAATTTTGAAGGAAAATTATCCTCTTCAAGGTTGAGGTTTATGACGCGCTGGCAGTAATCTAGACGAGCTCGGTGGTCAGCAGGCAGCAGCTGATGAGTCATTTGAGTTTTGTACGGGAACATCTTTAAGTCTTTCACCAAAATACGCTGCAGGGTCCGTCTGGAAATGCCCAATTGCGTGGCACGTCGCCTCGTTGATGTTTCTGGACACTCTTCCACATCTTCGCGCACAGCATCGATATTTTCAGCTGAACGGCCTGTTCTTGGTCTCCCAGACTTAGGTCTATCCAATGTTGAGCCAGTTGCTTCAAGGCGTGTGGCAAAGCGTCGAATTGTGCGACCAATCGGTGCCGGACGGTGGGGAAATCGTCGACGAAATTCACGTTGTGTTCTTATCACTGATGAATTATTCCGTAAGAACATTGACACAATTATTCCACGTTCTTGGAGAGTAAAACGGTCCATGTTTATTTTCAGTGTATTTTACATTTGTTCACTACACAATTTTCAACAACAGAATGACAGAAAATGTCATATAAAAAAAATAAAAATATTTTCTTTAGTGCCAGTACTTTTGCGCCACCCGTTATAAATACCTTTAATACATTTTCGCGTTCCTTATTATTGTAGTACCTAAACAACCGCGAAAAGTTTACCGAGTCGGTACTCATCATCATCATCCTAGCCTTATCCCGTATTTCTCGGGGTCGGCTACCTAATCTAGGTGATTGAACGAGGGTACTGGTTTTTACACAGAGCGACTGCCATCTGACCTCCGCAACCCAGAAGGGAAACCAGACCCAATCCTAGATTAGGTCAGAGTTTTCAAGCCGCCAAAGCTTAGCACTGGCCTCTGATATGGCTTAACGACTAATATCTACGGTATTAAACCGGTATTAAACGATATTAACCGGGACCAACGGCTTAACGTGCCTTCCGAAGCACGGAGAAAGTGCCGAATAAACGTACATTTGAATTTCGAAAATCGAAAAACACATTGGTACGTGGTGGGGTTCGAACCACGACCTCCCGCACCTCCCGCTCAGGAGGCAGCGGACCTATCCACTACACCATCGGGCACCTACCGAGTCGGTACTCGTAGGTCTATAATTGCCTCCGTAGTGTAGTTGTATGAGCTATAGTAGGCTTACGACCTGGAGGTCCCGGGTTCGATCCCGGTGGGACGATAACTTTGTGTTGTTGTTTATAGTTTGGTTAGGACATTGCAGGCTGATCACCTGATTGTCCGAAAAGTAAGATGATCCATGCCGTCGGATGGGCATGTAAATAGTCGGACCAGAGCGCCTGATTTCTGGTCGTGTCAGTCAATATGTCCAATCAGAATAAGATATTGAAGGAATAGAGAGTGCACGTGTGTGTTGCGCAAATACTTGGGCACTAAAAACTAGTCCCGCGCAGATGGCCGATCCTGGTATGTATTACCTCCTGGTGAATATCCATCTTCATAGAGCCAATATCTCTGAGTGAAATTGTATTCCAGAACGTCGAAAACAACGTGCCTATAAGAAAAACCATGTTAGTTAGGACATTCTCAAACTGAAAGCTGATCTGCATGCTCGAGCGTGATTGTTTATACATACATACATATCACGCCTTTATCCTTAATGGGGTAGGCAGAGCGTAAACGACTTAAACAAAGGTGGTTCCGCCACGTCTGACAAAGTTTTGAGGGTTAATAAGATAGATTTGTAGGTATATTGCTGTAGTGACAGATTGTCAGCCCATCGCCTAAATTGCAATATACAGAAACCCTCGGATCCTTTAGCTGCTTTTTACAGCATGCCCGGGGGAAAATGCAGTTGGGACATTCTATGTTTTTCGCTCGCTCCCAGTCCAGCATGGAAGCATGTCTATAAATCTACTATAAATCAATCACACGTTTTATAAAACGGCTAGCTGTTTGATTGAACGCTTATTTCAACCACTTGACTAAGACAGTGCTCCTAACATACAATATGACTTAACGGATAGTAGATTTAAATTAGCACAGATTTTATGTAGATTTAAATTAAAAAAAAAATATGAATATACTAAAAATATAAATTTTAACACTAAACAAGATTTATTCATAATTAAAACTGATCGGTTTACTTGTTTGTATTAAAAGGAGGGTTAGCCCTCGACGTTTCGATCCTATACGAGGATCTTCATCAGGAGTGTGATTTTTTTCTTTCCTGATAAAGATCAATCAATCAATCGTTTATTTGCATTAAATGGTGGTGCACGCAGGCAAGATGTTAAATACAGTTTTTATTCAGTTCAATTATTACAATTTAAATTAATAATTTTCGATAATCTTACGCGTCAAATATTCTTCTCTAGAATAAAAACTTTCATGTATCAACATTTTTTTTTTTTCATTTCTTTGTTAAAGGTACATAAGGCAAGTCTTTTATATCCTGAGGCATCCACGTATAGGATCGAAACGTCGAGGGCTAACACTCCTTTCAAAACAAACAAGTAAGTCGATCAGTTTTCGTTATGAAAAGTATAAATAAATGTCTACCTTCTAATTTCTAGAAGATCTTCTTCTAAGAGTACCCACGAACAATTTTTACGAACTATTTCTGGGATCTGAGCTCGACGGTCACCATACCATGCTAAAACACGAAAATGAAGTCATCTTTGTTCCCAATTTGGTTAGGATAATGCAGGCGGAATCATTGACCTACTAACTAGTTAGCTGTACTTAATAAATACTGCTTATGTAAAACGGGCTTTGAGGTGTCGTCGGTGCATACATATAATCACGCCTTTTTCCCTAATGGGGTAGGCAGAGCGCAAACGACCTAAATAAGATCGTCCCGCCACGTCGGACAAAGTTTTGAGGGTTATTTAAGATAGAATTGTAGGTATATTGCTGTAGTGACAGGTTGTCAGCCCATCGCCTAAATTACAATATACTGAAACCCTCGTATCCCTTAGCTGATTTTTACAGCATGCCCGGGAGGAAATGCAGCTGGCTGGCACATTCTTTTCGGACCGACGGCATACCATGCATTCCGAAGCACGGGAAAAGCGCCGTATAAACGTACATATGAAATTCTAAAATCGAAAAACACATTGGTACGTGGTGTGATTCGAATCACGACCTCCCCGCTCAGGAGGCAAGGCCCTATCCACTACACCATCGGGCTCTACAAAAGAAAACTTACCGTAGGTAAAATTGAATTCATACAGATCCCCACATTTGTATGGAATAGTAAGATAGCCCCTGATCATTTGGTTTCGAATCACAATATGACCTGGTTCATGGCTCTCTGTGGTCACCGCGTCTGAAATCACACGTAAAATAACCCCTTTATCCCTAATGGGGTAGACAGAGCGTCAACTACCTAAATAAAGCACTTCCCGCCACGTCTGATACGTTTTGAGGGTTATTTCAGATATATGTAGTGAGAGGTTCTCAGCCCGTCGCCTAAATTACAATACCTACTAATCCCTTAGCTGGTTTTGACATTATTTCAGGGAGGAAAAGCAGCTGGCATATTCTATATATTTCTATCAAAATAAATAATAAAATATAAACCCTGTGTACTGTTCCTTGCAGTAGACCTAATTTAGTCTATAAGTTTTTTTTTTTTTTATATTTGATAGGCAATCATTTGTCCGCCATCTCACGTGATGGTAAGTGATGATGTAGACTATGATGGAGCATGATTGCCTAGAAAATGCCTGTTCACTCTCGCCTTGAAAAGGCCCAGGTTATAACGTTCCGGAAATAGATCCGCAGGCAGGGAGTTCCACACTTTGGCCGTTCGCATTAAAAATGTAGAAGCGTACCGCTTTGTGCGAAAACTTGGAATGTCGACAACATAAGGGTGGAATCCCAACCGGCGCCTCGTACCCCGGAGATGGAATGGGGAGGGGGGTATCAGGTCATGAAGCGATGCTGCACATTCTCCGAAATGTATCTAACACACATATAACCACGACTCATCGACCTACTAAAAACAGTTTTTTTCAGACAAAATTCTATTATTAACTAAGTATCTCACATTTATTCCTACTGGGGTACGCATAGCAGGTATATTGTTATAGTGTCAGCCCATTACTTCCATGCTGGACTGGAAGTGATAGAAAAACATAGAATGTGTCAGCTGAATCACCTCCAGAGCATGCTGTAAAAACCAGCTAATGGATTCGAGGGTTATAGTATATTACAATTTTAGGCGATGGGCTGACAACCTGCCACTATAGCAATATACGTCATGATCATCTGTAATAACCCTCAAAACTTGTCAGACGTGGCGGAACGACCTTTGGTTAGGTCGTTTACGCTATGCCTACCCCATTAGGGATAAAGGCGTGATTTTATGTATGTATGTATGTGTCAGCCCATCGCCTAAGATACAATATACTGAAACACTCGAATCCCTTAGCTGGTTTTTACAGCATGCCCGGGAGGAGATGCAGCTGGCACATTCTATGAATTTTCAGTCCCAGTCCAGCATGTAAGTTATAGCCCATAGGTATCTCACCATTGTAATAATATCCAAAATAAAACGCTAAAGTTAAATACAGTAAGAGCTGCATTTATATTCCTTGTGTAAGTATAATTAAAATAAATTGATAAAAAATGTTTATAAACTTCACTTCTGTAGGTCTGCTGTAAGAAATTTCTTTTTAGAAATAAGCAGTGCCTGTTATGTCTTTGTTTTTGTGTACAATGAATTCACAGATGAATATAAAATTGTACTAGAGTAAATTGTTAAATAAATAAATAACTTTACATGTGTAAAACTTGCCAAAAAAGTTTATTTTTAAATAACTGATCTGTCAGGTTAAGATCGTCCCTGCAAAAGAGTTTTAAATCTAGAGATTTTACACACATACTATCACGCCTGTATCCCTAATGGGGTAGGCAGAGCGTGAACAACCCAAACAAAGGTCGTTCCGCCACGTCTGACAAGTTTTGAGTGTTGTTTAAGATAGAACTAGATATTGCTGTAGTGACAGGTTGTCAGCCCATCGCCTAAATTACAATATACCCTCGAATCCCTTAGCTGGTTTTTACAGCATGCCCGGGAGGAGATGCAGCTGGTACATTTTACGTTATTCTGTCGCTCCCAGTCCAGCATGGAAGCAGTTTTCAGTGGAAAAAGAAGTAAAATAAATGCCTTATCTTATCTTACAGTTGACTGTATTCTGCCGTAACACGATTCTGCCTAAACCAGTTTCTGCCTAATCAAGTTTCTGCCTTATCCCGAATCTGCCGAACGCCGCGTAAGGGAAGGAATACAATAAAAACAAGAAAACTTTCATATAAAAAGCCGTATAATAGATATAACTGTTATATGTACAATGCAATACAATATAAAAAACCTGACCTACGATATCAATTTACCCATGAAACTGAACAACTTTTACATAGATCATTTTATTTCTTTCCCATATCAATAACTAGCGACCCGCCCCGGCTTCGCACGGAAATGATCAGTGTTTCTCTACTATATTATGCATGTATTATACATATAAACCTTCCTCTTGAATCACTCTATCCATTAAAAGAAACCGCATCAAAATCCGTTGCGTAGTTTTAAAGATCTAAGCATACATAGGGATATACATAAATACATACATATAATCACGCCTGTATCCCGAACGGGGTAGGCAGAGCGGAAACGACCCAAACTTTGGTCGCTCCGCCACGTCTGACAAAGTTATGAGGGTTTATTTAAGATAGATTAGTAGGTATATGGCTGTAGGGACAGGTTGTCAGCCCATCGCCTAAATTGCAATATACAGAAACCCTCGGATCCCTTAGCTGGTTTTTACAGCATGCCCGGGAGGAAATGCAGCTGACACATTCTAAGTTTTTCTCTCTCTCCCAGTCCAGTATGGAAGTGTATAGGAATATAGGGACAGAGAAAGCGACTTTATTTTATACTATGTAGTGATAATGTCAGCGTTTTAGATCATTTTGTATGGAAGACCCTTTTTTTTAATTTTTCGACCTATTGAGGAAAATTGTTCAGTTTCATGGGTAGTTCTCAAGTTTGGTCAGTATTTTCTTTTTATTCTCGGTATAGAATAGAATTTACAATAGTGTAATTTTATTATAATTTTATGTTATTTTTTTGTCTCTTCAGATTTTTCTTGATAACTGATGGCACCTTTTTCTATTAAATCCGGAATCTCTACCGCCAACCAGGGTCCCAACTGAAAAAGTGCAAAGAACATTATTTAAAAAAATCCTAGATTTTCTTTTAGACTCCCGATCTCAATAGTTCTAACTGCCTCCGTGGTCTAGTGGCTAGTGCCATGGACTCCTGATCCGCAGGGGGGAAACACAAAGTTGATATTTGAGAATTTATCACTTTGTGAATTTTTCCCCAGTTTGGGTAGGACATTGCAGGCTGAATCACCTGATTGTCCAAAAAAGAAAAAGATTTCGTGCTTCGGAGGGCACGTTAAGCCGTCGGTCCCGGTCGCTGTCTTTGATAGTGGTCGTTACTCAAACCATGTCAGAGGCCTGATAGTTGTGCTACTAGGCGGTTTAAAAACTCTGACACCAGGGTTCATCGTGTCGATAGACTCGATACCCACTCGACAGAAGAATAGTTCTACATATACAGGGAGGCTTAAAGAGTGACGTCCAAAAGTAAAAATTAGTAGTATAAAGTTTAGTATAAAGTTTTCTTCGAAAATTACTAAAAAAAAAAACATAGTCCTAAAGTACTAAAAATCGCTGAACATACATGGGGTTGATTTGGATACCCTTTGACCCTACGCATAATTTTTTTTCCTTTGGACGTCACTGTTTGAGCCACGCTGTATACATAAAAAGATTTATTTACTTCATCATATTATTTACTTTCCTTCCATGCTGGACTGGGAGAGATAGAAAAACATAGCATGTTCCAGCTGCCCTTCCTCCCGGGCATGCTGTAGAAGTCAGCAAAAGGGACTCGAGGGTTACAGTGTATTGTAATTTAGGCGATGGGCTGACAACCTGTCACTATAGCAATACACTCTTCAATCTAAAATTGCCCTCAATTTTTGTCAGACGTGGCGAAAGCGCCTTTTACGAGGCGTTTATCGCTCTGCCTACCCCGTAAGGGATAAAGGCGTGATTTTATGTATGTATGTACTTCATCATACAAAATATTACTTTGTTCAGAAAGATACATACAAACATATAGTCACACCTTTGAGCGTAAACGACCAAGGCAAAGGTCGTTCCGCCACGTCTGACAAACTCTTGAGGGCCATTCAAGAGATTTGTACGTATACTGCTGTAGTGACAGGTTGTCAGCCTATCGCCTAAATTTCAATATACCATCAGATCCCTTAGCTAGTTTTTACAGCATGCTCGGGAGGAAATGCAGCTGGCACATTCTATGTTTTTCTTTCACTCCCAGTCCAGCATGGAAGAATTAACTATACTCACACCAAGAGCCATTGCATGCGCTATACCAAACTTAGGCACGTTCCGAGCCCACAGCGGCTTGAAATGGTCCGTTAGACAGATCTTGCCGCCGCGGTACATTTTAGCTGTCTTTCCATCCAACCCAGGAAGTGCCAGCTCAGGGGCTGTGGTTGGATACGTCACCGGAATCTGGAGACAAGAGATCATACATACATACATAAATCACGCCTTTATCCCTTACGGGGTAGGCAGAGCGTTTAACGTCTCGTAAAAGGCGCTTTCGCCACGTCTGACAAAAATTGAGGGCAATTTTAGATTGTAATATGTATTGCTATAGTGACAGGTTGTCAGCCCATCGTCTAAATTACAATACACTGTAACCCTCGAGTCCCTTTTGCTGACTTCAACAGCATGCCCGGGAGGAAGGGCAGCTGGAACATTCTATGTTTTTCTATCTCTCCCAGTCCAGCATGGAAGTAATAATAATAAATAAAATGTAGACAAATCAACATCTTCTTTCTCTTCTTCTCTAACCAATACCAGTTACACAATCACATTTATACAAAATCAAACGAAAATGAGGGGTGAAAGATGTTCATAACAAGCATAAAGTCACGTCTTTGTCTCTTAGAGAGTAGGCTGAGCGTAAAACGCCCATTTAATGGTGTTTTTGACACATCTGACAATTATTGAGGGCAATTGCGGCAATTCTTCTACTGGGAGCAAGAGAAAAACATAGATTGAGCCAGCAGCATTACCTCCCGGGCATGCTGTAAACACCAGCTAAGGGATCCGAGGGTGTCTATATATTGCAATTCAGGCGATAGGCTGAAAACCTGACGCTACAGCAATATACCTACTAACCCTCAAAACTAAACAGGAAAACAGGATACATTTCGGGGAGTGCGCGTTAGCACTTCATGACCTTATACCCCCCTCCCCTTTCCATCTCCGGAGCACGAGGCGTGGACAGGGGTTCCACCCTTATATACCACAAATTCGCACGAAGCGGTTCGCTTCCACATTCTTAATGCGAACGGCTAAGGAGTGGAACTCCCTGCCGGCGGATCTGTTTCCGGAACAATATAACCTGGGCCTTTTCAAGGCGAGAGTGAATAGGCACTACATAGGTGAGTATGCTTCAACATAGTCCGCATCGTCACTTTCCACCAGGTGAGATGGCGGACAAATGCTCGCCTATATATATTAAAAAAAAAAAAAAAAACTTTGTCAGACGTGGCGGAACGACCTTTGTTTAGGTTGTTTACGCTCTGCCTACCCCATTAGGGATAAAGGTGTGATTATATGTATGTATGTAATTGTGGCAAGGACATGATTGGAATCTGCTTGTATCGCTAGAATAGTTTTGTCAGCTTATCCTTTCAATTACAACACACCATAACCTTCAAATACCCTCTTTCTAATTTCTACATGCCTGGAGAGGAAGCAGCTGGCACATTGTTTTTCATGCTCTTCCATTCCAGGAAGTATGATAATTATTATTAAAACTCTGCAAATGTATACAAGTAAGTACTATTAAATAGACAATTAGTATTTATTTATTATTTATTTATAATTTATTGCACACACATGAAAATACAGAGGACACAAACATAAAAAACAATAGCACAACAGGTACAGCTTATTTCTAAAAAGAAATCCCTTCCAGATGACCTACGGTAGTGAGAGTGCATAAGTTAGAGTGCATTAGTGTTTGAGCAGATATAATTAAAACAGAAGCTCCTGACGAATTGTAAAACCACCGCTCGATATGCGGGATCGATATACTCCACAACTGACCAATGCAACATTAGGGATGTGCCTATATTGCGCGATAGAATAGGGTTGTTCCTCGCCAGTCGATTTCTTCATCTAACAATACTTACGTCGAATTCCAAGTCGAACTCATATTTCAGCAGGTTGTGGACGTACCAGCATTTACCGAACCACCGTGTGCCGGTCTTGTCAGATTCCAGCCGGAACCAATCATTGTCTGCTGTTTTATTGTTCTGTACATACTGTAATACAAAAAAATGGTATACATACATATATAGTAGTAGAAGTCGGCAAGTTTGCAAGGATCGTAGCAAATGGAAGGATGTGATCTCTACCTACCCCTCTGGGAAAGAGGTGTGACAGTATGTATGTATGTATGTAGAAGTTGGCAAAACGTAATAAACCTAAACAGAGGTTTTTCCGCCACATCTGGCAAAGTTTAGAGGGTAACTTAAGATAGCTTTGTAGGTATATTGCTTTAGTGACAGGTAAACCTAAACAGAGGTTTTTCCACAAAATCTGGCAAAGTTTAGAGGGTAACTTAAGATAGCTTTGTAGGTATATTGCTTTAGTGACAGGTAAACCTAAACAGAGGTTTTTCCACAAAATCTGGCAAAGTTTAGAGGGTAACTTAAGATAGCTTTGTAGGTATATTGCTTTAGTGACAGGTAAACCTAAACAGAGGTTTTTCCACAAAATCTGGCAAAGTTTAGAGGGTAACTTAAGATAGCTTTGTAGGTATATTGCTTTAGTGACAGGTAAACCTAAACAGAGGTTTTTCCACCACATCTGGCAAAGTTTAGAGGGTAACTTAAGATAGCTTTGTAGGTATATTGCTTTAGTGACAGGTAAACCTAAACAGAGGTTTTTCCACCACATCTGGCAAAGTTTAGAGGGTAACTTAAGATAGCTTTGTAGGTATATTGCTTTAGTGACAGGTAAACCTAAACAGAGGTTTTTCCACCACATCTGGCAAAGTTTAGAGGGTAACTTAAGATAGCTTTGTAGGTATATTGCTTTAGTGACAGGTTATCAGCCCTTCACTTAAGTTACAATACTTTTAACAGCATGCCCGGGAGTAAATGCAGCTGTTACATTGTATGTTTTTCTCTCGCTCCCAAGCCGGCATGGAAGTTATAAATGGATATTGGAATATTTTGTAACTGAATTTTGTTTTAATGGGACACTAACTTAATTTCCTTGGAAACATTCATTAAATGTGGGTTATACTGCAGATGAAAAACTAGTACATTGTCATTTAGGCAATGGGCTGACAACCTATCACTACAGCAATATATCTACAAAGCTATCTTAAATAACCCTCAAAACTTTGTCAGATCAACCTTTTGTTTAGGTTGTTTATGCTCTGCCTAACCCATTATGGATAAGGGCGTGATTATATTATAAGTGTATGAAAAGTATTCTTCCATGCTGGACTGGGAGAGATAGAAAAACATAGAATGTTCCAGCTGCCCTTCCTCCCGGGCATGCTGTAGAAGACAGCAAAAGGGACTCGAGGGTTACAGGGTATTGTAATTTAGGCGACGGGCTGACAACCTGTCACTACACATTAGCAATACACATTACAATCTAAAATTGCCCTCAATTTTTGTCAGACGCGGCGAAAGCGCCTTTTACGAGGCGTTTAACGCTCTGCCTACCCCGTAAGGGATAAAGGCGTGATTTTATGTATGTATGTATGTATGAAAAGCTAGTATGGTAAAAAGCTAGGGTATTAAATAGTATAACTTTGTGTTGAATAAACTCAAAAAGTACTACACCAATTACAAAATTACAAGCTCAGCATACTAATGAGCAGCACAGAATACATACATACATATAATCACGCCTTTATCCCTAATGGGGTAGGCAGAGCGTACATGACCTAAACAAAGGTAGTTTCGCCACGTCTGACAAAGGTTTGAGGGTTGTTTAAGAGGTTGTATAAGAGCAGCACAGAATACAAATGTCTTTAAGAACAAATTGGACAAATACCTACAAAAATTCAATAAGACAAGCAAATCGTGAACAGTGGGATACAGGCACTATCAGTGGCTACAACTGCCTGCCTGATTAAATAATATAATAATAACTGGCTCTGGTTGTATTTCTATATAACCAGAGCCAGTGCAAGCAGAGCGAGTATCCGCGTGATGTACACATAACAATACATAATTTGGTATAAAAAAGGCCTCTGCGCTGTTAGCCTTGGCCCCATGTATGCCTCAAAGGACTGGGTCCCTGTGGGCCTGTGATACTGAAAAGTATACCAACATAATAATAATAAAATTTCTATTACCATTAGAAAGCTAATTTCACCTTGAGTAACAAAGTCTATAGTATTTCCTACTTAGTTTTAGAATAAAGGTAAACAAAGTTTCATGTCTTTTTCTTCAAAGACACATTTCAAAAATAAACGATACATGTTGGTAAATTAGTTAAATCACTGAAACTACTATTTCGGTATGTTGTCTTATCTAATAGTTAAAACCTATTTTAGAAACAAGATCTTTGAGTGGTGCAAGAAGTGAATCATATTGTAATTATAAATGAGAGAAAGCAAATTGTTTGTTGCTCTTTCACCCCCAAACAACTGAACTTTGATAAAAATACAAATGTGTTGCCTACGTTTGCTATTTGTCAATTCCTTTATTTATTCATAAACAATTACTAATTGTGTTTAAAATTTACACATAAATGTCTGTATGTAAACATGTCTGTCCAAATTGATGGATATTAAGACAATGGTTGTTTTATGACCTTTTATTTTTGTTGACTATTCATAACCTTATTTTATAGTGACTACTGACCGTTATAGCGTTCTTATTAATTTAAAATTTTAGTAGTTATTAACTACAAAGCAGAACAAAACACACTACAATATTTATAAACGTAAAATACAGCGGAATTTACCTTAATTAGCGCTTGGTATTCTTCTTTTAACCTGGTCGTCCACAGTTCCTTATCTCTTGGCCCGGCTTTCGTTTGAAGCAATGGGATGCTGCTCAAAGTCTTTCTAGTACCTTCGTCTACCATTTTAATGTTGTTTTTGATACTATTTCATTTTAATATCGAAAGAAAACACGATAATCGTGAAACGAAATACTGCAAATGATCCGTGCGTGAGAAAGTTTCGAAATGTCAAATGTCATCGCGACGTGTCACTTTTTGTTCCGTTTTATGCAGCATTCAAACTTAGTTTTATATGTTAAATCGATCAGCTATTATTGATTAAATGTCTTTGTTATGAAATAATATTTCGAATAGAATTATTTTATTTCTAAGGTCAGGAATATAATGCTTTTAACAATTACACTTATTGAAATTTAAAAAAATAAATTACAAGTAATATTCGAAAATATATATTTCCGTGAAATGAATCTGACTCATTCATTCGTTCATTCCATAGATTCATTCTAATCGTCAACCGCCATCTATCGATGAGTAGCAATACCTGTAGTAATACACAAGACCCTCATACACAAAAGTGGCTCCCCTATGCTGAGTGGCACCCCTAACCCCAAAAATAGTAAAAAAAAACAAAATAATATTTTCGCATTTTTAAAAGCTTTTATTTAGTTTCACTTGTCCCGATGTTTGTGTGTCCACAAATTTTGCACGCTAAATTTAACCCACTTCCCGGTGTCCCATTGAGATGAAATTTTGTATAGGTACTTGTATACTTATTTATATATACCAAGGTATTATTTTATTTTCCTTACTACGGAAAATCTGGTAGACCATTCTTCATCTTCTTAGCGAGTGAATTCTCGAGTCGAACAACGGAAGCCATTGAAGAAAAGACTTACAATGGGTTTTTATTCTGAGCTGGGACCGAATCCGACACGATGTCTTTCATGCCCTCCGAAGCACGGAATCTTTTTTCTTACAGACAATCAGGTAATTCAGCGACCATTGTCCTAACCAAAATACATACATATAATCACGACTTTATTCCTAATGGGGTAGGCAGAGCGTAAACGACCTAAACAAAGATTAAACAAAGGAATATTGATTCTGTTTGATTCTGAAAGGTTGTTCCGCCACGTCTGAGAAAGATTTGAGCGTTATTTAGGATAGATTTCTAAGTATATTGCTGTAGTGACAGGTTTCCAGCCCATCGCCTAAATTACAGTATACTGAAACCCTCATTTTCTTCAGCTGGTTTATCCAGCATGCCCGAGAGGAAATGCAGCTGTCACATTCTATGTTTTTCTCTCGCTGCCAGGGAGTCCCAGGCCAGCATGGAAGAAGCCACTAACCTAAACAAAATGGAAAGACAAAAAAAATGTTTCTCCTTACAAACCGTATACAAACTGTTATACAGGGTTTTTTATTGTCAGTAACTACTTCCATGCTGGACTGGGAGCGAGAGAAAAACATAGAATATGCCAGATGCATTTCCTCCCGGGCATGCTGTAAAACCAGCTAAGGGATCTGAGGGCTTTAGTATATTGTAATTTAGGCGATGGGCTGAAAACCTGTAACTACAACAATATACCTACAAATCTATTTTAAATAACCCTCAAAACTTTGTCAGACGTGTTGGAACGACCTTTGTTTTGGTCGTTTTGCTCTGCCTACCCCATAAAGGCGTAATCATATGTAAGTAGTAATTACGCAATCCGTAGGGATTGCTCTGATAACGAAACTGAACAACATTCATTAAAAAAAATGGCGGCTTAAAATATATAATTGACATACAAAATTACCACCTAGTGCAGACAGGCAAGAATCCTTTCTTATCATTTCCCAGTATTTTTTTTTTGTAAAAGTTGTACAGTTTCTTTGCAAAAGAGTTGCTTTTTTTGCGTACTGTCCAAATAGTTACCCTTATTTTGCTAGAAGGGTCGGCATCGGCTGGCGCCTGCCCAGTTATATATACATATAATCACGCCTTTATCCCTAATGGGGTAGGCAGAGCGTAAACGATCTAAACATAGGTCGTTCCGCCACGTCTGACAAAGTTTTGAGGGTTATTTATGATGAAGGTAATATATTGCTGTAGTGGCAGGTTGTCAGCCCATCGCCTAAATTAAAATAAAAAAATTAAATATTTTTAAGTTCAGGCAAACATTTTGTACATTATACAAAAAGCCCCATATAAAAATTATAATTTTACATTGTAAAATATGTCAAATAAATAAAGTATCATTAAATAATAAATTATAATCGTATTGTATCTATACATACATACATAAATCACGCCTTTTTCCCTTACGGGGTAGGCAGAGCGTTTAACGCCTCGTAAAAGGCGCTTTCGCCACGTCTGGCAAAAATTGAGGGCAATTTTAGATTGTAATATGTATTGCTATAGTGACAGGTTGTCAGCCCATCGCCTAAATTACAATACACTGTAACCCTCGAGTCCCTTTTGCTGACTTCAACAGCATGCCCGGGAGGAAGGGCAGCTGGAACATTCTATGTTTTTCTATCTCTCTCAGTCCAGCATGGAAGATATGAAGTAGCATATAATCCAATGCAACGATGCTCCCTTACATAGGTAGTAGGTACCTACGACCCAGTTCGCTGACCTAAATGCTAGCGTAGGCGGTGGTCCAGGGTGGCTGCCCTAGTGACCTAGTTTTTGCTTTTTTCAGACTTTCAAGACTGGAAACAAGTTTCAGTTAAATAATAATATCGTATTATGAACAAGAATATTTCTTCCATGCTGATGATAGCAAATATAATGTTCTAGTCGCCCTTTCTCCTGTAGAAGTCAGCAATAGGGAATAAAGGGTTATAATGGGGGCAATTCAGTCGCGCTAAAATCACTAAATCTTGACTAAACAGAGCACCTGTTATTTTCTATCATTATAGAACAGAAATGGAAGGCAATAATTTTGGTCTAGATTTAATTAAGTCGTGCCCTCATCGATTCGATAGCATAGTAATAATTTAGGTGATAGGCTAACATGACTATAGCAATACACAATCCTATAATCTAAAATTGCCCTTGATTTTTGTCAGACGTGCTCTGCCGTGCCCGTGAAGGATAATGGCGTGCGTGACTTTATGTTTATATGTATGTATGTAACAAGTATGTTATTAGGTAGGAGCTGTAGTTAAGAATAAATCAAGGGAATAAAGAATATTTCAGCTCTTTCTTTACCCTTTAAATTTGTTGATTTTGACAAAAAGTAACACATCGCGGTTTCAACCGTTGCTAAAAGAATGTTAATCTAAGTGTTATCAACTTGATACCTAACAAGAAACAGTTTTTACATGGGTACATTGCGTTTGCAATAAAAATAACGTAACATTAAAAAAAATACTTTATGAATTGCCATGCCATTTCTACTTGTGTTAATTCTGTTCTGTCATCTGTGCACTAAATGACGAACGGCAAAAATACTTCCATCCATGCTCCGAAAAGTTTAAAAAGCAACCAAATTGAAAGATGGCTGACATGCTATGAACGTCAAAAAATTGTAAATCCCTATTGTATTACGCTGAAAACGTGTATTTTTCCCCGAAAAACTGTGATAGTTGCAAATTCTGGTGCAGTGACGTGTCCCAGTGTTCGTGTACTTGTGCGCTAGTGATCAACATTGTTGATTTTTCATTAGCAGATAGCGATACCTAGTTATCAAGGATTTCATCCGCTGAAATAAAAGTATCGTAAGTATTATCTCTGTGTTTATGTCCTATTTAAAACCTAAACAAATATCTGATAGGAGTGGCGTGCTAACTGTTACTTTGCAAACATTCATTACGCAGTAAACAGAAAAAAAATCCGCGTAAAAATGTACTGTCAAATAGTACGTATTTTCCGAGTTTTCACCTTCGTAGAATCCTTGATTTGTGTTTGTAACACATTATAATAGCCCCGACGACCTGTATTTTGAATACATATATCCACAAGCTGCCTTACATTATCCACTTTTGATAAGAATCTGCATTTCATATTTTTATGTCACATCTGAAAATAGACCAGCTGTAAGCGATTTTCGCCCCTATGACGTCGCAGTTGAAGGAAGGCAAAAACATAAATATCTTGAACTACATTTTCAAGATTATTTATCTAGTAATAATGAGGATTGGTATTTAAATGATAACATTCAATTGCATAGGAAAGACCAGCTTTATATAAAACCGAAAAATAAATAAGCCAATTAAACAAAGTTAAAATTATTAATGTACTACCTTTTTGCGCCGCTGTTTTACCCACGGCTCAATACGTTTTCTCATGGGAATCTGTCATTATCCGCAGTAAAAAGTTGCCTATCTTACTCAGTGTGAATGTAGACATATAAAAGAACCATTGAAATAGGTTCAGTTGTTTTTGAGTAAATTTTAGTTTTTATTTACTGGGATTGCTGGACTGGGAGCGAGAGAAAAACATAGAGAGCTTAATTTCCTCCTGGGCATGCTGTAAAAACCAGCTAAGGGCCCTGACGGTTTCTGTATATTGCAATTTAGGTGATAGGCTGACAAGCTGTCATTACTGCAATATTCCTACAAATCTATCTTAAATAACCCACAAAACTTTGTCAACCTTTGTTAAGGCTGCCTACCCCATTAGGGATAAAGGCGTGATTATATATATATATATATATACTGGGTGGCGCAAAAGTAAAGACCCTATTTGGTTCAGCTATAACATTTTTTCTAAATTAGAAAACTAGATTTAGGTTTTTTTAAATGTATATTTGTGCCATTAAATTTCGTACCATTAGGATTTAAAGATGATGTCTTTTAAATGGTGACCTCCAGAGTTGATACACATTTGAGCCCTATTTATGACATTTTGCATAACTTGCCGTAACACTTCCTGCGATATGTTCGTTATTTCTTGACGAATGTTTTCTTTTAGAGCTGCGAGAGTCTGTGGCTTGTTCACATACACCCGAGATTTCAAAAAACCCCAAAGAAAGAAGTCTGGACTGGTCAGATCGGGTGATCTTGCAGGCCAAGGTAAATCGCCAAAACGAGAGATAACTCGGCCTGGAAAAGCGTCCCTCACTAAGTCCATAGTGTCGCGCGCTGTGTGTGCCGTAGCGCCGTCTTGTTGAAACCAGATGTGCTCCAGCCCCAATTCGTCCAAACTGGGTATCAAAAACTCACGTAACATGGTTCTGTAGCGTTCTCCAGTGACAGTTATCGCATTGCCTCCAGCGTCTTCGAAAAAATAGGGTCCGATCACTCTGTCAACACAGATGCCACACCATACAGTAACTTTTAGTGGGTGTAGAGGTGTTTCTTGAATAATGCGCGGATTATCAGTGCCCCAGAACCGAGTATTCTGCTTATTGACATGCCCTGAGAGATGGAAATGCGCTTCGTCACTCATAACCAATTTTGAAGGAAAATTATCCTCTTCAAGGTTGAGGTTTATGACGCGCTGGCAGTAATCTAGACGAGCTCGGTGGTCAGCAGGCAGCAGCTGATGAGTCATTTGAGTTTTATACGGGAACATCTTTAAGTCTTTCACCAAAATACGCTGCAGGGTCCGTCTGGAAATGCCCAATTGCGTGGCACGTCGCCTCGTTGATGTTTCTGGACACTCTTCCACATCTTCGCGCACAGCATCGATATTTTCAGCTGAACAGCCTGTTCTTGGTCTCCCAGACTTAGGTCTATCCAATGTTGAGCCAGTTGCTTCAAGGCGTGTGGCAAAGCGTCGAATTGTGCGACCAATCGGTGCCGGACGGTGGGGAAATCGTCGACGAAATTCACGTTGTGTTCTTATCACTGATGAATTATTCCGTAAGAACATTGACACAATTATTCCACGTTCTTGGAGAGTAAAACGGTCCATGTTTATTTTCAGTGTATTTTACATTTGTACACTACACAATTTTCAACAACAGAATGACAGAAAATGTCATATAAAAAAAATAAAAATATTTTCTTTAGTGCCAGTACTTTTGCGCCACCCATTATTTTTATTTAAACATAAAGGTATATACATAAACATACACAAATATCTCGCCAAACTGAAACGGTTTGTTGGCGAGAATAGCACTCTCTTAAGTTTAAAAATTAAAAATTAATTATAAATTTAAAAATTAATTTAAATAAAACAAAAACAATTCATTTTAGCCAGAGAGAAAATAATGATAATTTGATTCCTATTTTCAGAAATAATACAATTGACATAATTAAAAATATTAAATACCTAGGCTTAAGCATAGACAGTAAGCTCAATTGGAAGTTGCAAATAGAAAACTTAAACAACAAATTAAACACGTGCTCTTTTGCACTTTATAGACTGGCCCATATAGTCGACATGAACTCCTTACTTACTGCCTATTATGGTTTAGTAGCATCACGTTTGCGATACGGAATTATCTTCTGGGGGAATTCAACAGATAGAGAATCTGTTTTTATAGGTCAGAAAAAATGTATTAGAGCGATGTTTGGCCTATCACCTAGAGACAGTTGTAGACCATACTTTAAGAAATATAAAATACTTACTTTTGTGTCTCTGTATATTTTAGAATCAGCTCTATTCGTCAAAAGTAACCCACAACTATTTCCTAAACGATACATAGTACGAAACCGAAACAGGCGTGATATGGACGAGGTTCATGTTCCACGAACCAACACAGCTCTGATGCACAAGAGTGTTCTCTGTATGGCACCCAAGCTATACAATCAGATACCTGTAGACATAAGGAAACTAAATTTATCATTGTTTAAAAGAAGACTGACAGATTACTTAATTGATAGAACTATATATGAGCTGTCTGAATATTTACCTGATATAGAATAAATAGCATTGATATTAAAATTATGATGTGTTTTAGGTTTTTTCTGTAAATATATTTGTTATTATAAAACACAAAACTTCCACAAAAGTTAAATTCAATTATTTTTCATTGATATTTTAATTATTAACATTTGTAATGTATTATTTAATAAAACCTAAAGCTACTCCTATGATATTAAAGAATTGTGTTGTAAGCATAACATTTTAATACATAAGTTTTTAAAAATTTGTACGCCGTTAATGGCAGAATATAGTGACACTAATAAATAGATATAAGACCCTTGTTACTAACCTATATTCCACAAATAAAAATATCTTTATCTTTATCTTTATCTTTATCTTTAAAAGTACTAATCATGCACCTATCATTAATAATTTTTAAGTATGCCTATACTGGTAGTACCACACACACACACACTCACACACGCACGCACGAACGCACACACACATGCACACACCACACACACACATATATGCGTAAAATTACTACATACATACATAAAATCACGCCTTTATCCCTTACGGGGTAGGCAGAGCGTTAAACGCCTCGTAAAAGGCGCTTTCGCCGCGTCTGACAAAAATTGAGGGCAATTTTAGATTGTAATGTAAAATTACTACTTTTTCAAATATATATATAATATTTATCTGTTTATAGTTTCTCTAATAGTAATAATAATTTAAGTTTGTTTTTTAAGATGGTCTTAGTGACTTTGTTATCGTCTAAGAGCCACGATGTTTCATTGTACATTGTGGAACAAGATAACTATTTATGTATCTATTATATGTATGTACGTAAGGGACAGCGTCCTGCAAACTGATAGGGGTTGCTCAGTCAATGGAACTGAACAACTATAGGCAGGTTTTTTTTTCAGGAAGTGAAAAAAATAATTAGGTTTTCCATACAAATTGTCTGATCGAGGTGGTCATTTTGTATGGGAAGTTAATCTTTTTTCATCTCCTGCAAGAAGTTCCTGGTGATATTTGTTCAGTTTCATTAACTGAGCAACCCCTATCAGTTTGCAGGATGCTGTCCCGTACACCCGGTATTAATTATACTGCTCCTCAGCTTTCATCCAAAATGAGATTACACAGGTAACAATATTAAGCTAGCATTGTCCTAACTGGTTGACCTGCTACAGATGTGAGCGGCGTGGCATGTGGGAGCCGGCGGCGTGGTACGGGGGGGGCGGCGGCGCGCTCGCTGCGCTTGCGTTGCTCTTGCTGCTCGCCGCGCGCCGCCGCAAGCGCGCCCGCCCCGCGCTCGCCCCGCTCGCCCCTCCGCCCGACCAGGTACACCCCTTTTATTATGGTACATGCGCTCACTGCGCTAGCCTTGCTCTTGCTGCTCGCCGCCGCAAGCGCGCCCGCCCCGCGCTCGCCCCGCTCGCCCCTCCACCCGACCAGGTACACCCCTCTTATTTATTATAGTACGTGCGCTCGCTGTGCTCGTTGCGCTAGCCTTGCTATTGCTGCTCGCCCCGCTCGCTTCCTCACGACCAGTTACACCCATATAAAACTGAACAGTTTTTCCCATGCTAGATACAGACTCCGGGACCCTTGCCCAGCAGTGGGACACTAACGGCTAAATAAGATAAGATAAGATAAGATACAGATTATGACGGAGCTTTATAGCCTAGCTTTAGAGTCCTGGACATTGTCTTAAATAGATTCACTCCACAGCCGGATTAAATACATTGAAGCTATAGTATAGTATAGTCTGCAATTACATAATGTTAGAATCCCCATCTTTCATGCTGGACTGGGAGCGAGCGAAAAACACAGAATGTGCCATCTGCATTTCCTCCCATGCCATGCTGTAAAAGCCAGCTAAGGGAATCGAGGGTTTCAGTATATTGCAATTTAGGCGATGGGCTGACAACCTGTCAATACAGCACAACATACCTACAAATGTATATTAAACAACCCTCAAGACTTTGTCGTTTCCGCTCGTCGTTTACGCTCTCCTTACCCCATCAGGGCTAAAGGCGTAATTATATGTATGTAGAATCCCCACCCCATTAGGGATAAAGGCGTGATTATATGTATGTATAAATTGTCCCACTGCTGGGTAAACGCCTCCCCTTCATCTCTCCAGGCGTCTCTGTTCACAGTGTCTGTTGGTCACTGTTCGCAATAACTGCATCCGTGGTCTAGTGCCATGGACTCCTGATCCGGAGGTCCTGGGTTCGATTCCCAGGGGGGAACACACAAAGTTGATATTTTATTGAATTTATCACTTTGTGAATTTTTCCCCAGTTTGGTTAGGACATTGCAGGCGGAATCACCTGATTGTCCGAAAAAGAAAAAGATTTCGTGCTTCGGAGGGCATGTTAAGCCGTCGGTACCGGTCGCTGTCTTCGATAGTGGTCGTTACTCAAACCATGTCAGAGGCCTGATAGTTGTGCTACTAGGCGGTTTAAAAACTCTGACACCAGGGTTCATCGGGTCGATAGACTCGATACCCACTCGACAGAAGAAGACTGTTCGCAATAACCATCCAGGTCGTCTCGCCACCTTCTTCGGGGTCTTCCCCGTCGTCGGCGACCATCCTCCGGAATCCACTCAGTGACAGCGTTCGTTAATTTTTATTCAGGGTTTATGCGGACAACATGTCCGGCCCAATCACACTATAGTCTGGCGGTTTTTCTGCCTGTAATGCCTCTTTTTTCCTGGAGAGCTGTATTTCTTATGCGGTCGGTTCTCTTCACGCATAGGATTCTGCGCTCCTTGGCGCGTTGGCAAACTTCGAGTTACTGTGCGTATTATTCATATTAGCCTATGCTGTCCCACTGCTGGGCAAAGGCCTCCCGATCCCCTCTCGATCTTTGGAAACCTCCCACCAATTCTTGCGATATGCATCCAGGTCGTCTCGCCATTTTTTCCGAGGTCTACCTCGTCGACGTTGTCCGTCAGTACTGTACGTATATAATGTTTTATTATTCGTCTGTTCCAGGTGCTGGTAGCCCGCGTGGCGACGCTCCCCGGCCCCCCCCCGCAGCCCGCCCGCGCGACCCTCGCCCTGCTCACCGCGCCCGCCGACGACCACCCTTTACCTCAAATCATCGTCGTACACAACTCCACGCAAACCACCATTGCCCAAAACCCCCAACCTTCGACCTCTCAACACCAACCCGCTCCTACCATCCCAAAATTACCACTCCCTGAGCAGTGGATTCACAAACCCTTCCTCAATAAATACGCTATCCCGCGCCCGTTTCAAATCAATTCGGATTTGGGAGCGAATTTGAATCAAGAATCTAGAGCTAAGAAATATAGTGCTACGAGATCTCCATCGCTGGAGAAAGACGAGAAATCACCGTTTCTGACCAGTGCTAAAACTGAAGACGAGGTTTTCGGGTTCGATCCGGATAGTGTTAAAAAAGTTGAAACGGAAAGCATGCTGTCGCCAAAGAAACCGTCGGATGAGTCTCCGAGTAACTTAAGGAGGTTTCGCTCCGTCAGTACGAGGTTGAACATGTGTAGCGTCAGCGAGACGCCACCTGAAAGCGCGCAAGAGAGATCAGAAATGCAGAATTCGCCTAGGGTAGCCGAATGCAGCTCCGCAAAAGAAAAGTCTTCGACGTCTAAATTCGATTTCTCGCCGAAAATCCTCGCAGATCACATGTGCTCGCCTCGCTTCTTCACTCCTCCAGAAACAGTGTCGCCTATGTTTTTCGCGGAACCGTCTCCTAAATCAGTTTACTACGATACAGTCAGGTCTCCAAAGTTCTTCCCGGCTACTCCGAGAGAAGAAGTCATACCGCAGTCACCAAAAGCTTTCGGAGATAATATCAATAGGAATGGCGCAGAAAATTCTGAGTCTCCTAAAGTGTTAAGCGCAAAGCCAAGTCCAAAAGTACACAGTTATAATAAAGAGAACTATTTTACCTTCGATAATGTTGTAGCCGAGAGTACACCACGAGCATCTCCAAGGCCTAGAAAGTATGGAGGCAGGAACTCTATAGAAAGGGAAATATTTACTCCCCCCGCTGATAAAGATGTAAAAAAATATAGGCGGCATAACAGTTGTGACACCAACTATAAAAACGTAGAGGTTAACATACAGAAGCTTGAAGATAATAAAGTTAAAGAAACTATAAAATCTGAAGATGTTGTTGATTGCTGCGCCAAAATCGAAACGCTGCAAATAGAAGATACTGAGAAGCCGGACCTTCTTTCCCATCCTCTAACGGCTCAAGCTAGACGACAGAGGCTAAAATCTATTTCTCTTGATTCTGATAACGCCAAAATTATAGAACAGAACTTGGGCCTGCCTATTGCTAAGCAAATGAAAGATCAAATGAACAAAGCTTACAAGAATCAGGAGGTCAGCACGTCTTGTGAAAACATAGACCGTCTAATAACGCCTGTTACTGAACAGCCAGTGTTCAAATTCGAAGAAAACGTTCAAGATAAAGAAGAGGAGCCCAAATCGCCTGATATTAAAAAGAAAACTTTACGCCAAAGCTCCGACACACAATCATTTCTGGACATGCCCAGGTTTTCGCCAAAAGAATTCGAGATAACAGTGACAACTGAAGAAGGGGCCACCATGGTGGCTGATACACAGATCAAACGAAAGAGCAGACCGAATCTGACGATAGATTTAAACAAACGCGACGAGGCTTTAGAAAAGGAACTGCTAGAATTTGAAAAATTGTACACAGATGCTGAAGAAAAGAAAGTCAGAACGCCGACATTGAAAGTCAAATCAACTTCTCTCGATTCTTCAGAAACTGTCAATCTTTCTCTTCCGCAAAAGAAGAGTTTAGATGTCCCGCAAAATTCGGTATCTGTTCCCAACACACCCAAAAGACAGTTGAAACGAATTTTAGCGCAGAAATCTAAGGACTTTCCCGGCGGAAAGATGGGATTCAACACGACTCAGGGTGCGGAACGTCGACTATATATGAAGGGACAAGACAGCGGCATATTCTTGAGGGAAAACCATGCCTCTTTAATGTTATACCAGCCTGGGACTTCGAGAATGGGTTCACGAACGATGGGGTCTTTCGATGAGAACATCGCTGATTTTGAACAACCACCTGAAATAAGTATATCCGATGTAGATACCAGAACTCATCCTGATTCTAGCCAAACTCTAGGGTCAAATTTGTTGAACTACAAGCAAAATTTAAGCGTTTCGAGTACAAATTTGAAAACGTTACCAGAAGGCGTACCTTCGGATGATTTTGAGCCGAGTGCGGAAGACGAGAAACTAGCGAAAAAATTACACAGACGCAACTCAAACCAAAGTTTATTATTAAGTACACACAGTCTGCAAAGCTCAAATTGTTCCCTAAGCAGTGCTCCGTCTTGTCATAACGTGAACACAGTGCGAACAAGTCTAAGCAACTTCAGTCTTAGCGAATGCCGTCAAAAGAAACTGTCTTTAGACAGGTCTTTTGAGAGACGGGACTCAAATACTTCCCTTGCAAATACTGAACACTTGACGCCTACAACTCGGGTGACTTGCTCTTCAAATACTAACGTCAGCGGCGAATCAAAGAACTGTCTTTTGCAACGCCGCGGATCAAATAACAGCTTGACTTTGAACATCTACTCCTCGAACAATCTGAGCAGGCATTCTAGCAACAGTTCTTTGAACAAAGAAGCGAAACCAGCACAGAAGAAAGGGCTTTTGGAGCGCAGAAGTTCGAATACAAGTCTCACGCTAAATATCAACACTTCGAACCCCCAGCTATCAGTAAATAGAGGCTTGAGCGTCTCCAACTATAACTTAAACGGATCGACATGCAATCTGAGTAGGTTTAATAGCAATCAGAGCATAGACAATCCAACTGTCGCCATAGAGAAGAAAGGCATTTTAGAAAGACGGAGCTCCAACACTTCTTTGACTCTGAACATACAACCCCAAGAGCCGAGAGATTTGGAAATTGACGAAAGTCTATTAGAGCCGAATATCACAGATCTCCCGCATCGAGATAAGCATAGGAAGTCATTAAGCACGGAGAATCTTTTGCTGAAATCTTACAAAACTCGAGGGAGGCGTTGCAACGAAAAGAATTTGAGTTTCGGTTCGCACGACGAACTTTGGTCGACATCTTACGCCACGCAACAGGAATACCCTCAAAATCTGACGTACGTCTACGGCGATCAAGAGAACGAGATAATCTACGCGTTTGGGAGACAAGAAGACCCGAATTCGCAGCCAGGTTTCACTCGAAACATCACTACGAAACCTCTCAGTCCTCAAAGCACGTCAGAGGACTTCCGTCTATATTTAGCCAATATGCAACACCTACAGAATGCTTCCAGTGTCCTAACACGAAAACAGTTACGGGATTTGAACGATGTGTTCCAAAATGGGTATTCAAAAGTCAAATGCCACAGCAGTTTGGAAGGACAACATTGCTGTTCAGGAATGGTCAAAGAATCAGATCTTTGCAAAGAGAACCCTCAGATGGCTCTGCCGGATTTATCGCTACCATGTTCAGGGTACCAAAAACTGCTGTTAAGGAATCTTCATCAGGAATTCTGGGATATGCCCACGAATTTTCAGGAGAAGCCGATTGTGTCAGGGTCACATCCGAAGAACCGGTATAAGACCATCCTTCCAAATGAACATTCGAGGGTTATTCTGAAGCCAGACGCCGGAACTACTACGGAGGGATATATTAATGCCAACTACATTAAGGTAAGACTTGGTTTCCTACTTTTCTTCCATGCTGGACTGGGAGCGAGAGAAGTACATAGAATGTGCCAGCTGCATTTCCTCCCGGGCATGCTGTAAAAACCAGCTAAGGGAGGGTTTCAGTATATTGCTATTAGGCGATGGGCTGACAACCTGTCACTACAGCAATATGCCTACAAATCTATCTTAAATAACTCTGAAAACTTTGTCAGACGTGGCGGAACGACTTTTGCTTAGGTCGTTTACGCTCTGCCTACCCCATTAGGGATAAAGGCGTGACTATATGTATGTATTTAAACGATTCGAACGACCCCATGAACCTTATGACCTTATGACCATGATGTCAGAATTTTTAAACCGCCTAATAGCGCAGCGAATATGCCTCTAACATAGTTTGTGTAACGACTACCATTAAAGACAGTGCCATTCGAAACACGGAATCTCTTTTCTTATAGACAATCGAGAGATTCAACCTGCATTATCCTAACCAAAATAACACACAAAGTGAATCAGCCCATATGGCTCTTAAGCCCGTATTTATAAAGCGATCTCAAGATTGAGAGCAGTATTAAATATGGATTTGACAGGTATAATGTACTGAAATGAAATTTGTAATACGAACTCAAACTCATTGTCAGTATCAAGTGCTGATTATAAATACGGGCCTAAATGTCCCTTTTCTGTATTAAAAAAATATTTATATCTTTCTTTTAGGGGCATGAATATACGAAAAACAGCTACATCGCAACCCAAGGCCCCCTGCAGAACACAATCTATGACTTCTGGCTGATGGTATACCAGAACAGCATAGAATTTACCAGCCAGCAACCGGACCTGCCTGGCTCTCCAGCAGGGGTGCAGAAAGTTGTCATGCTAACGAATTTCTTTGAGAACAATCGTCAGAAATGCGAGAAATACTTCCCGCTTGAATTGAACGAAGATGTTTGTTATCACAGTCCGGAGTACACTGAAGCTACCAGTTTCTTTTGTGATGCCGATGTCTTGATAAACAGTTTCACCATTAAGAACGTTGGCATGGTCAAGAAATCCGGTTACACCATCAGAAGATTAGACGTCAGATATACAGAACGTGTAAAGTTAGACGTTAAAAGTGATTTTTATTGTGATAGTGATTTGTCAAGTGATAAACAGGATTCAAGTGACGTTAAAGGGACAAAAGAAGAACCGAGTGATACAAAAAGTGATAGTGACACTATAACCGTATACCACTATTGGTTTCACAATTGGGCCGATCATAAATGTCCAAAGGACGTCAATGCTTTACTAAATTTAAGTCTTGACGTTCTCAAAGACGTTACGTACGATTTTGTCAACACACCAGACGAACGGGACGAAGTGTGCAATTGTGAAAGTGGACGTTCGGACAAGTTTGTGTTTCCTCCTTTAGACGAATCCGGGGCTAGATGTAACCTCGAAATAAGTATACCGGTAACACCGTTACATTTTAACTTAGACCGTTGTCCTCCAACGATAGTTCACTGTTCTGCTGGGATAGGCCGAACCGGTTGTCTCATCGCTATCCTGAACGGCATAAAACAGCTGACCAATGAACAGAAAGTTGATATTTTGGGTATAGTGTGTAATATGAGACTAAATCGGGGAGGTATGGTACAGAATTCTGAACAGTACGAGCTAATACATAAGGTTTTATGTCTTTTTGAGCAAGTGTGTTTAGAAGGATTATAGCTAAGTTAAGGGGGTGATCAGTGGCGCGACCGTACCGCCATCAGTTTTAAATTAATTTATAAAATAATAATTGTGCCTGAAATACAATCATTTTCATGAATATTTAATGTATCGCGGTTATTGCAACTCCATAATTTAATAATTCATATTAAGTATTTTAGCTTTGTATTACAAATGTGCTAAAAGTGGCCACTTTTATCATATTTGTACTACAAAGCTTACACATGCTTTGAATTATAAAATTTATTTAACTTTATGCACCGAAAATTTACATGGGCGGACTTAACGCCAAAGGTATTATCTACCAGTCTACCTTATACCTAAGGGCATGTGGAAATGACAAGGCAGGTGCAAAAATTTACAATATTATATGTGAAACTAACTTCTTTGAAAGAGCGTAGGGAGCGTGGAGATATGATTGAGACTTTTAAGATACTGAAAGGACACTATGATTTACAAGGACTTGATAAGTTAATTTTTAGAAGAAATGAGAATAACCGACTCAGAGGACACGCCCTTAAATTGACCACAACTTTTTCTCATAATAACCCGCACAGGCATTTTTTATCAAACAGAGTTGTGAGACAGTGGAACCAGCTGCCAGAAGAAGTGGTTTCTGCGGTTAATGTTAACCAGTTCAAGAACAGAGTTGACAAATTTAAACAAACTTCGAAATCATAAAGTGGTCAACTGGATACAGGCCTTATCAGTTGATAACAACTGCCTTCTGCGTTTAAAATAATAATATGCAATATTTTGGGTTATAAAATGGAGAATTACTTGCAATTTCCGCTATTATAAACTATTCATATAAATGTTTGTATTATATGACACAATTAATTTATTACTATTGAGGGCGCTCTTTCCATCTTAAGTACTACGGAGCCATAACTATTGTACAACGGCTAAGTTCAGCTTTGATACGTTAACTCTTTTGTACTTGTAAAAATGGTACAGATTCGTTTATAACTAGACAACTTTTTTAAGATTGGTCCTGTTACGTTTTAAAAAAAATATTTAAAATTATTCATTATTTTTAAGTCTGTGACGTTCTTCGATGCTGGCCTGGGAGCGAAAGGAAAACATAGAATGTGCCAGCTGCTATCTCCTCCCGGGCATGCTGTAAAAATTAGCTAAGGGATTCGAGGGTTTCAGTATATTGTAAACTTTGTCAGATGTGGCGGAACGACCTTTGTTTAGGTTGGTAACGCTCTGCCTACCCCATTAGGGATTAAGGCGTGACTATATGTATGTATGTATTAAAATTTCAAGGGGTGACGCTGATAGGACCAAATTAATATAAGTTGTGTCTATAACTGAATCAGGAACGACTGGTCGTCACTGTCCATTTCCAAATGTCGACGAGCAATATTTACGGCCCCGTACAGTAAAAGGGATTGTTTAATAAATGTCCAATACGTGAAATGAAATATTCGCTAAATGCCAAAATCATCTTAAATTCCGTTATTTTATTTTTTTGTTGCAAAATCATGTTAGTGTGTCTGTTACGCACAATACCCGAATTCGCTCATTGACCGGTTAAAACGGTCATTTCGCGAAATGTCCTTTTATTTCGGCCAATGAGCGTTCTGCGAACTGGCAAATCAAACGGCCAATTGCCGAAGTGATTCCAATACAAAGTGTAAATTACATTAAAATACCAGGTGTAAGGGACAGTTTAACGTATACTGATAGGTGTTGCTCAGTTTATCAAACTGAACAAGTTTGATCAGGAAATGATCATCGATGTGATCACTGATCATTTTGAATGGAAAAAGAAAAAAAACTTTTCCTGAAAGGATTTCCTGGTGAAATTTGTTCAGGTTCGTTGACTGAGCAACACCTATCAGTTTGCGGGAAGCTGTCCCTTACACCCATATACATAATTACAAATATCCTCAAAAGTAAAAGTTTAATTATTTGAATTGGGAGAGATAGGGAGTTATGCCTATATAAATACAGGGTGTTAGTTTAATAGCGTGCCATAGCTAGTGGGGGATTTAAGTAAAGATAAAGGATCACATAAAAAGATATTAAAAGTATTTAAAAAAACAGAATGAAGATGAATGTAGATGAAGCGAAAGAAGTTTGCAAGGATCGTAGCAAATGGAAGGATGTGATCTCTGCCTACCCCTCCGGGAAAGAGGCGTGACGTTATGTATGTATGTATGTAAAAAAACAGCAACCCGACTGTAGTACCTATAAAAAAAAATAATGCATGATTATTCTACAATTATATAACATATTAATCATATACCATACTGCAGAAAAAAATTGTGGTGATCTGACTGTGAAATAGAACATATTCCATAATTAATTTTGAAAAGTATAATTAAAAAAATAAGAATCTTCCATGCTGGACTGGGAGCGAAAGAAAAACATTGAATGTGCCAGCTGCATTTCCTCCCAGGCATGCTGTAAAAACCAGCTATGGGATCCGAGGGTTTCAGTATATTGCAATTTAGGCGATGGGCTGACAACCTGTCACTATAGCAATATACGTACAAATCTATCTTAAATAACCCTCAAAATGTTGTCAGACGTGGCGAAACGACCTTCGTATATGTCGTTAACGCTCTGCCTACCCCATTAGGGATAAAGGCGTGATTATATGTATGTATGTATGTATTTTACTGTTTCGAATAGACCTATAAATTTTATGCTGTGAATGCAAAATCACTGTGTATATATTTTTGTAATGTCCATTTGATTACCTTTATTTTGATAGCCCACTCGATAGGTTCAGTAAAAAGAAATAAACTTCCAATTTAGCGCCTAAAATCCGCCATTTTGAAATATAACACCCATCTAAGAACACTCGGGTGAACATTAGGGATGGAGGCGTGACTATATGTATGTATGTAAGAACACTCGGGTTTTTAAGACCCATTGGTCTTGTATCGTTCCTAATTTCAAATTCTATCCAGCCGTTTCGGCGATACAAGGTAATAAAGAAATGTCAAAACATACATACATACGAGATACGCGCGAAAAACATAAACCATCCTTGACAGTTGGGTAATAATCTCCCGACCCAGAGGTCCTGGAACTGCGTCCGTGGTCTAGTGGCTAGTGCCATGGACTCCCGATCCGGAGGTCCTGGGTTCGATTCCCAGGGAGGAAAACACAAAGTTGATATTTGAGAAGTTATCACTTTGTGAATTTTTCTCCAGTTTGGATAGGACATTGCAGGCTGAATCACCTGATTGTCCGAAAAGAAAAAGATTTCGTGCTTCGGAGGGCATGTTAAGCCGTTGGTACCGGTCGCTGTCTTCGATAGTGGTCGTTACTCAAACCATGTCAGAGGCCTGATATTTGTGCTACTAGGCGGTTTAAAAACTCTGACACCAGGGTTCATCGGGTCCATAGACTCGATACCCACTCGACAGAAGAAAGGGTAATAATAATAAATTGTTGTCATCCTTTTTTAATTGTGATCCTTTATAGTTTCTAAAAACTTAAAAAAAAACTTACTAGGCTATGACACTCAATCAAATTAACACTCTGTGTAATAATGCTATGACACTTAATCAAATTAACACTCTGTGTAATAATTGTAATAAAAAGTAATTCATATTTATTATAATTGAAAACTGTATTATTGTGAGAAAAGTTTCTGTAAAAATGATTTAATTTACTCAAAATATAAAATAAGTAAGCGGGACACATACATATATACATTTTTATACAAACCTGACTAAAATACACAGTGACACTAAACTTTTGAAATAGAATTAATTATATCAACTGGGGTGACATAATTTTAAATACAATATAAGCCATATATAAGTTGCCTGAGCGAAAGAAGTGGGGCCCTGACACTTGTGTATCGGGGTATACCGTAATAAGTGTAATAGGGTGTTTTTTGTCCCCCTAGGACGAAATACAAAAACAAGTATATTTTTAAGGACGAAATGCAAAAACAAGTTTTTTTAAAAAGGAGTTAAAAAAACCCGACTATAGGATAAAAACTCAATAAAAAGTCGGGGAAGGTAATAAAGAAATGAGAACATACATACATAGAAGATACGATTTTTTCCATGCTGGACTGGGAGCGAAAGAAAATCATTGAATCGGCTAGCTGCATCTCCTGCCGGGCATGCTGTAAAAACCAGCTAAGGGATCCGATGGTTTCAGTATATTGTAATTTAGGCGATGGGCTGTCAACCTGTCACTACAGCAATATACCTACAAATCTATTTTAAAATAACCCTCAAAACGTTGTCAGACGTGGTGGAACGACCTTTGTTGACCTTTGGTGGAACCATCTTATTCTGATGGGACAGATTGACTGACACGACCAGAGAGAAATCAGGGGCATGACCAACTATTTACACGCCCATCCGACAGCATGAATCATCTTACTTTTCGGACAATCAATGTCCTAATCAAACTAGATACAACAACACAAAGTCATTGTCTCCCGCCGGGAATCGAACCCGGGACCTCCGGGTCGAGAGCCCATGGCTCTAACCGCTAGACCAGGAAGGCAGTTAAAGTTTAAGATGTTTGTACTACCAATGGGCACTAATATTGAGTTTTTTTAAAGCCTTTGTTTTGCCATAATTGTTAATTGCCTCCGTGGTCTAGTGGCTAGTGCCATGCCCGATCCGGAGGTCCTGGGTTCGATTTCCAGAGGGGAAACACAAAGTTGATATTTGAGAAATTATTACTTTGGGAATTTTTCCCCAGTTTGGTTAGGACATTGCAGGCTGAATCGCCTGATTGTCCGAAAAGAAAAAGATTTCGTGCTTCGGATGGCATGTTAAGCCGTCGGTCCCGGTCGCTGTCTTTGATAGTGGTCGTTACTTAAATCCATGTCAGAGGCCTGATAGTTGTGCTACTAGGGGGTTTAAAAATTCTGACACCAGGGTTTATCGGGTCGAGGGACTCGATACCCACTCGACAGAAGAAGAAGCCATAATTGTTTGAGTAAACACTGTGTTTTGTTTATTGGCAACTGTTAATCAAATTCTCTAGGATACTATATTTATAGTTTGTTTAGTGGCGTTTTACGACATGCTTGTTTGAATAATTATCGCTTTGTGTTTTTAAGGAAATGACTGACAAGGGACTTTGAGACATCAACAAAACTGACTACCTCAATAGGGAAGCCAAGATATGTTTTCATTTCCTGAAATAATTCTTCGTGAATGTTCAGTTACGATGACTGAGCAACCCTATCAAGTTGCGGGACGCTGTCCTTTACACCCGGTATAACACGCCTTTATCCCTAATGGGGTAGGCAGAGCGTAAACGACCTAAACAGAGGTCGTTCCGCCACGACTGACAAATTTTGAGGATCATTTCAGATGGATCTGTATGTATATTGCTGTAGTGACAGGTTGTCAGACTATCGCCTAAATTGCAATATACTGAAATCCTCGGATCCCTTAGCTGGTTTTTACAGTATGCCCGGGGAGATTTAATTATAGAATGATTATTTTTCTTAATATTGAACTGCTGATAAGTCTTTTTGATTGTTAATTTTTATTGTAATCTTGAACTGTTACTTTATGTAATTTCGAACACAATTTATATTGTTAACGAAAAATTAAATTGAATTGAATTGATGTGCCAGCTGCACATTCTACGTTTTTCTTTCGCTCCCAGCCCAGCATGGAAGCACGTGACTTATTATTATTATGGCAATACTGAACAGTGTCCACATGTAATTTTTTGATGTGGTGTTCAGTTTTTTTTTTATATTAGGTGAAAATGTAAATTTTGTTTAGCGATATCTGGAATGTCATTTTGTATAGAAAGTGGTATTTATATTAACTGAATCCAATATTGCGAAATATTTTTACTTTTAGCACAATGGTTTATTATAGTACATTGTTAGAAAACTATTTAAAATTGATTGTTTTTACGCACAAAATTAACCTTTGTTATTTCAATGACGTTTATTTTATTTCTTAATTTTTAAGAGAAAATTAATTTATTTTTTTGTTTAGATAGGCAATGATGGAGTGTATTTAATTTGTTTTATAGATAATAAAAATATAATACATTGCGTTCCAAATAAGGGGGCTCTGACATTAAAAATAAAATATTAAAATAGTACACAGCGGATTTTAGCGCTGTCACTAAATTAGAGAGATTCTAGACGGTGTATTTAAAATAAAACTAATTTTCTAGACGTATGTCACTTTGACAGCGCTAAAATTTGTTTTTATTTTTACCTCCTATTTATTTGAGTAAGTGAAAGAGCTTATTCCAAATTAGTTAAGAAATGTCAAAGTCTTCTGATTTGTATCCAATATTAGATGGTAAGGTTTTAGTCAGCATTTAAAAATAATATCAATTTGAATGTATGTGTGTCTTATACCTATGTGTTTTGTTAGAATTAATTATAATTAAGTGATAAACGGAGAAAAATATATGAAATATAGTACAATATATTTATTTTATTCATAACACTACCCCAGCACAGCTCGGACACTCCTAACTATTATGTCATTTTGGTCACACATCGACAGACGGCATGTTGCACTTGGCGTGCGTTTGTGTGCGTGTTGACAAAATTTGTTATACCGGTCATAATCATCACTTGATTAATCTGGTTCTTGATTAAACCAACGTTTTAAAGTAGTTCACTGTAACTGAATAGTTTAGGTTGCATATTTTGTATGAATTTACTTACCGTCTCTCTTCACTGTGGAACCTAAAAAAGTTCCTATTGGAGTCATATCTTGTGGTAGAAACACATCCGTAAACGGAACAGTACACTTTATTATTTCCGTTACACTGGGAAACATGCGCGCGCCGTACCCGTTAAGCGTACGCTCAATGTGACCCACAGTCCGGCGCGGAGTGTGACGTATGTCGGACTGGGGAAGGGAGGTGAATGTCCATTCTTTATGTAGTACTATTATATATTCTGTGCCCCCAGTCAAAAATATTTTGGCAGTTACACACACATGAATAAAAATTTAAGTCTCTTTCTATTTAGGGTCATTTCATTGAGGCTAGTTAATTTTAACTACTATTACTATCGATTCGTGGAGGGCTAAAATTATTGCCTTCCCTTTCTGTTCTATCAAGATAGAAAATGACAGGTATAGACTTAAATTAGTTAAGTCGTGATTTTTGCAACTACGTATTGCTACCATTGTATTTCCAACTGACTTCTAGGAAGGTCAACAATCTTTTACGTCTTTTAATCAAAGATCATATTTCTAAAATAAGTTTTAGCTATAAGAATGACAACATAATTTATAAATAAAATAAATAATGAAATAGTAGTTTTGGTAATTTAGCTAATTTGCCAACACATACATACATACATATAATCACGCCTTTATCCCTAATGGGGTAGGCAGAGCGTAAACGACCTAAACAAAGGTCGTTTCGCCACGTTTGCCAACACATACCTGTTATTTATTATTTAAATGTGTTTTTGAATTAAAATTAAAACTTCCATACTGGACTGGGAGAGAAAGAAAAACATAGAATGTTACAGTTGCCCTTCCTCCCGGGCATGCTGTAGAAGTCAGCAAAAGGAAAAAAAAGGATTCGACGGTTACAGTGTATTGTCATTGAGGCGATGGGCTGACAACCTGTCACTACAGCAATATACATTACAATCTAAAATTGCCCTAAATTTATGTCAGACGTGGCGAAAGCGCCTTTTAGGAGGCGTTTTACGTTCTGCCTACCCCGTAAGGGATAAAGGCGTGATTTTATGTATGTATGTATGTTTGAATTAAAATATGTACAAAAATGTTTAGGTACCTTTATTCTAGAAGTAAGTTGGAAATAGT
Source organism: Scrobipalpa costella (assembly GCA_949820665.1). Taxonomy (NCBI): domain Eukaryota; kingdom Metazoa; phylum Arthropoda; class Insecta; order Lepidoptera; family Gelechiidae; genus Scrobipalpa; species Scrobipalpa costella. The sequence goes on along the minus strand of OX463323.1, from coordinate 8,344,830 downwards.
TTTACTCTCGTCTCCTGCGTCTCCATTTAGCTATAAGATTATTGCGAAAAGTTAATTCAGTTTTTCTTGCAAAAGTCAAATCATTCCTAAGAACACTTTTAGAAAGTCACAAGAGAGTCTATTACAAAGAACAGTATATCTGTGTCACAAAATAAAATAAAACTATATCACAATGAAGAAGAAGCATGAGAAACTCGCACTTTGAAACCCCACCTTTCGTTTTATCTTATTCTTACTTTTGTCCTTCTTTTTGTTCAAAATAGGGTTTGTGACCGCAATGTGTGCCAATTTCTTAGGCTTCACTGGAATATCAGAGCTCCATACATCTTTGTCATTAGTATAGTCATCTAACTTATATTAATAGGCTTTCTGACATAATGTGTTTTTAATAGTATCTTTAAATTAATTTTCTGACAAATTTAATATATGGTCAGGTATTTTGTTGTAAGTAGTATTGTATACTTAGACCTAAACATGAGTATATAACTTTAACTAACCTAAACGGGGGTTGGTCAATTTTATTTTTGCTTCTAAGGTTCCGGTTATGCCTGTCACCATTTCTGGTAAAGCTATGAATATTTTGTCTTACATACATCATCATCATCTCCCTAGCCTTATCCCGTATCTCACGGGGTCGGCTACCTAATCTAGGGGATTGAACGAGGGTACTGGTTTTTACACAGAGCGACTGCCATCTGACCTCCGCAACCCAGAAGGGAAACCAGACCGAATCCTAGATTAGGTCAGAGTTTTCAAGCCGCCAATGCTTAGCACTGGCCTCTGTCATGGCTTAACGACTAATATCTACGGTATTTTCATATATAAATGGGCATGGTACAGTAAAAATATTTATCTCTTTGAACAATTATCTTTGCATACCTTCACACCAGACACTATAGGCACAGAATATATAATAGTACTACATACAGAATGGACATCCAACTCCTTTCCCCAGTCCGACATACGTCACACTCCGCGCTGGATTGTGGGCCACATTGAGCGTACGCTTAGCAGGTATGGCGCGCGCATGTTTCCCAGTGTAACGGAAATAATAAAGTTTTGTGTTCCAAATATGGTTAGGTACTGTTCCGTGTACGGATGTCATTCTACCACAAGATATGACTCAAATAGGAACTTTTTTAGATTACACGGTGATGGGAGACGGTAAGTAAATTCATACAGAATACTTTAAAACGTTGGTTTAATCAAGAACCAGATTAATCAAGTGATGATTATGACCGGTATAACAAAATTTGTCAACCCTTAAAACACGCACACAAATGCATGCTAAGTGCAACATGCCGTCTGTCGATGTGTGACAAAATGACATTGTAGTTAGGAGTGTCCGAGCTGTGCTATAGGTAAGAATAACGATTAGGTATGTAGCTGACAGATGGCGGCACATCAAGAAACACAAGTTCTGAATCGGTATCAAAGTTTTCTCAGCGATCTGCATATATATATATACAAGTTCCAAACTTGTCCGGTTGACGCATTATATATACCCGGTGACGCATTATATACCCGGTGACGCATTATATACACTTTGTAGTATGGTGCAAATAGGTCCATTAAAAAAAAAATGTCCGGTTGGACTTCGGTCCCTTGGTCACAACTAGAGATGTGAAGCGGTAAATTTACCTAGTGACTAAGTCAAACTAAACTCATCTCACACTGAACAACTTTTTTCAAACTAAACAACTTTCACAAAATTGAACAACTTAATTTTAAATTAAACATCTTTTCTCAAACTGAACAACTTTTCTAATAATTAAACAACTTTTCTCAAAATTGTTCAACTTATCTGAAAACCGAACAACTTTTCTCAAATCTGAACACCTTATCTTAAAACTGAACAACTTTTCTAACCAAACACTGAACGATTTTTCTAATAATCGAGTTTTCACTACAAAAAAGTTTCTCTTAAAACGTCATATATCGCCGGTAATTTTACCGTAATCTATATAAATGGCCGTAAAATTCCCGTTTTTTACCGGCGTATTCGGTAAAATTACGTAATTATTTGGCATCGCTAGTCAAAACACCTGACCAGGGTAGCTACCCTTTTTCCATCCAACATCACTAAGCCATTTGGCTTCAACAATTTACTCCTAAAGGTACTTGGATCAAAAACAAATTGAATTTTACAAAATGATGCCTAATCAAAGGTCTATAATTTACACTATGAAGCTAAAGATAAAAAATATCCTTACAACTGATTAGTCTTCTTCCATGCTGGCCTGAGAGTCAGAGAAAAACATAGAATGTGCCAGCTGCATTTCCTCCCGGGCATGCTGTAAAAACTAGCTATGGGATCCGAGGGTTTCTATATATTGTAATTTAGGCAATGGGCTGACAACCTGTCGTTACAGCAATACTTACAAATCTGTCTTAAATAACCCTAAAAACTTTGTAAGACGTGGCGGAACGACCTTTTGTTTTTTTAGGTAGTTTACGCCTCTCTATATTCAATTCAATTTATTTATCAATAACAATCAATAATATTGTGTTTGAAAAACATGTGCATTAAAATTAAATTACAATTATACGATCACAGTTACATTCAAATGTCGCGGACTAGCTTCGCTTCAAATACAATACTAGATACTTTATTGCACAAAGCAACACAAATACATACAGCAGAAAAGTAAGGAACAAAACAGTACAATATAGGCGTATAATGCTGGTACTGGCAGAATATCAGCGCTGTAGTATTACACTACAGCACAATGCTGAGTCAGCGCCAAGTTGACTGACACAATGTGGACAGTGTGGTACACTGGCACTGTTGTTTTTGTATGTTACATATTAAGTTTGTTTTGTATTTTTGTCATGTTACGTTTGTTAATGTTAAGTTCGTTATATTATTGTCCTCATTGTTCCTTATTGTAACTTTTTCTCTTGTCTGTACCATTTCCTGTATCTGTTTTGTGTCAGTCAATAAAAGCTTTAATCAATCAATCAATCAATCGATTGATTGCAATGCGGTGTGGAAGGCAAGAGGGAAACCACCACACTAAAAATCTATTGAAGAGGAGTATTATGAAGATGAAAAACAACAGAGATACAGGCGTTTACTCCATACTCCACCGACTACTTAATAGAATAGAATAGAATAGAATAGAAGAAATTTATTTGGTAATAAATGTTACAAAAAAAAACATAATTACACTAAACTTAAAACTAAACAAAATTTATACCAAAATGGCTGCCACTCAGCATATTGTCTTCGGTTTTTTGGCCCAAAAGGCTGGTCTTCCGTGGCCACCAGTTCAAAGCGCATCAGAGCGCTGTTATACATTTCCATCTGAATAAGACTTTATAAACAAAATAATTAAAATAACAACAAGGTAACAATAATCCAACACAAATAAAATAAGAAATGAGAGCAACATAAATTAACAAGTGGAATGATATAAAATGAGGTAACAATCTGTAATCTTCAACCCGCTACTAATTCTTTAACACTATTGTAGACTTCTAGACTTCTTCTTAGCGAGTGGATTCTCGAGTAAAACGAACCGATGAGCCCTGGTGTCAGAGTTTTCAAACCGCCTAGTAGCACAGCTAATAGGCCTCTGACATGGTTAGAGTAACGACCACTATCAAAGACAGCGGCCGGGACCGACGGTTTAACGTGCCCTCCGAAGCACGGAATCTTTTTTCTTTTCGGACAATCAGGTGATTCAGCCTGCAATGACCTAAACAAACTGGGAAAAACCTCACAAAGTGATAAATTGACAAATATCAACTTTGTGTTTCCCCCTGGGAATTGAACCCAGAATCTCCAGATCGTAAGCCCATGGCTCTATCCACTAGACCACGGAGGCACCGACAAGAGCAGCGCTTTTAATTTTATGATGTTTTTGATGATTGAATGATGATTGTTTATGATGGTTGCCTGATGATTGTTTATGATGGTTGCCTGGTAGAAATTGCTGCTTTAGCAGTACTGGTCAAAATTAATATAAAAACGCCTAAACGATCGACACGACAAGAAGAAGAAGCAATAAGGCCGCCTATATTGTACTGTTTTGTTCCTTACTTTTCTGCTGTATGTATTTGTGTTTCTTTGTGCAATAAAGTATCTTGTATTGAATTGTATGATGACGCTCTGCCTACCCCATTAGGCATATAGGCGTGATTATACGTATGTATGGATAAAAAATATCCTCACAACTGAAGGATTTCCGCAAAATAATAACGCCTGATCCTATTAGTTACATTGCAATCTAGTTACGGGAAAAAGTGGTGTATAATCAGTTAATTAGAGCTCAAAGTGCCGATTCGGTTGTAAGGCCCGTATTTATAATCAGCTCTCAAGAGTGACAGCGAGGTTAAGTTCGTATCAGAAATATTAATGCAGTACAAAATGACATGTCAAATCCATACTTAATATCGCTCTCAATCTTGATATAGCTTTACAAATACGAGCTTAAGAAACACAAACACAACAGCTGATTACATGCCGGGTGTACAATACAATACAATACAATACAATACAATACAAGATACTTTATTGCACAAAGAAACACAAATACATACAGCAGAAAAGTAAGGAACAAAACAGTACAATATAGGCGGCCTTATTGCTAAAGCAGCAATTTCTACCAGGCAACCTTTGGGTAGTAGGATACTACATAGCAGATAGCGGGATAGTGCATACTAAGTTAATCTTAATACTTAAACAATATAAATACTACTAAATAAATACATAAATAAAATAAACTAATATATATATTTATTATAAACTAATACATATTATGCTAATGGGAGATAGGATAAATAACTAATTATTATTCTCTAAGAAGAACTTAAAGGGTGTAAGGGACAGCGGCCCAGAAACTGATAGGGGTTGCTCAGTCAACGACACTGAACGAGTATCAGCAGGATGTTTTTTCAAGAAGTGAAAAAAATATTGACTTTTCCATACAAAATGTTTACCTCGTTCAGACAATTTGTATGGAATAGCCAACTTTTATTTTGACTTCCTAAAAGAATATTTCGGTGGAAGTTGTTCAGTGGCGTTGACTGAGCAACCCCTATCACTTTGCGGAACGCTGTCCCTTACACCTGGTATATAGTCATAGTCCTTCTGGGGCGAAATGACCAAAGTGTTAAAATGACATACATACATAAAATCACGCCTTTATCCCTTACGGGGTAGGCAGAGCGTTAAACGCCTCGTAAAAAGCGCTTTCGCCGCGTCTGACAAAAATTGAGGGCAATTTTAGATTGTAATGTGTATTGCTAATGTGTAGTGACAGGTTGTCAGCCCATCGCCTAAATTACAATACACTGTAACCCTCGAGTCCCTTTTGCTGTCTTCTACAGCATGCCCGGGAGGAAGGGCAGCTGAAACATTCTATGTTTTTCTATCTCTCCCAGTTCAGCATGGAAGAAATGACCAAAATGACCAAAGTGTTAAAATGACCAAAGTGTCACTTAGACACAATTCCAGTCAGCTGGTTGGTTACATTTCCTTTCTATATCATAATCAAATCTAAGTGGCAAGAATAAACTAAAATGAGTTATGTTGTGTCTACAACCGAATAGGCGCTAACCTATTGTTTTAGTAACACATTTGTTTTGTAATTGTACAGTATTTTTTCTCATTAATGGACTTAATGTGCTAGAGTTTTTCTATGTTTCTTAGGGCCGTAATTATAAAGCTATCTCAAGATTAAGAGCACAACTAAGTATGGATTTGACAGTCATTTTGCACTGAAACGGTTTTTCAGATTCGAACTCAAACTAGCTGTCATTCTCAAGTGCTGATTATAAATACGACCCTTAGCACTAACCTGGCAACGGTCTATCTGATCTAGGATTGGGTCTGTTTTCCCTTCTGGTTTACGGTATCATTTACCTCGTTCAATCCCCTAGATTTGGTAGCCGACCCTGAAAATTTCTGGATAAAGGCGAGGATATATACCGGGTGTAAGGGTCAGCGTCCCGCAAACTGATAGGAGTTGCTCAGTCGACGATACTGCACAACTTCCTCCAAGAAATTCTTTCATCACTACATAGTATAAAACAAAGTCGCTTTCTCTGTCCCTATATCCCTATGTATGCATAAATCTTTAAAACTACGCAACAGATTTTGATGCGGTTTCTTTTAATGGATAAAGTGATTCAAGAGGAAGGTTTATATGTATAATACATGCATAATATAGTAGAGAAACACTGATAATTTCCGTGCGAAGCCGGGGCGGGTCTCTAGTGAAGTATCAAAAAGAAATCGGCTTTCCCATACAAAATGACCACCTCGATCAAACCGTTTATATGGAAAAGCATTTTTTTTTTATTTTACTGAAAGAATTTCCTACTGGAAGTTGTTCAGTATCGTTCCCCTATCAGTTTCCGGGACACTGTCCCTTACTCCCCGTAGATGATGATGAAGAATTGTCTTTAACATCATTAAGGACCTTCGCGCAGTACCGAAGTAAAGTGTCACCTGAATCCGCGTTTTTATTATGTACTCTTAGGTATATATGTTTACCTTACAAATGTACACTGTACTAAGTACATATGATCTAAGCATCTCGAGGTTCGCTTGCTTTACTCTTATTCATCGTCTTAACCTAATCTGGGACGGACTTGCGTAATTTTTTTTCTATTTTGTGTCATTTGTTTTTTAATTTGTAATTTCTTTCATTTGTTTCATAGTAACCAGTAGTGGTGCGAGTATTATTATACATATTAATAGTAAAAAAAAATATTTTTTTTTAAAGTGTTTTTTTTGGTGGTGAATTGTAGCGACGGGAGTTTTCTTTTTAACCGGTAAGTATTTGTTGTTATATCGGAAGCAGATAACACATTCTTTTATGCTGGTTTGGGAGCGAAAGAAAAACATAGAATGTGCCAGCTGCATTTCCTCTTAATTTATCACTATGTAAGGTTTTCCCCTGTTTGGTTAGGACATTGCAGGCTGAATCACCAGATTGTACGAAAAGTAGAAGGATTCCGTGCGTCAGAGGGCACGTTAAGTTGGTACGGGTTCCGGATATCGTTCACACCGTAGATATTAGTCGTTAAGCCATGTCAGAGGCCAGTGCTATTGGCGGTTTGAAAACTCTGATCTAACCTAAGATTAGGTCTGGTCAGGTGGCGGTCGCTCTGAGTAAAGAACAGTGCCCTCGTTCAATCACCTAGATTAGGTAGCCGACCCCGTGAGATATGGGATAAGGTGACGGGAAACGGATGTAAGATTCAATTCTAGCAGATTTTGCGATGCTGAATCCGAATCTGACGGTTGCTAACAAAATTTCGTGACAGAACATTAAAAATAAATTGTTATTATTTTGTTCCATACTGGACTGGGAGCGAATGAAAAACATAGAATGTGCCAGCTGCATTTCCTCCCGGGCATGCTGTAAAAACCAGCTAAGGGATCCGAGGGTTTTAGTATATTGCAATTTAGGCGATAGACTGACAACCTGTCACTACAGCAATATACATACAAATCTATCTTCCTCAAAACATTGTCAGACGTGGCGGTACGACCTTTGTTTAGGTTGTTTACGCTCTGCCTACCCCATTAGGGATAGAGGCGTGATTATATGTATATGTATGTATTATTTTGTTGGGGAATAAAAGAAAAACTGATACCTATCGTGTGTGGTATCCGATAAAAAGATAAGATAAGATTCTAAAAATATATCAAATCATTAAATATCAGTCACAAATACAAAATTAAAATAATTTTCACATACATACATACATATAATCACGCCTTTATCCCTAATGGGGTAGGCAGAGCGTACATGACCTAAACAAAGGTAGTTCCGCCACGTCTGGCAAAGTTTTGAGGGTTGTTTAAGATAGATTTGTAGGTATATTGCTGTAGTGACAGGTTGTGCAGCCTGTCGCCTAAATTGCAATATACAGAAACCCTCGGATCCCTTAGCTGGTTTTTACAGCCTGCCCGGGAGGAAATGCAGCTGGCACATTCTATGTTTTTCTCTCGCTCACAGTCCAGCATGGAAGTAGTAGTAATAATTTTCAACATATCTTTTGACCTTTGTTTGGGTCGTTTACGCTCTGCCTACCCCATTAAGGATAAAGGCGTGATTATATGTGTGTGTGTGTGTGTGTGTATATCTTTTTATTCATCATCTCCCTAGCCTTATCCCGTATCAATAATTGCCGCCTATACGATTGAGGATTTTTAGCTGTAAAAACCAGAAGAATATTTTAAATCGGTTTAGTATTTAGTAGTGCTATGTACTATCCTAACACCCAAAGGTTGCCCGGTAGAAATTGCTGCTTTAGCAATATCATCATCTCATCTCTAGGGAGCCTCCTTATCCCGCATCTTACGGGGTCGGCTACCTAATCCAGGGGATTGAACGAGGGTACTGGTTTTTACACAGAGCGACTGCCATCTGACCTCCGCAACCTAGAACCAGACAAACCAGACCCAATCCTAGATTAGGTCAGTTTTCAAGCTGCCAATGCTTAGCACTGGTCTCTGATATGGCTTAACGACTAATATCTACGGTATTAATCGATATTAACCGGGACCAACAGCTTAACGTGCCTTCCGAAGCACGGAAAAAGCGCCGAATAAACGTACATATGAAATTCGAAAACCGAAAAACACCTTGGTACATGGTTGGATTCGAACCACGACCTCCCGCTCAGGAGGCAGCGGCCCCATCCACTACACCATCGGGCTCTACTACACCATCGGGCTCTTTGCTGCTTTAGCAATAAGGCCGCCTATATTGTACTGTCTTGTTCCTTACTTTTCTGCTGTATGTATTTGTGTTTCTTTGTGCAATAAAGTATCTTGTATTGTATTGTATCTCACGGGGTCGGCAACTGCCTTCGTCGTCTAGTGGCTAGTGCCTTGGACTCCCGATCCGGAGGTCTTCGGTTCGATACCCAGGGGGGAAACATAAAGTTGATATTTGAGAATTTTTCACTCTGTGAATTTTTCCCCAGTTTGGTTAGTATATTGCAGGCTTAATCACCTGATTGTCCGAAAAGAAGGTCCCGGTCGGTGTTTTTGATAGTGGTCGTTACCCAAACCATGTCAGAGGCCTGATAGTTGTGCTGCTAGGCGGTTTAAAAACTCTGGCACCAGGGTTCATCGGGTCGGGAAGAAGACGGGTCGGCTACCTAATCTGGGGGATTGAACGTGGGTACTGGTTTTTACAATGCCGCCAATGCTTAGCACTGGCCTCTGACATGGCTTAACGACTAATATTTACGGTATTCAGCGTTATTAACCGGGATCAACGGCTTAACGTGCCTTCCGAAGAACGGAAACGCGCAGATTATATTAATATAGATTCTTCCATGCTGGACTGGGAGTGATAGAAAAACATAGAATGTGCCAGCTGCATCACCTCCAGAGCATGCTGTAAAAACCAGCTAATGGATTCGAGGGTTATTACAATTTTAGGCGATGGGCTGACAACCTGTCACTATAGCAATATACGTCATGATCACCTGTAATAACCCTCAAAACTTGTCAGACGTGGCGGAACGACCTTTGCTTAGGTCGTTTACGCTCTGCCTACCCCATTAGGGATAAAGGCGTGATTATATGTATGTATGTATGTATATTAATATACCTGTATTATAGCTATGTGTGTCTTCCATCTTTACTTTATAATCGCTAACCGATACATACATACATGATCATAGATGAGAGATGATAATCACGCCTTTATCCGTAATGTTGTAGGCAGCACGTAAACGACCTAAACAAAGGTCGTTTCTCCAAGTCTGACAAAGTCTTGAGGGTTATTTAAGATAGATTTGTAGGTATATTGCTGTGGAGACAGGTTGTCAGCCCATCGCTTAAATTGCAATATACAGAAACCCTCGGATCCCTTAGCTGGTTTTTACAACATGCCCGGGAGGAAATGCAGCTGGCACATTCTATGATTTTTCTCGCTTCAAAGCCAGCACGGAAGATAGCTATAAATAGCTAGCCGATGCATTTTTTATTTTGCAAATGGGATTTAGATTCCTTCCATGCTGGACTGGGAGAGATAGAAAAACATAGAATGTTCCAGCTGCCCTTCCTTCCGGGCATGCTGTAGAAGTCAGCAAAAGGGACTCGAGGGTTACAGTGTATCGTAATTTAGGCGATGGGCTGACAACCTGTCACTATAGCAATACACTTTTCAATCTAAAATTGCCCTCAATTTTTGTCAGACGTGGCGAAACCGCCTTTTACGAGGCGTTTATCGCTCTGCCTACCCCGTAAGGGATAAAGGCGTGATTTTATGTATGTATGTATGGGATTTAGATGAGTCTTTCCGAGTCCGCAGATAACTTCCTAGGTATCTCAAACTTAGGTCAGGGTGAGCTGTTATACATAAGTGCAGCAACACACAGGCGTCACTATAAGGCTCGTATTTATAAAGCAAACTCAAGATTGAGGGCAATATTAAGTATGTATTTGACAGGCCATATTGTACTCTAATGATGTTTCTGATACGAACTCAAACCAGATGTCAGTCTCAAGTACTGTTTATAATTATGGGCCTTAGGCTTATATTTGTAATGCGATATCAAGATTGAGAGCAATCTTAAGTGTGGATTTGACAGTTCGCTTTGTACTGAAATGACATTTCTGAACCGAACTCAAACATACTGTCAGTCTCAAGAGCTGATTATAAATACGGGCCTTACTGCGCGCAAGGTTACAACACACATGCGTCACCTTACGCTCTACGCGCGTGTTCTGGCAGACGGATGCGCCGACGTAAGGTGACGCATGTGTGTTGTAGGCAATGCCAAAAGCAAAGACAGCGTGTTGAGCAGAATTTTGCGCGCAGTAAGTGACGCCTGTGTGTTCCTGACCTAACGGAAGTTTTCTGGACAATCAGTCATGTATTTATTTATGTCCCTTTCTGTTCTCGCATGACAGAAAATGACAGGTATAGACTTATATTACTTAAGTCGTTATTTTTGCAACTACGAATTGGTACCAATATTATATAATTACATACATACATACATACATAAATCACGCCTTTATCCCTTACGGGGTAGGCAAGTTCGTAAGAGGCGCTTTCGCCACGTCTGACAAAAATTAAGGGGACTATTTTAGATTGTAATATGTATTGCTTTAGTGACAGGTTGTCAGCCCATCGCCTAAATTACAATACAATGTTACCCTCGAGTCCCTTTTGCTGACTTTAACAGCATGCCCGGGAGGAAGGGCAGCTGGAACATTCTATGTTTTTCTATCTCTCCCAGTCCAGCATGGAAGAAAATATTATATAATTTAAATCTATATTTTATCATGACTGAACGAGCAGAAAGAGACGGCAATCATTTTAGTCAAGATTGGTCAAGATTTAGTGAAGTCGTGCCCTCAACGAATCGATAGCAACGTTAAACTTGACTTTAACCTCAACGCGGATTGTCAAGCAAATATTAGCACTTACGTCAACTACGTAAGATATTTACTTAGTGGAACATACTCGTAAATAGTAGAAAACCATTTGAATGTCATTCTAGACATACATACATACATATAATCACGCCTCTATCCCTAATGGGGTAGGCAGAGCGCAAACAAAGGTCGTACCGTCACGTCTGACAATGTTTTGAGGAAGATAGATTTGTATGTATATTGCTGTAGTGACAGGTTGTCAGCCCATCGCCTAAACTACAGTACACTGTAACCCTCGAGTCCTTTTTGCTGACTTCTACAGCATGCCCGTGAAGAAATGCAGCTGGCACATTCTATGTTTTTCTTTCACTCCCAGTCCAGCATGGAAGAAACGTTCTAGACTAACCAAATAAAACTAAATAGGCCATGGGCTTACGATCCGGAGGTCCTGAGTTCGATTCCCGGGGGGGGAACACAAAGTTGATATTATTAAATTTATAACTTTGTGAGGTTTTCCAAAGTTTGGTTAGGCCTTTGCTGGCTGAATCCCTTGATTTTCCGAAAAGAGGCGTGATTATATGTATGTATGTATGTAAAATAGGATTACGTGCTTCGGAGGGCACGTCTGTCCCGGTCGCTATCTTTGACAGTGGTCGTTACTCAAACTATGGCAGAGGTCTAACAGCTGTGCTACTAGGCGGTTTGAACACTCTGACACCAGGGTTCATCGGGTCGTTTGACTCTAGAATACATACATACATACATATAATCACGCCTTTATCCCTAATGGGGTAGGCAGAGCGTAAACGACCCAAACAAAGGTCGTTCCGCCACGTCTGACGTGGGTTATTTAAGATAGATTTGTAAGTATATTGCTGTAGTGACAGGTTGTCAGCCCATCGCCTAAATTACAATATACTGAAACCCTCGGATCCCTTAGCTGGTTTTTACAGCATGCCCGGGAGGAAATGCAGCTGGCACATTCTATGTTTTTCTCTCGCTCCCAGGCCAGCATGGAACAAACTCTAGAATTCTCTCTAAAAAAGAAGTACTTAACTGGGTAGTTCTATTTACATACATACATACATACATAACGTCACGCCTCTTTCCCGGAGGGGTAGGCAGAGATCACATCCTTCCATCCTAGTTCTATTTGACGGAATTTATTATCACTGTTACCACAGAGTAACTAATAAAAATAAGAATAACTTTATTTTCCTCAATAAACAGCATATTACAATAAATTAAGCTGGTACATATAACTTCCATGATGGCCTGGGAGCGAGAGAAAAACTTAGAATGTGCCAGCTGCATTTCCTCCCGGGCATGCTGTAAGATCCAGCTAAGGGATCCGAGGTTTTCAGTATATTGCAATGTAGGCGATGGGCTGACAACCTGTCGCTACAGCAATATACGTACAAATCCATCTTGAATAACCCTCAAACCTTGTCAGACGTGGCGGAACGACCGTTGTGTAGGTCGTTTATGCTCTGCCTACCCCATTAGGGATAAAGGCGTGATTATATGTATGTTTGTATGTATGTACATATAGCCTTTGTGGACAGTCATAAAGTCATAGTAATTCACTCAAGACTTGTTCGGGCACTTTGAACACTGAACAAGTTTTGGGGACGCAAGGTGTGATCGCAAGTTGTATTCACGAGCTAAACAGGTTCTAAGGCCCGTATTTATAATCAGCTCTCACAAGGTGACAGCGAGGTAGAGTTCGTATCAGAAATGTAAATTTAGTACGAAATGACCTGTCTAATCCATAATTAAAAATTGCGTATAACCGCCATCAACGGCAATTTTTCTTACTGTTACTACAACAAACTACGAATCGCAATGTTTTTACTATCGTCACCTTAAGTAGAACTAATTATCCTGTAGACTGAAAAACGGTAATTGATTTGTAAAATTAACTAAATTGTACATAGAAATATAATCACGCCTTTATCCCTAATGGGGTAGGCAGAGCGTAAGCGACCTAAATAAAGGTCGTTCAGCCACGTCTGACAAAATTTAGAGGGTTCTAAGATAGATTTGTAGATATATTGTTGTAGTGACAGGTTGTCAGCCTATCGCCTAAATGTAATATACAGAAACCCTCGTGTCCCTTAGCTGGTTTTTACAGCATGCCCGGGAGGAAATGCAGCTGGCACATTCTATGTTTTTATCTCACTCCCAGTCCAGCATGGAAGTAACTAAATTACACGTTATTTAATGAGCTTTTAAGTGTAATTTAGTAAGTACCTTTTTTTGTATTGTCGATAATACTTGAACCGGTAATTAAAATTAAGTGTATGATTACACGTGGTTATAAAAAACGGTCAAGTGCGAGTCGGACTTGCAAAAAAAAATGCCTCGTGCAGGATTGACGACATCTGGTAATGATGTTTTGAATTGACGGGTAGTTGTCCTGATTGACGGAAATGACATGTGAATACCGGGTGTAAGGGACAGCGTCCCGCAAACTGATAGGGGTTGCTCAGTCAATTGTATGGAAAATCAATTTTTTTTGTCACTTCCTCAAAAAAGAAAAATGCTTCCGATAGTTGTTCAGTGCCGCTGACTGAGCAACCAACCCCTATCAGTTTGCGGGACGCTGTCCCTTACACCCGTAGAGATCCATCTAAAATTTGCCTTAGTGCAGCAACACACGGGCGTCACCTTACGCTCTAAACATCATTTATTTAACGTTGAGTTATCGATTCCAACATGTTTTGCTGCCCATAAACTGCTATTCCTTTTCAACTTCAAAGAGAGTCAACAGAAAAACATATGTTTGTAACAAGATTATAGTCTGCGGTTCCAAAATTTGAACCTCTGCCAAGTTGCAAAGACAAAGCTATTTATGGGCCGCAAAACACGTAGGTAGTGATAACTAAACGTTAAATTAACGAAGTATACGTGCGCGTACTGACAGAGGGATGCGCTGACGTAGAGTTCATCGCTACGCGCGCGTAGAGCGTAAGGTGACGCACGTTCGTTGTAAAAATTCAAAAAGCATTTACAGCGTGTTGAGCGCAACCTTGCGCGCAGTAAGTGACGCCTGTGTGTTGCTGCCCTTACTAATAGGTATTTGTCAGGTCCGACATAGCGAAAACGCCTTTTAACAGGCGTATTACGCTCTGCCTACCCCTTAAAGGATAAAGGTGCGAATTTATGCATTTATGTACATATATGTGTTGTACTGAATTGTTGCTTACTTACATGCTGGCCTGGGAGCAAGAGAAAAACATAGAATGTGCCAGTTGCATTTCCTCCTGGTCATGCTGTAAAAACTAGCTAAGGGATCCGAGGGTGTAAGTATATTGTAATTTAGGCGATGAGCTGACAACCTGTCACTACAGCAATATACCTATGAATTTTAAATACCCTCGAAACTTTGTCAGCCGTGGCGGAAAGACCTTTGTTTACGCTCTGCCTACCCCATTAGGGATAAAGACGTGATTATGTGTGTGTGTGTGTGTGTTGTACTGTATCATCATCTCCCTAGCCTTATTCCGTATTACACGGGGTCGGCTACCTAACCTGGGGGGATTAAACGAGGGTACAGGGTTTTACACAAAGCAACTGCCATCTGACCTCCGCAAACCAGAAGGGATACCAAACCCAATCCTAGATTAGGTCAGAGTTTTCATGCCGCCAATGCTTAGCACTGGCATCTGACATGGCTTAACGACTAATATCTACGGTAATAAACGATATTAATTGTACAACGGCTTAACGTGCCTTCCGAAGCACGGAAAAAGCGCCGAATATACGTACATATGAAACTCAAAAACCGAAAAACACATTAGTACGAGGTGGGATTCGAACCACGACTTCCCGCTCAGGAGGCAGCGGCCCTTTTCACTATACGTGTTGTAGGTACTGCATGAATTCATCAATATTTATAAACATGGAAGTAAAAATAACTGACCTTTGAAAATATAACATTGTTGACACCATACATTTAGAATAATGTGTTAAATGTTTAGCAAACAAACATTATACAGGATGGCCAGACTTCGTTTTGGTATAACGAAAAACTGCGACGAAATTTACATACATACATACATATAATCACGCCTTAATACCTAATGTCCCTTTAGGTATAAAGGCAGAGTGTAAACGATCTGTAGCGACACATGTTATTGTAAGTTTTGACGATTCAGCAATATGTAACACACTGTACCGTTCGGCGTCAGTGCTGCCAAGTGCGGCGATTTATCGCCATTTAGGCTATCTCGGAGGGTGCTGTGGCGACCAAAAATTGCGATTTGCGACTGGACGCAATTTAGGCTATCTCGAATAAAATATTGGGCGATATTAGGCTACTTCTAAAATAATTAGACGATGTAGGCTATTTTCATAATTTAGGGTAGAATACGAACAAAATGGGCCCAAACACAAGGGGTTTCTTAATAATCATTGGAAATTTCTACCATCCATACATGATCCACCCTCTATGACTTAAAATTTTGAGATCGAACCAAATTATTGAAATAACATCCCTACTAAATAGAGTCTTAGGTCTCAAGCATTTAAAATAGTAGGTATTGAGACTATTCGTAAATTATTTAGTTGATTTTAGGCTACTTGAAATTGATTCATACTAAAAAGACTTGGCAACACTGTTCGGCGTGGTGACGCTAGTCGTCTCCCGCGCGCCATAGAGAACACACACCAACATGTAATTGTAACAAGTATTTGTGAAGACAGTAGAAAGGCTTCAAAAAAGTTTCTGAGTTCATCATTTCTACAATCGTCAAAACTTACAATAACTCTATTCTGTATATCTGTATATCTGCTATTTTCAAATAATAAAATTGAAGAAGGACTTGCGATTTATACTCTACTAGCGACCCGCCCCGGCTTCGCACGGAAATTATCAGTGTTTCTCATCATCATCATCATAATCATATAATCACGCCTTTATCCCTAATGGGGTAGGCAGAGCGTAAACGACCTGCACAAAGGTCGTTTCGCCACGTCTGACAAAGTTTTGAGGGTTATTTAAGATGGATTTCTACGTATATTGCTGTAGTGACAGGTTGTCCGCCCATCGCCTAAATCACAATGTACTGAAACCCTCGGATCCTTTAGCTGGTTTTTACAGCATGCTCGAGAGGAAATGCAGCTGGCACATTCTATGTTTTTCTCTTGCTCCCAGGCCGGCATGGAAGAATATTAATTAATTAATATTCTTTATTGCACATAAACAACACATTGTACACGAACAAACATTACAAAACAAACAGAGTACAATAATTAATCAATTAATTAATACCCCTTTAGGTATAAAGGCAGAGTGTAAACGATCTAAATAAAGGTCGCTCCGCCACGTCTGACAGAGTTTTGAGGGTAACTTAAGATAGATTTGTAGGTATATTTTATATACGAGACTTATTGACGAAAGGACCCAAAAAAATTCATGCATACATAAGACAGCAACTAACATCCAAAGTAAGCATACCAACAGTTGTCACTAACAAACAAGGCATGAATATTTCAAATGCGCACGATATTGCTGAAGCGTTTGCGGACCAATTTGAAGGAGTATTTCAGAAAGAACCACAATCTATGTTGCCTACAGTAAACACTTTTCCCCGGAATGACATCTCGATTACACACATTGCATTTAGTGCAGATAAAATAGAAAAAGCAATTAAAACCTTAAAGATTGACTCCGCACCTGGCCCAGACGAGATCCCAGTCTCAATTTAAAAAAAATGTGATGTGGCTGAGGCACTATCTATCATAATGCAAAATTATTATAACACAGGCATTCTACCAACTCTGTGGAAAACGGCAAATGTTACTCCTATCTTTTAAAAGGGAAGCAAATTACAACCAGCCAATTACAGGCCAATAAGTTTGACAAGTATTGTGTGCAAAGTAATGGAAAAGATTATAGTATAACACATCCGTGAATTCATAACAGAGCATAAAATTATTAGCCAATGCCAGCACGGCTTCTGCCCGCATAGATCAACGGTGTCGAACTTGCTGATGTGTCTTTCGTCTTAGACGGACAGCTTCAACAAAAAAGAACCAATCGATGTAATCTATCTCGACTACGAGAAATCTTTTGATAAAGTCCCAACCACTAGGCTACTACTAAAACTAGATTACATAGGCATAAGAGGCAAATTGCTGTCTTGTATTGAGGCTTTCTTACGACAAATAACTTTTCGTGTAAGAGTGGGTGATACACTGTCCAACCAGCGCGAGATTTCGAGCGGTGTTCCTCAAGGCTCCGTAGTGGGTCCTCTGCTTTACATAATATATACCTTTGATTTGCCACATGAATTAAATGGTACTGTGAGCATCTTCGCCGACGACACCAAAATATTCGCCAATCCGCTGATAAATTACGAGCGCCTACAGGCTGACCTAGATAGAATTGTTGAATCGTCAAATAAATGGCTGATTAACTTGAACGCCACCAAATGTACAGTGTTGCATATTGGAAACCGTAATCCTTGCCTTCCTTATAAGCTTGATTGCAACAAACTGAAAGCGGTCAAGGAGCAAGTTGATCTAGGACTCATAGTGGCAGATAACCTTAAGTGGGAGAATCACATATCCAAGATCACAAAACAGACTAAGTCCTTCATCTACCTTATCCGTAAAGCCTTCGACACTTTAACGCTGGACATGATGCTGACAATACTAAAAACCTATGTAAGACCTATATTAGAATATGCATTTCAAATATGGAGTCCATACTTTTTAAAGGATATTGAATTGCTGGAAAAAGTTCAACGCAGATTTACCAAAGTACCTAGACAACTGAAAGGACTAACTTATGAGGACAGATTGAAAACACTGAAACTAACTTCTTTGAAAGAGGAGCGTGGAGATATGATTGAGACTTTTAAGATACTGAAAGGACACTATGTTTTACAAGGACTTGATAAGTTAATTTTTAGAAGAGATGAGAATAACCGACTCAGAGGACACGCCCTTAAATTGACCACAACTTTTTCTCATAATAACCCGCACAGGCATTTTTTATCAAACAGAGTTGTGAGACAGTGGAACCAGCTACCAGAAGAAGTGGTTTCTGCGGTTAATGTTAACCGGTTCAAGAACAGATTTGACAAATTTAAACAAATTTCGAAATCATAAAGTGGTCAACTGGATACGGGCCTTATCAGTTGATAACAACTGCCTGCCTGTTTAAAATAATAATAATAATAATATTGCTAAGCCCATCGCCTAAATTGCAATATACTGAAACCCTCGGATCCCTAGCTGGTTTTTACAGCATGCTCGGGATGAAATGCAGCTGGCACATTCTACGTTTCTCTAATTGACAGTTGATTGATATCAATCTTGTGAATGGTTTTGTTCTGGTTAGTGGGCTCAATTCTAGATACCACCGGCTCAAACTAAAATTAAAATCTATCTGCTATTTTCAAAATAATAAAATTGAAAAAGGACTGGCGATTTATACTCTACTAGCGACCCGCCCCGGCTTCGCACGGAAATTATCAGTGTTTGTCTACTATATTATGCATGTTTTATACATATAAACCTTCCTATTGAAACACTCTATCCATTAAAAGAAACCGCATCAAAATCCGTTGCGTAGTTTTAAATATTTATGCATACAAAGGGATATAGGGACAGAGAACACGACTTTGTTTTATACTATGTAGTGATGAAATAAAGAAAATAACAAATTCGTTTCTGGACCGGCATTCCAGAGACGCAGGTTTGAGTCCTGCCAGAAGCGAATTTGTTATTTTCTTTCTTTTATATTATATATTCTAACTTAGGTTAACTTGCCTTCCAAGAGTTAATTTAGCTAAACTTAAGATAAGTAAGAAAGTCAAAATATAAGTAATCTTTAGCGAGAAATGATCGCAAGTAGCGTTGCCAGGCGTCCGGCTTTAGCCGGACATAGTCAGGCTTTTTGATTGCCTGTCCGGCCAAAATAAACGTCGTCCGGCTTTTGTTAGGCTTTTTAGATTTCAAAATTAGCGCGCATCGAGACCGAATTCGACTCGACTGATTAATAATAAAGTACTTTTAGACTAATTTGGCATTAGTTTTATTGTAAATTATCAAAAAAGCTTGGTTTTCATTAATTTTCTACATTAATACCAAAAAATCCCCTAAAATGCAAAGTGTCCGGCTTTTTTACCAAAATGTTAGGCCAAAAAAAATTATTTTTTACACGAATATTTAAAATTGTTGAAAATGCAGGCTTCCGGCTTTTTGACCCAAATGTTAGGCCAGCCAAACTCACAGCTCTGTCCGGCTTTTCGGTATGAGGATCTGGCAACGCTAATCGCAAGTATCGATACGGATTTTTTGTTATTTTTATGAGTGGATTACTTTGATGAAATTTTTGAGCCAAAACCTTTCCATAACTGCCGTTCTTTCAGAAGGTAAACATACATACATGCATATATATAATCACGCCTTTATCCCTAATGGGGTAGACAGAGCGTAAACGACCTAAACAGAGGTCGTTTCGCCACATCTGACAAAGTTTTGAGGGTTATTTAAGATAGATTTGTAGGTATATTGCTGTAGTGACAGGTTGTCAGCCCATCGCCTAAATTACAATATACTGAAACCCTCGGATCCCTTAGCTGGTTTTTACAGCATGCCCGGGAGGAAATGCATCTGGCACATTCTAAGTTTCTATCAAAATGTACATATTTTACGAATTATGTTTTTTTAACGAGACGTCTCTTAACTGGCCAACCTGTTTATGTACCTATGTGTTATTGAATTGTATGACATCTTTGTATGTAAGATCTCCAGTATTTTTGTTCATTTAGTTCCATACATACTTCCATGCTGGACTGGGAGAGATAGAAAAACATAGAATGTTCCAGCTGCCCTTCCTTCCGGGCATGCTGTAGAAGACAGCAAAAGGGACTCGAGGGTTACAGTGTATTGTAATTTAGGCGATGGGCTGACAACCTGTCACTACACATTAGCAATACACATTACAATCTAAAATTGCCCTCAATTTTTGTCAGACGCGGCGAAAGCGCCTTTTACGAGGCGTTTAACGCTCTGCCTACCCCGTAAGGGATAAAGGCGTGATTTTATGTATGTATGTATGTATGTAGTTCCATACAAATATGACCTCTAAAATCACCGAGCAGAATCTATAAAACGTGAACTAAGATTGTTAACTTAACCTACTTTAGCCACTGTATTTACTAACTTTGTATGTTAGTGGTAGCAATTCATAGTTGCGAATATCACGACTTAACTAATATTACCTCATCATCTCCCTAGCCTTATCCCGTATCTCACGGGGTCGGCTTCCTAATCTAGGGGATTGAACGAGGGTACTGGTTTTTACACAGAGCGACTGCCATCTGACCTCCGCAACCTAGATGGCAAACCAGACCCAATCCTAGATTAGGTCAGAGTTTTCAAGCCGCCAATGCTTAGCACTGGCCTCTGATATGGCTTAACGACTAATATCTACGGTATTAAACGATATTAAGCGGGACCAACGGCTTAACGTGCCTTCCGAAGCACGGAAAAAGCACCGAATAAACGTACATATGAAATTCGAAAACCGAAAAATATATTGGTACGTGGTGGGATTCGAACCACGACCTCCCGCTCAGGAGGCAGCGGCCCTATCCACTACACCATCGGGCTCTTTTTAACTAATATACTTAACTAATATTACCTATGTCTATATATATATAATTTTCTATCACGAGATAGATAGGGACACCAGTAATTTTAGACAAGATTTAAAAAAAAACTTGTAATTTGGCCCAAAGTACAAATAATTTATATTTTAATCTGTAAGAATCTCTTAATCTGGCTTGTTAATGTATTTACTACTCTTTTAATGAATAACGCTGTGAGATTTTTCTATGAATAAAATAAATAAATAAAATAAATAATTTAGTTTAGTTAAGTTTTACATAAAAATACATATACTTGTACATAAAGTCACGTCTTTGTCGCTCACGGGGTAACCAGAGCGTAAAATGCTTATTAAGAGGCGCTTTCGCCATCTCTGACAAGTTTTGTGGGTTAGTTATTTAAGGCTGATTTTGCTGTAGTGACAAGTTGTCAGTCTTGCGCCTAAATAACGATGCCTCATATCCCTTTTCCTTTACAGCATGCCTGGATATTTAATTCTATGTTTTCCTATCATCGTCAGCAGATGTTTTAAAGCTTTATATTATACATATAATCACGCCTTTATCCCTGATGGGGTAGGCAGAGCATAAACGACCCAAACAAAGGTCGTTCTGCCACGTCTGACATAATTTTGAGGGTTATTTAAGTTCAATTTGTAGGTATATTGCTGTAGTGACAGGTTGTCAGCCCATCGCCTAAATTACAATATACTGAAACCCACGGATCCCTTAGCTGGATTTTACAACATGCCCGGGAGGAAATGCAGCTGGCACATTCTATGTTTTTCTCTCGCTCCCAGACCAGCATGGAAGTATAGTTACATTTCTAAAACTACTATTTCATTATGTTGTCATGTCTAATAGCTGAAACTTATTTGAGAAACAACTGAAACTTTGTTTACCTATATTCTAAAACTAGTTGGAAATACTATAGTTACGCTTATTACTGCTCATGTAAACAGCTAAGGGATCCGAGGGTTTCAGCATATTACAATTTAGGCGATGGGCTGACAACCTGTCACTACAGCAATATATCTACAAAATCTATCTTAAATAACCCTCAAAACTTTGTCAGACGAGGCGGAACGACCTTCGTTTACGCCGTTTACGCTCTGCCTACCCCATTAGGCATAAGGCGTGACTATCTGCATGTATGTATGTACGCTCTTTACTGCTCATATAAACAGCTAACAACTAGGTATATCTGCGCGAAGGTGGTCTTACCGTGTTAACTGATCTCTTCTAGAGAACCCTGCATGTTAGAAACAAATTAATCAAAAGAATTGCTCTGTATGTAAAGTAATTTAAACTGTAGTACTGATTATCAAATTTCATTGGAGTGACATAACATTACGCCTCTGAGTTGTCGTCGTGTTTACATTGATGCCACAATCTTGTACAAAATCATTAACGATCTTATAGATTACTTCCATGCTGGTCTGGGAGCGAGAGAAAAGCATAGAATGTGCCAGCTGCATTTCTGTAAGATCCAGCTAAGGGATCCGAGGGTTTCAGTATATTGTAATATAGGCGATGGGCTGACAACCTGTCACTACAGCAATATACCTAGAATTCTATCTTAAATAACCCTCAAAACTTTGTCAGACGTGGCGGAATGACTTTTGTTTAGGTCGTTTACGCTCTGCCTACCCCATTAGGGATAAAGGCGTGATTATATGTATGTATGTAATATGTATGTATAAACAGATAACAACTTAATCTGCGCGATGGTGGTCTAATGGTCTTAAGCGATCTCTTCTAGAGAACCCTGCATGTTAGAAACAAGTTAATCAAAAGCCCTTTATATAAAATAATATAAACTGTAGTAATTTATACTGATTATCAATTTTCATTGGAGAGACATAACATTACGCCTCTGAGTTGTCGTCGTGATTACATTTATGCCACAATCTTGTACAAAATCATTAACGATCTTCTAGATGCGCCTGCGTTGCTGCATGCTATACGTGTATCTCTTAGAGTGCCCCGAAGATGAGAAAGAGCTTGCCGTGATAAGCCCCTATTTTTCGTACCTAGAACTTTTATGTTCGCGTTCGCGTTCTTCCATGCTGGACTGGGAGAGATAGAAAAACATAGAATGTTCCAGCTGCCCTTACTCCCGGGCATGCTGTTAAAGTCAGCAAAAGGGACTCGAGGGTTACATTGTATTGTAATTTAGGCGATGGGCTGACAACCTGTCACTAAAGCAATACATATTACAATCTAAAATAGTCCCCTTAATTTTTGTCAGACGTGGCGAAAGCGCCTTTTACGAGGCGTTAAACGCTCTGCCTACCCCGTAAGGGATAAAGGCGTGATTTATGTATGTATGTATGTATGTAGAACTTTTAGGAGCATTTCCTTGAGAGGCCAGTTGGCCGAATGATGACGGATGGGAAAAGGGTATTCACCCACCTGGTCGGGTGTAGTGACCAGGGGACCGGAGTCCGACTGGTTTAGTTCGGAAGTTGTATATATGCAGATCGCCGAGCAAACTTCGATACCGCGTTTCAGGACTGTTGTATCTTGATGTGGCGCCATCTATATGCGCTACAAACTAATACTCGCTATGCTGATAACAGTTTCATAAGACGTGCCTGTACGTTGTATATTGATATATTAGGTGATGTTGACATCTTTAATAAATCCTTACATAACTTTAAGGCGGCAACCTTAGTTAAATTTCTGCACTTTATGTTAAGAATAAGAATTCGTTTATTGCCATAACATAAAGTACATACAACATTAAAAAGAAAGACAAAACAAAACATAAATTATGGCAAAAGGCAGGGACTCAGTTGTTGTCAACATGCTGCCGGGGACAGCACTGTTCATAATAGTAATCAATCAGATTCATAAGTAATCAGTAAGATATATTTTTTTTATAACGTTTAAACTTACACTTTATGTTAATACATACATACATAACGTCACGCCTCTTTCCCGAAGGGGTAGGCAGAGATCACATCCTTCCATTTGCTACGATCCTTGCAAACTTCTTTCGCTTCATCTACATTCATCAATCTTTTCATGCACGCTCGTCGGTTTAGGGTACTCCTGACCTGACCTTTCCCTAGAACGTCCCCGATTCGATCGCGGTACGTTCGTCGAGGTCTTCCCCTTCCAACATTCCCTTATTTCATTTATGTTAATATTTTTGTAAAACATATCGGAAACTATAAGTCTACAATTTAAAACATGCTTGTTAAAACTATATTTAAGTAACTGTTTGTTTACATACATACATACAGTCACGCCTTTATCCCTAATGTGGTAGGCAGAGCGTAAACGACCTAAACAAAGGTCATTTCGCCACGTCTGACAAAGCTTTGAGGGTTATTTAAGATAGATTTGAAGGTATATTGCTTAGTGACAGGTTGTCAGCCCATCGCCTAAATTACAATATACTGAAGCCCTCGGATCCCTTAGCTGGTTTTTACAGCATGCCCAGGAGGAAATGCAGCTGGCACATTCTATGTTTTTCTCTCGCTCCCAGGCTAGCATGGAAGAACTGTTTGTTTCGTATTCAATAAAATAAAAATAAAATATTTTTTCTTTCACAGAAACTGTGACTTAGCAAGATGTCACCAGCACCTTCATCTCGGCGCGCCGGGCCTTTGATCCCGGAATTCTTCGCGGGGAGATCAGTTTTTATAACAGGGGCCACTGGTTTCATGGGAAAGGTACGCAAATACTATTACTTAACTTCTGCCACTTGGTTCTATTGAATAATGTCCAAAATGAAAAAATCCATATTGAAAAATATCCAAACTGAACAAATAAAAGGTCAAATGAATAATGTGCAAAGTGAACAAAGTCCAACCTAAATAGTTAATGTCCAAAGTGAACAAAGTTCAATATGAATAATGTCCAAAGTAAACAAAGTCTATCTTTTAGGTGACTTCCATGCCGGAATGGGAGTGAAAGGAAAACATAGAATTTGCCAGCCGCTTCTGCCCCTGAAAATAGTATTGTAATTTATGGGATGGGCTGACAACCTGTCACTACAGCTATATACCTACAAATCTATCTTAAATAACCCTCTAAACTTTGTCAGACGTGGCGAAACGACCTTTGTTTAGGTCGTTTACGCTCTGTCTACCCTATTAGGGATAAAGGCGTGATTATGTGTATTTATTCCTCACGGTGTAACAGTGCGTAAAACGCCTGGTGACATGGTTTTTACAGCATGCCCGGGAGGAAATCTATGTTTTTCTCTTGCTCCCAAGCAAGCATGGAAGAACAGCAGATGTATGCAGTAAGGAATAAAGGCGTGACTTTATGCTATGTTATCTTCTAGGTGCTAATTGAAAGATTGCTGGCCACATGCCCCGACATCGCCCGGCTGTACTTGCTCATGAGGACAAAGAAAGACGTAGCCCCGGAGGTCAGGCTGCAAGTCTTGAAGGAGTCGAAGGTATGAGTATACTTCTTCTATCGTGTTTATCTTTCATTAGCTATTGGCTCCTAGTAGGCGGAAACACGATCCAACTCAAATAAGAACATACTTGTCATTTTCTGCCAGGAGCGCACAGAAAAGTGTGAATGGCAGCAATAAACGAACTAATTTTAATACAGTCGATTCCTTAATAAATAAAGGAGTCTTTACCTTCCCACACCACGACTAGGCACGATTCAGACCAACCGCTCCCATCGGGCCGGAATCGGAACGTAACCGAACGCGTGCCGCGGCACGCTTTTCAATCATCAAAATCAGTTCGGCGGCAGCCGATTCGATGCCGACGGTACCTTTCGGAGCCGGTCGGGCCCGGTCGGCCGTCGCAGGATCCGACGGAGGTTCGAAGCCTCGTAATTATGAACCGATCCTAAACTTGAGAACAAAACACAAAGTTGATATTTGTCAATTTGTCTCTTTGTGAGGTTTTTCCCGGTTTGGTTAGGAAATTGCAGGCTGAACCACCTCATTGTCCGAAAAGAAATAGGATTCCGTTCTTCGGAGGGCACGTTAAGTCGTCGGTCCCGGCCACTGTCTTTGTTAGTGGTCGTTACTCCACCCATGTCAGAAGCCTAATAGCTGTGCTACTAGGCGGTTTGAAAACTCTGACACAAAGACTCATCGGGTCGTTCGATTTGAGAATCCACTTGCTAAGAAAAAGACCACTGAATCAGGGCCATTGTATCTCAAAATAACCCTCAAACCTTGTAAAACGTGTTAGCAAAACACCTTTTTATGAGGTTCTAATAGCTGTGCTACTAGGCGGTTTGAAAACTCTGACACAAAGACTCATCGGGTCGTTCGATTTGAGAATCCACTTGCTAAGAAAAAGACCACTGAATCAGGGCCATTGTATCTGAAAATAACCCTCAAACCTTGTAAAAAGTGTTAGCAAAACACCTTTTTAAGAGGTTCTAATAGCTGTGCTACTAGGCGCTTTGAAAACTCTGACACAAAGGCTCATCGGGTCGTTCGACCCAGGAATCCACTCGCAAAGAAGAAGAGTACTGAATCAGGGCCATTGAATCTGAAAATAACCCTCAAACTTTGTAAAACGTGTTGGCAAAATACCTTTTTAAGAGGTTCTAATAGCTGTGCTACTAGGCGCTTTGAAAACTCTGACACAAAGGCTCATCGGGTCGTTCGACTCAGGAATCCACTCGCAAAGAAGAAGAGTACTGAATCAGGGCCATTGAATCTGAAAATAACCCTCAAACTTTGTAAAACGTGTTGGCAAAACACTCTTTTCAGAGGTCGGTTCTGCCCTGCATACTCCATTAGGGATAAAGTCTTCTTACAGGTTTGTGTGTACAACTGCAGTACCTATGAGAACCCGACGACTTGGGTGGATTTCGAGATTGGCTTCCGGAAGTCTTTCTTGACACTATATCCTTTCGACAATGTCTTATGGTATCCCTACGGCATAAATACGTACGAGTAAATGCGTAATTATTTGTATGATTTCCAGGTTTTCGACAAGCTCCGCGAGACGAATCCTTCACAGCTGGAGAAGTTGGTGTTTGTTCCAGGGGATGTGACTCTCCCCCAGCTCGGGATTTCCACTGAGCACTTGGCACTCCTGAATGACGTACGTATTACATCTGATACATACATACATAAAATCACGCCTTTATCCCTTACGGGGTAGGCAGAGCGTAAAAAGCCTCCTAAAAGGCGCTTTCGCCACGTCTGACAAAAATTGAGGGCAATTGTAGATTGTAATGTGTATTGCTGTAGTGACAGGTTGTCAGCCCATCGCCTATATTACAATACACTGTAACCCTCGAATCCCTTTTGCTGACTTCTACAGCAAGCCCGGGAGGAAGGGCAACTGGAACATTCTATGTTTTTCTTTCTCTCCTAGTCCAGCATGGAAGAGATTACATCTGATGTTCGTGAGAAACACAAATTAAAACTTCACTTTTAGATATATTTGGCTTTACAAAGTATTTCTACATCGCCATATTCCATGCTGGACTGGGAGCGAAACATAAACATAGAATGTACCAGCTGCATTTCCTCCCGAGCATGCTGAGAAAGCCAGCTAAGGGATCCGAGGGTTTCATTATATTGCAATTTAGGCGGTGGGCTGACAACCTGTCACTACAGCAATATATCTACAGTCAGAGCGTAAGCGACCTAAGCAAAGGTCGTTTCGCCACGTCTGACAAAGTTTTGAGGGTTATTTAAGAAAGATTTGTAGGTATATTGCTTTAGGGACAGGTTGTCAGCCCATCGCCTAAATTGCAATATACTGGAAACCACGGATCCCTTGGCTGGTTATTACTGGCCCGGCAAGAAATGCAGCTGGCACATTCTATGTTTTTTTAGCTTCCAGACCAGCGTGGAAGACTACTAGGTCGAGGTAAATCTTATACCAGCTCAAAATAAATTTGGATTGGGGGCTTTGGATTCGTATTACAGGTTTCGGTGGTCTTCCACTCGGCTGCGACCCTCAAATTCGACGAGGAGCTGAAGAAGGCGGTGGAACAGAACGTAAGGTCTGTCATGAGGATTATGGACATATGCGACCGCCTGCCACATATGGAGGTGAGTGTTACTACACATATGCGACCGGTTATCAAATACTAGCGACCCGCCCCTGCTTCGCACGGAAATGATTAGTGTTTCTCCGCAATATTATGCAAGTATTATATATATAAACCTTTCTCTTGAAACACTCTATCCATTAAAAGAAACCGCATCAAAATCCGTTGCGTAGTTTTAAAGATTTATGCATACATAGGGATATAGGGATAGAGAAAGCGACTTTGTGTTACACTATGTAGTGATGGCGAGTGTAAGGGACAGCGTACCGGAAACTGATAGGAGTTGCTCAGTCAACGAAACTGAACAACTTTCACCAGGAACTTCTTTCAGGAGCTGAAAATAAAAATGACATTCCCATACAAAAAGACCACCTTGATCAGACAATTTGTATGGAAAAGCAATTTTTTACACTTCCTGAAAATAAAAATACCTGCTGATAATTGTTCAGTGTCGTTGACTGAGCAACCCCTATCAGTTTGCGGGACGCTGTCCCTTACACCTGGAATACCGCAAACTGATAAGGGTGGCTCAGTTAACGAAACTGAACATCTTTCTCCAGGAGATTCTTACAGTAAACTCACAAATTAATACATAGTTATACGGAATAAATAAAAAGGGGACGTTTTCGGGAGAAAAGATCGTCCATTTATTCATCATCATCTCCCTAGCCTTATCCCGTATCTCACGGGGTCGGCTTCCTTATCTAGGATATTGAACGAGCGACTGCCATCTGACCTCCGCAACCCAGAAGGGAAACCAGACCCAATCCTAGATTAGGTCAGAGTTTTCAAGACGCTAATGCTTAGCACTGGGCTCTGATATGGCTTAACGACTAATATCTACGGTATCAAACGATATTAACCGGGACCAACGGCTTAACGTGCCTTCCGTAGCACGGTAAAAACCACTGAAGAAACGTACTCGTACATATGAAATTCGAAAACCGAAAAACACATTGGTACCACGAGCTCAGGAGGCAGCGGCCCTTTCCACTACGAAAGGACACTAACGAACTTTGTTTAGGTCGTTTACGCTCTGCCTACCCCATTAGGGATAAAGGTGTGATTATTAATGTGTATTTATGTATTTTTATTCCTAGGCTTTCGTCCACGTCTCAACGGCTTACAGCAATTGCGAGTATGACCATATTGAGGAGCGCGTCTACCCTCCCCCAGCACCTCTCGACCAGCTATTGGCTCTGGTCGACTCCGCACCACCGAAACTGCTAACCGAGATCACTAACAAGTAAGCAATACTCATTAATACATACATACATAAAATCACGCCTTTATCCCTAACGGGGTAGACAGAACGTTAAACGCCTCGTAAAAGTCGCTATCGCCACGTCTGACAAAAATTTAGGGCAATTATAGATTGTAATTTGTATTGTTAAAGTGACAGGTTGTCAGCCCATCGCCTAAATTAAAATACACAGTAACCCTCGAGTCCCTTTTGCTGACTTCTACAGCATGCCCGGGAGGAAGGGCAGCTGGAACATTCTATGTTTTTCTATCTCTCCCAGTCCAGCATGGAAGAAATTAAAATACTCATTAATAAGTAGTGAGATAAGTAATAAGTAGTGAGATCACTAATAAATAGTAAGATCATGAATAAGAAGTGTATTTACTAATAAGTAGAGATCATTCTTCTTCTTCTGTCGAGTGGGTATCTAGTCCCTGGTGTCAGAGTTTTTAAACCGCCTAGTAGCGCAACTATGAGGCCTCTGACATGGTTTGAGTAACGACCACTATCAAAGACAGCAACCGGGACCGACGGCTTAACGTGTCCTCCGAAGCACGAAATCTTTTTCTTTTTCGGACAATCAGGTGATTCAGCCTGCAATGTCCTAGCCAAACTGGGGAAAAATTCACAAAGTGATAAATTCTCAAATATCAACATTGTGTTCCCCTTTGAATCGAACCCAGGACCTCCAGATCAGGGTACATGGCACTAGCCACTAGACCACGGAGGCAGTTATAGTCTGTCAACGTCGTGCTTACCGCGCCCTAGGGGTACAGACGTTGGCGGGGACGCGGTAGCACGCAGCGATTGCGAACATGAACACATTGCGTCGTGCTCGCTCACCCTCCTGCTTCACCGCCCGCACCCCCGTTACCGCGTCCCCGCGCACGTCTGTACCCCTAAGGCGCGGTAAGCACGACGTTGACAGACTATAGTAGAGAGATCATTAATAAGTAGTGATATCACTTATAAGTAGTGACATGTTTATTAAGTAGTGAAACAATTAAAAAGTGCCTTAGGAAACCACTAATAAGTAGCTTTTATCTCATTCTTTATTAAAATTTTAGACAGGGACAGGACTTCCCTTCACTTATTTGTATTTCTTTTTCAGGTATATAGCCCCAAAACCAAATACTTACACGTTCACCAAAGCCATAGCAGAGAATGTGATAGAGCAGCACGGGCAGAGAAACTACTCCATCGCCATCTTTAGACCCTCTATAGGTACGTTGAACTATACACGGCGCGGCACGGCACTTCAGCAGCGCGACACTGCGTCTTTTTTTTTTTTATTGGACCTGTTTGCAAAATACTACAAAGTGTATATAATGCGTCACCGGGCTAAGGCGGGGAGTTGCTACACGCAATCTACACCCTTAATGAAATGGCAACTGCCTAAGGGCGCCCACTAGGGCTCGAACCTCGGCTTATGGCGTTGCCTTGGGGACTCCTTATCGGAGAGAATCTGCCCGGTACGTGCCGGTAAACCCCAAAGTGGGGAGCAAGGAGGGACCTCGCGACCCCGCCGGCGGGGTGCGCGGTTGCTGGAAGAGCTTGTGCAGAGTGTGGCTCGACTAATATTGGCAGCATTAAACGCAAGGGTAATTGGGTCATCGCCGTCGGTAAGGAGACACTGCGCCATAAAATCTGTCAAAACGTTTACGTCAGTTCGGGGTAATATGATGGCTCGAAGATTCTCTAGGCGTACAAATGCAGTTAAAATACTGCTGTTCAAAGCATATTGCACACCTCTGTACACCGGGAGTCTTTGGGTCAAATATACCCAAAAGGCTTACAACATACATACATAAATCACGCCTTTATCCCTTACGGGGTAGGCAGAGTGTTTAACGCCTCGTAAAAGGCGCTTTCGCCACGTCTGACAAAAATTGAGGACAATTTTAGATTGTAATATGTATTGCTTTAGTGACAGGTTGTCAGCCCATCGCCTAAATAACAATACACTGTAACACTCGAGTCCCTTTTGCTGACTTCAACAGCATGCCCGGGAGGAAGGGCAGCTGGAACATTCTATGTTTTTCTATCTCTCCCAGTCCAGCATGGAAGAAAGGCTTACAACGCTCTGCGGATTCAGTACAACAACGCGTCTAGGGCGATATTGCGGCTTCCGTGTTTCTGCAGCGCATCCTCAATGTTTGCGGAAGCTCGAGTGAATGGTTTCGATGCCTTATGGCGAAAAATGACAGCATCATTGGTAAGCAGGCTGCGTGGAAGCCGTAATACTATCCTGAATGCGTTGGTAATAACCTGAAAGCCCACTAATGTAGGCCCTCATACAAAGAACTAAATCTGTTTTAGTTATTAAGTACTAACATAGTTTTAAGGTTAACTAATATATTGGACCTTTGTTGTCTTTGTAACAAAATAATAAAAAAAGATGTCGTGTCGTGTCGTAAAGAGTCGTGAAGCGCCGCGTCGCTTCGCTGCAGCTCCAGTGCTGCTTCAGTGCGGTACCTCTCATACATTTTCATACAAAAAACATTTTTTGCGCGGCGCGACAAGCTACGTTCTAGTGCGCGATAACCTTAAGCACAGCTCGGACACTCCTAACTACAATCTAATTTTGGTCATACATCGACAGACTGCATGTTGCACTTGGCATGTGTTTGTGTGCGTGTTATAAGAATTGACAAATTTTGTTATACCGGTCATAATCATCACTTGATTATTCTGGTTCTTGATTAAACCAACGTTTTAAAGTAGTTAACTGTAACTGAATAGTTAGAATAGGTTAGGTTGCATATTTTGTATGAAGTTACTTACCGTCTCTCATCACTTGGGAATCTAAAAAAGTTCCTACATACATACATATAATCACGCTTTTATCCCTAATGGGGTAGGCAGAGCGTACACGACCTAAACAAAGGTAGTTCCGCCACGTCTGACAAAGTTTTGAGGGTTGTTTAAGATAGATTTGTAGGTATATTGCTGTAGTGACAGGTTGTCAGCCTGTCGCCTAAATTGCAATATACAGAAACCCTCGGATCTCTTAGCTGGTTTTTACAGCATGCCTGGGAGGAAATGCAGCTGGCACATTCTATGTTTTTCTCTCGCTCCCAGTCCAGCATGGAAGTAAAAAGTTCCTATTGGAGTCATATATCACGTGATAGAAAGATATCCATACAGGTAACAGTACCTTACCATCTTTGGAACACAAAACTTTATTATTTCCGTTACACTTTCAAACAAGTGCGCGTCATGCCCGCTATGCGTACGCACAATGTGACCCACAATCCGGCGCGGAGTGTGACGTATATCGGACTGGTGAGGGGATGTGAGTGTCCATTCTGTATGTAGTACTATTATATATTCTGTGCCTAAAGGCGGATTTACACGGGATCAGTGACTGACTCCGAACCGAAACAAGTCAGCGCTGACCCAAAAATTCGTATGGGAATTTAGAAGTCAGTGCTGACTTTACACTGCTGACTTGTACTGCTGTCGTTCACGACGCTGTTGACGCGCTTGCGTGACTATACGAACGTTTAACATAAATATCCAAAACATTTTCTCATTCCCAGTGGTGTCTTCGCTGCGTACCCCGTTCCCCGGCTGGATAGAAAACCTGAATGGTCCGAGTGGCATCGCAGTTGCGGCCGGCAAAGGCCTGCTGCATGTCTTCAACGTCAAATCCTCAGCCAGAGCTGACATGCTGCCTGTGGACATCGCCATCGATACCCTGATAGCTGCGGCCTGGGAGACAGCTACTGATAAGTAAGTTCAGAGATAAAACCACAGGATAAAACCTATTTCTTCCATGCTGGAAAAACATAGAATGTGCCGGCTGCATTTCCTCCCGGGCATGCTGTAGAAACCAGCTAAGGGATCCGAGGGTTTCTGTGGACATCGCCATCGATACCCTGATAGCTGCAGCCTGGGAGACAGCTACTGATAAGTAAGTTCGATCATCAATCCACAGGATAAAACACATTTCTTCCATTTCCATTTCTTCCATGCTGGAAAAACATAGAATGTGCCAGCTGCATTTCCTCCCGGGCATGCTGTAAAAACCAGGTAAGGGATCCGAGGGTTTCAGTATATTGCAATTTACTGTCACTTCAGCGATATACCTACAAATCTATCTTAAAAATCCCTCAATACTTTGTCAGACGTGGTGGAACCACCTTTGTTTTGGTCGTTTACGCTCTGCGTACCCCGTTAGGGATAAAGGCG
The DNA here is from genome assembly GCA_949820665.1 of Scrobipalpa costella. Lineage (NCBI taxonomy): Eukaryota > Metazoa > Arthropoda > Insecta > Lepidoptera > Gelechiidae > Scrobipalpa > Scrobipalpa costella. Next base: position 8,311,400 of record OX463323.1, on the reverse strand, counting down.
TGATTATATGTAAGTATTTGCTTACAGGTCGCAAGAGATTCGTGTGTACAACTGCAGTACCTATGAGAACCCGACGACTTGGCTGGATTTCGAGATTGGCCTCCGGAAGTCTTTCTTGACACAATATCCTTTCGACAATGTCTTATGGTATCCCTACGGCTTTACCACCGAAAATGAGTAAGTCTCTTATTTATTAAGCGATCTCAAGATTGAGAGCAATCTTCTTCTTCTTCTGTCGAGTGGGTATCGAGTCGATGGACCCGATGAACCCTGGTGTCAGAGTTTTTAAACCGCCTAGTAGCACAACTATCAGGCCTCTGACATGGTTTTGTGTAACGACCACTATCAAAGACAGCGACCGGGACCGACAACTTAACGTGCCCTCCGAAGCACGAAATCTTTTTCTTTTTCGGACAATCAGGTGATTCAGCCTGCAATGTCCTACCCAAACTGGGGAAAAAATCACAAAGTGATAAATTCTCAAATATCAACTTTGTGTTTTACCCCCTGGGAATCGAACCCAGGACCTCCGGATCTGGAGCTCATGGCACTAGCCACTAGACCACGGAGGCAGTTATATTAAGTATGAGAGCAATATTAAGTATGGATTTGACAGGCTTACAAGTACTGAAATTACATTTATTTTAATAGTGCTATGTTATTTTATTTTGTTGTCTAATTTATTTGTAGTGTATTCATAGTATTGTTTATTAGATTTAAGTTTATAGTGTATAGTATTTTATGTATTGATATGGGCCTCAGTTCCCTGAAATAAAACATTAAATAAATTAAAAATAAAACTGATACGAGCGCAAACTAGCTGTCAGTCTCAAGTGTTTTTTGTCAATACGAACCTAAGATTTAGTTTATCTTCATATAGATGAACCCGATAAACCCTGGTGTCAGAGTTTTTAAACCGCTGCAATAGATTTACTTCCATGCTGGCCTAGGAGCGAGAGAAAAACATAGAATGTGCCAGCTGCATTTCCTCCGGCGTCTAACGCCCTTTGGTAAGCTTTTGATGCTTTGCTTCCCTGCAAACTGATTGGGGCTACTCAGTCAACGAAACTGAACAACTTCCACCAGGAAATTAATTCAGGAGAAGAAAAACATTTTGGACTAGAAGCAAGAGAAAAACATAGAATGTGCCAACTGCATTCCCTCCCGGGCATGCTGTAAAAACCAGCTAGTGATCCAAGGGTTTCTGTATATTGTAATTTAGGCGATGAGCTGACAACCTGTCACATATACCTACAAATCTATCTTAAAAAAAAAACCCTTAAAACTTTGTCAGATGTGGCGGAATGACCTTTGTTTTGGTTGTTTATGCTCCGCCTACCCTATTAGGGATAAAGGCGTGATTATATGTATGTAGAAGAAAAAATAAATACTATCCTATACAAAATTACCACCTCAATCAGACAATTTGTATTGAAAAGAAAAAAAAACATTTCCTGAAACAATTTCCTGGTGATACTGATAATTCTTTAGTTTTGTTGACTGAGCAACCCCTATCAGTTTGCGAGGAGCTGTCCCTTACACCCCGTATGCATGTTTCAGGTATTTAGTGAAGACGCTGTCTCTACTAACTCAGACAATACCAATGTATTTGGCTGAGTACATCTCCAGAGTGCTAGGAATCAAGAAACAGTAAGTTCTTACATTCCTTAACTATCTTTTTTATATATTTAACAGTTTATTGTACACAAAAACATACACAGAACAATTACATAGGAATCAAGACACAACAGGTACAGCTTATTTCTAAAATGAAATGTCTTACAGCAGACCAAAGAAGTGAGATAGCATAAAACGTAAAGCGGCTAAGACGTCCACAATAAGAACACAAATTAGGTACATGAACAGTAAATAAGGATATACCTACTTAATTATACTATACTACGATCATACAATAACTAAATAAATTATAATACCTATAAACGTATTAAATATTCTATATAAATATAACTAAAATAAATAAATATATACATACTATAGATACGTATAATAATAATAATAGTCCTCCCACCAAATCTCGCGGAGATCAGCCAACTGCGCAGGATTTGTTTTTAGTGCCCAAGTGTTTGCGCTACACATAGGAGCACTCTCTATTCCTTCAATCTCTTATTCTGATGGGACAGATTGACTGACACGACCAGAGAGAAATCAGGCGCAGGACCGACTATTTACATGCCCATCCGACAGCATGGATCATCTTACTTTTCGTCACCCGCTGGGAATCGAACCCGGGTCCTCCGGGTCGGAAGCCCATGGCTCAGACCGCTACAGCACAGAGGCAGTTTACATATATACAATATATAAATACATACTACGGATTACGGAGAGAAAGATAATGTTCTTTGATTCTCTTTTTGAAAACAGCGACTGATGGGCTGTCGCGAATAGTGTGCGGGAGAGCGTTCCACAATCTAGCTGCATTTTCTTTTTCTATCGAGTAGAAGATTGTCAACTTGATGCAGAATCAGATGGACGCCGATGTCAGAGTAAATAATTTAAACCACCAATTAGGCCTCCATACGGACATTGGGCTCGATTCTGGATTTGCCGGCTAAAACTAAAATTAAAATCCATTTGTCACTTTTAGACTAAAGACATTGGAAAAGGACAGGAGATCTATTCTCTCCGGTTTTTTACTTATAGTCGGTGGTTTTATGCGTTATCTGTCATTTTTATCCGCCGTCATATAATATGGCGGATAAAATTGACAGAATTACTGGACTGGGAGCGAGAGAAAAACGTAGAATGTGCCAGCTGCATTTCCTCCCGGGCATGCTGTAAAACCAGCTAAGGGGTCCGAGGGTTTCTGTATATTGCAATTTAGGCGATGGGCTGACAACCTGTCACTTCAGTAATATACGTACAATATACGTAAATCTATCTTAAATAACCTTCAAAACTTTGTCAGACGTGGCGGAACGACCTTCGTTTAAGTCGTTTACGCTCTACCTACCGCATTAGCCCAGGGATGGAGGCGTGATTATATGTATGCATGTACTAAATCTGAGTTGGAAATACTATTAAATGGAAGTGTATCATTGCATTTGCAAATCTGTTTTACATTTCATACATCTTTTTTCTTGTTGAGCGTCCATTTAGGATCTATACATTTTTAAATATTCTGTAGGTCTGCTGTAAGAAATTTCTTTTTAGAAATAAGCAAGGCCTGTTGTCTCTTTGTTTTGTATGTCCTATAATGATATAATAACAACTACTTTATAGACGGATTTTCATCCATAGATTGTTAGTAAAACACAACACATTTAAAAATAATTGTTAGTAAGGCATATTAAATTTAAAATGAATAATTAGTCTGTATCAAACGTTTGATACAGACTGGTCAGAAATAGCCAAGAATCGGGAAGCCTGGAAAAAGAAAGGGGAGGCCTTTGCCCAGCAGTGGGACAGTTTAGGCTTGTATACTCGTAATAATACTAATAAAAAAATAATCACACGTAATAAAATCTGCCGATACTGCAACCTTTGATAGGGGTCTTATCGACATGTAGTCGTACCCAGCGCTGCAGTATCTCACTATGTTTTTGTGTACAATAAATTGTAAAATTTCTCTATCTACGCATTTGGAGTATTAGTACTTTTTTTAACACCTATTTGAGTTATTTTTCAGAATAAGCTACATAACCGCAAACCAAAAACTGCAAGCTATGGGAAGTGTTCTTCGATTCTTCTCGATGAAGGTAGTTAACAAAACGTACAATCATTCTGAACTTCCATGCTGGTCTGGGAGCGAGAGAAAAACCTGGAATGTGCCAGCTGCATTTCCTCCCGGGCATGCTGTAAAAACCAGCTAAGGGATCCGAGGGTTTCAGTAAATTGTAATTTTGGCGATGGGCTGACAACCTGTGACAGGTTGTCAGCCCATCGCCAAAATTACAATACAGCAATATACCTACAACATCTTTCTTAAATAACCCTCAAAAAATTTACAGACGTGGCGTAACGACCTATGTTTAGGTCGTTTATGCTCTACCTACCCCATTAGGGATAAAGGCGTGACTATATGTTTGTATGTATCTTTCTGAACAAAGTGGTATTTTGTATGATGAAGTCTTCTTCTTAGCGAATGGATTCTCGAGTCGAATGACCCGATGATCCCCGGTGTCAGAGTTTTCAAACCGCCTAGTAGCACATCTAATAGGCCTCTGACATGGTTTGAGTAACGACCACTATCAAAGACAGCGACCGAGACCGAAGGCTTAACGTGCCCTCCAGCTTTCAGCCTGCAATATCCTAATCAAACTGGGGAAAACCTCACAAAGTGATAAATTGATAAATATCAACTTTGTGTTTCCCCCCCGGAAATCGAACCCAGGACCGTAAGCCCATGGCTCTCACCACAAGACCACGGAGGCAGTTAATGATGAAGTAAAATAAACTATTACTTCCCCTCATCCCTCACTTTCCTCACGTTACACGTTTTTCTCCTGTCCCTCACTTCTGTCTTATAATTTTATCATCATCATCATCTTCCTAGCTTTATCCCGTATTTCTCGGGGTGGTGTAACGATTCAGGGCCTCGTTCTATTGTTATTCCACAAATATGTTTGCATTATGAGAGTAATTAAATACATATTGTAAACAAACAAGTTTTATTATTATAAAGGCATTTTCAGATAAAATCGGATTCATTATTCAGATATCATTCGACCTTCATAGGAAAAAGCTGTAAGGAAAAGAAAGTTATGTTGGTGGTAAGAATGGTAAACGAAAAGATATTTTATACACGAACTTATAGGTAGAATACAAACTTCATTGGAATTGCGCGAATTTGGGTTGTAGACGCACTTGATGTGGTTTAAATTTGTAGCCAGCGTGGACGTTTATTTGTGCGGAGGTGTTCATGAATAGCAGAAATTAGCGGTTAACTGTTGCTTTTGCAATTGTCAAAATAACAAGCAAAAGCTGATCATAAAATGTTCGATTACGAAGATAGTTATTGAAACTAAGCAAAACTGAGGATTATTTCTTGAGACATACGATTCATAATGAGTAGACGTTGTATTTGACATTACCACAGCATTACACAGTTCGAAAAGATTCATTTTATAAATCGGTTCGGGTGTTCCTTGAAAATGATCTTTATTTTCATAGTAGAAAGGTCTGACCCTTATCTCCATAAGAATAGGTTTCAGAAAATGAAAAGTTAGAGATTTTTCAAGAATTTTTCAAGAAATTTTCATGACAGCTGCCACTGATAATAGTAAATTTGACCGTGTCGTCATAGAAATAAGGTCTAAATTGAATTGAAGCTGTCGAATGCTGCTGAAAAATGAGAATGTTTTGAAATTTAAAACCGATTTGAAATAATGAGGACAGATGGACATTATGGTTTAAAATTAAGACGTGTGTCTTTGTTATAAGGATCAAATTGGACTAAAGGTGGCAAATTTCAGAAATAAAAACGAGAATAGCGGACAAATTCTGTTGATAGTTTAAATCGAGCTTTATTTCTATGGTGAAAAGGCTGTGAATGGTTTGATTAAGCGAATTTTAGTAAAATGAATTTTTGAAAAGTGGATTTCATTAGTTTTTCAAGGAAATATTTGTGACAGCTGCAAACTTGAATCTTATGGACTATTAATATGGATAAAATTGGATTGACTGTAGGCCACATGAACAAAATACGGATTTGAATCGTAAAATTTAGACAGTTTTAGTTTAGGAAGACTGGAAGTGAACTTTGTCTTGTTGGTTGGAAGGTTGAAAATAGAAATTGACTAGATTCTTGGAAAAAATAGTATTAAAGCGGAACGGACGAGTGCTCGGGGGCTTTTTTTGTGTTAATCGTGCGTCAGTTCACACGTATTACTTCGTAAATTTTATTTCTTTTGCGTGTTAATCGTTCATCAGTTCATACGTTTTACTTCGTAAATTTAGCTTTTTTACGCGTTTATCGTTCGTCAGTTCACACGTTATACTTGGTAAATTTGGGGTCTTGTTTGTTTTGAGTTTGAAAGATTAACTTTAAATTCAGTTACGTTTTGTATTGAAGATTCTCTATGGTCGTAATTCCGGGGAGGTGCTTTCGGGCGCGCACTTGCATTTGCGTGTTTCGGAGTGCATGTCTGGAGCTGGGGTCATATTGAATGGGAGATTCTTTTGACAGTATTCGTGTGAACCATGCTTTGGTCATTATACCTGTTCTCCGTACCCACTTCTCAGACCAGGAATTTTGGCTAAAGAACCTAGGAGATTGTATTGGTGCGTACGATCGGCTTGCCCCAAACGCAAGTTTTATGCGCCCAGGTATGGGATACTTAGCAAAACGGTGTAAGGAGTACCTAGAACCACCTCTAGCGAACTGTTCCGTCTCCAGCCCCGATACGGACGACTTACGACTGTTTGTTAAGGATTTCCTATCTGTCCCCCACATAACACACGCGATTATCGGCTTATCTCTTATCTTCGTCAAGCTGGTAATCATCCACACGGGTATAGGATGTAATAGGCACTCTAAATCGTGACAACCTCATCACGTACAATTTAGCAGAAATAGGGTTCTAGAAGTTTGAACTCAGGCTTTCTAGAACATCCACATTACACTACACACCTCACAATTAAATAATAAATGTCGGGATCTCCCTAGCTTTGCATCTTCACAGTAGAAACAATTAGGATTAGACAAAGTTAGACTATAGGATTACTTAGTTCGATTTTATATCTACTAGGGAGGGACCTTAGGCATCAAGTAGGTGTAGGTCTTATTAATAGATTCATTCGGATTGTAGGGATATATTTATTTATAGTCTTAAAGTAAAATTTGATATTAAATTAACTTCAAAACTGTTCTATTAAGTTTATAATACCTACTTTGTTACCCTACCTGCTCTCGAAGCGTGTCAGACGTGATTCATAGTAGTGTACCTTGAGTAGGTACTGGTGAATTCAATTCTCAGGAACCCTATAGTAGATAGAGGCTAGATTTGGTTGAAGGGTCCTAAAGTTGATAATGATTTATAAAACTAAATTTATGTAAGAAAGAATTACCTATTGAAAACAATTGGTTAAAGTTATCCTGTATTGAATATTAATCATATAAATCTTTGATATACATATAGGAATACATCAACAATTACTTTGATCTGACATTGGTGTGCTGACTGATGATAAGATGTAACAGTTGTTTGGCCATTTATTGAATAAAATATAATATTCTTGTAGAACGCTCAAAACAAAAAGGGTAACTACATTAATGGTTCAAATGATTTCTAATAAAAAATATGTATCTGGCAGTATAATTGATTGTCATGATTGGGAAATTGTTGATAACAAATAAATAGTATCAATAGTTGGGATAAAGGATATTCTTAACTGGTTGTTTGAAAGGAAACTGTACCTATGTTGATAATGATATTTGTTATTTCCTGATAAATTCAGTCAGAGAAAGAATAGTTTGGAAAAGTAAGACAAACTGAACTACATTAATGGTTCAAATGATTTCTAATAAAAGTTATGTATCTGGCAGTATAATTGATTGTCATGGTTGGGAAATTGTTGATAACAAATAAATAGTATCAATAGTTGGGATAAAGGATATTCTTAACTGGTTGTTTGAAAGGAAACTGTACCTATGTTGAAAATGAAATTTGTTATTTCCTGATAAATTCAGTCAGAGAAAGAATTGTTTGGAAAAGTAAGACAAACTGAGTGACAAATTAATACAGAATGTTGCTTTGGATTAAGATTTTGTCCATGACTATAGACTGACAAGTTTTACCTATATTTTGGAAGTTCCAAATAAATTCACTATTAAGTTAAATTCAGAAAAAAGAGATTTCCAATACAGTTGGCTATTCTTAGAATCATGTTTGCAACACCTTTATTGTTAGAAACCTATATGAAACAATGCTGAGTATTAAGGAACAATACTCTATGTAGCTTTTGATATAAAATATATATTTATTTATACTATAAAGTCCTCTCTATTAGAATTGCAAAAAGAATGTTGAAATTTTAATTACATAAAATAAAGGTGGTAATTTAAATTTAGTATAGGAGCAAAGTATTGGAAATATGTGGTGGGCTTCTATCCAAAGTCAATGGTTGAAAGGAGACAGGGTACCTGATCTGTTGTAGGGCTAGAGGTTATAATAAAATACAAAACATCCTCATTATTGATTGGCAGATTAGGGCATAGTCAAACTAAATCAATACCTATGCAGCGTATGGTCGGAGCTGATCCTCTAAAAACCACAATAAAAATGTCTAAAGGTTTCTAAGTATTAGTATGTGACGCTATCTCAAAAATCTAGGACGGTATCTTAATTCAATAGCATATTCAATTACATTGGAACTGGTAGTATGTTCACAAACTCACTTCTGACTCCGAATGTAAATAAAGTAATATTTATAGAATAGCAACTCCTGGTACACATTTTTCTATTCAAACAAGCCAGAAATAATAAACCAAAACCATGAAAGAATTTAATCCAAGCCGAATATTAAATTGAATACATAGGAATAATTTTATCAAATAATTGGTTTCCATAGTAGGTGTTCTTCCGTTGTTGTGTTTAGGCTCATATCCTCTTTCTGTATTAATATGCAGGAACAACTGAAATTAAAACACATAGTTAGGTAAGGTACATACTTTAAATTCTAGTAGAATGAGCTTAGGGTGATACTTTAGAAAAGGAATTTATGTTATAAACATTCAAACTAACTCAGTAACTATGAGCTAAATTAAATCATGTTTTACCGTTGGAATCCTGATGTGAACTTGTGATCAGACGTAGAAGCTTGTCCTTAAGTGCAGACCAGTCTGAGAGTTATTGCGTTGACTGCATTATTTGTAGGTTTCATAACTGAAAGATCTTTCTCAGCAGCGGCTGGGACTGTAAGGAAAGTCATTTGATTTTGTTATCTTTACTGTTGAATGTTATGGAGTGATTTAGGTATTTAAAACATTAGTGATAGCAATTTTGACTGGAACCTATTGTTTCTATTACTAGCCAAACAAAACTTACCTAGGAATCCTAGTTGTAACCGCAATTCTTGTGTTGGTAACAACAGTTTTGTTGAGGAACTTATGTTGACAGAATCTTCTGCAAATCTTCTAGTTTCAGGGTTTATCCTGGAATTGGTAATGATAGGTTTGATAAGAGATTTAAATTATGGTGGTAAGTATACATAATCTAACAAGTTTAGCAAAATAGTAGCAAGGAAAAGTTCATGTTTTGATCTGAAGTTATGATACTTGGAAAGTATTGCAGAAGTGTTCTTACCTGTTAAATTGGGAAGGGATTGAACTTGTGGAGTTGAGAACTTGTTGGTAGAACCTTGGCGCAGCTTTTAGCCGCATGCTTTTCCTTTTTATAGTGGATTTTGTATTTTTCATTGTAAAACTATGCCGCCAATTCGAGTTAAGAAAATTACTTTTTAAATTTGTCGATGACAGTTTTGAGTTCAGGCATGGAACATAGGATATTAATCCTAACGGGTTACGAAGTAATTTTGATTGTCTCAAAAAAAATAACTTAGCCTTATGTAAATCAATTCATAAATTTGACGATTTTACTGCTATAATAATTTGAAATATTTCTAAAGGAATTTATTATTAACAGAGTGGAAAATTAGAAGAATATGTTTAATGTTTTATGTGAATCTGAAGGCTTAAAAATTAACGTTCCGTTTCAAGTTTAGATTTATTTTAGAGAAATTAGTTAAATAGTTTGAGGGAGGAAGGAACGTAATCAACCTCTACTTAGTAGAAATAGGAAGGCTTATTGCCAAAATGTTTTATTCTGACGTTCGATGCATTGGATATTATCTTACCTTTTTAAGGACCAGGGTTACTCTCTTTCACTTCGTAGACGTAGACGTATCACTAAAGGCCATAGAAACGTGAGTTTCTTATTTTAATCAAAGTTGAGTTTCTTCTTTAAGCTCTTCTTAAATAAGAACAGAAAATAAAAGGGGGGTTCGGTACAGTGGGCTACCTAATCTAGGTGATTGAACGAGGGTACTGGTTTTTACACAGAGCGACTGCCATCTGACCTCCGCAACCCAGAAGGGAAACCAGACCCAATCCTAGATTAGGTCAGAGTTTTTAAGCCGCCAATGCAGTAGGACTATTTGGTTTTGGTGCAATGACTAACTATTTATCTTATCCTAAGGAATTTCGCTTCGATACTACAAATATGAGGCGATTGAAGGCAAGGCTCTCTCCAGCAGACGCGAAGATCTATAACCTGGACGTCGGCTCTATCAAGTAAGTTTTTTCTTCCAAGCTGGATAATGTCCAAAGTGAACAAGGTTCAAAGTGAACAAATCCAAAGTTAACAAAATTCAAAGAGTAATGCCCAAAATGAACAAGGTTCAAAATGAATAATGTCCAAAGTGAACAAATCCAAAGTGAACAAAATTCAAAGAGTGATGCCCAAAGTGAACAAGGTTCAAAGTGAATAATGTCCAAAGTGAACAAATCCAAAGCGAACAAAATTCAAAGAGTAATAAAGCCCAAAGTGAACAAGGTTCAAAGTGAATAATATCCAAAGTGAACAAATCCAAAGTGAACAAAATTCAAAGAGTAATGTCCAAAGTGAACGAAGTTCAAAGTGAAATAAATAACCTATCCTCTACTAAATCCGCTTCAAAAAACTCATCTCAGCCGCAATAGGTTAGGTTAGGTTCGAAGACTTAGAATAGATTAAAATTAGCTTCGAAGACTTCGAAGTTATTTTTTTAGGCTGATTTAGTATTTTTTGAGGATCGGTTAAATACAACCCAATGCCCAAAGTAAAAAAATCAAATTGAATAATGTTCACTTTTTAAATTAGTTTGGACTGATTTCGTTTATTATTAGTCCTTTGTCCACTTTGGACATTATTAATTTTGGACATTGTTCACAAAGTAAACAAAGTAAGTATCTTCTGTTTCTATACTGGCCTGGAAGCAATAGAACATAGAATGTTCCAGCTGATTCTCTTTTATAGGCATTACAGTGGGAATCAGTAGAGGGAGATAATAAGGGTTTCCTTCAAATATTGCAATTTAGGCGATGGACTGACAACCTGTCACTATAAAAAATAACGAACGAAAGGAATGAACTTTGTTTATGTCGTTATTGCTATGCATACCCTATTAGGGATATAAGCGTGGTTTTATGTATGTATGTCTTCTTCAGAGTCGGCAAATTCGGTTCGGCAGTCGTTGACGCCCTGCCTACCCCATTAGGGTTAAAGGCGTGATTCTATGTATATTGCTTCCATGCTGGCCTGGGAGCCGGATAAAAACATAGAATGGGCCAGCTGCATTTCCTCCCGGGTAAACTGTAAAAACCAGCTAAGAGATCAGAGGGTTTTGTTATATTGTAATTTAGGCGATAGGCTGGCAACCTGTCACAACAGCAATATACCTACAAATCTATCTCAAACAACCCTCAAAACTTTATCAGACGTTGCGGAACGACCTTTGTTTAGGTCGTCGACGCTCTGCCTACCCCATTAGGGATAGAGGCGTGATTATATGTATATACTTTTAGCTGGGACGACCACTTTCGCGACTTCGTGATGGGGACCCGGAAGTATCTTCTTGGTGAAAAAGACCAAGACTTACAGCAAGCTAAGAGACGCCTGCGCAGGTAAAATAAGTCTTATTTATTTATTTACTAGCGACCCACCCCGGCTTCGCACGGAAATTATCAGTGTTTCTCTACTATATTATGCATGTATTATACAAATAAACCTTCCTCTTGAATCACTCTACCCATTAAAACAAACCGCATCAAAATCCGTTACGTAGTTTTAAAGATTTATGCATACATAGGGATATAGGGACAGAGAAAGCGACTTTGTTTTATACTATGTAGTGATTTTATTCATAGAAAAATCTCACAGCATATACAGAGTTCATTAAAAGAGTATTAATACATTAATAAGCCAGATTAAGAGATTCTTACGGATTAAATATATAAATTATTTGGACTTTGGCCAAATTACAAGAAAAAAACCTCTTAAACCGGGTGTAGGGGACAGCGTCCCGCAAACTGATAGGGGTTGCTCAGTCAACGGAACTTAACAACTTTCACCAGGGAGTTCTTTCAGGAGATCACATAGTAACTAATAATACTAACGTACAAAGGATATGAAAAATAAATTTGACCTTTCCATAGAAAATGACCACCTCGATTTCAATTTTGGAATGGAATGGAAAAGCAAATTTTTTTGCCACGTCCTGCTGATAGTTGTTCAGTTTCGTAAACTTCTCCTTCTTTCGAGTGGGTATCGAGTCTATCGACCCGATGAACCCTGGTGTCAGAGTTTTTAAACCGCCTAGTAGCACAACTATCAGGCCTCTGACATGGTTTGAGTAACGACCACTATCAAAGACAGCGACCGGGACCGACGGCTTAACGTGCCCTCCGAAGCACGAAATCTTTTTTCTTTTCGGACAATCAGGTGATTCAGCCTGCAATGTCCTAACCAAACTGGGGAAAAATACACAAAGTGATAAATTCTCAAATATCAACTTTGTGTTTCCCCCCTGGGAATCGAACCCAGGACCTCCGGATCGGGAGTCCATGGCACTAGCCACTAGACCACGGAGGCAGTTTCGTAAACTGAGCAACCCCTATCAGTTTGCGGGATGCTGTCCCTTACACCTCGTATTATCGGCTCAAACGACCCAATGAACCCTGGTGTAAGAGTTTTAAATTAATTTACTCTGATAGGCCTCTGGTTGGCCTCTGGTGACCGGGACCGACGGCTTAACGTGCCCTCCGAAGCATCGAATCCTTTTTCTGACAGACAATCAAGTGATTTAGCCACCCAAATACCACCCACTAGGATTGGGTCTGGTTCTGGGTTGCGGAGGTCAGATGACAGTCGCTCTGTGTAAAAACCAGTACTCTCGTTCAATCCTCTAGATTAGCTAGCCGACCCCGAGAGATACGGGATAAGGCTAGGGAGATGATGAATCAGGTGATTTAGCCACCCAAATTAACAAATATTTGTTGGGAATCGAAGCCACGACCTCCGAGTCGGGAGTCCATGGCTCAGAGCACTATTCAACGGTGACAGGGTGCCTTAAGGTGGTTCGAGAGCTGCGACGGTGGCGCCATCAGTTCTAAATTAATTGTGCCTGATATATGATAATTTTTATAAATATTTTTTTTTTGACAAGAGCCCGATGGTGTAGTGGATAGGGCCGCTGCCTCCTGAGCGGGAGGTCGTGGTTCTCACCACGTACCAATGTGTTTTTCGGTTTTCGAATTTCATATGTACGTTTATTCGGCGTTTTTCCGTGCTTCGGAAGGCACGTTAAGCCGTTGGTCCCGGTTAATATCGTTTAATACCGTAGATATTAGTCGTTAAGCCATATCAGAGGCCAGTTCTAAGCATTGGCGGCTTGAAAACTCTGACCTAATCTAGGATTGGGTCTGGTTTTCCTTCTGGGTTGCGGAGGTCAGATGGCAGTCGCTCTGTGTAAAAACCAGTACCCTCGTTCAATCCCTTAGATTAGGTAGCCGGCCTGTGAGATACGGGATAAGGCTAGGGAGATGATGACTTTTTTGACAATCGCAACTAAGTCTCCATTTTATATTATTTATTTAACAATTTATTGTAGAAAATAAAAGCCATGAATAAACACAAATACGATAATTAATTTATAATCCATATTTTAATAATTCATAATGAATATTTAAGCTTCGGCCACTTTTAGCACATCTGTAATACATAGCGTTTGTGGTTAGTGTGACTTAATATAATCACTACATAGTATAAAGCAAAGTAGGTCTGTCCCTAAATCCCTATGTATGCATAAATCTTTAAAACGATGCAACAGATTTTGATACGGTTTCTTTTAATGGATAGAGTGATTCAAGAGGAAGGTTTATATGTATAATGCATGCATAATATAGTAGAGAAACACTGGAAAATTTGTTGCCATTGTCGCCAAACGTAAAATATCCATGAATGTTTATTAGACACAATTAATTTATTACAATTAAGGGCGCCATATATGATCTGCAACCACCTTAAGGACAAAAAGAAAACATGAAAATACAACCCTACATAAAATTATATAATGTATGTAAGCTCTTTATTGTACCTTAAAAATCTTACAACTAAAATACAAGAAGAATAAGACAATAGGGGCACAAAGGCGAACTTATCCCGTTAAGGGATCTCTTCCAGTCAACCTTTAAAAGTAACATTGCATGTTTTAATTTAACAGGATGTGGTACCTTCATTGGACAGTTACGAGCGCCTCAATTCTGCTGTTTCTCCGTCTACTACTTCGCAACCAGGTCATCAAAGACTTTGTTTACGGAGCCCTCAGATTGGTCATGTCTGTATGCTACACGGCCTACTGTAGTGCCATTAAAAAAGTAAACTAAAAAAGAATACTGGTGTGATAGCGGTCGTGGCGAAAAAAGGTACTAAGGGCGCCAACCCGGCCACACATAAACACGTTACGACGTCGTGTTGTGACGTCCAACGTTATATCAACAACGTTACGTCGTCGTGACGTGGATATCAACGTCGCTAAATGTGATAGCTCACGTCAAAACATCGTGAACGGGCACGTTGCGACGTTGTTGCCCGCATTGCCGTAGGTTTTTTGAAAATTTACTGTAAGGTGGCCCGTCACGACGTCGTGACGCGAGTTTTTGCGTTGCAAGACGTGCATATCGACTTCACGACGACAAAGTCAGTACAGTCAGTACTTCGTAACGTATTTATGTGTGTGGGGGCCGTTAACTCCATTTTTGAGTTCTTACAAAATCATCACATGCATTCAATTAAATATGTTACACTATAAACGGGTTCTGACGTATTTACCCGACTGCACAGAACAAAGAAGGGTATCATTTAGCGTGAAAGGCCTTACGGATTTTCAAGGATGAATGTCTCGAACATGATCACAAAATGCATCAGTTCTTTGTTGATCACTGTTTCGTCTTCATTTTGAGTCATCAAATACGGAAGTGACCGCATAACAGTTGGTTTGCATGTCTTTTGGAGTAGCCACTAGGCCTGAAAATCATTTGAAAGACCCGTTGAATTTCGTGTTCATGTTCGTGCTATTCATCGCTGGAAAGCCAATCGGCCTTTTATGCTATACAATGCATTATATCGACAGAGATGCAAGTGCAAAAGGGGCCCCTTGAGGGGAAGACCACTCTGCGAAGATCATGTCTAATAGCTGCTCCAAAAGAGATGGGTTCCGTTCTGATTCAATCAAGCTTAGCTCACAAGAGCAAAGCATTTGCAAATGGTATCATTGTTTTATTTCACGACTGCTGTATAGCCATAGTATTTATTTATTTTTATACAAAATGTTCCGTCTTTTCACAATGTAATTGATCGCAAACAACTGCAAAATCAGGCGCAGCTTTACAAGACAAAGTACTTATGATAAGTTTCCGTATAAGTTCATAAATGTATACTAAAGGCATAAGAATACATAAAACTACGTAGAATGGAAATTCCCGCTTCAGACGCACTCAAGGTCACGATATTAGCCTACCGTCTGGATCATGTATAAAACATGTAGCTCAGTCGGGCTGTCACCGCCGGCGTCGCAGCACGCGCGTTCCCTTTTTTGTTGTACCTACCGATTGCAAAGTATTTACAGTGAAGCCCAGAATTAACAAATTATTGTAGTGCGTTTGGATGTACATATAATTCAAATTCGATGCCACACTTGAGTTTTTTTACCGTGCCCAAAGACGACGACGGCGAGAAACTAGAATCTTATACTCGTTTCTAGGAAAAAATAAGTAAAATAATGATTTTAAAGTTAAGAAAAACTTATATTTTAGCGATATCCTCTCTAGACGTAAACAATATTTAAACAGTAAGCAACCCTAGCAATAATGCTGGACGACAGCAGGGCGTCGCGAGGCGAAGGGAGAAGTATGTGTATAAATGTCGGCTTTTGGGACTCGGTCAAAGGAGTTTCCATTCTACGTAGTTATATTTATTCTTATGCTAAGGGGCGAACTGTTGCGCGACGGTGGCGACATCAATTTGAAATTAATTATGTCGAAAATACAAACATTTTTATGAATATTTTACGTTTAACTTATGATTAGTTTAAATTATGATAAAATGGAAAATTCATGAAAATGCTTGTATTTTGGACACAATAATTTTATAACTGTTAAGTTATCGCTAGATACAAAATGGGTATTAATTAGGTATTAAGGGAATCAAAGAATCAAAGTATTTTATTCAAATATTTTAGATGATAATTATTTATGTAAATAAATATATGTAAGCAATAAAACAATAATTTAGCAATGAGTTTTTTTTTAATTTTTAGCGTACCTAAATATTATACCTACCGACAGAATTCTTCTGAGAAATAAAAAACATATCATATAATAGACCAGAATCAGATTTCAAAAAACTTCTTCTTCTGCTTGTTGGCATAAAATGTAACGGATTGTCACTGGGTGTTTTTGGTGACCAATTAGACCGTGCTGACCGAATTGCCAGCTCCATTTACTACGGTGAAAAAATCGCGCTGTCAAAAATCCAAAATCACATAACTCTAGGCCTAAGGCAGCAACACACAGACTTCACTTACTGCGCGCAAAGTTGCGCTCAGCACGCTGACAATGCTATTTGCATTGCCTACAACACAAATGTGTCATCTGACGCGCTACGCACCACTCTAGGCCTATTGATAACCTAACGTCGGCAGCATTTTGCAATTCATAAATAAACGATTATAGTCTATCTCCTCCTCTTCGTTTTTTCATCTACTAGCACTTTCAGAAATCAAATTAGATTGGAGATGTTTTATTGTATCAAGATATATTTAAAAAAAATCTTCCATGCTGTACTGCGAGCGAGAGAAAAACATAGAATGTGCCAGCTGCATTTCCTCCCGGGCATGCTGTAAAAGTCAGCTAAGGGATCCGAGGGTTTCAGTATATTGTAATTTAGGCGATGGGCTGACAACCTGTCACTACAGCAATATACCTACAAATCTGTCTTAAATAACCCTCAAAACTTTGTCAGACGGGGCGAAACGGCTCTTGTTTAGGTCGTTTACGCTCTGCCTAACCCATTAGGGATAAAGGCGTGATTATATGTATGTATGTATGATTTAAAAGTACGCCCGTATGTCCCCAGCTCATAAGAAAGCGCTGAATCTGTCAGGGCATAATATAAAACATAGGTACATTATCGCTCTATTTGTGAAAAACTTGAGGTGATGAAATTTAGCAAGTATTGCTCTCAGCTTTTCACAAACTAAATCTAAGTGTCTAGTCCAAGGTGGTATACTGCTGTACCACCTCAATTTCCTCACAAACACAGCGAGACTGGCTATTGTGTACTGGTATTCCTGTGTGTAACCTATTTTTACGCGTGTGATTAATGAAATTGATTACTGCGCGTGTGTTTACTTTCATGCTGAGAGTGAGAGAAAAACATAGAATGTGCCAGATGCATATCCTGCATGCTGTTTAAACCAGCTAAGGGATCCGAGGTTTCTGTATATTGCAATTTAGGCGATAAGCTGACAACCTGTCACTACAGCAATACACATTACAGTCTAAAATAGGCCTCAAAACTTGTCAGACGTGGCGGAACGACCTTTTCTTTGGTCGTTTACGCTGTGCCTACCCCATTCAGGATATACTGGGTGGCGCAAAAGTAAAGACCCTATTTGGTTCACCTATAACATTTTTTCTAAATTAGAAAACTAGATTTAGGTTTTTTTAAATGTATATTTGTGCCATTAAATTTCGTACCATTAGGATTTAAAGATGATGTCTTTTAAATGGTGACCTCCAGAGTTGATACACATTTGAGCCCTATTTATGACATTTTGCATAACTTGCCGTAACACTTCCTGCGATATGTTCGTTATTTCTTGACGAATGTTTTCTTTTAGAGCTGCGAGAGTCTGTGGCTTGTTCACATACACCCGAGATTTCAAAAAACCCCAAAGAAAGAAGACTGGACTGGTCAGATCGGGTGATCTTGCAGGCCAAGGTAAATCGCCAAAACGAGAGATAACTCGGCCTGGAAAAGCGTCCCTCACTAAGTCCATAGTGTCGCGCGCTGTGTGTGCCGTAGCGCCGTCTTGTTGAAACCAGATGTGCTCCAGCCCCAATTCGTCCAAACTGGGTATCAAAAACTCACGTAACATGGTTCTGTAGCGTTCTCCAGTGACAGTTATCGCATTGCCTCCAGCGTCTTCGAAAAAATAGGGTCCGATCACTCTGTCAACACAGATGCCACACCATACAGTAACTTTTAGTGGGTGTAGAGGTGTTTCTTGAATAATGCGCGGATTATCAGTGCCCCAGAACCGAGTATTCTGCTTATTGACATGCCCTGAGAGATGGAAATGCGCTTCGTCACTCATAACCAATTTTGAAGGAAAATTATCCTCTTCAAGGTTGAGGTTTATGACGCGCTGGCAGTAATCTAGACGAGCTCGGTGGTCAGCAGGCAGCAGCTGATGAGTCATTTGAGTTTTATACGGGAACATCTTTAAGTCTTTCACCAAAATACGCTGCAGGGTCCGTCTGGAAATGCCCAATTGCGTGGCACGTCGCCTCGTTGATGTTTCTGGACACTCTTCCACATCTTCGCGCACAGCATCGATATTTTCAGCTGAACGGCCTGTTCTTGGTCTCCCAGACTTAGGTCTATCCAATGTTGAGCCAGTTGCTTCAAGGCGTGTGGCAAAGCGTCGAATTGTGCGACCAATCGGTGCCGGACGGTGGGGAAATCGTCGACGAAATTCACGTTGTGTTCTTATCACTGATGAATTATTCCGTAAGAACATTGACACAATTATTCCACGTTCTTGGAGAGTAAAACGGTCCATGTTTATTTTCAGTGTATTTTACATTTGTTCACTACACAATTTTCAACAACAGAATGACAGAAAATGTCATATAAAAAAAATAAAAATATTTTCTTTAGTGCCAGTACTTTTGCGCCACCCAGTATATATGGCACAGTGGTAGTTAAGACCATTAAAAACAATCTGGCTTGTTGCGATTTTTGTTATACCCCCTTAGAAGGTGATATTTGGGATTGTGTATGTGAACTGTCACAGAATATATAATAGTACTACATACAGAATGGCCACTCACCTCCCCTCCCCAGTCCGATATACGTCACACTCCGCGCCGGATTGTGGGTCACATTGTAGGTACGCTTAGCGGGCATGGCGCGCATGTTTCCCAGTGTTACGGAAATAATAACGTTTTGTATTCCAAAGATAGTTAGGTACTGTTTCGTGTACGGATGTGTTTCTACCACAAGATATGACTCCAATAGGAACTTTTTTTAGATTCCCAAGTGATGAGAGACGGTAAGTAACTTCATACAAAATATGCCACCTAACCTATTCTACCTATTCAGTTACAGTGAACTGCTTTAAAACGTTGGATTATTTAAGAACCAGATTAATCAAGTAATGATTATGACCGGTATAACAAAATTTGTCAACCCTTATAACAAGCACACAAACGCATGCCAAGTGCAACATGCCGTCTGTCGATGTGTGACCAAAATGAGATTGTTGTTAGGAGTGTCCGAGCTGTGACTGAGCCGAAAAATTGTGCAAGTCGGTTTTAAAGCAATATTGATGTGCGATTTTAAACATTAAACCACCACCATTAGAAAACTACATTCGAAAACTAATAAATATAAAACTAATACAAAAACTACATCCGAGTCAAATAGGTTATTTTTTACCACAGGAAAATATCCTTTCAAAAATACAATACAATACAAGATACTTTATTGCACAAAGAAACACAAATACATACAGCAGAAAAGTAAGAAAAAAAACAGTACAATATAGGCGGCCTTATTACTAAAGCAGCAATTTCTACCAGGCAACCTTTGGGTGTTAGAATAGTACATAGCACTACTAAATACTAGACCGATTTAAAATATTCTTCTGGTTTTTACAGCTAAAAATCCTCATAAATATGTAAAAAATACATACATACATATAATCACGCCTTTATCCCTAATGGGGTAGGCAGAGCGTAAAAGACCTAAACAGAGATCGTTCCGCCACGTCTGACAGAGTTTTGGGGGTTTAAAGATAGATTTTGAGGTATATTGCTGTAGTGACAGGTTGTCAGCCTACCGCCTAAATTGCAATATACAGAAACCCTCGGTTCCCTTGGCTGGTTTTTACAGAATGCCCGGAAGGAAATGCAGCTGGCACATTCTATATCTTCCATACAAATGATGTCCAGCGCAATGTCCAGCGGCTTGTGTCGTTTATAATTACATACATAAATTCACGCTTTTTTCCCTTACGGGGTAGGCAGAGCGTAAAACGCTTAGTGAACGCTTAGCTTTTACGCCACGTCTGACGAATATACATACATACATACTATCACGCCTGTATCCCTAATGGGTTAGGCAGAGCGTGAACAACCCAACCAAAGGTCGTTCCGCCACGTCTGACAAGTTTTAAGGGTTGTTTAAGATGGTGTTACAGCTTCCATGCTAGACTGGGAGCGACAGAATAACGTAGAATGTGCCAGCTGCATCTCCTTCCGGTCATGCTGTAAAAACCAGCTAAAGGATTCGAGGGTATATTGTAATGTAGGCGATAGGCTGACAACCTGTCACTTCAACAATATCCAGTTCTATCTTAAACAACCCTGACGAATATTGAGGGCAATTTTAGATAGTAATGTGTATCGCTGTAGTGACAGGTTGTCAGCCCATCGCCTAAATCACAATACACTGCGACCCTCGAATCCATATTGCTGACTTCTACAGCATGCCTGAGAGGAAGGGCAGCTAGAACATTCTATGTTTTTCTTTCGCTCCCAGGCCAACATGGAAGATTTTATAATTATTGGATGGCAATTTCTTTTTATATGTCCACCATTGTTCCTTAGGGAAAGTCCCTTAAAAAAAAAAAGTAGGGAAAAGTTAGGGAAAGTAGGGAGAGCCCGATGGTGTAGTGGATAGGGCCGCTGCCTCCTGAGCGGGAGGTCGTGGTTCGAACCCCACCACGTACCAATGTGTTTTTCGGTTTTCGAATTTCATATGTACGTTTATTCGGTGCTTTTTCCGTGCTTCGGAAGGCACGTTAAGCCGTTGGTCCCGGTTAATATCGTTTAATACCGTAGATATTAGTCGTTAAGCCCTTACAGAGGCCAGTGCTAAGCATTGGCGGCTTGAAAACTCTGACCTAATCTAGGATTGGGTCTGGTTTCCCTTCTGGGTTGCGGAGGTCAGATGGCAGTCGCTCTGTGTAAAAACCAGTACCCTCGTTCAATCCCCTAGATTAGGAAGCCGACCCCGTGAGATACGGGACAAGGCTAGGGAGATGATGTTCCTTAGGGAAAGTTGTTCAGTTTTTAGGTGAATTCACACCCTAGATTTTGGTCAGACATTTTTTTTCTTCCTATATTTCTATAATAACTTTCGATTTTCTGTTTTCGCAACTTCAATAAAATTGCTTTAAAATAAACTTTATTGGAAAATATATATGATCGTGATAAAGTTTATATCTTTTAATAAAATTATTACTTGTAAATATATATTGCATTGGGACTATTGGGATTTTGCTCTCGAATATAGAAGACGTAAGTAGATAGACAAATAATTCAGTTTTTTACCGGGTGTAAGGGACAGCTTCTCGCAAACTGATAGGGGTAGCTCAGTCAATGCAAACTGCCTCCGTGGTCTAGTGGCTAGTGCCATGGACTCCTGATCCGGAGGGTTCGATTCCCAGGGGGGAAACACAAAGTTGATAATATTTGAGAATTGATCACTTTGTGAATTTTTCCCCAGTTTGGTTAGGACATTGCAGGCTGAATCACCTGATTGTCCGAAAAAGAAAAAGATTTTCGTGATTCGGAGGGCACGTTAAGCCGTCGGTCCCGGTCGCTGTCTTTGATAGTGGTCGTTACTCAAAACCATGTCAGAGGCCTGATAGTTGTGCTACTAGGCGGTTTAAAAACTCTGACACCAGGGTTCATCGGGTCGATACCCACTCGACAGAAGAAGAAGAAGTCAACGCAGCTAAAAAATTACCACCATGAAATTCTTCCAGGAAATAAATTTTATTTATACTTCACCTAAACCATATTTTATTAATTACCTAAAAAAATCGTAAAAGTGGGTCAGTTTTGTTGATTGACCAATCCTTATCAGTTTGCGGAAAGGTTTACCTTACACTTTACAATCCGTATTTTTAAAAGATTTATCATTTACTTCCATGCTGGACTGGGAGCGAGGGAAAAACACATAATGTGCCAGCTGCATTTCCTCCCGGGCATGCTGTAAAAACCAACTAAGGGAACCAAGGGGTTTCTGTATATTGAAATTTAGGCGATGGGCTGACAACCTATCACTACAGCAATATACCTACAAATCTATCTTTAATAACCCTCAAAACTTTGTCAGACGTGGCGGAACGGTCTTCGTTTAGGTCGTTTATACTCTGCCTACCCCATTAGGGATAAAGACGTGATTATATGTATGTATATATGTATTCTTTACATATTTTTGAGGAATTTTAGCACTCACAATGCTATTTCGTATTTCATATACCTAATATGAAAGAAAGAAAATAATAAATTTATTATTTTCTTTATAATCTTACTAAACGATAAACTACGGGTATTCATAATGAATTAACATATATACATATAATCATGCCTTTATCCCTAATGGGGTAGGCAGAGCGTATAAGACATAAACAAAGGTCGTTCCGCCACATCTGACAAAGTTTTGAGAGCTATTTAGGACAGATTTGTAGGTATATTGCTGTAGTTACAAGTTGTTAGCCCATCGCCTAAATTGCAATATACTAAAACCCTCGGATCCCTTAGCTGGTTTTTACTGCATGCCCGGGAGGAAATGCAGCTGGCACATTCTATGTTTTTCTCTCGCTCCCAGTCCAGCATGGAATAATGAATTTAATGTTCATAATCGTGTAAGTTTTAAGAAGACTTTATTTGATTAGATAGATAGATAAAAAAACGCAAAAGAGCTGTTGCTCTTTTGTGTAGCTTTTTAGCTACAGCTCAGCTTATGGTGGTAATATGGTCTAAGTGGCGCAGAAAAATCATGACAGAAAGTTATCATTAATAGATTAGATGGTTCTCGTCTGGAGTCGTCAACAAAGTCTGTCAGCCGCGGTGTTCCACAAGGATCTATTCTAGGACCCCTCCTGTTTATCATATATTGTGCTGATATTATGGGAACACAAAATCAAATAGACCTAATAAATAGTCATTGTCCGCAAATAAAGATAAAAGATAAATTAATAGATAAGGTGTCAGAAGCTCGTAACTTAGGTGTAATTATGGATAGCAGATTAAAGTTTGAAAAATATGTAGCTGAAGTACAGTACAGTAGCAATTGTTTTTACAGACTTAAAGTTTTGTATCAGATTCGACAACATCTGGATGTACAGACTCGTATATACCTATGTGAAACTCTGATATTATCAAAACTTAACTATGCCGATACTGTCATTGGGGAATGTCTCTTAGCCCGGACTAAGACTCTCATTCAGCGAGTTCAAAATTCTTGTATACGTTTCTGTTTTCCTGTTCCTCGTAGAGCTCATATAACCCCATATCTCAAAAATAATAAATTGTTAAATATGCATTCTCGACGTTCTCTTCACATAGCAAGTCTTCTTTTTGGTACTATTAAAACAAAACAACCTTCCTATCTCTTTAGTAAATTAAAATTTTCGGAAAGACCAATTAGAGGTTCTCCTCGGCTGATTTGTCCTAAACATAGGACATCTATGTTTCGAGGCAGTTTCTCTTATTCCGCTACTAAGTGTTGGAATAATATTCCACCACCGATCAGGAACTGTACTAGTAGTCTTACCTTTAAGTTGAAGTTTAAAAAATATTTATTAAGTCTACAATAGTGTTAAAGAATTAGTAGCGGGTTGAAGATTACAGATTGTTACCTCATTTTATATCATTCCACTTGTTAATTTATGTTGCTCTCATTTCTTATTTTATTTGTGTTGGATTATTGTAACCTTGTTGTTATTTTAATTACCTTGTTGTTATTTTAATTACTTTGTTTATAAAGTCTTATTCAGATGGAAATGTATATCAGCGCTCTGATGCGCTTTGAACCGGTGGCCACGGAAGACCAGCGTTTTGGACCTAAAAAAACCCAAGACAATACGCTGAGTGGCAGCCATTTTGGTATAAATTTTGTTTAGTTTTAAGTTTAGTATAATTATGTATTTTATTTGTAACATTTATTACCAAATAAATTTCTTCTATTCTTCTATTCTATTCTATTCTATTGATATTATTAGCTGCATACAAAACTGCCGCTATCACTTATATGCGGACGATGTCCAGCTGTATTTATCCTGCAAGCCTCTGGAGGTTTTGCCAGCTATTGTTCGAATTAACGATGACTTAGAAAGGATTTTGGGCTGGTCAAACCGTAACACACTGGTGCTCAATCCAAGTAAATCAAAGTTTATGGTTCTCGGTACTGATTTACAAACCATCGTTGATACAAACCCTTCAATAAAAATTGGTGCTGATTCTGTTGAACGTGTGGTGAAGGCTCGCAATTTGGGTCTTCTGATGAACAGCAACCTGAGGTTTCATGAGCATGTGGTTGAGCTAGCCAGAAACTGTTTTTACCGGCTCAAAGTCCTGTACAAAATCCGTCCTTATATCGTTCCTGAGCTCAGGCTCATGCTTTGTGAGAGTCTAATACTTTCTAAGCTAAATCTTTGCCTTACGGTATATGGACCTTGTCTCCTCAAAAAAACATTAAAAGTCGCTCAAAGAATTCAGAATGCATGTGCCCGTTTTTGCTATAACATACCACCCAGATCACATGTCACTCCTTTTCTAAATCGGGGTAAAATCCTAAATATAGAAAACCGCATCAAGTTACATCTTGCCACCTTATTGTTTGGTGTAATTAAGACAAGGCAACCTGAGTACCTCTGGATCAAACTCATTTGGCGATACGCAAATCACCGTTACGCGGCTAGGTTATGCTCTAATCAACTTGTGATCCCCAGGCATAAAACAACACTCTTTTGTGGCAGTTTCAGGTACGCGGCGACTAAATGCTGGAATGATATTCCACCACCCCTTAGGACTAAGTCTTCTTTGGCTGTCTTTAAAGCCAGCTATAAGGATTTCTTGCTTTCGAATCAGCAGTCATCGTGTACCTGAAACTCCTCTCGTCATACACACACACACACACACATACACTTATTATTTATATTACATGCCAGTAGTAAGTACTTACCACCTTCTTCAACATTACTTTTTCTACACCTTTTCTTTTTAGGCTAAGTTTGATTATTCATTCATTTCATAGATCATGCGCGCGCAGTGTACGCCAACACTCACTATGGTTCTGGCAGAATAACAGCGTCGTGGTTTTTCTGCGACACATGCTGAGTCAGCGCCATTTTCACTAACACGACATAACGCAACAACCACACACATAC
Source organism: Scrobipalpa costella (assembly GCA_949820665.1). NCBI lineage: Eukaryota > Metazoa > Arthropoda > Insecta > Lepidoptera > Gelechiidae > Scrobipalpa > Scrobipalpa costella. Next base: position 8,285,936 of record OX463323.1, on the reverse strand, counting down.
ACCCACGCACGTACACCCACGGATACAACACTTATAAATATTAGTTAATAATTAGTTAAGCTGTAGTCTATAGTTTGTTGTAAATTTATCGTATGTTAATTTTTGTTTTTGTCATTTAAATGTATACATTTTCCTTTTTTTTGTTATGGTATGTACATACATACATACATAAAATCACGCCTTTATCCCTTACGGGGTAGGCAGAGCGAAAAACGTCTCTTAAAAGGCGCTTTCGCCACGTCTGACATAAATTATGTATTAAATGTTATGGTATGTCGTGTTAGAAATGAAATAAAGGTTTTATCTATTTATCTATCTATGACAAAAAGTGGTAGTAGAAAAATTATGACTCTCTAAAAACGCAGTGAATCGAAAAGTCGGTTCAACAGACTCAAGTAATAGTTATTAAGATAATTTAGGCCCATATTTATAATCAGGTCTCAAGAGTGACATCGAGTTTGAGTTGTTATCAGAAATATGATTACAGTACAAAAAGCTCTGTCAAATCCATACTTAATAATGCTCCCAATCTTGATATCGCTTTATAAAATCTTATACATATACTAGCGACCCGCCCCGGCTTCGCACGGAAATTATCAGTGTTTCTCTACTATATTATGCATGTATTATACATATAAATCTTCCTGTTGAATTACTCTATCTATCTCTACTCTATCCATTTAAAGAAACCGCATCAAAATCCGTTGCGTAGTTTTAAAGATTTATTCTTCCATGCTGGCCTGGGAGCGGGAGAAAAACATAGAATGTGCCAGCTGCATTTCCTCCCGGGCATGCTGTAAAAACCAGCTAAGGGATCTGAGGGTTTCAGTATATTGTAATTTAGGCGATGGGCTGACAACCTGTCACTACAGCAATATGCTTGCAAATCTATCTTAAATAACCCTCAAAACTTTGTCAGACGTGGCGGAACGACCTTTGTTTGGGTCGTTTACGCTCTGCCTACCCCATTAGGGATAAAGGCGTGATTATATGTATGTATGTATGTAAACATAGGGATATAGGGACAGAGAAAGCGACTTTGTTTTATACTATGTAGTGATATGCGATTTATAGTTCAGTTGTAGTAACAGGAAAAAAACATACGAATAACTGCTACCAACGGCAATTTTTGTTCCTGTTTTGTACTATAACGAACTATGAACCATAAACGGTGACAAAAATCTGATTTTCAGCTACTACCTAGAGAGCTTATCCCATGCTGGCCTGGGAGCGAGAGAAAAACATAGAATGTGCGAGCTGCATTTCCTCCCGAGCATGCTGTAAAAACCAGCTAAGGTATCCAGCAGTTTAGGTGATGGGTTGACAATATGTCACTACAGCAATATACCTACAAATCTATCTTTAATAATCCTCAACTTTTTTAGACTTGGCGGAACGATCTTTGTTTAGGTCGTTTACGCTCTGCCTACCCCATTAGGGATAAAGGCGTGATCATATGTATGTATATATGTATTTTTTACATATTTTTGAGGAATTTTAGCACTCACAATGCTATTTTGTATTTCATATAATATGAAAGAAAGAAAATAATAAATGTATTATTTTCAAAAACGACCTTTGTTTACTAACCCTATTAGGAATAAAGGCGTGATTATATGTATGTAGGTATGATTGTTTGATTGCAGCATGAATTGTCAAAAAATACTCCTCTTGTCGATGCTTATAGCAATCGCTATGGAATTTGCATTTGCTGACGTAAGTTTAATTGTTATTACATTACCCTATCTTCCCTATTTCCTTCCATGCTGGACTGGGAGCGAGAGAAAAACATAGAACGTGCCAGCTGCATTTCCTCCCGGGCATGCTGTAAAAACCAGCTAAGGGACCTGAGGGTTTCTATATATTGCAATTTAGGAGATAGGCTGACAACCTGTCACTACAGCAATATACCTACAAATCTATCGTTAGTAATCCTCAAAACTTTGTCAGACGTGGCGGAACGACCTTTGTTTAGATCGTACACGCTCTGCCTACCCCATTAGGGAAAAAGACGTGATTATGTATGTATCTTCCCTATATCCAGTACCCCTACACCCTATACCCTATGAATGGGTACTCGATACTAGATACAATACAATACAATACAATACAAAATTCTTTATTGCACAAAGAAACACATACAACAGAAATAAAAAGGAACAAACGTGACAGTACAATATAGGCGGCCTTATTGCTAAAGCAGCAATTTCTACCAGGCAACCTTTGGGTATAGAAATTGTACAAGCAGAAAGCGGATACTTAACACTTTCGTGCGAACAACGTCATAGATCGTCCTAAAGTGATCTACACGATGCCGCTCATAGTCGTGACACGTCGTTTATATTTTTTGGTGTTACGCACAACGTTCAACCGCGTCGGATGTCCATATAATTTATAGGCAGCTACGTCATAGCGCCACATCGTGTCAAAATTTAAAAGGCTTACCGTCATCGCACATAGGTTTTTTTTCAATACATACATGAGACATACACACACTCACTTGAGCCTACCCATGCACACACGACGTCATTACATACATACATACATATAATCACGCCTTTATCCCTAATGGGGTAGGCAGAGCGTAAACGACCTAAGCAAAGGTCGTTCCGCCACGTTAGACAAGTTTTGAGGGTTATTACAGATGATCATGACGTATATTGCTAGTGACAGGTTGTCAGCCCATCGCCTAAAATTGTAATATACTATTACCCTCGAATCCATTAGCTGGTTTTTACAGCATGCTCTGGAGGTGATGCAGCTGGCACATTCTATGTTTTTCTATCACTTCCAGTCCAGCATGGAAGTAACGACGTCATTACACGTATTTTGTTGTTCGAGTCGCCATACATGCAGTCGGCTTGTGCGGAATCACAGTCTTCTTCTTCTTCTGTCAAGTGGGTATCGAGTCTATCGACCCGATGAACCCTGGTGTCAGAGTTTTTAAACCGCCTAGTAGCACAACTATCAGGCCTCTGACATGGTTTGAGTAACGACCACTATTAAAGACAGCGACCGGGACCGACGGCTTAACGTGTCCTCCGATGCACGAAATCTTTTTCTTTTCCGGACAATCAGGTGATTCAACCTGCAATGTCCTAACCAAACTTGGGATCTCAACTTTGTGTTTCCCCCCTGGGAATCGAACCCAGGACCTCCGGATCAGGAGTCCATGGCGCTAGAGCCTCTAGACCACGGAGGCAGTTAAGAATCACAGTGACCACGTCTTTTATCGTAATAACCTCGTACAGGCGCGAAATGAACGTATGTTATTTACCTTTTCTATAGCTATTTGTGATATCTTGGTAAGTGTTTTGAACGCATTGTATTGTTACTTATAAAATCTTGGTTATTACTTATTACAGATGGGAAACGAAGAGAAAGCCCAGGATAACCAGGTAAGAAAAAAGTTACTAAAGTATGCAGCATCGCAGAACCAAAGGCAGCCAAATAAAAAGAGATGCATCGACTATACGTTTTATTTATTTGGTCTGAATTACAATTACTAGTAAAATAATACTTGCATTCTTCCGTAAAAGGCTGCAAGTGAAATAAAAAAATATAATATTCCAGCTGCATCTCTGACCGGAATGGTGTAAAAACCAGCTAAAGGATTTGAGACTGACAACCTGTGACTATAGAAATATACAAATCTATCTGAAATGACCGCCTTTCTTAATTCAGCTCTTTCGTTCAAATATTATATCCTTTATTATATCATTCATATACAATACATTTGTAATTAGCCTTTATTTTATCATTAATACACGATACATTTGAAAATAACCTTTATTCTATCAACCATACACAATACATTTATAAATAGCTTCTGATACATCATTAATACACAATTCATGTATAGCCTTCATTCCATAATTCATACATATATAATTAGGCTTTATTACTTCATTCATACACAATACATTCATATTTATAAACGTATTGTATAGCCTTTGTTTATTTATTTATTTATTTTATTTCACATATAAAAGATTCTACAGACATCAAATTCTTACTACCAATAAACCTTAAAATGGTATGTCTTGGCACTGCACATTCCTCCTTAATCTCAAAAAAAAACAAAACAAAAAACTTAATTAACTTAAAAACAACATAACATGTTCATATTTTCTAAAAACAGCTCACTTTTTTTTAAAATACGACACATATGTTACATCAGGTATACACAATTTAATAGCTCTTATATCTAATACGGGTAAGAATAGCCTTATTTCCATTACCCATTCACAATGCATTTATAAATAGCTTTTGTTACATCATTAATACACAATTCATGTATAGATAGCCTTCATTACATCATTCATACATATATAATTAGGCTTTATTACATTATTTATACACAATACATTTTTAAATAGCCTTTATTCCATCACTTAAACACAATACATTTATAAATAGCCTGTGTAACATCATTAATACACAATTCATTTAAAGATTGATTGATTGATTAAAGCTTTTATTGACTGACACAAAACAGATACAGGAAATGGTACAGACAAGAGAAAAAGTTACAATAAGGAACAATGAGGACAATAATATAACGAACTTAACATTAACAAACGTGACATGACAAAAATACAAAACAAACTTAATATGTAACATACAAAAACAACAGTGCCAGTGTACCACACTGTCCACATTGTGTCAGTCAAGTTGGCGCTGACTCAGCATTGTGCTGTAGTGTAATACTACAGCGCTGATATTCTGCCAGTACCAAATTAACTGTGCGCGCAGTTTGGGAAACTATACCTAATGTAATGAAGGCTATTTTTATAAAAGTATTATGTATGAATGATGAAATAAAGTATATTTGTATATGTATGACGAAAATAGGACAATATCGTCGGCGAAACGAAGGTTGATTAGCCTCCTGCCACCAACGTCTACGCCCTTTCTATCCCATGACAGCCCTATCTTTTTGAAGATTTCCTCCAAGGCGCAGATCTGATCACCCAAATGGAAAATATTATCTTCTTTGTTATTTCTTATTTCTATATTATGAACGTATTATGCACACAAACAGATAGTAGACAACGAAGCTTAAGATAACAGTAATAAAGGTGTTGTTCTAGACTACAATCAAAAACAGTGTTGCATTTAAATAAAATTTATTATAGTTTATGATTTGTTTTTAAAGTGTATGATTTTTTTTTATTTCAATAATTATTTATATATTGTGTAGTAATTAATATTAAAAATTTAAGAAATTAAGATTCTCTTGTAATATTTTTTACTTTATCTCAAAGTATATATAATTTACGTTATTATCCTATAGCCAGCAGATGATCAAGTAAGTGGAAATAACAACTTAAAAAAATCTTTATTATTTTTTTTGTACAGAAATTTAGCCATTATTACTATTGATAAGTCGCCCCTTTTTGTATGCTGCAGTCAAAAATTATACAAATAATTTAAAATGTATTGAGTCAATTACAAAAAAAATTGTATCTATGTCACAAAATAAAATAAAAGAATATCACAATGAAGAAGAAGCACGAGAAACACGCACTTTGGACATTTCCTTCGTTTTGTCTTACTCTTATTTTTGGCCTTCCTTTTGCACAAAATAGGGTTCGTGACCGCAATGTGTGCCAATTTAGGCTAAGGCTTCACTGAAATAACTGAGTTCCATATATTTTTCTCATTACGATTTTTTTTTACTTTAATTTTTAATTATTTCAATAATTATTTATTTAGTAGTAATTTATATTAAAAATAATAAGAAATTAGCCTTGTTATATTTAGTTTATCTCAAAGTATATCTAATTTACGTTTTTTTCAGGCAAAAGGTGATCCAGTAAGTGAAAACAACAACTAAAAAAACTGAATGCCATTAGTATGTTTATCATCTAAAGATATATTTTTTTGTACAGAAAACTAGCGATTATTATTGAAAAGTGAACCCTCTCGTATGCTGCAGTAAAAAAATATACAAATAATAGAAAGTCAAAGTCAAATCAATTATTTCCAAATAGATTCCTAAGAACACTTTAGAAAGTCACTAGAGAGGCAGTAAAGAAAATTATATCTATGTCACAAAATAAAATAAAAGTGTATAATTATTTCAATAATTATTTATATATTTTGTAGTAATTAGTATTAAAAATTTAAGAAATTAAGATTGCCTTATTATATTTACTTTATCTCAAAGTATATATAATTTACGTTGTTATCCTATAGCCAGCAGATGATCCAGTAAGTGGAAATAACAACTTTAAAAAAATCATTATTATTTTTTTTGTACAGAAGACTAGCCATTATTACTATTGAAAAGTCAACCCTTTTTGTATGCTGCAGTCAAAAATTATACAAATAATACAAAGTACATTGAGTCTATTACAAACAAAATTGTATCTATGTCACAAAATAAAATAAAAGGATACCACAATGAAGAAGAAGCACGAGAAACAAGCACTTTTTTATTTTTGGCCTTCGTTTTGCACAAAATAGGGTTAGTGACCGCAATGTGTGCCAATTTAGGCTTCACTGAAATTTCAGAGTTCCATAAACTTTTCTCAATTTTTTTTTATCCTTATTTTTTTATTATTTAAATTATTATTTATTTATTACTAATTAATATATATATTTTTAGAAATTAGCCTTGTTATATTTATTTTGTGTCAAAGTATATCTCATTTAGGTTTTTTTCCAGGCAAAAGGTGATCCAGTAAGTGAAAACAACAACTAAAAAAAACTGAATGCTATTAGTATGTTTATCATCTAAAGATATATTTTTTTATACAGAAAACTAGCGATTATTATTGAAAAGTGAACCTTCTCGTATGCTGCAGTCAAAAATTATACAAATAATAGAAACTCAAAGTCAAATCGATTATTTCCAAATAGATTCCTAAGAACACTTTAGAAAGTCACTAGAGAGTCAGTAAAGAAAATTATATCTATGTCACAAAATAAAATAAAAGTATATAATTTGTATTGTATTTATATATTTTGTAGTAACCAATATTAAAAATTTAAGAAATTAAGATTGCCTTATAATATTTACTTTATCTCAAAGTATATATAATTTACGATTTTATCTTATAGCCAGCGGATGATCCAGTAAGTAAAAAAAACAACTTAAAAAAAAACATATTTTTTTTTGTACAGAAAGCTAGGCATTATTATACTATTGAAAAGTCAACCCTTTTTGTACGCTGCAGTCAAAAATTATACAAATAATACAAAGTACCTACATTGAGTCTATTACAAAGAAAATTGTATCTATGTCACAAAATAAAATAAAAGGATATCACAATGAAGAAGAAGCACGATAAGCCCATTAGGGATAAAGGCGTGATTATATGTATGTATGTATGTAAAACTTTTTTTTAGTTATTTCAATAATTGTTTATTTAGTAGTATTTATTATAAAAAAAATAAGAAATTAGCATTGTTATTTTAATTTTATCTGAAAGTATATCTAATTTACGTTTTTTTTCAGGCAAAAGGTGATCCAGTAAGTGAAAAGAACAACTAAAAGAACTGAATGCCATTAGCATGTTTATCATCTAAAGATATATTTTCTTTGTACAGAAAACTAGTGATTATTATTGAAAAGTGAACCCATATATAACTTCTTTAACCCAGTATATAATTTGTATTGTATTTATATATTTTGTAGTAACCAATATTAAAAATTTAAGAAATTAAGATTGCCTTATAATATTTACTTTATCTCAAAGTATATATAATTTACGATTTTATCTTATAGCCAGCGGATGATCCAGTAAGTAAAAAAAAACTTTAAAAAAATCATATTTTTTTGTATAGAAAACTAGCCATTATTATACTATTGAAAAGTCAACCCTTTTTGTACGCTGCAGTCAAAAAATATACAAATAATACAAAGTACCTACATTGAGTCTATTACAAAGAAAATTGTATCTATGTCACAAAATAAAATAAAAGGATATCACAATGAAGAAGAAGCACGATAAGCCCATTAGGGATAAAGGCGTGATTATATGTATGTATGTATGTAAAACTTTTTTTAGTTATTTCAATAATTGTTTATTTAGTAGTAATTATTATAAAAAAAATAAGAAATAACCATTGTTATTTTAATTTTATCTGAAAGTATATCTAATTTACGTTTTTTTTTCAGGCAAAAGGTGATCCAGTAAGTGAAAACAACAACTAAAAAAACTGAATGCCATTAGCATGTTTATCATCTAAAGATATATTTTCTTTGTACAGAAAACTAGCGATTATTATTGAAAAGTGAACCCTCTCGTATGTTGCAGTCAAAAATTATACAAATAATAGAAAGTCAAACTAAAATCCATTACTTCCAAATAGATTCCTAAGAACACTTTAGAAAGTCACAAGAGAATTATATAAATATACAGAAAATTATATCTATGTCACAAAATAAAATAAAAGCATATCACAATGAAGAAGAAGCATGAGAAATACGCACTGTGGGCCCCTCCCTTCGTTTTGTCTTACTCATATTTTTGGCCTTCTATTTGCACAAAATAAGTTAGTGAGCGCAATGTGTGCCAATTTCTGAGGCTTCACTGATTTATCAGGGTTCCATACATCTTTGTCATTAGTATAGTCATCTAACTTATAATATGGTTTCTGACATAATGTATTTATAATAGTATTTTTAAATCGTTTCTTTGACAAATGTTATATATGGTGAGGTATTGTGTTATAGTATTGTACACCTAACATTATTTTTTAGGGATCGTTCATTTTATTTTTACCTCTAAGGTTCCAGTTATGCTTGTCACTGTTTTGGTAAAACAATGAATATTTTTCCTTGCATACGTAATATTTTCGTTTACAAATTGGCATAGTGCAGTTAAAATATTTATCTTTTTGAACAATTCTACTACTATTTAACTATTATCATACACAATTCGAGCGTTTCCGTGCTATAGAAGGCACTCTAAGCCGTTGGTCCCGGTTGCTATCGTAAATATTATTCTCTGAGCATTGTCGGAGGACATTGCTAAGCATTCAAGGCTTGAAAAGGTTGGGTTGGCCACCAACCTGGAAAAACCTAATCTAGGACTAGGTCTGGTTTCCGTTTTGGCTTGCGGAGGATAGATGAGAGGGCGCTCTGTCGTGTTGTTTATTGGACGAGTGTGATTAAATTATGTAAATCTAAACCTAGCCATAATGTATTAATATTAATTTTATTGATGTTACTTAAAACTTAAAACTACACCACTGTCATTAAATGTAAAAGCTTTATGTCAATTGACAATGTATTGGCATTGAGACGAACCCAAAAAGGGTTTATAATATAAACTTTATACAATGACTGGCTTATTTCTTTGTAATATGTTTGTAAGGATATTATACCTAATTAAAAATAAATAAAAGATGGCAGTCGCTCTATGTAAAAACCAGTGCCTTCGTTCAAAATAACGGATAAAAGGCTAGGGAGATAAGGATGAATAGATAATTGATCTGATCACCGAAATGGAAAATATTCTCATTTTTGTTATTTCTTATTCCCAAACAGTAGATAACAAAGCTTAAAATAACTGTAATAAAGGTATTGATCTAGACTACAATCCACAACAGTGTTGCATTGCATTTAAACAAAATTTATTATATTTTAGGAAATTTATTATTAATTTGATTTACATTAAAAAAATCTGTTGTTAATTTTTAATTTTTACTATAATTAAATTATTTATTTTTTAGTAATTTGTAGTAGTAATTTTAAGAAATTAAGATTGCGTTGTTATATTTGTTTTTATCTCAAAGTATATCTAATTTAGGTTTTTATTCTACAGCCAAAAAATGAACCAGTAAGTTAAAATAAAACAATGCTTATAATAAAATATGCATGTAAATAAAATTTATTATAATTTAAGAAATTTATTATTGAAACACTTTGAGGTAGGCCATTATAAAGTTATGTTTCCGAACGTTTTTCTTGCTGTCAATATTGGCAGTACGCACACATATATTTTGCCCGCGCGCCGGTTACACCGTCGCGTCGCGCTAACCTATCCTGAGGCTCAACAGTCGACACGCCACCACCAGATGGAACGCATGTTCGATTTCCTCACGATCTGCCGCGCTCCCCGTAGATTGTGCATTTTATGTGATTCTCACTAGTGAACGAATATGTAGAATAAAACAGTGTCAAACTTAACCAAACTCTTATCATTTAATGCTGCCCACATCCTACATTATTATTTTTGACTCAATACCCACATAACAGAAGAAGAATTTATTTTACAAACTAAAAATGTTGTAACTTTTACTTATTTTAAAAATCATTACTTTTTTCTGTTGTAATAAATATAAAAAAAATAAGAAATTAAGATTGCCTTGTTATATTTATTTTATTTCAAAGTATGTCTAATTACTAACGTTATTTTACTACAGTCAAAAGATGATCCAGTAAGTGAAAACAAAACAATGCATATAAATAAAATTAATTAATGTTTATGAAATATATGTTTCATTTATTTCACATAAAAAAATTGGGTTAATTTTAATTATTTTAATAACAATAAATTTATTTTGTAGTTATTAATATTAAAAGTGTAAAAAATAAATAAAAAATAAAAAATAAGATTGCTGTGTTATATTTATTTAATTTCAAAGTATATCTAATTTACGTTTTTATCGTACAGCCAGCAAATGATCCAGTAAGTGGAAATAACAACATTAAAAAAATCTTTATGATATTAATATGTTTCTCACCTAAAGATATATTATTTTGTACAGAAAACTAGCAATAATTACTATTGAAAAGTGAACCCTCTCGTGTACTGCAGTCAAAAATGATACAAATAATACAAAGTCAAAGTCAAATCCATTATTTCCATTAGATTCCTAAGAACACTTTAGAAAGTCACAATCAAGTCTTTTACAAAGAAAATAATATGTATGTCACAAAAATAAATAAAAGTAGGTACCTACCACAAACAGATAGTAGACAATAAAGCTTTAAATAACGGTTAAAAAGGAGTTGATCTAGACTTCAATCCAAAACAGTGTTTTATATAAATTAAATTTATATATATTTTATTTTTAAATTGTGTTAATTTTTAATTATTTCAATAATAGTTATTATTTTAGTAATTAATTCTAAAAATTTAAGAAATTAGATTGCCTTGTTATATTTATTTTATATCAAAGTATATCTAATATACGTTTTTTTTTCAGGCAAAAGGTGATCCAGTAAGTGCAAACAACACTTAAAAAAAAACTTAATGCCATTAGTATGTTTCTCATCTAAAGATATGTTTTTAAAAGAGAGTCAAAGAAAAATATATCTATGTCGCAAAATAAAATAAAAGTATAACACAAAGAAGAAGAAGCATGAGAAACACGCACTATGTGCATCCACCTTCGTTTAATCTTACTCTTATTTTTGGCCTTCCTTTTGCACAACATAATTTGGTAAGCGCAATGTGTGCCAATTGCTGAGGCTTCACTGATTTATCAGGGTTCCATACATCTTTGTCGTTAGTATAGTCATCTTTAACTTATATATATAATATGCTTTCTGACATAATGTATTTATAATAGTATCTTTAAATCGTTTCTCTGACAAATTTTATATATTGTGAGGAGGTATTGTGTTATAGTATTGTATATTTAGACTTGAAATGTTTTATTAAGTTGAACTAACCTAAATTAGGGTTGGTCCATTTTATTTTTGCTTCAAAGGTTCCGTCCGGTTATGCCTGTCACTGTTTTTGATAAAACTATAAATATTTTTCCTTGCATACATAATGGTTTGCCACTAAACTGAAAAATAAAACTAATCTAGAACTACGTCTGGTTTCCTTTTTGGGTTGCGGAGGATAGATGAGAGGGCGCTCTGCCGTGTTGTTTATTGGACGAGTGTGATTAAATTATATGAATCTAAACCTAGCTAGAATGTATTAATATTAAACAACACTACTTTCATTAAATGTAAAAGCTTGATGTCAATTGACAATGTATTGGCATTGAGACAAACCCAAAAAGGGTTTATAGTATAAACTTTATACAATGCCGGGCTTATTTCTTTGTAATATGTTTGTAAGAATATGATACCTAATTAAAAAAGAATAAAAGATGGCAGTCGCTTTATGTAAAAACCAGTGCCTTCGTTCAAAATAACGGGTAAAAGGCTAGGGAGATAAGGATGGATAGATAAGTGACCTGATCACCCAAATGGAAAATATTCTCATTTTTGTTATTTCTTTTTTACAAACAGTAGATTACAAAGCTTAAAATAACTGTAATAAAGGTACTGATCTAGATTACAATCCACAACAGTGATGCATATGAATAAAATTTATTATAGTTTAGGAAATCTATTATTAATTTATTTTACAAACAAACTTTTCTGTTGTATTTTTTTTAGTAGTTTGTAGTAAATATTTAAGAAATGGAGATTGCGTTGTTATATTTAATTTATCTCAAAGTATATTTAATTTAGATTTTTATTCTACAGCCAAAAAATGAATCAGTAAGTTAAAATAAAACAATGCATATAAATAAAATTTATTTAAGTTTAGTAAATTTATTATTGTAACACTACGAAGTAGGCCATTATAAAGTTATGTTTCCGAACGTTTTTCTTGCTGTCAATTGTGGCAGTACGCACACATACATTTTGCCCGCGTGCCGGTTACATCGTCGCGCTATCCAATCCTATGACTCGCCAGTCAACACGCCACCACCAGATGGAACGCACGTTTGATTTCCTCCCGATCTGCCGCGCTCCCCGTAGATTGTGCGTTTTTATGTGATTCTTTCAAGTGAATGATTATAGAATTAAACCGTGACAAACCTAACCAAACTCTTATCATTTAATGCTGCCCACCTCCTACAAGTGGCGCCCAACGTGGGGCACGAACCCACGACCGTGAGATTAAGAGTTTCATGCTCTACCGACTGAGCTAGCCGGGCTCCCCGTAGATTGTGCATTTTTATGTGAATTTCTCTAGTGAACGATTATAGAACAAAACAGTGTCAAACTTAACCAAACTTTTATCATTTAATGCTGCTCACATCCTACATTATTAATTAATTTCACAAACAAAAGTTGTTATAATTTTTACTTATTTTAAAATCGTGAATTTATTCTGTTGTAATTAATATAAATAAATAATAAATTAAGGTTACCTTTTTATATTTATTTTATTTCAAAGGGTGTCTAATTTACGTTTTTTACTACAGTCAAAAGGTGACCCAGTAAGTGAAAACAAAACAATGCATATAAATAAAATTTATTTAAGTTTATAAAATATATGTTTAATTTGTTTAACATGAAAAAAAATGTGTTTTTAATTATTTTAATAACAACGAATTTATTCTGTAGTAATTAAAATTAAAAATAAGATTGCTTTGTTATATTTATTTAATTTCAAAGTATATCTAATTTACATTTTTACCCTACAGCCAGCATATGATAAAGTAAGTGGAAATAAAAACTTAAAAAAAATCTTTATGACATTAATATGTTTCTCACCTAAAGATTATATTATTTTGTACAGTATACTGCAATCAAAAATGATACAAATAATACAAAGTCAAATCCATTATTTAGATTCCTAAAGTCACAATCGAGTATACATATTTACATACATATATTCACGCCTTTATCCCTAGTATATTACAAAAAAAATAATATCTATGTCCCAAAATAAAATAAAAGTACCTATATCACAATTAAGAAGAAGCATGGGAATCTCACACCTTGCGTATACCCCTTCGTTTTGTCTTACTCTTATTTTTGGCCTTTCTTTTGCACATAATAGTGTTGGTGAACGCAATGTTAGCTAATTTCTTAGGCTTCACTGAAATATCAGAGTTCCATACATCTTTGTCATTAGTATAGTCATCTAACTTATAAAAGGCTTTCTGATATAATGCGTTCTTAATAGTATTTTCAAAATGTTTTTCTGAGAAATTTAGTAATATATGGTCAGGAATTAGGAGGAGCCCGATGGTGTAGTGGATAGGGCCGCTGCCTCCTGAGCAGGAGGTCGTGGTTCGAACCCCACCACGTACCAATGTGTTTTTCGGATTTCGAATTTTATTTATTTGGCGCTTTTTCCGTGTTTTTGAACTACCCTAATGTATAGTAAGTAGGAATATTGTATTCTATATTATATATTGTTTATGCTTCTGTATATATTATGTTTGTATTTGTATACTTGTTGTATACTGGAGTATATATATTTAATTTATTAACATGTTTGTTGCTTTACTCCTCTGTTTCCTATTGCCTGGTTGCCTGGAAGATATTGCTACATTAGCAATAAGGCCGCCAATTGTACTACTTTTCTTTTAAGCAATTTGTAGTTTCTGTGTTTTTGTGCAATAAAGTATATTGTATTGTAAAGACTTGAATAAGCTGGGTTGGCCACTAACCTAAAAAAAAACCTTATCAAGAACTAGGTCTGGTTTCCCTTTTTGGGTTGCGGAGGATAGATGAGATTGCGCTCTCCCACGTTGTTTATTGGACGAATGTGATTAAATTATGTGAATCTTAACCTACTGTACATTAGGATGGGCCGATTTCACTGATTTCAGAATTTGGTTTGACAAGACCACTTTAAAGTTTTGGTAGGGTACGTAGATTACAGTAAAAATACAAAAAAAAACACCTGTACTAATTTTATTCTCTAAAAGTGGTCTTATTTTGAAAAAATACCTACTTTTCCGTCATCGTTACATCTAATTTGCTATTGAAATTTGAAAATTTTATTGCTTTATATGATGTAACAGACCTGTTTACGTGTAAATTAATTACAGCAAGTTTAGACCTGTTTAAGAGATAAAACTTGAGAGATAAAAAATGTTGAGATGCTGTCCGGAGCAAAATTACTATGTGAAGCAATTTGCTGAAATCTTACTATAATAAATAAAAGACTAGGGAGATGAGGATGATAAGTGATCTGATCACCTAAATGGAAAATATTCTCATCTTTGTTATTTCTTCTTTCTTTATTATGGCACACAAGCAGATAGGATAGTAGATAACAAGCTTAAAATAACAGTAATAAACATACTTTATTGCACATAAGAATATAACATACAATACAACAGATAACAACAAAAGACAAGTACAACATAGGCGACCTTATTGGTAAGGTACCAATTTCTTCCAGGCTACCTTTATAAAGGTATTGATCTAGACTACAATCCAAATCAGTGTTGCATATAAATTAAATTTATTATAGTTTAGGATTTCTTTTATTATTAAATTTTAAATTGTGTTTTATTTTTACAATAATATTTAATTTATTGTGTAGTAATTAATACAAAAAATAAGAAACTCAGATAGATTGCCTTGTTATATTTATTTTATCTAATAAAAAATAATAATGTAATAAATTAATCGTTTATTCATTTTGGCAGTACAGTTTTACAACTTAAACAAAATCTGCCAAATTATACAATAGTTTCTTGGCAGAAGTGGCTCCCCATAACAATACAAACAGTTTTTTCTAAATTAAATAAAATGTATTACCTATGTTGTTTTTCATATTTAAGAAACATGTATAGTACATATATTTAAAGTTAGAAGTCGAAAATAATATTATTATTAAATTGTGTTAATAAATGCTCTCTAACCTTTTTCTTAAATACCTGTTTACTTTCACACTTTGTTATCTCATTTAATATGTTATTGAACACTGTAGGAACAAGATATTTAGTCGTGCGCTCACCATAATAGTTAACAGTTTTAGGTACACATAATGTGCCTTCCTCTGTATTCCTAAGTATACGCGAATAAGTCACCGGGACTTTAAATTGATCTCAGTTATAATGCTCTAGTGCTAACAGAAACAATACTTTCTCCTGGTTTCAAAGTATATCTTATATATGTTTTTTTCCTACAGTCAAAAGCTGATCCAGTGAGTAAAATCAAAACAATGCATATAAATAATATTTATTGTAGTTGAGGAAATTTATTAATAATTTATTTTAAATACGCAAAATATTATGTCAATTTTTAATTATTTTAATAACAATTAATTTATTTTGTATTAATATTAAAATTATAGGATATTAAGATTGCTTTGTTCTATTTATTTTATCACAAAGTATATCTAATTTGCGTTTTTTTCCTAAAGCCAAAAGATGAACCAGTAAGTCAAAACATGTACTTAAAACAATATATTTTAGCCATTTAATGCAATTACTACTCGTATGTTTCTCAGCTAAAGATATAGGTATTTTATACAGAAAATAAGAGATTGTTATAATATTGAAAAGTGAAAGCCTTGTATGCTGCAGTCAAAAATACTGTTTATATAATAATAGTCCTTCTACCAATTTTTGGTGATGGCGACCAATCTCTCAGAGATCGGCCAACTGCGCAGGACTAGTTTTTAGTGCCCAAGTGTTTGCGCTACACACAGGTGCACTCTCTATTCCTTCAATCGCTTATGCTGATGGGACAGATTGACTGATCCGACCAGAGAGAAATCAGGCACCGGATCGACTATTTACATGCCAGTCCGACAGCATGGTTTCTACTTACTTTTCGGACAATCAGGTGATCAGCCTGCAATGTCCTAACTAAACTAGAAACAACAACGCAAAGTCATTGTCCCCCGCTGGGAATCGTACCCAGAACCTCAGAGTCGAGAGCCCATGACTTAGCTAGACCGCGGAGGCAGTTGCTGAAAAATGCTGTGATGATGATACAAAATAATACTATTTAAATATTTATTCCATGCTGGACTGGGAGCGAAAAAAAAACATAGAATGTGCCAGCTGCATTTAATCCCGGGCATACTGTAAAAAAAAGCTAAGGGATCTGAGGGTTTTAGTTTATTATAATTTAGGCGATGGGCTGACAACCTGTCACTATGGTAATATACCGACAAATCTATCATAAATAACCCTCAAAACGTAAATACCTACCTAGATAAAGGTGTGATTATATGTATGTATGTAACATGGTCTAAAAAATGCCCCCAAAACTTAGGGCTTAAGGATAGACCGCGTAACTGCAGTGGAGGGGAGCGGCGCGGCGCGGCACGGCACTGCAACAGCGCGACACTACATACATATATTCACGTCTATATCCCTAATGGGGTAGGCAGAGCGTAAACGACCTAAACAAAGGTAGTCCCGATACATATTTATTTATGAACTAATAATTATTTTTAAAATTTCTATGAATTAGCATGCCTCGCTCTTAGCTCTTTTTGCTAAAGGTGCTGTCAGAGTAATCAGTGTTGTGAGTGAAAGCTTACAACAATATGCTGAGTCAGCCCCTTTTCTTTGACAATACAAATTACAACAGTTATCTAGTTTCTAAGTATGCTATAGATAAGTGTTTTATTTGTGGATTGTTGTTTTTGTATTGTTATTGAATAAACTACTATCTTATCTTATCTTATCTTATCTTACCTCGCATACATTTTCATATAAAGAATCATTTGTCGCGCAGTGTCGCGCCGCTCCGCTGCAGCTACGTCCAAGTGCGGTCTAACCTTTAGGCCTTAAAAGACAGCAAAAATATTTTTTCAAAACAAAATGTCCACATTTTTTCTTTACGTAGTCATAACAATATAATTTAACACCACTTCTAATTAAAAACCATAAAAATTGTCTTTAGTGCTATTTGGGTATTAATACAAAATTTATTTAGAAATTCGATAGACTCGATACCCACTCGATAGTAATACTAGTAGTATTGGAAAAATCTTTTAATCCGCATAAGCGAATGTGAAAATATTTGAATCTGCAACTATAATAATTACTATATTGGGCTCGATTTTAGATACCACCGGCTAAAACAAAAATGTATATCTATGTGTCACTTTCAAAATAATAAAATTGAAAAAGGACAGGCGGTTTTACACTTTTTTAGTCTGAAAGTGACGAATAGATTTTAATTTTAGTTTTAACCGGCAAATCTAGAATCGAGCTCATTATATTACATTCATAGATTTTAAATAGTTTGTATGTTATTTTTTTAGGGCGGTGACATTCCCAAAGTAAGTCAATAATATAATTTTCCAGTTTTACCTCTTACGGTTAACCCGTGGCTAATTAGGTTGACCCGTGTTAATTAGTTGTTTTCCCCTCAATAAACAGTGCAACTGCTTTAAAAAGTAAAAAAAATATGTAATTGTTCTGGATCTGCCTACAAGACTATTACAACATTTCTTCCATAGGAACTGTTTGCTATGCATCTAATTTTAGGCGTTTAGTCTTTGATATTAACAAACTAGATGCACAATCACGAAGAAACCGACCAAAAATTGTCCGAGCCGTGCAGTGCACATACGTAAAGTTATTGTTATATTTATAACATAAAAATATTCATTCAAATTTGGACCTTAACTCGTCAAAGAAAGGGTACAATATCAATAGCACTCGCACATACTATGATTTTGACTGAGCATTTCGTCATTGTGGTACGTCAAAAGCCGCGAGCGAGCAAGGTGATAGATACTGAATGAAAATTCTCCCCGATTGACGTGATGGGCAGATTTTTGCCGCGGACACTTATTGAGTGAGATTGTGCATCTAGTTAGTTTATTGTTTATCAAAGCGTTTAGTATAAGTTTTTGTCCCCTTCACCCCCTCGCCCTTCTGCTTGTGAACTACGTACAATACACACGTATTACCTATTTATTGATATTATTTGAAAACTCCTGAAAACCACAACTCATATTTAATAAGTAAACCTCGTTTTTTTTAATACCCAAATTTAGTGGGGATTGGGGATAAAGGCGTGATTATATGTATAGTATTATTAGTATAAATAATATATTGGAAATTCTTACGTTTTAGGTGACCGTAAGTACATAAAAATAATTTTCTTATTTATTTTACTTTGTTTTCAAAGCTGTTACAGAATGGTTTCACCTTATTTCCAACTCAGTTTTAGAATAATGGTAAACAAAGTTTCATGTCTTTTAAACGAAAATCTTGTTTAATAATAAGTTTTAGCTATTAGATATGACAACATAATGAAATAGTAGTTTTAGTAATTAAACTAATTTGTCAACACGTATAATTTATTTTCAAAAAGTGTTTTTAAATAAAAAACCTTTTTCATGGCTTTTATTTAAACACTTTTTAAAAATAAATTATGCGGGTTGGCAAATTAGTTTAAATAACCGTCAAAATTTTGTCAGACGTGGCGGAACGGCCTTTGTTTAGGTCGTTTACGCTCTGCCTACCCCATTAGGGATAAAGGCGTGATTATATGTATGTATGTATGTAAATTAGTTTAATTAGTAAAACTACTATTTTATTATGTTTACTTTTATTCTAAAACTGAGTTGGAAATACTTAATAGTTACACTTTGGACAGAGCTACCACGTATGTTGACGTTGCTTAGGTACTATACGCTAGTGGATTCACTTATTTTTCATGGATTGGGAAGTAATGGGCAAACATTTGTAAACTGGTGTTGGCTGAAAAACAGCGTTGCAATGAGCTTTATGGTTTATTGCAACATTATGCTGAGCTAAAACCATTTCTTAGATAGTAAGTAACTGTTAAGTTTTGTATTGTTTTTATGTAATTAATTATGGTTTGGTTTTATTATTATTTCATTGTTTTGTCTGCCTGTTTGTATTTTGTTTGCTTATTTTCTAAGAATAAATATATTTCATTCTATTTAAAACATCTAAACCTATAAAATGCTCGGTTCTGATTGACTGACTGACTGACTGATGGATGAACGCACAACTGATTGTAGAGACCTGAATCTTGGAAGGTGTAACGTATAACGTAGGCATCCGAAATGAAAGGATTTGCCGAAATTCTTCCCCTAAGGGGGTGAAAAAGGCGGGCAAAGTTTGTATAAAACAATGTAATTCCTTCTTCCATGCTGGCCTGGGAGCGAGAGAAAAACATAGAATGTGCCAGCTGCCTCCTGGGCATGCTGTAAAAACCAGCTAAGGGATCCGAGGGTTTCGGTATATTGTAATTTAGGCGATAGGCTGACAACCTGTCACTACAGCAATATACTTACAAATCTATCGTAAATAACCCTCAAAACTTTGTCAGACGTGGCGGAACGACCTTTGTTTGGGTCGTTTACGCTCTGCCTACCCCATTAGATAAAGGCGTGATTATATGTATGTATGTATGTAATTCCTTCATCCATTATTACACTTCGAATTTTGCATGAGCATTCGTACGTTTCGTACGTTTTGTTTTGAAATTTATCCAGTAACAGGGTTAGAAGATTATTTTGGTGTTGAAATTTTTTTTTACGAAAAATTCACAAAAATAAATAAATTTATTTTCCATTTTTTTTTACTTACCACCGCCACCCACCGGACTCACGGATTCTTCTGCTATTTAGTAGCACTACATAACTCCCAATCAAGTTCAGCATAGTATACTAACAATTCTTCTTCTGTCGAGTGGGTATCGAGTCTATGGACCCGATGAACCCTGGTGTCAGAGTTTTTAAACCGCCTAGTAGCACAACTATCAGGCCTATGACATGGCTTTGTGTGTAACGACCACTATCAAAGACAGCGACCGGGACAGACGGCTTAACGTGCCCTCCGAAGCACGAAATCTTTTTCTTTTCAGACAATCAGGTGATTCAGCCTGCAATGTCTTACCCAAACTGGGGAAAAATTTACAAAGTGATAAATTCTCAAATATCAACTTTGTGTTTTACCCCCTGGGAATCGAACCCAGGACCTCCGGATCGGGAGCCCATGGCACTAGCCACTAGACCACGGAGGCAGTTATACTAACAATCAAGATTCAATTATCACTACATAGTATAAAACAAAGTCGCTTTCTCTGTCCCTTTATCCTTATAAAATAATCATCTCCCTAGCCTTATCCCGTTTCTCACGGGGTCGGCTTCCTAATCTAGGGGATTTAACGAGGGTACTGGTTTTTACACAGAGCGACTGCCATCTGACCTCCGCAACCCAGATGGGAAACCAGACCCAATCCTAGATTAGGTCAGAGTTTTCAAGCCGCCAATGCTTAGCACTAGCCTCTGACATGGCTTAACGACTAATATCTACGGTATTAAACGATATTAACCGGGACCAACGGCTTAACGTGCCTTCCGAAGCACGGTAAAAGCGCCGAATAAACGTACATATGAAATTCGAAAACCGAAAAACACATTGGTACGTGGTGGGGTTCGAACCACGACCTCCCGCTCAGGAGGCAGCGGCCCTATCCACTACACCATCGGGCTCTCTATAAATTTATCCTTATAAAATGTATGCATAAAATGATTTTGATGCGGTTTCTTTTAATGGATAGAGTGATGCAAGAGGAAGGTTTATATGTTTAATACATGCATAATATAGCAGAGAAACATTGATGATTGCCGTGCAAAACCGGGGCGGGTCGCTAGTATTTATATAAATATAAGCCTGCCTCTCTCTGTAAAGATTCAGTAACAAAATCTTATAATATATTTTCTTTACAGATCCCGGTAAGAAAATTCTTTATATTTACCAACTAATTATTTGATTTTCAAATGTATCCGTAATACATTTTCCGTCATTTTATGCAAAATAATCCATTATCTCACTTTGAAGTAAAACTATTATCACAAATAATTTAACCTGGAAAGAAAATTTACGTCTCCATACAAATTGTCAGAACAGAATGATAATTTTGTATAAAAATGTAGGGAGATAAGTATTTTTTTTCCTGGAATTAAATATTATAGTCAATCAGTACTCGTTTTTCGATGCAAATGCGGGTAGACCCACAGGTCATGTCCCATTTGAAAGCTAGCTCCACATGCCACACCACTTGCTCGCGAGAGCAGTTAACGCAGGCAACGGACAACGCAGTCAGGGTTGCGGACTATTGGGCTAGGGAAATTTAATTAAAAAAAAGCCAAGGTGTTGACATGTCATCAACACGATAAAAGAAGAAGTACTCATCACTACATAGTATAAAACAAAGTCGCTTTTTCTTTCCCTATGTCCCTATGTATGCATAAATCTTTAAAACTACGCAGCGGATTTTGATGCGGTTTCTTTTAATCGATAGAGTAATTCAAGAGAAAGGTTTATACGTATAATACATGCATAATATAGTAGAGAAACACTGATGATTTCCGTGCGAAGCCGGGGCGGTTCGCTAGTATATAATAAATTATTAACCTATTTAAATGTTCTTCCATGCTGGACTGAGAGCGAAAGAAAAACGTAGAATGTGCCATTGGCATTTCCTCCCGGACATGTTGTAAAAACCAGCTAAGGGATCCGAGGGTTTTAGTATATTGTAATTTATTCGATGGGCTGACAACCTGTCACTGCAGCAATATACCTACAAATCTAACTTAAATAACCCTCAACACTTTGTCAGACGTGGCGGATTGACTTTCGTTTAGGTTGCTTACGCTCTGCCTTCCTTATTATTTATAAAGGCGTGACGATATGTTTGTATTTATGTAATTTCATTAGTTGCTATACTCGCCAACCCACGTTTTTGCAGCTTGATGATGTACGTACCAAATAATCGTTTTTCTTTTCAAAAAATTGTATTAAATATAAGTTAAGAGTCAATCTTTTTTGTCCTTTTTATAATGAATGTAAAGAACTTTCCCAAATGTTTTCCTGTATAAGTGACACCAGGGTTCATCGGGTCCATAGACTCGACTGAAGAAGAAGAAGTGGCCCCCATTAGTAAAAAGAACATAATTGACTTAAAACGCAGTGAATCGAAAAACCGGTCCAAGAAAATCAAGTTATAGTAATATATATGTTATGGACCAAGTGATAAATTGGGCAGTATACATAATGCCCGGTCATTATGAAAAATGCCCAATATGAGAGTGCAATTTGATAATAATTATTCAAATAATCAAATTGACCGGGAATTATACATATTGCCCATCACCTTTTGGGCAGATTAATACAAACATTAATTACTATTTTTTTTAATGTTATTGTCATTTTACTTAAAATAAACTAAATATTAAATCAATTAAATAATAAGACTCATTATTTGGAATAATTATCAAGAACTTCTACCTTGAAAATCCACTAGTTTTTGCATTTAAAACTTAAGGTAAGTCATATTAAAAATATAACATAAAATATAACTAAATTTAAAACGTAAATTTTACAACGTATCTTTGTTTTATAGAAATGACTTATTATTTTAAAACATAAAATAAACTAAAGTTAAAGCAATCAGACTCATTATTTGGAATAATTAACATCTCTTAATAAAATAAATGAAATAAGTAAAATAGCACATAAAATTGAAAACAATAATTATACAATATGTAGCAAGTAACAGGTTTATTTATTAGAACAACTGCCACTGTGATCTCCTTTTGAGGTACACAACTTTTTGGCTTTGCGAGTGCGACAACTACATTTATCAGACTTGCAACCACCTTTACAACCACATCTACTATAACATTGCCCTCCGCATTTAGAGGCCATGCGTACTTCCCTCCCCGCCCTGCACCGCGTTAAATATAGCTTTACTATCAAATTGCCCAATTGTCATGTAGCAATATAATAATGACCGTGCAATGTGATAAATAATGAAGTTAAGATAGTAATTAATCACTTAGCCCGATAAAGCTAGACATTTTTCATAATGCTCGTGCATTATACATAATGCCCGCATTAATCACCTGGTCCATAACATATATACCTTATAAATTAGCGATTCATAGCGCGTTGTAGTAAAAGGACAAAAAAATGCCATTGGTGGCCGTTATTCGCAATTGTTCTTCCTGTTACTACAACGAACTATGAATCGCTAATTTATAAGGTTCTAAATTAATATATAACTTGTTTCTGTTGGATCGGTTTTTCGATTTACTGCGTTTTTAGTGAATTACGTTTTTTTTACTAATGGGTGCGCCACTTGGCTCGTCGTAAACGTATAAAATACTTCCCATACAAATAGTGTCACTGTCACTGCTCGGAAAAATTCACATTGGGCTCAATTCTAAATTTGGAGGCTAAAACTAAAAATAAAATCTTTTTGTCACTTTCAAAATAATAAAATTTAAAAAGTACAGGTGATTTATACTGTGCGGTTTTACACTTTTTCCCTAGATTTTGTTGCGCTTTTGCACATTTCCCCAGTATTGCTGTCAATTTTATTTTATCCGCCATATCGGAGAAGAGGGAGGCCTTTGCCCAGCAGTGGGATGGTATGGGCTAAATAAGATAAGATAAGATATTATATGACAGCGGATAAAAATGACATATAACGCATAAAACCACAAACTATAAATCAAAAACCAGAGAGAATAGATCTCCTGTCTTTTCCCAATGTTTTTAGTCTGAAAGTGAGTTTTGGCAAATTTACAACCAAACCCATTATATTTATATATTATATTATTCTATTTGAAATACATGTTTCAGATTAACGTAAGTATCAACCAACTTGGGTTCGTCAAAATAAAAATAAAACGGATAACTAGAAAATTAAAAATAAATTTCTGAAGTAATAGTATGTTACATTTCCTACAAAAATATAGAATTATTTGAAAGCATTTAGATGTACACTTAGCATCAGTATCAGCAATGATTCAATGAAACTGATTTAAAGATATTGAGTTTCTTATTGGAATCTAGTCAAAGTTGTATTTTAATGTAAATGCCACAGACAATAATCAGAAAAACCTCCATGCTGGACTGGGAACGAGAGAAAAACATAGAATATGCCAGCTGCATTTCCACTCGGGCATGCTGTAAAAACCAGCTAAGGGATCCGATGGCAGTATATTGCAATTTCGGCGTTAGGCTGACAACCTGTCACTACATAGCAATATACCTATATCTTAAATAACCCTCAAAACTCTCAGACGTGGCGAAACGACCTTTATTTACGTCATTTACACTCTGCCTACCCCATTAGGGATGAAGGCGTATCAGCTGAGGAACATTGCTATGCCAAATTTGAACAAGAAAATATTTATGAAACTACTCCCTGTTATAAACCGGGTGTAAGGGACACCAAAAACTATAGAGGGTTGCTCAGTCAACGAAAATAAACTGAAATAATTATATTTACTTTTTCCATTGCCTGAAAGAATTTATGGCTGATAGCAGTGCCGGATTTATATATTTTATGAGTGTAGGCCACTTTATTTCCGCCGCCCCATGTACATTTCTAAAATAATAATTTTCCATTTGTAGTAAGGCCTTAAAGTTAAATAAATAAATTAATTAGTCATTACGAGCGTAGAAAAGAAACAAGATATACAATTTTTTACGGGACTTTTAATAGCAAAATCATCTATAATATCATCATAGTTTATGGTGTTCATTATCTCTGCTTCTTTGTAGAGAAGAGCTAAAGAATTCATTTTTTCTTGAGACAATGAAGATCTATGATAATTTTTCACGCGCTTTAAACAGGAAAAACTCCTTTCCCCAGAACAATTTGTAGCCGAAGTGGAAAGTGCAATGCGGAGAACTATATCCAAGTTAGTGTAAACATTATGCAGGGATTGATTCCTCAAAAACGTTGAGAGACTGAGTAGTGAGTTTGATCCAGGCTTCACTGCACACTCTGCAGTTTTATCAGAGGAAATATGACTGTGAAAATGCACACATTCTTTAATCAAGTCGTCCTCTAAATCATTAGTATAATATTTCACGAGAGACTCGGCTTTTTCTGTAACTGTTTGTGTTGAAAGTTCAGTCATTTTTGTTAAAAATGTTTTTTTTTCTTTAAAGTTTAAATAAGCATTATGCCTTCTCTGTATTTCAGCTCTCAGTCTATCAAGGATGACCAAAAAAGTGTTCACTCTGAAATAATCTCTGGAGCTGGAGGGTATTTTAGGTTCTTCATTTGTTGTTTCATCCGCCGTTTTTTTTCTTTTAGGTTGTCTCTTTATTTCACCTTGATATTTCTTAAGTGTGCTCATCTCAATTGCTTTTTCTTAGAAATAGTCAAAGTTTACCCGTTCTGCTATTGTAAACTCTACTAGAGATCCATAGAGATCAGATATCGTCAATACATCTACAGATGAGTTCTGAATCTGAACACTCAGTTTATTTAACCTTTCCAAAATAACATTCCAAAATACGACCATGAACGCAGTTTCAAGTTTTTCTAATTTGATGCGAATTCCCTTTGCCTCATTTCGCGGGACCGGTTTCTCTGTACTGTCATTTTCGATCATTTTTAAAATTTTAATTACTTCATCCCAGGAATATCTTAGACTTTTACAGGCATCTGCTCTAGCCGACCAACGAGTGAGGTTCACTCTCTTGAGTGTCTTTCCTCTTCCTATCTCATTCATTATTTTTTTCCAACGTTCGGTTGACTTCACGAAGAAAGTATATACCTCCTCTAGCAACATAAAAAAAGTGGCAGGCTTCCGTACAAGACTTCCCACCAAATTCAATGAATGAGCTGCACAAGGAACAAACATAGCAAATTGTGCTTGTTCTTGAATTTTGGCTTGTAAACCATTGTAAATCCCTGACATGTTAGAGGCATTATCATAAGACTGACCACGGCAATCTTTGAGATTAATGTTTAACTTTTCCAGCTCTGTAGTAATGGCATCAAACATTTCTTGAGTCTTGTGTCCTACAGAAGGCAAGAATTTAATAAATCTCTCACATGGTTCTCTGTTATCTAAAACATATCGAATCACAAGTGTTAGCTGATCTATATGTGCTGCATCCGGTGTAGAATCCACAATCAAAGAAAAGTACTTTGCTTTTTTTATCTCATCACTAATGTACATCGATACTTTTTCAGCCATTAAATAAATGAATTCGTCGCAGATAGTTTTCGAAAGGTAGCTAGTTGTTCCTGAACCCTGGTTTGCATATCTTTCAATGTGTTTAGTTAGTAATGGGTCAAACTCTGCTATTAATTCTAGAAGCATAATGTAATTTCCACTGTGCTGGTCACCAAATTTTTCATTACTTCCTCTAAAAGCGAGACCTCTAGAAGCTAATCCTTTTATTACAGCAACAACCCTCTTTAAAATGTTCTTATGGTAAGAAATTTCTTCGTTAAGTTGAGCAGTTAAGGCAGATTGGATATTGCCGTGAATCATACCCCTAGCTCTTAAAGCGAGAATGCAGGATTTATGATTTAGAGAGTTTTCGTGATGAGCTACTCGAACTTCTGCATTCTTCCAATCATTGAATCCTTCCTCGTCAAACTGTGTCCTGTTCTCAATAGATCCAAAGGCCAAACAGGGTCCACAGAATACCGAGCCTTTGCTTTCCGAATATACGAGCCAATTCCTTTCTTTAATTTCATTATTCTTCAATTTTCTGTAAAATATATTTTTTGATAAATAACGGCGATGATCGGAATACCTTCTCGCACTTTTTGTGAAATCACAGGATTTGTTTTGTTCGAAACTATTTCTTGCAATAATAAATGGATTTCCCATAAGGCTGGATCTGTGTTTAGTTTTGTTGTTGATTCAATTTCAGTAAACGTCGCAACAATAGCCATTTCTTCGCTGTCTGACTATATATTACTGCCACTTGTTGAAGGTCTTTCGGTGTCAGAATCAGGAGGATGAGCAGGTTCTACTGAACACAACTGATCTGACTGATTGCTATGGTACAGACTCTTCACCTCAATCGGAATAGAACCTTGTTCATATTGACTTTCTTTATTACTACTAGTCCCCGAGTTCTCCTGTGCAATACGTAAACTCTCGGTGCTGTTTTCACTTTTAAAAAAAGCTTCTATTTTCCTGGTCTTCTGAAGTGCATGTTCTTGTTCCTCTTTTTTTATTTTGGCCTTTTTTCTGTACTCAGCGCCACTAAGTCTCTTCCTTCCATCACTAATTTTTCGTCAATTTAAGAACGCTATATATTATAGTTATCAATCTGTAAAAAGAACACAATAGTCTATATTTTAGTTCCTGCGCCTAGAACTTCTAGGTCAGTCAGATTTTAAATTTCCGGAGATACTTACACATTTCTTTGATTTGGCTGGCCAAAGTCATTAAAGTGAAAGATACTTTAACGGTTTAAATCGCGGTTTACATTAATGTAATACATACGGAAATACATAATAATTATTTTTACATTTCTGGATTCTAAATTTTCGCGGAGTTAACCGCGACGAGAAACGTCGGACTTAAAATAGCATAAAAATATAGAAATACATAAATAAACCACCAATGTGAAAGTATCTTTCATTTTAATGAGGGACAATTTTCATTTAATAAGTGATAAAATATATTAGAGTATTGCACACTATTGTGTAGCTGTGTACGGTAAGTACACAGCTATGTCAATAAAAACTGAAGCATAACAACAAAGATTAATGAGAATCACTATGATTTTTTATTCAGTAGTCGTTACTTATTTTGTTTAGGTAAGTAGGTATTCAAAGACAAGACGAGAGTGTAGCGTGCGTGCGTATGCGATCGATGCTTCCAAAACAATACACTGCACGGCTGTTGGGAATCGGGCGCAGACGGCTCGGTGAGTGCGGGCGGAAAGCGGGGGTCGGGGGTTATGTTGAGCCACTGCCGCGCGCTCGCAACGCTGCTCTCATCTATCACTCACTCACGCGATAATATAGGTTTCGATAGAAATGAGTTTCTATAGTGATTTATTCAAAGTATAAAAAACCATGAGAAAACCAGTGAACTTGTTTGACTTTTATCCTCTGAATCGAGTGACCGTCCTCTGAAATCTGCCGCCCCTAGGCCGCGGCCTATACGGCCCTTTTATAAATCCAGGAGATAGTTGTTCAGTTTCATGTTGCATTCAATTTTTGGTACGTTGTCCCTTACACCCGGTATCACTACATAGTATAAAACAAAGTCGCTTTCTCTGTCCCTATATCCCTATGTATGCATAAATCTTTAAAACTACGCAACGGGTTTTGATGCGGTTTCTTTTAATGGATAGAGTGATTCAAGAGGAAGGTTTATATATATATATATATATATATATATAATACATGCATAATATAGTAGAGAAACACTGATAATTTCCGTGCGAAGCCGGGGCGGGTCGCCAGTATAAAATAAATAAATGTACAAATTTATTAATAACATCTACAAACTGGTATTATACATAAAAATATATTAATTTTCAGCCTGAGGTATTTTTGAATATAATATCAAAACATCAGTTTTTTTTTGTTAGTCGTATTACCGTGTATTTGTTTTAAAATAATTAATTAAAAAATATTTTGTTTAGAATGTCGTAAGTATAACATTTAATTTTCCTTTTAATTATTTTAAAACATTGGCTCAAAATAACTCTGTCTAAATTCAGCATAGTTGCATTTGAAAAAAATAATAATACAATAATAGTTAAAAAGCAGCCTAAATGACATAGTTTTTAATAGTACAGTAGTTTTGACATCGTGATAAAAATAAGTTTTTAAATTTGATTTTACAAATTGACTTATTTTAAATTATTCAGACATCTGTTAGAATCCATTTGTATAATTGTAATTTTTGTTTTGACATTTTTGATTAATTTTTTTGTGTAATCTGTATTTTTGACGATCATATTATTCTTTGACATTCTTATTATTATTGCAATGTAATTGTGAAATTGATAATGTGAAATAAATGAATCTAATCTAATCTAATAACAAAATAAGCGGTTAATTTGTCGTCATATTTTGTTTCTTTTGTATCTTCATCACAGAACGATTTGGAAAATTCTTTTTTTGTAAAAAAATACCATTCCAGGTGACCCTTTGATCGTCTGGTCAGGATCCAATGATTAAGGGCCGTATTTGTAATCAGCTCTCATGAGTGACAGCGAGTTTGAGTTCGTATCGGAAATGTAATTTCAGTACAAACTGACCTGTCAAATCGTCTTCTTCTTCTGTCGAGTGGGTATCGAGTCTATCGACCCGATGAACCCTGGTGTCAGAGTTTTTAAACCGCCTAGTAGCACAACTATCAGGCCTCTGACATGGTTTTTGAGTAACGACCACTATCAAAGACAGCGACCGGGACCGACGGCTTAACGTGCCCTCCGAAGCACGAAAATCTTTTCCATTTTCGGACAATCAGGTGATTCAGCCTGCAATGTCCTAACCAAACTGGGGAAAAATTCACAAAGTGATAAACTCTCAAATATTATCAACTTTGTGTTTCCCCCCTGGGAATCGAACCCAGGACCTCCGGATCAGGAGTCCATGGCACTAGCCACTAGACCACGGAGGCAGTTATTTACCTGTCAAATCCATACTTAATATTGCTCTCAAGTTTGATATCGCTTCAAAAATACGACCCTGAATACTGAAATAATCGAGGGAACTCATTAAGATTTTCAGGCATTAAAACGACTGGTGCACTTGCTTATTAATATTATGTGATAAAGTTTATATATTTTAATGATTTACATTTAATTTTCATTTACAGTTTACGGTAAGATTTCTGTTTTAGATTAATATCTTATCATTTCTGAAGCTTCTACTTTGCTCATGTCGGATAAGCAATTTTAAAAACTCTTACATTCGAATTTATCACGTCTTATGACGACTCGAAAACCAACTCGATATGGTTGGATTGGAACATAGGAAGAAAAATATGACCTAGTGAAAGTTAGATGCTTACATACTCGAATAATTTACCGTTTTTGACAAACTCGAATAATTTACACTCGATATAACAACAACAACAAATTAATCTTCCATGCTGGACTGGGAGCGAGAGAAAACCATAGAATGTGCCAGCTGCATTTCCTCCCGGGCATGCTGTAAAAACCAGCTAAGGGATCCGAGGGTTTTAGTATGTTGCATTTTAGGCGATGGGCTGACAACCTGTCACTACAGCAATATACATACAAATCTATCATAAATAACCTTCAAAACTTTGTCAGACGTGGCGGAACGACCTTTGTTTAGGTCGTTTACGCTCTGCCTACCCCATTAGGGATAAAGGCGTGATTATATGTATGTATGTATGTACAAATCAATATGTGCAGAGTTCTGCCATAGCAAGCACATTTGCATTTTTTATTTAGGAATGAAAAATAAATTTTGCTTTTCCTTATAAATGTCTGATTGAGGTGTGGTCATTTTGTATGGGCAGGGCGAT
The DNA here is from genome assembly GCA_949820665.1 of Scrobipalpa costella. NCBI lineage: Eukaryota > Metazoa > Arthropoda > Insecta > Lepidoptera > Gelechiidae > Scrobipalpa > Scrobipalpa costella. Next base: position 8,254,977 of record OX463323.1, on the reverse strand, counting down.
GTTTTTTTCATCTCCTGAAAGAATTTCCTAGAAAAGTTGTTCAGTTTCGTTAACACGCTGTCCTTTACACCCGGTATAGACATAATAAATAACAAATATCAATTTTATTTTATTTCCTTAATACGCAATATAATTTTAATTATAATTCGATTACAGGATCACTGGGTGAGTACAAGTTTTGTGATGCTAAGAAACAAAGGAAAAAAAAACCTTACGTGTGACCCGAATCGTGAAAAAAAAATTTGCTACTCATATCATTATACAGGGTGTCACGAAAAGGGTGCGAAACATATACCTTCCATACAAAACGCATCATTTGATATAGGAAGCCATTTTTTCTCCTATTTAGACCTGTTGCGATCTACCTACGTATTTTAATATAACAAAATATTTCTTAGGAAAAGTTGAATAGTTTCAAATCCTTCAAGAGGCTTACCCGTTTTCTAACACCCTGTATACACACGCTTTTGCAATTATTAATGGATTTAAATATTGTCTTTTTTTTTGTTTGAAATTTTCGCTAATGCATTCTTTTTGTATTTTTCATGTTTTTTTGCTGACTTCGTCTGATGGTAAGCATTACTCAATAAATGTATAGTGTCTAAAATCTTCTAATACATACATACATATAACCACGCCTTTATCCCTAATGGGGTAGGCAGAGCGTAAACAACTTAAACAAAAGTCATTCCGCCACGTCTGACAAAGTTTTGAGAGTTATTTAAGATAGATTTGTAAGTATATTGCTGTAGTGACAAATTGTCAGACCATAGCCTAAATTACAATATACTGAACCCTCAGATCCCTTAGCTGGTTTTACAGCATGCCCGGGAGGAAAAGCAGCTGGCACATTGTATGTTTTTCTCTCGTTCCCAGTCCAGCATGGAAGGCCTTCTTCTAATGCTTCTTATAAAATAAAAACCGACCACGAATGTGTCTATCACGCACGCCCATATGCAGATATTACATATCTACTTACAACATAATTTTTAAAGCTACTTACTTCCAGTAAGTAGCTTTAAAAATTAACTACTTACTGGAAGTAAGTAGCTTTAAGTAGCTTTTTGCTGGCCTGGGAGCGAAAGAAAAACGTTGAATGTGCCAGCTGCATTTCCTCCTGGGCATTCTGTAAAAACCAGCTAAGGGATCCGAGGGTTTCAGTATATTGCAATTTAGGCGATGGGCTGACAACCTGGCACTACAGCGATGTACCTATAAATCTATCTTAAATGGCCCTCATAACTTTGTCAGACGTGACGGAACAACCTTTGTTTAGGTTGGTTACGTTCTGCCTACCACATTAGGGATAAAGGCGTAATTATATGTATGTATGTATGTATTATTTGACTTAAATCTATAAATACTGCAACAGGATTTCAAATTGTACATTTTTACGATTAAACCCATATATAATTACAGATAAAGGGGGTAAGTGTTACTCACTTAGTACTATTATAATTACATAAGGTTGTTATTATTATCACTACATAGTATAAAACAAAGTTGCTTTTTCTGTCCCTATATCCCTATGTATGCATAAATCTTTAAAACTACGCAACGGATTTAGATGCGGTTTAAATGGATAGAGTGATTCAGGAGGAAGGTTTGTATGTATAATGTGTGGCGGTTCATACACACGCAACTAATTTGACAGATGGCAACCCTAGCCATCTTGTCAAGATGACCTCTCGCGATTCTCACGCGCTTATGTGAAAATACTGTTTCAAGAGATCTGGAAGTAAATGGAACAGTAGTTTCATTGTTTTCTGAAGCATCATATCAATAGTTGATTCACTTCTTCTTCTTCTATCGAGTGGGTATCGAGTCCATGGACCCGATGAACCCTGGTGTCAGAGTTTTTAAACCGCCTAGTAGCACAAATATCACGCCTCTGACATGGTTTGAGTAACGACCGCTATCAAAGACAGCAACTGGGACTGACGGCTTAGCGTGCCCTCCGAAGCACGAAATCTTTTTCTTTTCGGACAATCAGGTGATTCAGCCTGCAATGACCTAACCAAACTGGGGAAAAATTCACAAAGTGATAAATTCTCAAATATCAACTTTGTGTTTTACCCCATGGGAATCGAACCCAGGACCTCCGGATCTGGAGACCATGGCACTAGCCACTAGATCATGGAGGCAGTTACTTAGTTAGTGAATAAACTAAAAAATATATATTAAAACAAAAAACGCTTAGGATAGGAGAATCAGTTTTATTCGGCAGTTTTTATCTAGAAATCCAGAATTAATGTAAATTTATATAATTTTCGTATTTTAGAAACCAGTAAGTAACAATTTTTTTTTTAATATTTACCTATTTTAAACCTAAAAAGAAACAGTGCATTTTTTATCCACAGAGTAAATACACATATCTTCCATGCTGGACTGGGAGCGCCAGAAAAACATAGAATGTGCCAGCTGCGTTTCCTCCCGGGCATGCTGTAAAAACCAGCTAAGGGATCTGAGGGTTTCAGTATATTGTAATTTAGACGATGGGCTGACAACCTGTCACTTTTACAGCAATATACTACAAATCTATCTTAAATAACCGTAAAAACTTTGTCAGACGTGGGGGAATGACCTTTGTTTAGGTCGTTTACGCTCTGCCTACCCCATTAGGGATAAAGGCGTGATTATATGTATGTATGAGTAAATATACAATGTTTTCCCAGGGTAAATTGTGGGTATATTGCTGTAGTGACAGGTTGTCAGCCCATCGCCTAAATAACAATATACTGAAACTCTCGGATCCCTTAGCTGATTTTATACAGCATGTCCGTGAGGAAATGCAGCTGGCACATTCTATGTTTTCAGTCCAGCATGGAAGAAAGTTCAGCTAGTTATTAATGACTAGACAGATTCTATTTCTACTACGCAATTAACGTGAAAATCCGTTTTAATAATTTACTTGTGAAAAATTAACAAATATATAGACATACAGAGCTATGTTCTAGTTACTAACTTGCCTTTGTTTTTACATGGGGTGTAAGGGACAGCGTCCCGCAAACTGATAGGGGTTGCTCAGTCAACGGAACTGAACACCTATCAGCAGGATGTTTTTCAGAGAGTAAAAAAAAAAAAAAATTCCATACAATCTGATCAAGAAGGTAATTTTGAATGGGAAGTAATTTTTTTTTTATTATCCTGAAAGAAATTCCTGGTGATAGTTGTTCAGTTTCGTTGACTGACGAACCCCTATCAGTTTGCGGGACGCTGTCCCTTACACCCTGTATAATAAAATAATAATAATTAATGTATAATAATAAACGAGAAAGTGACACTTTGTGTTTTCACGAATTGATTAAAATTGTTGAACCATTTTATTTCAAAATTATTTCCTAATTATGATTAAGCATTTTAATGGAGGTTTTTATTTTTCATGTAGTTGAAGGTAAGAGTTTTAATTATATTTTTTAGTTTTTTTTTAATGTATATATATATGTATATTTAGTTATATCACAGCAGTTAATATTATAGAATTTTGAATACTGAATTTTATTTTTGTTGTGTAGGATGTTGTAAGTATTGGAACAATAGTTTGTTTAATATTTGCTGTATAATGAAATAAAATTTCGTAAGTTGATTTTAACATCCTTTTTTTTCTTAGGAAAAGGTAAGCAATACATACATACATATAATCAGGCGTAAACGACCTAAACAAAGGTCGTTCAGCCACGTGTGACAAAGTTTTGAGGGTTATTTAAGATAGATTTGTAGGTATATTGCTGTAGTGAAAGAGAAATTACAATATACTGAAGCCCTCGAATCCCTTCGCTGGTTTTTACAGCATGCCCGGGAGGAAATGCAGCTGGCACATTCTATGTTTTTCTCTCGCTCCCAGGCCAGTATGGAATTATGGTAAGCAATACTAAAACTTCATTAAATGACACAAAACTATTGGTTTTTCCTACTTCTCGACTATTTCGATCGGGTTTTACCCATTCTCCCACCTCGAGAACCTAAAGGAAGGAGAGGATCAGTGTTCCTCTCTACAAAAATGGTGTTCCCCAAAACTTTACTTAAAAAAATAAAATAAATAAAAAATATTGTTTATTTCAATAAAAGTATTTCCATTGAAACCTCCTTTTAAAATTAGATTAGCCTGTGCCAGAAGATTCTGCTCTACTACTTACTTACTTAGGATAAAATATGTATGGCTGCCTGTTTCTGCATGATGTGTGTGTTTATGTGTGCATCTAACTGTGTGCAATATTTGACACAAAAATATTATTATGTGATTCTCAAAACATAATATTTTTATGTTAAAAAGAAAATGTGGTAAAGTATTGTATAATCACTACATAGTATAAAAAAGTCGCTTTCTCTGTCCCTATATCCCTATTTATGCATAAATCTTTAAAACTACGCAATGGATTTTGATGCTGTTTCTTTTAATGGATTGAGTGATTCAAGAGGAAGGTTTATATGTATAATACATGCATAATACAGTAGAGAAACACTGATAATTTCCGTGCGAAACCGGGGCGGGTCGCTAGCATATAAATTAAGGTTAAATAATATAATCCCAAGAATTATATTTTTTATATTTATAAAATAATCAGTTATTTTGTGTTACAGTTGCAAGTAAGTTTTTAAAAATTAAATATATAGTTTTTATTGTATTGTTGTCATAAAATATTAATACATACTTTTTTGTTTTTAGCTAGAGGTAATAATAAATTATGTTATTTTATTGTAATCATTTAAACATTCAAGTAATTCATTTTTATATGCATTATTTATTTATTTTGTACAGATTATGTATGGGATGGGCATATTTTATATCATTATTATAGTATATTTTAAATTCTTGGTCTTAATTTTCAGATGCCGGTAATTTTTTGAATACCTATTTTTTTTTTCAAATTATATGAGTAGACATGGAAAAAGGCATTTTATTTTTAAAATAATTATAAAAATACTTAATAAATCAAAATTATAGATTTTTTTGTAAAATACTTATTAGAGAAAAACAGAGATTCGATATACTATGTGACTACTACTTTTTGTGTTTATTTTTAGGACGGAGCCGTAAGTTTTTTTTACATACTTTAAAGTTAATTAAACTTGTACGACTTACGATTGCTTACATTTATTATTTTTGACTCCAGTCATCCAGAACGATCCAACAGTGTCACAAAGCTGTTGCAAAACACACTGACAACTACATGAGCTTTGACGCTTTATAATAATAACATACATACATACTATCACGCCTGTATCCCTAATGGGGTAGGCAGAGCGTGAACAACCCAAACAAAGGTCGTTCCGCCACGTCTGACAAGTTTTGAGGGTTGTTTCAGATAGAACTGGATATTGCTGTAGTGACAGGTTGTCAGCCCATCGCCTAAATTACAATATACCCTCGAATCCCTTAGCTGGTTTTTACAGCATGCCCGGGAGGAGATGCAGCTGGCACATTCTAGGTTCTTCTGTCGCTCCCAGTCCAGCATGGAAGCTAAATTATAATAATAAAGTGTATATAAATCTGCCATGGGCTTACGATCCGGAGGTCCTGGGTTCGATTCCCAGGAGGGGTGCCTACGCAAAAGTTGATATTTGTAAATTTATCACTTTGTGAGGTTTTTCCAAGGTTTTCCCCAGTTTGGTGACAACATTGCAGGCTGATTGTCGGAAAAGGAGGATTCCGTGCTGCTTTGAGAGTGATCGTTACTCAAAACCATGTCAGAGGTCTAATAACTGTACAACTAGGTGGTTTAAAATTTCTGACACCAGGTTTCATCGGGTCGTTCGACTCGCTAAGAAGAAGAATACATATATATATATTATAACGTTCACACTCTAAACGTTGCTTAAAGTATCGTCGTTTCAATAGGCCATATTTGAAGGATGGAGACGCAGTAACATTTTACCAGCTCTCAAATAAAAAAATAAAAAAACTAGATATTTCACTCATTCTGTCTTTAGAATCATAAATATCTTGAAATAATATTCCAAGAAATCAAAAAATTTCGTCTGAAATTTGCCGTAATCATTTAAAATTAACATAAATGTAAAATTTGAGCGACATTCAAATGTTACGTCGGTGAGCCTTTTAACTGTCAAACCGGCTAGTGATGTTACTGTGAGTAATAGCGTATTATTCCAAATAACATTAAGTATTAATTTTTTTACTTCTTTAGTAACCATTCATTTATTCGTCCAGCAGTGAACTGTAATAGGCTGATCTGATCTGTGATATATTTTTTATCGCAATATTCATACCGCCGGGTTAAAGGTAAAACCAACTAACCCTCTGATTTGTTGTTTTGAGTTATGGCGTTTTGAAAGTTTGTGTATCATAAGATTGTACTAAATGGAACATATACACCAATTGTTTATAAGCAAATCAACGATAGTTTCATAATGGTCTAAATTGTGTAGATATGCGGACTGTGCTCGAGCTGAGGCTCGTAAACAGTCTGCTTACCAAGCTTGGGTAAAAGCTCGTGATCGAAGAGCGCGAGCACGAAGGGTGCGATTAAAGAAGAGAGCATAATGAGTGATTCTTGTTCGTTTAATAATAAAAAAGAGAAAGCAAATTTATTTGCCAATCTGTTTGCGAGCAATTGCCGTCTTGACGCTGGCTCGAAATATCCACTCACCTTGCCTCACTGTGATTCGTTCTTAGTCGATATACCCACATTACGCACGAAGCGCTTAAAATCATCTTTCATAATGCGCACAGCTAAAGAGTGGAATTCCCTGCCTGCGTCTGTATTTCCGAGTGCATATAACCTGACTCTCTTTAAGAAGATTTATTACCTGCTTTGTTTTGAGATTTTGACGATTAGCCAATGGTTTGTTTTCATTCTTTACCGCACGTGTTTTGTATGTATTTTTTAACCTGGAATCGGCTTCCAGGTACAATCATTAGTGCAAGCCTATTAACAATGGATATCCTTTTGTGTGTGGTTGTGCGTTATCAAGTTGTTTACAACTTTGTTATTTATTTGTTATCAAGCGGCACTTATTAAAAGCATCGTTTTATCTGTGTCTCTACAGATGTTCATCATAAAAATTTACTTGCATATTGATATGCAAGTTGACTGACTGTCAGTCTAACGTTCTCGGGCGCATAGGCAACATATGCTTTCGGTTTCTCTTGGTGTTTTTTACGACTTGGCTACGTATATATTGGACTCTGTGAACTTTCTCTTCTGTGATCGACCTTGGCATTGACTCTGGATACTGTTTCTGCTATACCTGATGACCTAAGCATTCTATACGGACTACGGACACAGTGATATTCTCCTGTTTCGTGGCTTTAGTGACAGTTCGGCATGGCTGGCACTCTACAGCAGTCTACTAGTCAGAGTAGAGGGAAGACTTTAAATAGCCAAGCGCGTGAGTTGGTTCTTGGTGGACTTCCCATTCAATAACAAGTAACGGTTTGAAATACTAGCTACGTATGTTTGACGCTCATGTACATCACTATTTTTCTTAAGGGTACTGAAGGTCACAATTGTCAAATATGGCCTATTGAAACGACGGCACTTTAGATAAAATGGACTATACCACTACCATTATGGGAGTACCACACCTAAAATATGTATTTATTTATAATATTTTGTTACTTTTCATTATATTTGATTTCAAAATGTTTATTATAGACTATCGTAAGTATTATTTGACTCTAATAAAACAACGTTGATTGATTGATTGATTAAAGCTTTTATTAACTGACACAAAATAGATACAGGAAATGGTACAGACAAGAGAAAAAGTTACAATAAAACAATGAGGACAATAATATAACGAACTTAACATTAACAAACGTAACATGACAAAAATACAAAACAAACTTAATATGTAACATACAAAAACAACAGTGCCAGTGTACCACACTGTCCACATTGTGTCAGTCAACTTGGCGCTGACTCAGCATTGTGCTGTAGTTTAGTACTACAGCGCTGATATTCTTACGTTGAATAAAGTAGGAATTTCATTTGTATTTGTAGCTTATTTTGTTGGTATTTTTATTTGTACGAGATTTATATTTAAATGATATATTTTCTGCAGTTTTTAAATGATTTTTATTAAAAATAATAATAAATTTACTAAACCAAAGAAAAAAGTACAATTTGTTACAATCAGATTTTGAATTTTAAATAATTTGCACATGACATTAAACCCTGCTTCTTAAACTAGGTCAACCTGTATCTTAAGAAGCAGTGTTCATCCAGTTACATTGTAGTTATAAAAATTGACACAAGTTACTTGTTAATAAATTTATTATTATTTTTAATAAAAATCATTTAAAAACTGCAGAAAATAGTGGTGCTCAGGTGAATTGGGGGTGATTTACTTTGATAGAACTGTTGAATACGTAAAAGATTATTAAGTTTATGATGTACAATTATTATACAATATTTTCTTGCTAGGAAATATGGGTGAGTGATAAAAATGATGTTTTTGCTAATCCTTTGGTAAACTGAAATCAAATAAATTGTAAATGAGTTTGCTTTGTATGTTTAAATAAAATTGTAATAAAAAAAAAAAAACTTCAAATTCTATCTTTATCTGTGTTTTTTCAGAATGTTACCATTTTTTTTTTAATTCTTTACTTTGTTTTTAGACCGAGGTAAAGTATATTTACGACCACTGCAGTGCTTATACCTTTTGGTATATTATTATAAGTTGTACGTAGTATATTATACTTATGTTATTATATAAGATTAAAGGGAAGGGTGTAGTACATAGACCAATATTTAAGTACAGCTCTCACACTATAATAGACACAAAAAAAAAAAAATTATTGCAGGTGTCTCGGTTTTGGACATCTTAAGACAATTTTTTGCCACTTAAGGGGCTTCCCTGGGCTAAGTGGCGCCCTCATCAGTCAAAAAATCATAATTAACTGAAAACAAAATCAATCGAAAATCCGGTAGATCAGATTGAGGTTAAAGCAATAAAGGTCATTTGGAACTTCATAAAGTTGCAACTTATAGATCGTTGCAGTTACAGATAGGAAATTTGCGAAAAACGGCCACTTTTAGCACTTTTACTATCTGTAACTGAAGTGAACACTGAATTATTAATTTATAATGCTTAAAAAAAACTTCAGTACCCATTCTTCAATCTGATCTACCGGATTTTCGATTAATTGCGTTTTCGGTGAGCAATGATTTTTTGACTGATGAGGGCGCTGGCGTGCACCGGGAATCCCCTTAATATTTTCATTAATTTATAAAAAGTTTTTATTTATAATAAGTATTTAATTTTTCCTTCCATGCTGGACTGGGAGAGATAGAAAAACATAGCATGTTCCAGCTGCTCTTCCTCCCGGGCATGCTGTAGAAGTCAGCAAAAGGGACTCGAGGGTTACAGTGTATTGTAATTTAAGCGATGGGCTGACAACCTGTCACTATAGCAATACACTTTTCAATCTAAAATTGCCCTCAATTTTTGTCAGACGTGGCGAAAGCGCCTTTTACGAGGCGTTTATCGCTCTGCCTACCCCGTAAGGGATAAAGGCGTGATTTTATGTATGTATGTATGTAGTATTTAAGTAGATTTTTTTAAGAATTTAAAAGAGTACACTGGCCGGAGCCGGGACATCTGCCCTATATTGCAATTATAGCCAATATAGTAATAATTTAGAATATTCGGACAATCCATGAAGAAACCAATGGAGAACAATGTTTTATTTTTATTTTTAGTAAGATTTATTCGTAGTAATATTACAGAATATTCGAATAATGACGTAATATTACCAGTTGTAATAATTGGTAATATTTATAATTGGTTAGATAAAAATTTATATCATAAATTTTAATGTCATATATATCATATTTATACATAAAGAGAGAGACGGTAGACTGACCACTTATATTTTTGTCGTATATTATTATTTTTAATTTATTCAATTATTATTTTTTCAAAGAAATGGGTAAGTTTATTAATTTGTTATGTATATAACTGTGATTTAAAATATAATTATTAAAATAAACATTATTAATAATTTGCCGCTTTTGGGATCAGAGCACTGAACAGTAAATAATATCAATATTCTAGTAATTTAGGGTTCGTCAAAAATTCAAACAACTATATGAAAATGTCTTTATATGAACTTATAAATATAACCTTTATGAAAAATAGCTGATATAAATTGATATTGTAAATAATTATTTTCATGATTTCATCAGAAAACAGTAAGTATTTTTTTAATACAACTTCTACTTTTTTTTACAGATCTTATTTTTGATAAGTTTATTTAAAATTTTCTTTTTTTTTCAGTACTATGTAAGTTAAAATATTTTTAGTTGTTATTTAACAAAATACGTTATTTTTGATAGAATGATAAAACCGCTTCGGTCAGATTTATATAACAGATTTTAAATTGAATTTATTACAGACTCCGGTAAGTCAATATTTTCATTATTATCAATCATAATTATTTAATCGGTACGAAGAGTAAAATATAATAATTTTAAGGAAAAAAATGCCCTTATTAACTTTAATTTTGTTTACATAAATTTTGCAGCCACCAACTGTAAGTATATACATACATACATATAGTCACGCCTTTATCCCTAATGGGGTAGGCAGAGCGTAAACGACCTAAACAAAGGTCGTTCCGCCACGTCTGACAAAGTTTTGAGCGTTATTTAAGATAGGGTAGGTAAATTGCTGTAGTGACAGGTTGTCAGCCCATCGCCTAAATTACAATATACCCTCGGATCCCTTAGCTGGTTTCTGCAGCATGCCCGGGAGGAAATGCAGCTGGCACATTCTATGTTTGTCTCTCGCTCCCAGGCCAGCATGGCAGTTGCAACTGTAAGTAACTTAGGGCCGTATTTGTAATCAGCCCTCATGAGTGACAGCGAGTTTAAGTTCGTATCAGAAATGTTATTTCAGTACAAACTGGCCTGTCAAATCCATACTTAATGTTGCTCTCAAGTTTGAGTTGACTTTATAAATAGGAGCCTTAGATTTATTGTTATTTTATTTATGTTACCTAAACTATACTGTATTTAGTTTTTTTTCTTAATATAATTCAAATTTCCCCATTGCAGAAGGTAAAGTATTATATTATTCGCTAGAATTTTGAAATTCTGACAAGTAATCCTACTAATATCATAGCGAAGGTTTAGATGTTATAGACTTTTGGATGTTTGTTACTCCATCACGCTTCGACCACTGGATGGATCGGGATGAAATTTGGCACACATACTGGTTAGATCCTGGAATAGGCTGCTTTTCATAGCAGGAACATATTAATTTCCACGGGAAAACTCATACGGATGAAACTATGGTTGATGAAAATATATGGTTTTATTTTACAAATTGAAACAAATATTATCTCCCTATCCCTATTTTACACACATTTATAATTATAAATAAATAATTATAACATATAATAAATTATAACTAAACCTTTATCAAATTATATAAAAAAAACATTGCAGTACCTAAAGGAGCATTTTTTTAAAATATATTTATGATATTCCCTTTCAAGCCTGGAGTAAGTTTTTTATTTTATTTATAATAATAAAATACCTACGCTCATTTCCATTAAAGGTGAAACAAAGCCGCGACCGTGACGCCATCTTAAATTAATTGTATCTTGTATTAATTGTAACAAAAAAAATCATGAATATACGTTTGGCGAGAATTGCAACTAATTCTCTAATGAGTATTTAAGCTTTGTACTACAAATGTGTCCACCATTTAAAAATGTTTGTATTTTAGATACAATTAATTTAAAACTGATGGGCCACAATAATTTTAGTATCACCCCAATCCGCACGATCTTAAAAAGTACAGACAGATGCAAAACTTTCTGAACTGAAATCAGGAAAATGTTTTCTATTTCTATTAAGATTTTTGCATCTAACCGTACAAAATGCTCCAGGTTTTTATGGTCGTGCGAGTTTAGGAATAGTAAAATAAACAAAATAAAATTGTGTGTCACATCTGTCGTGCGGGTTTATGACCGTGCGAGATGATGAGCAACTCGTCTTAAGGGGCTCGCCAGAGGTAAGTGGCACCCTCATCTGTCAAAAAAACAAAATTCACTGAAAACAATAAAAGCAATAAAGGTCATTTACAACCTCATAAAGTTCGTTGTTGTTACAGATAGTAAATTGCGCGAATGACGGTCTCTTTTAGCACTTTTCTATCTGCAACTGCAGTGATCACTGAATTATCACTACATAGTATAAAACAAAGTCGCTTTCTCTGTCCCTATATCCCTATGTATGTATAAATCTTAAACACTACGCAACGGATTCTGATGCGGTTTTTTTTATGGATAGAGTGATTTAAGAGGAATGTTTATATGCATAATACATGTATAATATAATAGAGAAACACTGATAATTTCCGTGCGAAGCCGGGGCTGGTCGCTTGTTAATTTATAATGCTTAAAATAAACTTCAGTACCTAAACTTCAATCCGATTTACCGGATTTTCGATTAATTGCGTTTTCAGTGAGTAATGATTTTTTAACTGATGAGGGCGCTGGCGTGCACCGGAGATCCCCTCAACTCGGAGCAGAATTAGGATGGACCACTTTCCATACAAGTTGGGTTCATTAGCCTTTAAACTTTATGCAACTGTTTCAGTGTATGTGTTTGACAAGAGGACCGCTGCCGAGATTCAAACTTTTTGGAAACATACATTTTCCTAAAATCAAGGTGATTAATTTAGTTTGAAGAGTTGTGTGTTGTTTGTTTCGGAAGATCTGATTATTCGGAACTGATGAACAGACCACCGAATCAGAATCAGATCCGAATTAATTCTCTTTCGACCTCTTTGGTTAAATAACTTGCGTAAAGGTGAAGATACTTGCCAAGTGGCGTCCCTATAAGTAAAAATCATAATTCACTAAAAACGCAGTGAATCGAAAAACTGGTCCAACAGAATCAAGTTATAGTAATTAAGATAATTAAGAACCTTATAATTTAGCGATTCATAGCTCGTTGTAGTAAAAGGAAAAAAAGTTGCCGTTGGTGGCTATTGTTCGCAATTTTACTTCCTGTTACTACAACGAGCTATAAATCGCGAATTTATAACGTTCTAAATTATATTAATTACTATAACTTGATTCGGTTGGATCGGATTTTCGATTCACTGCGTTTTTAGTGAAATATGATTCTTTTACTAAGGGGCGCCACTTGGCTAGTATCGTCGACTGACATTAAAAACGTCAACCAATCAGAGAGAGATCTTGTTTCGAGCGCGATTGACTGACCAATTAGCGTTCTTATTTCATGATTTGTCTGAAATAAAGTATTTGAATGAATGAATAATTAACGTTTCGCTTTGCACTGTTACTTTAGTAATAAGTTTTTTTGCGAAAACCCAATGATTTCACCTTTTTCTAATTATCCGTGATTTAGCAATTATTAAATCTTCCTACAACATAGACGTATGCATTCGAAAAACCTGAGAGCATTATGAAAGGTAATCAACAGGTTTTTCGAATTGATGGGATATGACCTATAAGAACGTATGCAAGGTGTATTGCAGTGCGTCTAGTTGACCAATATACCTAACAAGTGTAAGGGACAGCGTACCAGAAACTGATAGGGGTTGCTCAGGCAATGAAACTGAACAATTTTCAAGTACGGCCCCTAATATCAGTTTGCGGGACACTGTCCCTTACACCTGGAGCCGTATTTCTGAACCACTCATATGAAAACTGAAATACGCATTCGAAAATCATTCGTGTACGAAATCAAATTCTATCACACACAATTTTACGTACCTATATTTTAAGCAGTAGAAATCTGTGTTGCCAATGAAGTCTAATCCCATCAATTGTTTTCGATCTACGCAGAAATACACCTACTATACCACAACTACCACTAACAAAAATCGTTGATTTGAAAAACCGGAAATGAATCGCAGAGAAACGGAACGTAAATTAAAGTAAATTAAAAGTTAAAGTGTCACTTGGCAAATGATTGTCTGTGTTACTGTCATGATCATAGACTACTTAGGTTTCGAGTAGTAGAAAAGAAAACGAGTGGTTTGGACCACTCATTGCAGAGTCGCATACGTATGAGTATGCGATGATGATGTATTCAAAAATAATGATATTGGGATTTCGTATGCGAATGTTGCATTTCCGTATGCGAATTCGGATACGAGCGATTCAAAAATACAACTCCTGGTATATTTTTTTTCAGATAACTCCACCACGCAACACGCCGAGCATCTACACAGAGGCTACCACTGAGGGCTGCCCGACATGCCCGCCCTGCGAATGTAATTGTGGATGAAATTGAAAAAATAATAAAAAGATTTTTTTTTTATTAAAAATGTGTTTTTTTATTTTATTTTTGTTGATTGAGACCAGTAGAAAAAGAATGATGATTCGGTGAGGCCTTTGCCTTGCAGTGGAACGTTTTATGTTTGTAATAGACCAGTAAAACTCAGTATTTCAATAATTCACTTTTATTACTTCTCTAGGGAAAATAGGTACAAAGATCACTTATCTGAAAACACAATGCACACAACTGTACTGCACAACCGCCGCCATACAAGAGAGCGAGTCAATCCTTCCATTTGACAACCCAGCCGTCCAGTGTTGTCATATTAATCCCGTTCAAAATATCGGAAAATAATTGAGCCTAACATGTTAATTAAAAAAAGTTAAATAATGCTCATATACAAAAAAATATAAAAAATGTTTTTGTTATTGATTGAGACCAGTGGAAAAAAAATGGTGATTCGATGAGGCCTTTGCCTTGCAGTGAAACGTTTTAGGTTAATTAAAAAAAGTTTAATAATGTTTTATAAAATGCGTTTACGCTATGCCCATTAGGGATAAAGGCGTGATTATATGTATGTATATGTATGTATTATCCCTAATCGGGTAGGCAGAGCGTAAACGACCTAAACTTAACAAAGCCACGTCTGACAAAGTTATGAGGGTTATTTAAGATAGATTTGTAGGTATATCGCTGTAGTGACAAGTTGTTAGCCCATCGCCTAAATCGCAATATACTAAAACCCTCGGATGACTTAGCTGGTTTTTACAGCATGCCCGGGAGGAAATGCGGCTGGCACATTCTATGTTTTTCTCTCGCTCCCAGTCCAGCACGGAAGTTTTTTTTTTAGTTAATTATAGTTTATTACTTACCACGTCTCAAGAAAAAACCTTATTTATTTTTTTAAATTGAGGAAAAGAAAAATAAATTTGGTAATTTTTGTAATGGTCACATTAATTAGTGTCCCAATCAGAGTTTGCAGGAAGCTGTCCCTTACACCCGGTAAAGTATTATAGCATCAGTTAATAAATAAAATGTTTTATTTCAGACCAAATTACATTACAGTCATGTTAGCAATTATTTGTCCATATATAATTAATTACTTCCATGCTGGACTGGGAGAGATAGAAAAACATAGAATGTTCCAGTTGCCCTTCCTCCCGGGCATGCTGTAGAAGTCAGCAAAAGGGATTCGAGGGTTGCAGTGTATTGTAATTTAGGCGATGGGCTGACAACCTGTCACTATAGCAATACATATTACAATCTAAAATTGCCCTCAATTTTGTCAGACGTGGCGAAAGCGCCTTTTACGAGGCGTTAAACGCTCTGCCTACCCCGTAAGGGATAAAGGCGTGATTTATGTAGGTATGTATGTATAATTAAATTAGTTGAATTTAATATATGTATTAAATTTATCGATTAATTAAATAATAATAATGTTATGTCATAATATGCATTCTTACTAATATACCTCTATATACATTACATTGTTGTCATAAAAAGAACAGATCCAAATATCATAATCCTACAGAAATAACGCAGAATGCAATACTGAAGTATTAAGTATATTTTTTTGTGCAGGCGCTTGGAAATTTGTACTTACATACACACATAAATCACGCCTAATGGAGTAGGCAGAGCGTCAACGACCCAAAAAAAGGTCATTACGCCTCGTCTGACAAGTTTCTACGGTGGTATGTTGAGCTCAGCCCTGCCTCAAAACAAACATTTGAGACACAATAAATTTATTACATTTGAGGGCGTCTTTGAACTCATCAAACCACCTTAAGATAGATCCGTTTATTGCGGTAGTGGCAGGTTGTCAGTCCAACGCCTAAATTACAATATACTGAAACCCTCGATTCCTTTAGATTGTTTTTACAAGAAATTATAAAATTAATAGTAAATTATCTTATCTTCCATACTGGACTGGGAGAGAAAGAAAAACATAGAATGTTCCAGTTGCCCTTCCTCCCGGGCATGCTGTATAAGTCAGCAAAAGAGACTCGAGGGTTACAGTGTATTGTAATTTAGGCGATGGGCTGACAACCTGTCACTACAGCAATACACATTACAATCTAAAATTGCCCCCAATTTATGTCAGACGTGGCGAAAGCGCCTTTTAGGTGGCGTTTTACGCTCTGCCTACCCCGTAAGGGATAAAGGCGTGATTTTATGTATGTATGTATGTATAGTAAATTACAAAATATGTAAACACGTTCAAAATGACTTAGTGTTTGTCTTAAATGACTTGAAATGTCGCGCTCGCTACGTCTAAGGGTCGTATTTATAATCAGCTCTCATTAGTGACAGCGAGTTTGAGTTCGTATCAAAAATGTAATTTCAGTACAAACTGGCCAGTCAAATCCATACTTACTATTGCTCTCAAGTTTGATATCGCTTCATAAATACGAGCCTGAGTATTATTTGGCTCTTATCGTGATTTTTCGCGCTCGCTAGGCTCGCGGTTTCACAGTACCACAGAATATATAATAGTACTACATACAGAATGGCCATACGCCTCCCCTCCCCAGTACGATATACGCCACACTCCGCGCCGGATTGTGGGTCACATTGAGCGTACGCTTAGAGGGCATTTTCCCAGTGTATCGGAAATAATAAAATTTTGTGTTCCAAAGATGGTTAAGTACTGTTCCGAGTATGGATGTCTTTCTACCACAAGATATGACTCCAATAGGAATTTTTTTACATTCCCAAGTGATGAGATAGTTCCATAGTTCTGATTGTAGTTTGCATTATCCTATCTTCCATTAGTTTATGTATTAGTTTATTGTATATTATGTATTAGTTTATTTTACAAATATCTATGTAGTAGCTTGTACTTAATTTATGTATTATATGTTATGTAATGTATTTAGGATACCTATTTGACTAGGTTTGCACTATCCCGCTTACCGCTACACTTTTTTCTTTCACCCAAAGGTTGCCTGGAAGAAATTGCTACATTAGCAATAAGGCCGCCTATGTTGTACTTGTTTTTTGTTATCTTTTGTGTAGTATGTTATATTATTACGTGCAATAAAGTATTTTTATGTTATGTTATGAGAGACGGAAAGTAACTTCATACAAAATATGCAACCTAACCTATTCTACCTATTCAGTTACAGTGACCTACTTTAAACATACATACATACATAAAATCACGCCTTTATCCCTTACGGGGTAGGCAGAGCGTCAAACTAAAAAAAACGTCGTAAAAGGCGCTTTCGCCACGTCTGACAAAATTGAGGGCAATTTTAGATTGTAATGTGTATTGCTATAGTGACAGGTTGTCAGCCCATCGCCTAAATTACAATACACTGTAACCCTCGAGTCCCTTTTGCTGACTTCTACAGCATGCCCGGGAGGAAGGGCAGCTGGAACATTCTATGTTTTTCTATCTCTCCCAGTCCAGCATGGAAGAAACCATAACTTAACCTACTTTAAAACGTTGGTTTATTTAAGAACCAGATTAATCAAGTGATGATTATGACCGGTATAACAAAATTTGTCAACCCTTATAACACGCACACAGACACATGCCAAGTGCAACATGCAATATGTCGATGTAGGACCAAAATGACATTATAGTTAGGAGTGTCTGCTCCCATACTGGACTGGGAGAGAAAGAAAAACATAGAATGTTCCAGTTGCCCTTCCTCCCGGGCATGCTGTAGAAGTCAGCAAAAGGGATTCGAGGGTTACAGTGTATTGTAATTTAGGCGATGGGCTGACAACCTGTCACTACAGCAATACACATTACAATCTAAAATTGCCCTCAATTTATGTCAGACGTGGCGAAAGCGCCTTTTAGGAGGCGTTTTACGCTCTGCCTACCCCGTAAAGGATAAAGGCGTGATTTTATGTATGTATGTATGTTAGGAGTGTCCGAGCTGTGACAGTACGCTTGTTTATTGGTTGTCTTTCGCTTTATGGATATTTCATAGAGCTATTTGTCTATTTTCGTAAATATCGCGCTCGCTACGCTCAAACCTTATTGATTGGTTATTTATACACATACATACATACATATAATCACGCCTTTATCCCTAATGGGGTAGGCAGAGCGTAAACGACCTAAACAGAGGTCGTTCCGCCACGTCTGACAAAGTTTTGAGGGTTATTTAATATAGAATTCTAGGTATATTGCTGTAGTGACAGGTTGTCAGCCCATCGCCTAAATTACAATATACTGAAACCCTCGGATCCCTTAGCTGGATCTTACAGCATGCCCGGGAGGAAATGCAGCTGGCACATTCTATGTTTTTCGTTCGCTCCCTGACCAGCATGGAAGTAATACACATCAATAAATTAATTATGATTTCAAAATTTCGCTTACGCTACCCTCGCCGGTTGTATTTTTTAAAACTATTTTTCATTATCGGTGTGTAGTGTATGACGCACCTCCCCATATATAACGTATACATAGCCTAAGTACTACTGTTTAAGGGGATCCCCAGTGCACCCCAGCGCCCTCATCAGTAAAAAAATCATTGCTCACCGAAAACGCAATTAATCGAAAATCCGGTAGATCAGATTAAAGTATGGGTACTAAAGTTTTATTTAAGCATTATAAATTAATAATTCAGTGTTCTCTTCAGTTACAGATAGTAAAAGTGCTAAAAGTGGCCGTTTTTCGCAAATTTCCTATCTGTAACTGCAACGATCTATAAGTTGCAACTATATGAGGTTCCAAATGGCCTTTATTGCTTTAACCTCAATCTGATCTACCGGATTTTCGATTGATTTTGTTTTCAGTTAATTATGATTTTTTGACTGATGAGGGCGCCACTTAGCCCAGGGAAGCCCCTTAAGTTGCATTATAATCTCTTATTAGCAGTCAATATACGGACGTCAACTAAGCGTGTTGTTTCCTTTAATCGCTCCCAAGTCGCCTCCTTGCATGGCGATCCTGCCAGTGCTGCCTTTTAGGGCAGTGCTAAACATTTGTTAAACATTTGATGGAAATATTGTGTACCTACCCAGAAACCTATTGCGATTTACTGATATAAAATACTAAAAACCTTTCGACCTAGTATATAAGGCGGTCGCGTTGTCAAACAGGTTGAAAACCACTGACGTAAACAACCAACACAATAGAAACTTTTTATTTATTAACGAATTCATTAAATAATACTAACTAAAAATGTCTACGATTAACAAAATTACATTAGCAAAGGTCATAATGATGTCCTAGACTCTTTCATTTTTGTTATATTTTTCAAACACTCCGTATCATTGATGCTCGAAGAATTCATAGTTGCTTTAGACATGTGAATCAGTTCTAAATTCACTTCTTTTTTATCCTTTTTACCACCAGGATCTGACGAAGGGCCATGTTTGTCTCTTTTCAAATATGACATCACATGTTTCATAATATTATTCTTTGAAGTTCGACTTGATACTGATTTGATTGAATTATCAGAAAATGAATATTTTGATATATTTTCTCCTGCTAGGAACAGCACACCGCGTTCTGACAAATAGTCATCTATAGAGTCGTTTGAAAATGACGCTTGGGCCGACGCCTGACGTCCTATGGAAAAGACATCGCTACCAGCTTTCATTTTTGTTGTATAGACGTGCTGTTTTTTACTGGTACTTTGTATTTCGGAATAGCTATGAGAACTGGCTTTTATGCTTTCATCATCAGAGCATTCGACGCCATAGTTATAGCTGTGACATCTGATTTCTTTCTCTGAGAGACCCGCATCGATCGGCTTTCCTTTCTCCCGTCTTACTTTCTGTTTACTGTCTCTGTATTTGTATGTAAGACACTGTATTTCACGTTCAGACATGTATATTTCGGATCCGTTATCATCATTATTTTTTTTCAATACAGTGTTTTTGCTATCGTCTTTTGCAACTGGATTCTTATGAGGTTTACTTTTTTTGACATCCTTATCTCTTTTAACAACATTATTTTCAAATACTACATTCTGATCTTCTTTTTTGGTGCTCATGTATAGAGTGTCGAATGTTTTTGAACCATCACAATCAATTTTGGCATCAACAGCTTCAGATTTCACTTGCTTCCTATCCCAGTTCCTTCTATTGAGGCACTTAGATAAAATATCGTCAGACAGACTCAATTTTGCGTTATCTTTTTGACAAGCTTTGTAGCACTGTATTTTTTTATCGATATGAGATGATTCGCTCATAAATTGACACGTAGTTTCCGTTTCTGTCTCAATTGTAGTTACACCGATCAATGGTGTTGTTACTGAAACGTCTTGTCTGTAATTAAAATATTTCTTCTCCAATTTTTTCTTCCCTTTACACCCACATCTCCTTGCTAAGTAATATATCATCAAACAGATCATCGTACACTGCAATACGATTACCGAGAACATAAAAACCACACCTGACTTGTTTTTTTGTAAATAACTCACAAAAGCGTTACCGTACCAATCTTTTCGAGACTGAGCATCTTTGAGAGCTCCAAAAAATGATTTACTCCCTTTTTCATTCTCTTTTTCAAAGTAATCTGACAAATTAAGAGGGCTTTCTTTCAGTTTCTTTATAATAACTATATCTTTAACAATTCTACCTTTGTTACTGTGCCTCAACTCTTTGATATAATCAAAATCGTCATTGGTAATAGGATCTTCTTGAATACATCTATTGCTAACAGGATCATACACTATATTCGGCATTTCGTTATCTTCGCTCACACATGAAGGCACTTCGACACACCTCTTCTGAATTCTATTGTAAAACGATTTCTTGCCATTGTAGAACTGTTCGCAGTCGACTGGTTGGCACTGGTTAAGAGGATCCTCATCGAAACCTTTACAATGTTTTATGCCAGCTGGAAGAGATTGCTTCCAGTGTTTCAGACTGGTGTCAAATGGGATTTTCACAGCATCCCTCATTGTGCCTACGTTTCGTTTTCTATGAACGGCTTTTGAGTCTAGGAAGGCTAAGCAATAGCCGCGTCTTTCGTACGGGTCTAATATTGGTGCGACTATATTCAAAGTTGACACTTTACCTGGAACAGAAAACAATACTCGTTAGTTCTTGTTCATTATAGTAATACTAGCTTTCCGCCCCGCGGTTTCACCCGCGGCTTTATGAGATATCCCGTGAGAATGAGATATTTTCACTAGGTAAAAAGTAACCTATGCCCGTTTCCAAATTAAAATCTTTCGTCTTACTAAATATCATCAAAATTGGTTCAGCCGTTTAGGCGTGAAAGAGCAACAAGCAGACAGATAAACAGAGTTACTTTCGCATTCATAATATTAGTTTGAAAGTAAGGATGTTTAAAATTCCTTAGAAACCAATATTCCTTCTTTCCTCTCGTGCGGATTTTGACTCGGTTGACCCAAAGAAAACTGGTGTCAGAGAACCGCCTCTAACATCTTATATGCCTCTGACATGGTTAACCAGTAGATAGTTAGATTAAATCTTTATTGTTTAATACAAAACAAAGAGTAGAAAAGTATTGCAATTTAGGCGATGATGGGCTGACAACTGATCACTGTACTGTTCTGTTATACACTGACACACATTTATATCTAAAATCACTTGCAATATACGTAACGAAAACGTGTTTTGACAGTATATGCTAGTAAAGTTCGTTTTTTTTACTTTACCAACGTGTTTTGCGATCCGTAAACGGGGATTTTTTTTTTCAACTTGGTAGAGGTTCAAATTTCGGAAAAGCAGATTCCAACTTTGCTACAAACATATGTTTAACATACATACATATAATCACGCTCTTATCCCTAATGGGGCAGGCAGAGCGTAAACGACCTAAACAAAAGTCGTTCCGCCACGTCTGACAAAGTTAAAGGGTTATTTAAGATATATTTGTAGGTATATTGCTGTAGTGATAGGTTGTTAGCCCATCGCTTGAATTGCAATTTACTGAAACCCTCGGTTCCTTTAGCTGGTATTTACAGCATGCCCGGGAGGAAATGCAGCTGGCACATTGTATATTTTTCTTTCGCTCCCAGTCCAGTATGGAAGACAAACATATCTGCTCTCAATATATGCATATATGCCGCTCGCCGAGCCGCACCAACCTCATGAGGCACTCGCCGCTCGCGACTGGCTTGCAATTATTAAACAAGGTGGAGAGAGACATTGATCTATTCAATTGATCTTTGCGGAAGTTCACAGAAACGGCACTGAATTGTTTTTCAATTGAATAATATTTAATATCTAATGTAAGTAATATATATATGTGAAAAATTGGGTTAAGGTCCTGTAAATAAATAAAATCTTTGGCGGTTTCTAAATTTAAAATTATTTCAAGTTGTAAAGCAGTTAGTGAGCCGCAAAATTCGTTGGTAACTGAACGTTAAATGAACGAAATTTATTTGAACTGTATACGAATTACATACATACATAAAATCACTCCTTTATCACTTACGGGGTCGGCAGAGCGTAAAAGGCCTCGTGAAAGGCGCTTTCGCCACGTCTGACAAAAATTTTAGGGCAATTTTAGATTGTATCGTGTATTCCTGTAGTGGCAGGTTGTAAGCCCATCGCCTAAATTACAATAAACTGTAGCCCTTGAATCCCTTCCGCTGACTTCTACAGCATGCCCGGGAGGAAGGGCAGCTGGAACATTCTAATATCTATCTCTCCCAGTCCAGCATGGACGTAGAATTACCTTTTGCTATATTCGTTGGACAATTCCCGATGGCTTCTAGGACATCACAATCGAGAATCGAACCGTCTTCTAAGCAGCACTGTTCAGGCACCAACTCAACATCATAATCATCCACCAATGATGTATTATTCACTAACACATAAAAATTCAACCCAACGGCACATGGGCGTATAGGATCTATTCCTGTCTTACTAATTCTGAGTTCTTCGTTCTTCAGGCAACACGCTAAGCCAAAATATATAAATATATGACAAAAAATGTGTATAACGTAAAAATTCATTTGGTAAAATGTCTTCTAAAGGTGCCATGTTCTAGGTTGAAGGATGTTATAGTGTCATTTGTGACAAATATTGTAGAAGGTTTTATATTGGTTTTATAGTTAGAGTAACATAAATACCTGTCCTATGCATAGAGATATAATGGTCCTATGACAGGTACCATAGAGTCGCTCTGTGTAAAAACCAGTACCCTCGTTCAATCACCTTTTTTTATTTTATTTTTGTTTTCATTTACTTAACACAATTTAACAAGTTAAATGACATCGCTAAACCTTAATAAAGTTTGTCTCGATGTCATTATCCGCTAACATTTAAAACATAAGACTTAACTAATATTATATGAAAAACATAGATTAACATACAATTTTCTTTTAATTTCATACTATTAGGTACCTAGATTAGGTAGCCGACCCCGTAAGATAAGGCTAGGGAGATGATGATGATACTTAGACTAACATAAATACCTGTCATAGAGAAGGGATCATAGGAAATGCATAAGTCCCTCATTTATTCTGTTACTTTTTATATCTATGCCAGGTATGTAAGTTTAATTCCTGGCAAAGGTATACTTATATAGACAAAGATCAGACAATCGGAAACACGCTTCCGCGAGCGGGATAGCAGATCCCGCTCTTACGAATCCCGCTATTAAAAATAACAATTCAAAAATTCGATTTGAACCCGCGTCTTTGGAAAACCGGCCTAACGCTCTAAACCGCTAAGCTACAGCAGCCATATCCCGAGCCGGACTAATATTTTCAGCAATAAATATCGCTTATTAGAAAACACTTATGGACATTTTCTGAAATAAAATTATGTTGAATTTAAATTTATTTTTATTAAGGCTCGTATTTTTTAAAGCGATCTCAAGAATGGATTTGACAGCCATTGCCAAATCCATTCTTGACAATGTCTTCAAGAAGAGAATTAAAGAACATTATCTATCCCTAAGTAATCCATAGTATATATATTTTTATATTGTATGTATATATTCTTAATTCTTTATTGTACACACAGATATTCTTAAAATTAACATATATTAATATATATGTATTGTATATATTTATTTATTATAAATATCTATTATATTTAGGATAAGTATTTATTTGTATTCTTGTCATTGTGGTAGGTTAGTATTTGTTTAGTGAAAATAAATATATATTTCTGTTAATAAAATATTTAAATAGTGCACGTCTTATCTGCATAACATTTTATGCTATCACACTTTTATTAGGTCTGCTGTAAGTAATTTCTTTGTAGAAATAAGCAGTGCCTGTTGTGTCTTAATTCCTTATGTAATTGTTCTGTGTATGTTTATGTGTACAATAAATTGTTATATAAATAAATTACATCTCTGATACGAACTAAAACTAGATGTCAGAGTTAAGTGCTGTTTATCAATACGGGCCTTAGGTACACCAAGTTACATCGATATTGCACTTTCCTTGATACCACAGATACAGAAGTTTATTCTTTGGAGACAAACTATTCACTTCCTCTGTATTTACTGGTGAGTTGGGTACCTGTTAAATAAGAAACAAGTAAATTAACATACATATAATCACGCCTTCATCCCTAACGGGGTAGGCAGAGCGTAAACGACCTAAACAAAGATCGTTCCGCCTCGTCTGACAAAGTTTTGAGGGTTATTTAGGATAGATTTGTAGGTATATTGCTGTGATGACAGGTTTTTAGCCTATCGTCTAAATTGCAATAAACATAAACCCTCGAATCTTAGGACAGATTATAAAATCTTGTCAAAAAAGTGATGTTACGCGCCTAATTTAAAATCGACTTTCGGAGTCTCTTCATCAGGTTTAGTTCGGAGATTGCAGAGTTCCGGGCCGGCCTTTCAACCTAATGAAGGGACCCCGAATGTCCCGAAGCATGTGAAGTACGTGACTGGTATTCCAAAGTGAGTGCCCGTTATCGTCTTATCTTATCTTAAGTCGTGTTCTTACCGAATTACCATACATACATATAATGACGCCTTTATCCCAAATAGGGTAGGGGTAGGCAGAGCGTTACCGACCTAAACAAAGGTTAATCCGCCACGTCTGACAAAGTTTTGATGGTAATTTAGGATAGATTTGTAGGTTATATTATTATAGGTTTATTGCTGTAGTGACAGGTTGTCATCCCATCGACTAAATTACAATTTATTGAAACCCTCGAATCCCTTAGCTGATTTTTACAGCATGCTCGGGAGGAAATGCAGCTGGCATATTCTATGTTTTTCTCTCGCTCCCAGGCCAGCATGGAAGAAACCGAAATACCCTCATTATATGATACGTAATTAATTATGTGCTTGCCATAGGCGGAGGGAAGATCCTTCTAAAGTCAACTCTATGCAGATACTCTCTATAAGCTTCCCTCAACATGTGTGAGTCTGAGGGAGGTAGGCAGGTGAGCATTGAGCGCATACGCCATTGGACTAGGAGCGAGAGAAAAACATAGTATGTGCCAGCTGCATTTCCTCCAGGGCTTGCAGTAAAAACCAACTAAGGGATCCGAGGGTTTCAGTATATTGTAATTTAGGCGTAGGGCTGACAACCTGTCACTATAGACCTTTTTTGTCTACCCCATTAGGGATAAAGTCGTGATTATTATGTATGTATGCATGTATATAAGAGTGAAACAGGTGGTACATAGTGCGCATAAGCCACTACAGGTGTCTTTGCAAGTGGCACTATCGGTGTTGATCTACCTACATACTGGTGTTGATGTGATTGTAGACACAACTTATTTAAAGTTAGTTCTGTCATTTTCCAGAATTTAAATAAAAAGAGACGAAAAAAATACTGCAGATCACACAGACAGGCATCTTGTCAAAAACGTTACGTTACGCGCCTAAATTTACGCAAAATGGTCTACTACATTTTTTTTTATCATGAGATGTGAAGCCATTTAAATGGCTCTCAAATCTCATGATTTGAGAGCCATTTAAATACAACGTATTTTTCCAAGCACTATTTGTCTCGTTGATTTGACAGGACGAAACTCAAATAGTTACATTAGTGAATTAATTATGTACTTGCCATAGGCGGAGGGAAGATCCTTCTAAAGTCAACTCTATGCAGACGCTCTCTATAAGCTTCCCTCAACATGTGTGAGTCTGAGGGGGTTAGGCAGGTGGTACATAGAGCGCATACGCCGCCACAGGTGTCATTGGGAGCGAGAGAAAAACATAGAATGTGCCGCATTTCCTCCCGGGCATGCTGTAAAAACCAGCGTGTTGTACCCTGCCCGGAACTCCGCAACCTACGCATTCAACCTGATGAAGGGACTCCAAATGTTATATTCCAAAGTGAGTGCCCGTTATTAAATTTCATTTAATAATAGTCTCGTTGATTTGACAGAACGAAACTCAAATAGTTACATTAGTGAATTAATTATGTACTTGCCATAGGCGGAGGGAAGATCCTTCTAAAGTCAACTCTATGCAGATGCTCTCTATAAGCTTCCCTCAACATGTGTGAGTCTGAGGGGGGTAGGCAGGTGGTACATAGAGCGCATACGCCACCACAGGTGTCTTTGCTAATGGCACAATCGGTGCTGACTACCTACTTACTGGTGTTGATTCGGTTGAAGACACAACTTTTTATAGATTTAGTGCTGTCATTTTCTTGTATTTTAATTAAAAGAGACAAAAAATTACTTAAGGGTTTTTAAATTTGTCAAAAAACGTACGTTGCGGAGTGGTGTACCCTGCCCGGAACTCCGCAACCTACGCATTCAACCTGATGAAGGGACTCCAAATGTTATATTCCAAAGTGAGTGCCCGTTATTAAATATTATTTAGAATATCTCACTTAAGTTTAAATTGTTCGATTTTATATTAATATATATTAGAACTGCTTATGTAACGGGCTTAAGTCGTGTTCTTACCGAATTATCCTCATTATGTAATTAATTATGTACTTGCCATAGGCGGAGGGAAGATCCTTCTAAAGTCAACTCTATGCAGACGCTCTCTATAAGCTTCCCTCAACATGTGTGAGTCTGAGGGGGGTAGGCAGGTGGTACATAGAGCGCAAACGCCGCCACAGGTGTCATTGGGAGCGAGAGAAAAACATAGAATGTGCCGCATTTCCTCCCGGCATGCTGTAAAAACCGGCTAAGGGATCCGAGGGTTTCAGTATATTGTAATTTAGGCGTAGGGCTGAAAACCTGTCACTACAGTAATATTCGTACAAATCCATCTTAAATAACCCTCAAATTTTGTCAGACGTGGCGGAACGACCTTTTTTTAGGTCGTTTACGCTCTGCCTATCCTATTAGGAATAAAGGCGTGATTAATACTTGCCATAGGCGGAGGGAAGATCCTTCTAAAGTCAACTCTATGCAGATGCTCCCTATAAGCTTCCCTCAACATGTGTGAGTCTGAGGGGGTTAGGCAGGTGGTACATAGAGCGCAAACGCCACCGCAGGTGCCTTTGCAGTTGGCACATTCGTCGCCCCAAACGACTATGTTCTTAACCGCTGACAGCATGTTTGAGCCTTTTTTCTTTTCCCTGAAAAAATAAGTCATTATCACTACATAGTATAAAACAACCATTTCCTTCCATGCTGGACTGTGAGAGATAGAAAAACATAGCATGTTCCAGCTGCCCTTCCTCCCGGGCATGCTGTAGAAGTCAGCAAAAGGGACTCGAGGGTTACAGTGTATTGTAATTTAGGCAATGGGCTGACAACCTGTCACTATAGCATTACACAGTTCAATCTATAATTGCCCTCAATTTTTGTCAGACGGGGCGAAAGCGCCTTTTACTAAGAGTTGAACGCTCTGCCTACCCCGCAAGGGATAAAGGCGTGATTTTATGTATGTATAAAACAAAGTCGCTTTCTCTGATCTCTATATCCCTATGTATGCTTAGATCTTGAAAACTACGCAACGGATTTTGATGCGATTTCTTTGAATGGATAGAATGATTCAAGAGAAAGGTTTATATGTATAATACATGCATAATGTAGTAGAGAAACGCTGTAATTCATACGAAGCCGGGGCGGGTCGCTAGTACTTAATAAGACATCTTTATATCGGGTGTAAGGGAGAACGTCCCGCTAACAGGGGTCGCTCAGTCAACGAAACTCAACAACTAGCAGGAAATTCTTTCAGGAGATGAAAAGAAATTTGAACTTCATGTAGAAAGTAGCAAGTATTGGGACTGTAATTAGGATTTTAAATGAGAAATACGGCTTGGTTTTTGATCGACAATTCTGGTAAAAATATAATGAAATGATAAATAAGGGGTTTGGCTGCAGCAAGTTGCCAACACTTCCCATACAATATTACCACCTCGTTAGATGGGCGTAAAGTCCATGATGACGCCTGGTTTGCTGGTCTCGCTGACAAAAGACAAAAAGGACATCTAAATACACAGCAATCAGTCACCAATATTACCACCTTCAAATGCAGAGCATGTGGGAAATTTTGCCGCTCCCGTATCGGTTTATACAGCCACAAAAAATCTAGTCTCAGACACTGACTAAATCGTCTGTCAAAGACGTATGAGGCCAATGATGATCGGACAATTTGTATGGAAAATCTCTTTAATTTATACTTGCGATTGTCGGCACTTGGTGAAACTCCATATTTATAATGTTGTTATTAAAAACACTTCATTGACTATAACTAACATATCAATTGTTGCACTTCGTTCGCTAAATATGAACAGTTTATTTAAAAGGTTTTATGTGTTGCGTATGATGTGTATAAAATCCCTGATGATGCTATAAGTTAGCGAAACCGGTAGGATTAAATTAAAATTATATTAAGTGAAACAAGTACAAGTGTTTTTAATAACAACATTATTGAAAATCTCTTTCTTTCACTTCCTGAAAAAAAAAAAACCCGGCTGATATTTTTTCAGTTCCGTTGACTATGTTTGAGGAGTTTGTTCCTTATACCCGGTATATGTTACACACAATCCTCGAAATCGCTCATTGGCCGGAAAAATGGGACACTTCGCGGATTGGCTAATGCAAAACGCACACTCCCCGAAATGTCCTTGTAGTCCAATGAGCTTTGTAAAGCAACCATTTCGCGGACTGGTAAACACGAACTGGTTACTTCCATGTTGGACTGGGAGAGATAGAAAAACATAGAATGTTCCAGCTGCCCTTCCTCCCGGGCATGCTGCAGAAGACAGCAAAAGGGACTCGAGGGTTACAGTGTATTGTAATTTAGGCGATGGGCTGACAACCTGTCACTATGGCAATACACATTACAATCTAAAATTACCCTCAATTATTGTCAGACGCGGCGAAAGCGCCTTTTACGAGGCGTTTAACGCTCTGCCTACCCCGTAAGGGATAAAGGCGTGATTTTATGTATGTATGTATGGTAAACACGAAAAAGCTAATTGCCGAATTCGAGGTTTGGCAGGTACGCAAAACGACCACCCGCGGAGTTGTACTGATGCCAGACCGCGAAGTAAGCATTTTTTGATTCAACCACACCGATAAATAGCATAGAAGAAATACCAGATACCGAACTAATTATTAAAAAACGATGTCATTAGTCGTTGAGTCAACATGTGTGGTGTCGTGTCATATGACAAGCGACTAGCGACTAGTGAAAAATTACAAGTCTTTTCCACGACCTGGGCTAACAACCTGGCACTATCAAGGTCAGATACAGAGGGGAGGGGTCATGAACATATATAATAGACTGCACAGGCATCTTCTGGGTGAGCTCGCTCCATCGTCGACTCTATTTCTGTCGTCCTGGTCGTTTCTAATTTGAAGCGTCTTACGTCATTTTAGGAATGTCAAAGTCATGTGTTTATTTGCTATTCTGTTCTTATGTCAAAGTTGAAAAAGTTACAACGCTATCTTAAAATTACGTGTCAGATATGTGAAGCCTTTAAATAAGTTAAATACCATTTTATATTACTAGTCAAATCAGCAACTTTATATGAAATGACAAAAACGCTATTTCGTATAAAAATAGTGCGTCATGGTCACTCGCCAGTAAATATTGACTACTCGTATCAATAACTTCTATATTTTTTACTCGATTATTAAATCTAAACTAGCATTTTTTTAAATGATGAATGAGAGGCCTTCGCCCAGCAGTGGGACATTAACGGCTAGACAAGACAAGAATGAGATCCACGGTATTTGTAGCCATCAGTTTTAAGTATAAACGTATTGATTTTTTTTATCCACTCATGTCGCCTACATGACTATTATATTGCCTTTACCTATACCTAGGCGGTTTTTTTTATTGATGGAACCCAAAATCATACATACATAATCATCACGCCTTTATCCCAAATGAGGTAGGCAGAGCCTAAACGACCTAAACATAGGTCGGTCGCTCCGCCACGTCTGACAAAATTTTGAGAGCTATTTAAGACAATTTGTCTTACATACATAATCATCACGCCTTTATCCCAAATGAGGTAGGCAGAGCTTAAACGACCTAAACATAGGTCGGTCGCTCCGCCACGTCTGACAAAATTTGAGGGTTATTTTAGATGGATTTGTAAGTATATATTGTAGAGACAGATTGTCAGCCCATCGCCTAAATTACAATATACAGAAACCCCCGGATCCCTTAGCTGGTTTTTACAATATGTCCGGAAGGAAATAAAGCCGGCACATTTAATGTTTTTCTCTCGCTTCCAGTCCAGCATAGAACAAAATGATAACTATTTAAAAAACTTACATGCATGATTCAGCAGTTTCACCTGCAGATGGCGCTTCGCAGTCCAATCCGCTGAAGCTTGTGCGGTAGTCGCGGAGTGGAGAGCTCAGACCAACTATTGAGAACAGGCTGTATAAGACCTGCCAGGGACAACATAAATTATATATTACTAGCGACCCGCCCCGGCTTCGCACGGAAATTATCAGTGTTTATATACATACATACATATAATCACGCCTTTAACAAAGGTCGTTCCGCCACGTCTGACAAAGTTTTGAGGGTTATTTAAGATATATTCGTAGGTATATTGCTGTAGTGACAGGTTGTCAGCCCATCGCCTAAATTGCAATACACTGAATCCCTCGGATCCCTTAGCTGGTTTTTACAGCATACTCGGGAGGAAATGCAGCTGGCACATTCTATGTTTTTCTCTCGCTCCCAGGCCAGCATGGAAGTTAAGTGTTTATATTATGCATGTATTATACATATAAACCTTCCTCTTCAATCAATCTATCCATTAAAATAAACCGCTTCAAAATCCGTTGCGTAGTTTTAAATATTTACTGCATACATAGGGATATAGGGACAGAGAAAGCGACTTAGTTATATACTATGTAGTGATGACTGTTTAAGGTGATAACTGATGATACCCGCCATTAGTAAAAAAACATAATTCACTTAAGACGCAGTGAATCGAAAAACCGGCCCATCCACGGTCCAACAGATAATTAAGATAATTTAGATCCTTATAAATTAACGATTCATAGTTCGTTGCAGTAACAGAAAGAAAAATTGCGGATAACGGCCACCAACAGCAATTTATCTTTCTGTTACTACAAAGTATGAATCGTTTATTTATAAGGTTCGATAATATTACTTCCATGCTAGCTTACTTATATTGCTGTAGAGATAGGTTGTCAGCCCATCGCCTAAATTACAATATACTGAAACCCTCGGATCCCTTAGCTCGTTTTCACAGCATGCCTGGGAGGAAATACAGATGGCACATTCTATGTTCTTCTCTCACTCCCAGGCCAGCATGGAAGAAAGCAGCATGCAAAGATAGAATTGTTGAATTGTAACCTTATGGATGACATACTATGTATGTAGTTACAGAAGTATTTGTACCTGTTCATAGATTAGCTGGTTCGTTTCTTTCGGTGAGCTTAAATTGGGTGATAGATTCACTTCAATCAAGTAGACATTCAAATCCTCGTCCATAATCAGGTCCGCTCTTATTAATTCAAAGAAATGGTTTTTAGAAGGGTATTTCTCTAACTGGAACAATAATAATTTATTTATAAGACCATCTTAACATCAAGGATACTTAGGCTCGTATTTATAAAGCGATTTCAAGATTGAGAGCAATATTAAATTTGGATTTGACAAGCCATTTTGTACTGAAATGACAATTCTGATACAAACTCAAACCCGCTGTCACTCTTGAGAGTTCAAATTCATTTATTCATAAACAGTTACACTGTGTTCGAATATCTTAAGACTAGTACAATACTGACAATTTGAAATTAAAAGTAACATTTCATTCCTAATACTTCTTACTCTACTTCTTCATCAATAATAAATAACAATTTCAAACTTCATAAAATGTCAGAATAAATCATTAATAAAATGTTAAATTATACTGTAAAAAACGAAAATAAATAAAATTTTAACTCATACAAATAACAATTTCAAATTCTAAAACATAAATTCATAAAATTCAATAAATAAAGTCAGGGATAACATTCAAAAACAATTCTGCAAAATAAATAGACATCACAATATAAAGTGTCTATACAACATGCAGGTCATCTTGTAAAAACTATCTAGTTACAATAATAATTAATAAGTCATACATTAAAAATCTTCTACAGAATAACAAATCCTTTCAAGTAACAAAGTTTTCAGTTTACTTTTAAATGAACCTAAGTTACTAATACTTTTGAATTATGTTGGTAATTTATTAAATAGTGTAATGGCTTGGTACTTTGGGCAGTGTTTAGCAATGTTGAGGTTAGGTACAATATTACAATTTAAATCTTTCCTTCTAGTATTCAAGCGTTTGTGCATTTCTTCCTCTGATTCGTACAGATATCTATGTTTAACTATGTCCACTAGAAGAGTTATTATGTATAGACTAGGTACAGTTAAGATGGCATATTCTTTAAAGTACTCCTTACACGATGTCCAAGAGGGAATACGCGCTATAGTCCTAATGGCTCTTTTTTGAACTGTGAACGCCTTTGTCATGTTATACTTATAGCTTCTACCCCAGAACTTAACACTATATCTTAGTTTTGATTCAATTAATGCACAGTAAACAGATTTAATTTGATTAATATTTAAAACTTCCCTCAGAGATCTTAAAACATAGCAAGACTTACTTACTGATGCCTCAACCGCACATAATTCAGCAGTTTCCAATTAAGCAGAGAGTCCAGATATACCCCTAAGAAATTAACCTCTTTAACCATTTCAACCGCCTGTCCATTTAAATAGGTGTTTCCTGGTTTTGCACAGTTGCCTTGAAAACTATCCCCTTTGTTTTTTTTTACATTTACAACTAAGTCATTAATAGCAAACCAAGTATCAAAAGCTGCTAATGCACCATTTACAGTGTTATTCAGTTCACCTACAGACTTTTTCGTAAATACTGCGTTTGTATCATCCGCAAATAATATTAAATTTGTACCTGGTATAGCTGTAGTGACGTAATTTATCATATCATTGAAGAATATAACAAAAACTATTGGACCTAACACTGACCCTTGTGGAACACCTCTTATTATATTTACTAAATCTGACGTTTCAATTGTCTCACTCCCATGGCAATCCACATTTTTCATCTCTATAAATTGCTTCCTATTATGTAAATATGATTGCAACAATTTTAAAGCCTTCCCTCTAACACCGTAATGTTCTAGTTTTCCTATCAAGACATCATGATTGACCATATCAAATGCAGACGTCAAATCTAAGAACAACCCTGCTACTTTCTGCCTGTCATTCAGTCCCCTCACAACTAGATCTAATATTGCATCTATAGCATCAGAAGTACCCACACCATTCTGATACCCGAATTGTTCTAGATTCAAAACATTATTATTTTTTAAGTGATGGACTAACTTTGATTTAATTATTTTTTCAAAGACTTTCGATAACGTTGGTAGTAATGAAATGGGTCTGTAGTTTTTAGCTTCAAATTTTGAATCCTTCTTATAAATCGGAAGAATCTTAGCTAATTATTTTCATCTGGTCAGGAAACGTACCACTATCGAGACAATTATTGAAAAACACAGATAAAGGGCCTGCTAGGATGTCAATATTCTCTTTAAACACTGAAACGGGAACACCATCGTAACCTGCAGAATTCTTGTTTGTCATATTACATACAATTTTGGAAACCTCGCTTGGAGTAACATTCCTCATTTCCAGACTGATGCTAACGTGCCTAGTGTTTTTCTCAAGA
The DNA here is from genome assembly GCA_949820665.1 of Scrobipalpa costella. Lineage (NCBI taxonomy): Eukaryota > Metazoa > Arthropoda > Insecta > Lepidoptera > Gelechiidae > Scrobipalpa > Scrobipalpa costella. Next base: position 8,220,728 of record OX463323.1, on the reverse strand, counting down.
AGCTTTAGAGCTAATTCACTGTTTCCATGGGTTGGTAATCGTCCATAGTCAATTTGCTGAGTAAAAACTTTTGCAACTTCTGAGGCCTTGCTTACAATTCGATTATTTACTTTTAATATTATATTCTCATGTTTATAGGTCGCTTTATTATCATTCTGCTCATTTACTACTTTCCATATACCTCTTGCTTTGTACCTATCTTTCTTTACTTATTCGCGTTTGTATTGCAGTTCGTTTTGCAGTTTCCAATACTTTCCTATAGATTTTAATATAATTAAACTTGTAATTAAATATGCTTGGATCATTATGGTTTCTGTCCAGATTACACAATAGTCTCTTCATAGCACTCGAGACTTTTATACCTTTTGTGATCCAATTAACTCGTAAAATTTTATTCAACCTAACTTTCTTCTTTGTCTTTTTGAAACAATTTTTAAATGTCTTTACAAATTTTGTTATTAATCCATTAATACCCAATTCTTGCCAGCATAATTTTTTTAAACATGTTCTAAAATTATATTTATTCCTTTTATTAAAATTTCGTTTTTCCATGAAAATCACTTGCTCTTTCCAATTTCCAGTTTTATTAACTTCTAATTCTAAAGATGCAGAAATAGCCGCATGGCCATCACCAATTCCGTTATGATCTACATTTGCGTTTAGCACTAAATCCTCATTTATGTTAGTCAGTATGTTATCAATACAAGATTGCGACCCATTCCTAATAAAAGTAATTTCATTAATTAAATGCCTAAAATTGTAACCGTCTAATAGATTAAGGAACTCAGTTTTTTTACTATTGTCTTTCTCCATATGCACATTGAAATCCCCAATGATAATTGCCTTCTTATTAAATATCTTGAAGCAGTAATTCTAATCTTGTCATGAACACATCAAATTTTCTATCATTCTGGTAACAGCAAAATATATAAGTATTAGTACTAAAGTCTCTCACGCCACAAACCTCAAATGCCTCTAGATATGCATTTTTTTGCAGAACTTAAGATCTTCACATTTTCTGTTTTTATGTGCTAAGATCAATGTACCACCTCTCTGTTTATTCTTTCGTGCATACAGTGTAACTAACTCATAATTTGTACATTTCAAATATTGTGCTGAGACATGATTAAGAAAATGCTCACTTATACAGTTATAGTGCTGTTCCGGTTTCAAGCAATCCAGGTAGAGTTCCAGTGGATTATGATTACGTGCCTTAGGGCCGTGTTTATAAAGCAATCTCAAGATTAAGAGCAATATTAAGTAAGGATTTGACAAGCCAGTTTGTGCTAAAATGACATTTCTGATACTAACTCAAACTGGCTGCTTCGCTATTCAAAACTGCATTGCTATTTCAAATTGCAAAGACAAAGCAGTTTATGGGCCGCAAAACGCGTTAGTATCGATGACTCAAAGTCAAAAGTTTGACTCTAACATCGATGACGCATCACCACCGAAGGCGCAGTTCCCCCCGCACCCCTGCCGTCGCTTTCCCCTCCGCCCGCGAGCTACGCTAGTACGAGGCGTGACGCGACCGCGGAAACACCCTCTACACACTCAACTTGATGAAGGGGCTCCGAAGTCCCGAAACTAATATATAAATGACTTACCGTAATTAATTCCTAATTAGTATGTCTCACTAAAGTTAACGCAAAATTAAAAAAAAAACAACACTTTCCTTTGTACTTACTGCTTCTATTATGTGCTGTTCTTTTTTGAGAAAGAAATCTTTTATCACCGCGTAGACATTCTGCCATATTTTATCGGTATCTGTACCCTGTTTAAAAAAGAAAGTTGTTAGCAAATGCATTTTGTGAAGACCTTTGGTTCCTTCTCAGTTTTAGATTTTAATTTAGATCTGTCACTTTATTTTTAAATGAACAGAAAGAGACAGCAGTAGAGACGGATTTATTATAATTCTGTCAGTTAGAATTCGTTATCAGATTATTTAGATGACACTTGACCCGACCCGGGACCCGTTCACAACTTGACTTATCTTCTGTGATTAAAATTCTTGAACTGACAGGATTATAATATTATACCGCCCCTTACTGTTCGCTCAAAACAGAAAATGACAGGTATGCTTTATTTTAGTTAAATTGTGTGCTGGACTGGGAGCGAAAGAAAAACTTAGAATGTGCCAGCTGCATTTCCTCCCGGGCATGCTGTAAAAACCAGCTAAGGGATCCGAGGGTTTCTGTATATTGCAATTTAGGCGATAGGCTGACAACCGGTCACTAAAGCAATATACCTACAAATCTATCTTACCCTCAAAAATTTGTCAGACGTGGCGGAACGACATTTGTATATGTCGTTTACGCTCTGCCTACCCCATTAGGGATAAAGGCGTGATTATATGTATGTATGTATGTATGTAAATTGTGTTTAGTCCGAATCAGGACCAATGACAAATTTAGTCCTGCCTTTTTTAAGTTTTTAATAAAATAGAGACAGCAATACTACAGCGTAATATAAACCGATTAAAGTGTTTTATTTTAGGCGTGTAACGCTTCCATGCTGGACTGGGAGCGATAGAATAACGTAGAATGTGCCAGCTGCATTTCCTCTCGGGCATGCTGTAAAAACCTGAGGGTTTCAGTGTAGTTACTGCAATTTAGACAATGGGCTGACAACCTGTCACTATAGCAATATATCAACAAATCTATCTTAAATTACCCTCAAAACCTTGTCAGAAGTGGCGGAACGACCTTTGTTTTGGTCATTTACGCTCTGCCTACCCCATTAGGGATAAAGGCATGATTATATGTATGTATGTATCACACCCGGGGATTTATTTATGTATAAAATGAGCTTACTTGAGATCTTGCGTATATATTAAAGGTTTCTTTCAAGCTGTATCCATGTTTAAGGTGTAGTGGGCCGAGGGCTGGTACTTTCCATGTAAATCTATAACCGTCTGCTACCACGTACTTTTTAACATTGGTAGGGTCAAAAGGGTAGTATTTTTCTGGACAGTATCTAAGAATAAGAAAAATCATTACAACAAATTATTTAGGCCCATAATTATAAGCACTTAAGAGTGACATCAAGTTTGATTTCGTATCAGAAATGTAATTTCAGTATAAAATGGCCTGTCAAATCCTTACTTAATACGGCTCTCAATCTTGAGATAGCTTTATAAATACGAGCCTATAACTGTTGAGACAGTGACAACAACTTCCATGCTGGCCTGGGAGCGAGAGAATAACATAGAGTGTGCCAGCTGCATTTCATCCCGGGCATGCTGTAGAAACCAGCTAAGGGATACGAGGGTTTCTGTATATTGTTATTTAGGCGATGGGCTGACAACCTGTCACTACAGCAATATACCTACAAATCTATCTAAAATAACCCTCAAAACTTTGTCAGACGTGGCGGCACGACCTTTGTTTAGGTCGTTTACGTTCTGCCTACCCCATTAGGGATAAAGGCGTGATTATATGTATGTATGTATGTATGCAGTGACAATATAATAAATACTGGGTGTAAGGGACAGTGTCCCGCAAACTGTTAGGTTCGTTAGCTCAGTCAACGAAACTGAACAACTTTCACCAGGAAATTCTTTTAGGAGATGAAAAACTGTTTCACCTTTCCATGCAAAATGACCACCACGATCAGAAAATTTGTATGGAAAACAAATATTATTTTTGTGTTCGAAAAAAAAACATGCTGGTGGTTTTCCAGTTTCGTTGACTGAGCAACCACTATCCGTTTGCGGGACGCTGTCCCTTACACCCCTTGTAATTAAATAACAAGCACTCACTTCAGAAATTTTGTCGTGTTTTAAGACTTGTTTCGAGACATTGCGAGTTCCTTCATCAGGTTGAGTGCAAGGTTGCGCTCAGCATGTGTCTTTGATGCTTTTTGCATTACCTACAACACACAAGCGTCACCATTCACTCTATGTGCGCGTACTGGCAGAGGGATGCGCCGACGTAGAGTTCATCGCTACGCGCGCGTAAGCGTAAGGTGAAGTATGTGTGTTGTAGGCAATGAAAAAAGCATCGACAGCGTGTTGAGCGCAACCTTCGCGCAGTAAGTAACGCCTTAGTCACATTATAATAAATAGTTCTAGCGTACAGTATAGTCATTCCCTGCCTCCCGCTAAAATTGCCGTCCACTCGCGCTCGGTTATCTCACAGGAATTAAATATTATTTGGAATCCACGTGAGGTTAAATATAATCTCATTGTGGAAAAATACAAAACAAATTTACTAGGGACTTGTACAAGAAACAGTATGGAGTATACCCTTTTTATCCCCTGATGTACCCAACGCTCTTTGATATTGGTATGGTGGGATATGACAAACTTGAGGTCCGTCGCAACTTAGCTCTTACTAAGTATGTCTGGAAAGTGATGCGGGGACAGTCCGAAGGAGCTAGCGGAGTTGGATTTGGCTGTTCCCAATCCGAGGCTACGACGTGCCCCCCGGGAGGCCGTGCTGGCCGTACCTGCAGCCCGCACTAACATTCTGGCACATTCCCCACTCACAACGGCTATACGTACACTAAATGCTGTATCACAGGAAGTTGATTTATTCCATTGCTCATTGAGGGAATTCACAGGAATTACAACAAGATACCTAGCTGAAGGATAGATAATTTATAATATGTTTTTATTTTTTTTAAATTAACTGCAATACTTACTACATTTTCAGTTTGGTATTTTACTGTTAAGATAATGTATGTTTATGTAAATAATAAATAAATACTTACTTCCATAAATAAATTACTTCCATGCTGGACTGGGAGAGATAGAAAAACATAGAATGTTCCAGCTGCCCTTCCTCCCGGGCATGCTGTAGAAGACAGCAAAAGGGACTCGAGGGTTACAGTGTATTGTAATTTAGGCGATGGGCTGACAACCTGTCACTATGGCAATACACATTACAATCTAAAATTACCCTCAATTATTGTCAGACGCGGCGAAAGCGCCTTTTACGAGGCGTTTAACGCTCTGCCTACCCCGTAAGGGATAAAGGCGTGATTTTATGTATGTATGTATGTATAAATAAATAAACAGTTACCGGCTGGCAAGGACGCGACGACGAAGACGCGGTGCGCAGAGCGGAGGCCACGTGATATTCAAATATTAAACAAATATTGGCAGAGCGGCAGTCGCTCTGCGTTAAAACCAGTACCCTCGTTCAAACACCTAGATTAGGTAGCCGACCCCGAGAAATATGAGATAAGGCTAGGAATAAGAAAAAGAGGAAGACCCTGAAAAAGATCCTGGGACCGGTTCGGCGGGCAACGTGTGGCAGTGGCAGAACCTAACGTCATGGGACAGACAAAATCCGCAAGACTCCGTTGGCCGGGCCACGTTACGAGGATGGGAGGGGATCGTGCAGCGTAAAGGGGGTATTTCGGGCGACCAACGGGATGCAGACCAGCTGGAGTGCAGAAGAGCCTACTAGAGTTGGGGAAAGCCGCCTGGCGCGAAGCTGCTCTCAACAGGGATCGCTGGAGGCTCGTAGTATCGGCGGCCAAGATCCACTACGGGTCGCCAGCGGAGTCTTCTTCTCCTGTCGTGTGGGTATCGAGTCGATCGACCCGATGAACCTTAGTGTCATAATAGCACAGCTGCAGGCCTCTGACATGGTTTTCTATAACGACCACTATCAGCCAGCGACCTGGACCAACGGCTTAGCATGCCGTTCGAAGCGCGGATCACTTTCCAGACAATCAGGGAAATTCAGCCTGCATTGTCCTAACCAAACTGGAGAAAATCTCATAAAGTGATAAATTGACAAATATCAACTTTGTGTTCCCCTCCTGGGAATCAAACCCAGGACCTCCGGATCGTAAGCCCATGGCCCTGATCAGAGAGGATCATAGACCACAGAGGCAGTTAAAGTACGTAAGTCATAACATAACATAACATAAAAATACTTTATTGCACGTAAGAACACAAATCATACAACACAACAGATAACAACAAAAAACAAGTACAACATAGGCGGCCTTATTGCTAAGGTAGCAATTTCTTCCAGGCAACCTTTGGGTCAAAGAAAAATGCGTAGCGGTAAGTCATCACAGGCCTTTAGGTCTATGTCAAACGATTTAAACAGTGACTGGGATGCATCTTTTCTGAAGACGAGAGCGCTAGATTCTACCACACACAGGATAGGGACACGTTGCGTTGTTGTTATTATCGACGTTAGTTTTGTGTTTCTTGTAAATAAGTCTTCTTCTTCTGTCGAGTGGGTATCGAGTCTATGGACCCGATGAAACCTGGTGTCAGAGTTTTTAAACCGCCTAGTAGCACAACTATCAGGCCTCTGACATGGTTTTGTGTAACGACCACTATCAAAGACAGCGTACGGGACCGACGGCTTAACGTGCCCTCCGAAGCACGAAATCCTTTTCTTTTCGGACAATCAGGTGATTCAGCCTATATCCTAACCAAACTGGGGAAAAATTCACAACGTGATAAATTCTCAAATATCAACTTTGTGTTTTACCCCCTGGGAATCGAACCCAGGATCTCCGGATCGGGAACTCATGGCACTAGCCACTAGACCACGGAGGCAGTTAAGGAGGCAGTTGTAAATAAGTAAACAAATATTTAAAAATATTTTACCTCATTAATACATCAGCGCTGTGATGGTAGAGTCGTAAAGGGTTCACAGATGTGATCACCATGTACACACCGATGTCAAACTTATATCCGTCAACCAGAAATGGGTTCGGCACATATTCCTGAACGAACTTTTTCCCGTCCATACTCATTTCTGTCACATTCTTCAAGACTACGCCTCTGTGATCGGTGTTTTTTTCAATGAATAATGCGTTTTCATTTTCTGACGCGTATTTGAAAAAGTCTTCTTTCTCTTTCGGTAGCTTAAAGGCTCTTGGTATGTACTTCTCTTTTGTAGTTGCTAAATCTACCTTTGAAATATAATAGGAGCGCATAAAATACCAGGTTTAAGGGACAGCGTCCCGCAGACTGACAGAGGTTGCTCAGTTAACAAAACTAAACTATTTTTAGCAGATAATTTTATCAGGAAATGAAAAAAGTAATTTGCTTTCCCGTACAAATTGTCTGATCGAGGTGGTCATTTTGTATGGGAAGGGCAAATTTTATTTGCATCTCCTGAAAGAATTTCCTCCTAATAGTTGTTCAGTGTCATTGACCACCACTATCAGTTTGCGGAACGCTGTCCTTAACACTTGGTATTGTATGGCAGATATCGCTGGATCGCGTCCTCTGGATTTTTTAAGGAACAAATTCAAACAATATCATTACATTCTGTGTATGTTGGTTACTACGAATAAGAAGGATATAGAAATATAATCTTGTTAAAAACTGACCCCACGCAAATGTTGCTAAATATGGCGGGACTTAAAAAGTTTGCTAAGACGTCTTCTTAGTATCAAGTTGTATTTTTTTTAAAATTAGCGTTGGGTTTGCTCTTGACTCTAGACACTAGGTCAGGGATGATTGATACAGAGTCGACGATGGAGCGAGCTCACCCAGAAGATGCTTGTTAATCTCACGCACCAACGCAACACAGCAAGCTGTTTGGCGCCAGACTCCAGTGGTCGTGTGCTCAGCCCCTTGTGGAGCCTACCACCGCTTTGTTAGGATCGTTCAGCCGGACTTATTCACAGGCAAGCCTGTGTTACCGTTGCCCGGTGTGGGCTACTAGGAGGTAGATCCCATCCCATTCCAAAAATGTGTCTCCGTGGCGAAAACACAAACAAATTTCTTTTGGTTTTTCGGCGCATTTTATCATGTCTGCGTGTATGGTGAAGCGGTGCACAAGCCACACAAATATTAAATGCACTGGTTTTATAAGACTACCTAAAAATATTTTAATTAAATAAATACAATGTACGGCTATAGTCAACGGTGTGTTCCGTTGGTGCGTGACATTGCCAGTGCCATAACAGGGATCTTCTGGGTGAGCTCGCTCCATCATCCACTCTGTCACGGTCATTCCTGACCTGGTGTCTAGAGTCAAGAGCAAATCCATTTTTTATAAGAAATAAGAACGTTATGAAACATGCAACTCAAGCAGTTAATTATCGATCGTTATTTACAAAATTAACAAAGTGCCATGCCATTACCACAAATAATATGATACATATTTCTAGTTTTCCATCGTACCCAGGAACTATGATAATATTTCCCAAGACTTTTTTAAAACTTCTTTTTTTTTTTTTTTGGATGGCCAAAAAAGTTACCGGAAGTGTTTCCCTTTTTAATGGCATAAAAGTTAATTAAAATCATAAAGGCGTGATTTATGTACGAGGGGCGGCTGATATAAAATCTACTTTGTTAAAGAAAGTTTTGAAAATCGAACTGGCCATTGCAAAATCATATTCTATATTTATTCCTTTTTCAAAATTATGACGCTTATTTTTTTTCGCTTGTTTTTGTTTTTTTGGCGCGGCCGGTGAAATCAATTCACCATGTCGAAAGAAAATTGCAAAATGATGAAATTTGAGCATCGAGCAGTGATTAAATTCCTAAGTAAAGAAGGAAATACGCCTACGCAGATCAGAGAGCGCATGTTAAAGGTGTTTGGTGATTCAAGTACTTCTGAATTCGTCATAAAGTTTTGGTCGAAGCAATTTAAACATGGCCGTGAGAGCCTGGAAGACGACACACGTAGTGGAAGGCCAATTTCTGCTGTTACCGCAGATAATGTTGAAAAGGTGAAGAACCTGATTCTTGCAGATCGGCGAATCAAGCAGTGGGAGATAGCCAGAGATGTGGGCATTAGCAAGGAACGAGTTCATGAAATTATTCACGAACATTTGGGCATGTCCAAGGTGAGCGCGCGTTGGGTCCCTAGAATGTTGACCCCCTTTGACAAACAAAGGCGAGTAGAATGTTGTCAGGCATTTCTAGACCTGGTCAAAGGTAAAGAAGAAGAGACTATTTCTCGAATTGTGACCTGTGATGAAACTTGGATTCGCCAGTGGGATCCGGAAAGCAAACAAGAGTCAATGCAATGGAAATTTAAAGGAGAAAAGCCGCCAAGGAAGTTCAAGGTTCGGCTGTCGGCTGGAAAACTAATGGCCACCGTATTTTGGGATGTCGAAGGGATTTTGATGATAGATTATTTGCCTAAAAATACAACAATGAATGCTGAATATTATGCAAACTTGCTTGACCAGCTTCGTGAACAAATCAAAGAAAAGCGGAGAGGCAAACTCAGCAAAGGTGTTCTGATTTTACAAGACAATGCTCCTGTACACACAGCCTTAACGGCGAGGTCAGCCCTGAGCAAAAACGGCTTCACAGAAATTAACCATTCACCTTATAGTCCAGATCTGGCTCCCTGTGACTATTTCTTATTCAAAGATTTAAAGAAAAAATTGAGGGGTCGCAGATTTTCGACCGACGAAGAAATGAAAGAGGCTGTGACTGACCATTTTGACGAGCAAAATAAAAATTACTATTATAACGGCATGATGCCACTTATTTGCAAATGTCATAAGTGTATTACACTTGCAGGAGACTATATAGAAAAATAAAAAATAAACTAGCCATCAAAGTCTTTTCTTTCATTGTTAGGTAGATTACTTATCAGCCACCCCTCGTATGTATGTATGTAAAACCATGGTTATAAAACTAAAATTAAATTATTATTTTTTTATCTATGAGTACAGCCAATTGGGGTTGTTTTTTTTTTGAGACGTGGAAAACGACTTTGGAAATAAAATTTGGATGTATAGAAATGCTACCCTGCCCGATCATAATCACAACGTAATGTCCAATAGTAAATATATTAAATCAAATATAATTTGGAAACGATCACGGTTTGTTTACATTTCAAATCAAATTTAACAATTAGTATGGCACATTGATTTCATTGGTTTTTCTACGACAAGCACTGGATTTCTTATTCTGCTTTAGAAACAAACAGTATGTTTTATAGTGACGTCATTCGTGTACATTTATGTAAATTAATAAATAAACTCTGACACCAGGGTTCTTCAGGTCGTTGTTCGACTCGAGAATCCACTCGCTAAGAAGAAGAATAAATAAATATATTGGTTCTTTTCAAATCGAAAACTTTGAAACAAGTTGTTTTAAATTACGTAAAGATAAAGAAAAAATATATATATTTTTTTTCATTTTAACGAGGCTAATTTACTATTTGTATAACGTCACTAACAAAAAAATCAAAAAATCGTTTTAAAGTTCATAAACAGTTGCTGATTTGACTGCATTGTTATAAATAATAATTTTACTCTACATAACCTACAAAATTATAATTTATGATATTGATAACAAGTTCTGTGCTTCTTTTTTTTGTGATGTTTGTAAAATAAAAATAAATAAAAACACTTTTAATTTCTTTTAAATTATTTTAATGTCAAAAAATATTTATCTGACTAAGGTAGGATGTCATATTGATTTATTATTTGTAACAAAAAATAATTCTCCCTCCTGTGTTTATTGCATAAAACTTTTTTTTATGGCAATAAAGGCTAGCTTGTAAACATTATCTGAAATAATATCTCATATTAATTAAGCAATGTTTTATACCTAATAAATAAGTGTTTGTACTTATGTAAAGATAATTAACTACTGTATGGATCTCGAAATCTGAAATACAAAGCATTTTTATTTTATTTATTTAATAGTTAGACTTTATGTTTGATCTAAGAATTTATGCCAATATAAAGCAGATCAAAGGTTAGGAAACGAAACGCGCTAAAAAAAATGTGTCATCCATGCCGTACGCATGCGTGGTTCCTATCTTTCTATCTATCTCGCACGCACTCGCTTGGTTTGATATTTTCGTGTCACTCACACGCCATTTCCGTTCTGGGGCCACATTTCAGAGAGTTCAGTTTAACAATTCGGATTCTATGTCCTTCTTATTCGTAGGTTGGTTACCATATTTAAAACCTAAATCAAAATTTATTTACAATCTTATTGATGATTTATACGATATTTTTAAATTTTATGATAGAAATAGTGCTTATGTTATGTAAGTAGCTCACAATGCCTACAAACCAACTATTTGTTAGCTACAGCTTTTTTTGTTGGCTATAAGCCTATAAGTACTACTATTATCTACCTACTGTTTTGTTTCATATCAATAACAAAGCAAAAAACTTATTTTCCCCTTCTCATGCTTAGAAAGCGCTATTTTGTGCAGGGTATAGACGGCACAAAATTTAATTTTGTGCACAAGGGCAATAACGTATCTAAGCATAATTGCATGTCTTCTAAGGCAAATAAAATTACACCATACTACCAAACATAATAATAAGTTAATAGATAGAACTTGATATTTTATTACTTTAAATTATTTGTCTTCTGTGTTTTTTATACAAAAAACGATATTAAAATTAAAATTCCAGTACGATTCTTTACTTAATTTATTGTTACAAAATTAATTTAGTAGGCTGTATAGGTCTCCACTCCAAGCCTAACGTTTCGTGTCTAAACATTTAAAAAGTTAAATGGAGAGAATTAATTGTTTAGTTTATTTACAATATTTTTTTGTAGAATTTCCTCAATTTTCCTCGCAATCGAAGTAAAAAGCAGAGTTATAACTTTTGCACAAATCCATTTTTCTTTTTCTTTCTTTCTTTGTGCACTTGTCGTAAAATCTACTATTGCACACCGAATATAATCGGTCGTATAGGTAGGTATATTGAAAACTCTGTAATAGTTTTAGGATCATTGTGTAAACAAACAAGGATTCTAGCAAAGGGAACAGTGGGTGGTGTTTATTATTGACAACAATTATTACAGAGGGTTAATACAATTCACGTTTTATAAACAGAAAATTTCATCGAGACAAGGTTCCCAGGGGGCTGGCAGCATTGCCTCCCTGAATTTCTAGACGTATATCTTCCATGCTGGCATAGGAGCGAGAGAAAAACATGGAATGTGCCAGCTGCATTTCCTCCCGGGCATGCTGTAAAAACCAGCTAAGGGATCCGAGGGTTTCAGTATATTGTAATTGAGGCGATGTGCTGACTACCTGTCACTATAGCAATGTACCTACAAATCTATCTTAAATCACCCTCAAAACTTTGTCAGACGTGGCGTGGGTGACCTTTATTTAGATCGTTTACGCTTTGCCTACCCGATTACGCATAAGCATGATTATATGTATGTATGTATTCTTTGAGCAAAGAAACAGCCAGCCCTCGGGTCACCGGATGCATCAATAAGACGTCTGGATAAATCGTGTAGAAAACTTTTAGCGGCCGTACCCCATAGGCTCATGGTCTCTACCGCAAAAGGGACGAAAGTGCAGAAGGTATCCACGAAGGTATGCACGAGTATTTTAACCTTCTCAAAAAAATATTATTTTATTCTATTCGTTCGATGTCACGGCCTCGATAGCTTCATTCCAAATCCTGTCTGCGCGTAGTTTTGTTTTTCTCCTATTTTAGAAACAAACTGCGAAGGGTAAAGAAACATAGAAAATTTACCTTACTAGTTACATGTCCAATACCAGGAAAGTGGTTGACTTTCTGATGGGGTTTTAGTGGAGGCACTATATTGGGTGAAAAAGGATAAGACCAAGACCAGAGCAAATCCCATTCGGAATCGTTTGTAGTCCTTTCATATCCGAGCCTTCCTAGTACCAAATGTACATGTTTAAGATGACTATCTGATGACGAATTAACGTATAATCTATATTTGGGTCTGAGTGAGTGCTCTTTGATATCTTTGGATCGGTTTTGAGCTTGGTTTTGAGTAATATATGTCTGTATAGTTAAGCCTAGTGAAATTACTATAAAACAAATGATTAGTGACACATTCGCACTGTTTTCGTTTTTTGTAATTTTGGTTTGGTTTTTTGCGTTAATGTCTTCCGATGGTTTATCTTGTCTGGTAACCTGAAATTAAAAAATTCTTATGATATGAAAGATAGAAAATAGTAAATTCAAGATAAACCATCGGAAGACATCCGATGGTTTATCTTGTCTGGTAACCTGAAATTAAAAAATTCTTATGATATGAAAGATAGAAAATAGTAAATTCAAGATAAACCATCGGAAGACATCCGATGGTTTATCTTGTCTGGTAACCTGAAATTAAAAAATTCTTATGATATGAAAGATAGAAAATAATAAATTCGTTTCGGGGACTAATGTCGCTATGACGTTTACATGAAGAAAGGCTATGATAAATTTGTCACTCCCACTACCTTTTTTTTTTTTTTTTTTGAATGGACCTGTTTGCAAAATACTACAAAGTGTATATAATGCGTCAGCGGGCTAAGGCGGGGAGTTGCTACACGCAATCTACACCCTTAATGAAATGGCAACTGCCTAAGGGCGCCCACTAGGGCTCGAACCTCGGCTTATGGCGTTGCCTGGGGACTCCTTATCGGAGAGAATCTGCCCGGTACGTGCCGGTAAACCCCAAAGTGGGGAGCAAAGGAGGGACCTCCGCGACCCCGCCGGCGGGGTGCGCGGTTGCTGGAAGAGGTCACTCCCACTACCGTTTCGGTAGCTTAGTGGTAGAGCGATGGACCGGCATTCCAGAGACGCTGGTTTGAGCATTGCCCGAAACGAATTTATTATTTTCTTTCTTTCATATTATATGAAATAAAATAGCATTGTGAGTGCTAAAAAATCCTCAGAATTAAAAAAAAACCTTATTTAACGTGTAACTTAAAGAGTATAAGTGGATTCTCTAGGGAAACGACCGATGGACCCTGGTGTCAGAGTACCTATTCAAACCGTCTAGTACACAGCTTTTTGGCCTCTGACATGGTTTGAGGCCTAATAGCTAAACATTATCAAAAACAGCGACCGGGACCGGCCCTCCAAAGCACGGAATCCATTTTCTTTTCGGACAATCAGGAAATTCAGCTAGTAATGGCCTAACGAAATTGGGGAAAACCCCACAAAGTGAAAAAAATATATAAATATCAACTTTGTGTCCTCCTCCTGGAAATCGAACCCAGGACCCCCAGATAGTAAGCCCATGGCTCTGACAACTAGACCACGAAGGCAGTTTACTTATGTGAATGATGTGAATCTACCCATGAAACTGAACAACTTTTCCCAAGGAATCTACCTATTTTGACATTATTTTCTACAAAATTTCCCATTGTTATTTATTTATATCCCCATCCTGCCTATCCTCTAAGTTATATAGCGTGATAAAATATATTTTACGTTTAATTTTAGGTAAATGAATAAAATGTTTCATAAAAATCAGATAAAAAAAAACGAAATTAGGTCAGCTTAGGGGGTAGGCAGAAAATTGAAATTCGTGACTTTTTTCATTTATCTGTCTATGTCGCATGATTCCATGTATCCTAAGTCCTAGTTTTAATTCAGGAAGCACTTAGTTGAATAAAAAAGTCTCATCACAATCGGTCCAACGGTTTTGGCGTGATGTGGTAACATAATGACAGACAGACAAATATTCAACGTACAGTACAGATACGACCCCTCTAGACTGAATAAAATACTTGTTTAAATACATACATACATACATATAGTCACGCCTTTATCCCTAATGGGGTAGGCAGAATGTAAACGACCAAAACAAAGGTCGTCCCGCCACGTCTGACAAAGTTTTGAGGGTTATTTAAGATATATTTTGTAGGTATATTGATGTAGTGACAGGTTGTCACTGAAATTCGGATCCCTTAGCTGATTGTTAAAATACGAGCACATAAAGTAATGTGTTTATGACAATCATCATCATCTCCATAGCCTTATCCCGTATCGCACGGGGTCGGCTACCTAATCTCGGTGATTGAACGAGGGTTCTAGTTTTTACAAAGAGCGACTGCCATCTGACCTCCGCAACCCAGAAGAGAAACCAGACCCATTCCTAGAGTAGGCTTTTGCCAGGTTAGTGGCCAACCCAGTAAATTAAAATATTGATATATTAAATTCAAAAAGACAATTTCGATTGTCGACAGGTGCTCCTAACTATTGCTTTGTGTTTATGACAATAATGTTAAAGATTAAATGAATCAATAAAACTATTTAAACTTATGTGAGACATTCTAAATAAAGATTTTAATAACGGGCACTCACTTTATTATATGAGTCGCGTACTTCACGACATGTTCGGTTGTACCGACCTCGGTCTGGTACACAGCTCCACAACCTACACACTCAACCTGATGAGGGGACTCTGAATGTCTAAAGTGAGTGCCCGTTATTAAAATCTTTATAAATGAATCAAGTTACTTCATAACCACTACCAAGTTCCTGATAATTTCAATCAACAGAATAATTGATCTTAACATTACCGTTATTGTCTCAATCACATAACTTGATGTGTTCGTATGTAAACAAGTTCCGTGACCAATTTAACCAAGATCTTTTTCAGTATAGTGGTTTATGATATGTAGAAAGATAATTAATATAAATTAACTTAATAACATTTAATTGACTTATGTGAATTGAAGTAGTTTATAACGGTGTCTTGTTAAGTTACAGATAACAAAACAACTGTAGCCGACAGATGGCGCCACACCAAGAAACACAAGTTCTGAAACGCGGTATCGAAGTTTTCTCAGCGATTCGCAGATATACAAGTTCCAAACTTGTCCGGTTGGACTTCGGTCCCCTGCTCACAACACCCGACCAGGCGGGTAGCTACACTTTTCCCAACCATCATCACTAAGCCAATTGGCTTCCTTTCATCTCCCGTTGCCTTATCCCGTATCTCACGGGGTCGGCTACCTAATCGAGGGGATTGAACGAGGGTGCTGGTTTTTACACAGCGACTGCCATCAGCTGACGTCTGCAGCCAAGTAGATTTGGTCAGAGTTTTCAAGCCGCTAATGCTTACCACTGGGCTCTGACATGGCTTAACGTCTAATGTCTACGGTATTAAACAATATTAACCGGGACCAACGGCTTAACGTGCCTACCGAAGCACGTAAAAAGCGCCGAATAAACGTACATATAAAATTCGAAAACCGAAAAAGACATTAGTACGTGGTGGGATTCGAACCACGACCTCCCACTCAGGAGGCAGCGGCCCTATCCACTACACCATCGGGCTCTCAATTGGCTTCAACCATTTAACTCCAAAAAAACTAAATTAATGGAACTCACGTTATTATCTTTAGTATCAGCCATGTCAGCCATGTTTACTTACTTAGTTACATCTGCAGTAGGTACTATAAATATAATTGAACAATGGTGCCGATTTGGTAAAAATCACGCCTTAACCAAAATACATACATTTCATCACGCCTTTATCCCTAATGGGGTATAATGTAATGGGAACTAAACAAAGGTCGTTCCGCCACGTCTGACAAAGTTTTGAGGGTTATTTCAAGATAGTTTTATTAGCTCCATTCTTGCAAGCAAATTCCCGCCGAAGTCTTTCAAAAATGAGGCTTTTAAAAGAAAAAGGAATATAATCCAAACATGTTCCATATTCGAATAAATCGCTAAATGACCAGTGTATTACTTGCCAGTATCAAATAATTGAGCAAGGAGTATCTAAAAACTTTTGGCATGCCCCTTGTATCCATGCGTTGTAAGACTTATTTTAGTTGAGGGTGTTCGGTTATAACTCAATCGACACCAGTAAAATTTAAGATTTTCACGGTTATTTAATTTGTTCATTGCATTTACATAGTTAAAAAAAACATTATCCCTGCAATAAATACACACAATCAGAATAGTAATTTAAATGTAGGTACATTGAGATCACAAACCTAGAGCGATAAAAAACAAGTATTTCAATAAGCCGAGTATAAAACAATATAAGATTTATTGTACAGAAAAGACACAAGAAAAAAAGTAAACAAAACAAATAGTAGTACAAATGGACGGCCATATTGCTAAGCAGCAATTTCTTCCAGGCAACCTTAGGTCACAGGAAAATAAAAGTTGAACCAGTAGTGGGCTGGTATACATTTCAGGCAATACATTGGCGTCGAATCTCGCAACATAATCCTAATTCTAATTCTTAGCTAGCGCTGTCACTTTCTTAACCTTGATATAAGAACAGAATAGCAAGTAAACACATGACTTTGACATTTCTTATTTGACGTAAGACGCTTTTAATAAGAATGAGCATAGAGCATGCTTCCTTATTTTACATCAAATACGTCATGTGGTTATTTGCTGTACTGTTCTTATGTCAAACTTAAGAAAGTGACAGCGCTAGCTAAGAATTAGAATTAGGATTATGTCGCGAGAATCGACACCATTGTATACGTAAATAAACTACTTAACGGCCTGCATTGAAGAAAAAAGCTCCATTTAACCACGCCCCTCGAGCCAAATCCAGGGGATGCCCCCTTTACGCCATCTGTTTGTGATTTTATGAAATTTCATCATGCCACGCAGCGACTTCTAGCGATTTCCATTTGAACTATTACACCTACCTACACATCGACCAAAATTACGCAATGCCATCTAGGGAAGTATTTTTGAACCATTTAGACAACTGATGTTAGCACAGAACAAGAAAAAAGTGGAGTCGATATTGTTGGCTCTTTTTTGGGGCTGGTCCTGTAAGGTATTTCCTATTTTTACCCGACTACGGCAAAGCAAAAAGGATGGTTAATTTAAACGGTAAAAGTCAAATCATTTATTTCCAAAAAGATTCCAAAGAACACTTTTTGAAATTCACAAGCGAGTCTAAAACAAAGAATTAAAATAAAGTACCTATATCACAACGAAGAAGAAGCATGAGAAACTCGCACTATGTGGCTCCCCCTTCGTTTAATCTCCATTTATTGAACTTACATACAACAATTTGAAAAATAAATTCATTTGCCGATACTGATACTGAACCGCAACCCCTCCTTTGCTCCCCACTTGGGGTTTACCGGCACGTACCGGGTAGATTCTCTCCGATAAGGAGTTCCCAAGGCAACGCCATAAGCCGAGGTTCGAGCCCTAGTGGGCGCCCTTAGGCAGTTGCCTGCATTAAGGGTGTAGATTGCGTGTAGCTCCCCGCCTTTAGTCCGGTGACGCATTATATACACTATGTAGTACGGCGCAAAAAGGTCCACTCAAAAAAAAAACCTGAACAGCAAGTTTGGTAGGTCTCATAGAAGGATTTGGCTCAGTTGGGATATAATTTTAATAATAATTTATTTATTTCCAAAAATTAAAAATAACAATTTACAAATATTTTCTTACGGACCCCACACTAGGAAAAAACCTGTATCGCAGGAGTCCATTATTAACATTACCAAGTAACTACTTTACAAAATATAAAGCCAGCCAACATAAACAATTCGGATGCATCCTACATTTATTTAATTGCGGCTGGGTATTAGATGAAACACTATGGATGCTCTTCTTTTTCACGCTTTATTTATTTTAGTTTTTTACGAGTTGTAAAAAATATTCAATGCTTATGAAAACATAGAATGTACCAGCTTTTTCTCTAGTCATAACAAAAGTACTTATTTTTTCACTTCAATCACCTAGATTAGGTGTCCGACCCGGAGAGATACAGAAAAAAGGCTAGGAAGATGGAAGATGAACAAAAGTACTTATTTTTTAATGCTTAATCAGCGATCCTTCCATGCTGGTCTGGGAGCGACAGAAAAACATAGAATGTTCCAGCTGCATCTCCACCCGGGCATGCTGTAAAAATCAGCTAAGGGCTTCAAGGGTCTCAGTATATTGTAATTTGGGCGATGGGCTGACAACCTGTCACTACAGCAATATACAGATCTATTTTAAACTACCCTCAAAACTTGTCAGATGTGGCGAAACAACCTTTGTTTAGGTCGTTGACGATCTGCCCTATTAAGGATAAAGGCGTGATGTATGTATGTTAATCAGCGATCTATCTCTTGCTTGAAGTAACACGACCTCTTGTACAGGGATATTTGCATTGTGCTCTAGGTGTAATAATTGTTCCTTACTTTTATTGCTAAATTTACAAAGTTTTAATAGCGGGTGATCATCAAAGTTTGCATACATACACATACATAAATCACGCCTTTATCCCTTACGGGGTAGGCAGAGCGATCAACGCCTCGTAAAAAGAAAAAAAGTTTTGGATCCGCCTCCTTCAATTTGTCTCCCGTTGATGAGTCCACCGTACTAAAAATCATACAGACAATAAAAAGTAATGCACTGGGCATAGATGGAATTTCTTTAGATATGGTTTTGTTAACTCTTCCAGATACAATTGGTATCATTACAGCATTAGTCAATACATCGATTGAATCCAGCACCTTTCCCGAAGCCTGGAAAACCGCAATAGTTAAACCTCTTCCTAAAAATAACCACCCTTCCGATTTCAAAGACTTAAGGCCAATAAGTATATTACCCTTTCTCTCCAAAATCGTCGAAAAAGCAGTCTGCATGCAAGTGTTTAATTATCTTGAGGAAAATAATATTCTACCTGCAAAACAATCCGGATTTAGGAAGGGTTATAGTACAGCCACGGCCTTATTGGACGTAGTTGATAATATTTTAGCTGCGCAAGATAATGGGCAAGGAACTCTTTTGGCACTATTAGATTTCTCACGTGCTTTTGAGACAATCAATACCTCTCTCCTTCTTTCAAAATTATCTTTCTACGGTTTTAATATCCGTACAATAAAATGGTTCTCCAGTTATTTATCAGGCCGCTCGCAATTAGTAGAGCTTCAAAACGCTGATGGATCTTCTGTTGTGTCTGATATTGCTCCTGTAAATAGAGGTGTTCCGCAGGGCTCCATTCTTGGCCCAGTGCTTTTTATTTTGTATTCCGCAGACATCATATCCTCTATAAGAAATTGTAATTACCATCTTTACGCTGATGATCTTCAGCTCTATATATCATTTAAACCCAGTGAAACAAATGCAGCTGTACAACAGTTAAATCAGGATTTAAATCGTATAGCCCAGTGGAGTGAAAGAAACTGCTTAGTTTTAAATCCTTCTAAATCCAAGTTTCTTGTCCTTGGGTCGAAAAAACAGATAAGTGACATTTTAGCTGCAGATCCTGCTGTACACATAAATGCTGATCCTATATTGTATGTTCCTGAAGCTCGCAATTTGGGACTTCTGATGGACGGGAGGTTACAATTTGAGAACCACATTCAACATACAATACGGAATTGCTTTTATAGGTTAAAAGTACTGTACCGAGTTCGAGATTATTTGGATGTCGATTTACGTATTCGTCTTTGTGATTCTCTTATTTTGTCAAAACTTAATTACGCTGATACGGTATTTGGGGGATGCTTACTTGATAGAACTAAAAGAGTGACCCAGAGATTGCAAAACGCTTGTGCACGATTCTGTTTCCCAATACCACGTCGAGCTCATGTCACCCCCTTTCTTAATAAAAATAACTTAATGAACATGTCATCACGGCGCTCATTACATTTTTCAGCCCTGCTTTTTGGCGTTATAATAAATAATCAACCGCAATATTTATACACTAAACTTAACTTCTCCAACCGTCATGCCAGATTTACAAGTCGTCTCATCGTTCACCAGCACAGTACAACTGCCTTTCGTGGCAGCTTCCGATACGCTGCCACGAAATGCTGGAATAACTTGCCCCCTCCAATCAGAAATAAAAAATCAATTTTTGCTTTCAAAATTAAACTCAAACAACACATTTTGCATAATCAAAAATTACATTAGAGGAGCAGTTGTATTGAATCGTTTTTCCACTAACACCGCGTAATTTAGTTATAATAAGTCGTTTTTAAAAAAAATAATGCTTGAGATTATCACAATCTGTTTTCATGTATGCCTATTCATCATCATCATAATAAGTACCTATATTTTCTGTGGATTTATTTGAAGCTATAGTTTTTTTTATTTTACTACCATCTATTTTTATTTATTTATCATAAAGTCAGTGATACAATTCAGTTACAGTTTTAACTTCTGTAAGAAAAAACTGTTTTTATTTGTTTTATAGTACTTGTTATTTATTTATTTTATTTTATTTCGGTCTCGCGGAAGACCAGCGCTGTGAGGGTGTATTACTATAGTAGGCACCTTCATAGCATTACGCTGAGCTGGGACCTTTTTGTCACCCTATTTACTATTTTAATTCTATGCCCTAGATTAAGTTGTTTTTGTTTAATTATACATTATATTTTAGGTTAAGTTTCTGTTGTAATAATTGGTGACAAATAAACGTTTTCTATTCTATTCTATTCTATTCTATTCTAAAAGCGCTTTCGCCACGTCTGACAAAATTGAGAGCAATTTTAGATTGTAATATGTATTGCTATAGTGACAGGTTGTCAACCCATCGCCTAAATTACAATACACTGTAACCCTCCAGTCCCTTTTGCTGACTTCAACGCATGCCCGGGAGGAAGGGCAGCTGGAACATTCTATGTTTTTCTATCTCTCCCAGTCCAGCATGGAAGTAATCAAAGTTTGTACTGAAAAAAAATATAGATAAACTGACTACATTTAAATATGTTCTGTTTAAAGAGCACTCGAGCTCAACTAACCTTGGCCAATTTGCCACACTGAATAGAATTATACATACATACATACCTATAATCACGCCTTTATCCCTAATGGGGTAGGCAGAGCGCAAACGACCTAAACTAAGGTCATTCCGCCACGTCTGACAAAGTTTTGAGGGTTATTCAAGATAGATTTGTAGGTATATTGCTGTAGTGACAGGTTATCAGCCCATCGCCTAAATCACAATATACCGAAACCCTCGGATTTTACAGCATGCTCGGGAGGAAATGCAGCCGGCACATTCTATGTTTTTCTCTTGCTCCCAGGCCGGCATGGAAGATTTGCCACACTGAATAGAATTATGAGACAATATAACTCTCTCTCTAAATCTCTTGACATTGATATTTTTAATGATGAACTTCAAAAATTTAATAAGACCTTACTGTCTGCTTTACAATCCTCAAATGTCTAAATTACCCTTGGACTTTGTCATTGTAGTTAATTATATTATATTATAATTGTATTTATGTATTAGTCTATTGTACCTATTCGTATTTATGTAACTAGTAAGTACTATGTCTAAGTATTCTATTTAAATTTATAACAATAGTAACTGCACTATCCCGCATAATATCACAGAATATATAATAGCATATAATATTAGAAAACTACTCCTTTACCCAAAGGTTGCCTGGCAGAAATTGCTACCCTAGCAATAAGGCCATTGTTATGTTTGTTCCTGTACAATGTGTTGTTATATTTTGTTTTATTTCTTCCATGCTGGACTGGGAGCGAGAGAAAAATATAGAATGTGCCAGCTGCATTTCCTCCCGGGCATGCTGTAAAAACCAGGTAAGGGATCCGAGGGTGTCAGTACCTATATTGTAATTAAGGCGATGGGGTGACAACCTGTCACTACAGCAATATACTTACAAATCTATCTTAAATAACCCTCAAAACTTTGTCAGACGTGGCGGAATCACCTTTGATTGGGTCGTTTACGCTCTGCCTACTCCATTAGGGATAAAGGCGTGATTAAATGTATGTATGTTTTAATTTAGTTTAAATTTAGATTAATGTCTATTTTGTTTTATAAGACCGCTTCTTTGAAATTTGGTGCATGCCGTGGCAATCTTTAAGTAAGAAAGAAAGAAAGAAAGAAAACATATTTATTCAGTACAGATAATCCTACAATAATAAATAAAATATACAATAACACATGCAATATAACATTAAACTTACTTATAGAGAACTTTTATCTAAACTGAAACGGACCTAACTCAGCATATTGCCACAGCCGGAGCAGCTACGGCGCTGATTTTCAGTTTGACCCGGTTCTGAATCCGTCGTATCAAATTGAACATATAATAATTATATAAAAATAAACATCGGGATTTCAAAAATAATATATATACGACTATTCTGGGAGCGATAGAAGAATACGACTAAACATTGTCAAATCAAAAAATAAATAATAGAGATGCTTTACAGTTTTAAATACAAAAAAAAAAACATTTATTTGCCAGAAAACACGTCATATTGTTACAGATGTAGATGTAAATTATTAATTATTATGGTCCCAGTATATTCTACCAGCAATAGTGGCAGGCAAAATTTAAAAAAAAACTATATAATTATTATTCGTTGACAATTAAAAATCGTTATATAAGTCATACTAGAAATCGGTCAACAGTATTCAAATTTGTCATCAAAGAATTCATTAATATTCTAACATTATTATAACATTTATCAATTAGCATTTTTTTTTTATTTTATTAAAAATATTGTAGTTTGTAAACATCTTATTTGATAAGGTAACTGATTGTAAATCTTTATTGACATCATATAACAGTTCTTACCATACAATGCAGTACGACAATAAGGTAATTTTAAAAGTGTGTCATCTCTCCTTCGCAATCTATCGTATTGGATGGGTTTTTCGAAAAAGATTGGATATTTTCTTTCAAATGTTGCTGCCTCGAAGATATATAAACTAGTAAGGGTCAATAATTTTAGTTTTTTAAATATTGGCTTGCATGTATCCTACGGGTCCAGCTCCTGTAATAGCCTTAACGCATTTTTTTGCACTAGGAATATCTTATTTATATCCGTAGAGTTTCCCCACAGTAGCAATCCGTACAATAATAAATTTTAGTTAACTTATAATTAAATCACATACCAATCAAAAATAAATTAAAATTAAATCAACCAATGCAAAATACTCCAATGTATTTACATCAATAAAACACAAAATAATAAAAAATAGTAAAATACAAAGGATAAAGGCGTGATTTTATGTATGTATGTATGTAAAATACAGTTTAAACAAATTGCCAAACTAGTTGTGCAATTATCACTGACTACTTTAAAAGAGCACCGCTTAGTTGATGTTGTAGGAAATATTCTTTAATTTTGTTCCTAAAACTTGCAACAGAGTATAAGGCTCCACTAAGCATATTATTTAAATTTGGTTTTATCACGAATTGTATGAGTGTGTGTCCTTGTTGATGATCCTTGAATAAATAAAATAAAATACATTGGTAAGTACAATAAGTTCTGGTGTAGATGTAACAAAAGCACATATACAGAATTTTAAGTACATACATACATATAATCACTCCGTGCTTCGGAAGGCACGTTAAGCCGTTGGTCCCGGTTAATATCGTTTAACACCGTAGATATTAGTCGTTAAGCCATGTCAGAGGCCAGTGCTAAGCATTGGCGGCTTGAAAACTCTGTCCTAATCTAGGATTGGGTCTGGTTTCCCTTCTGGGTTGCGGAGGTCAGATGGCAGTCGCTCTGTGTAAAAACCAGTACCCTCGTTCAATCCCCTAGATTAGGAAGCCGACCCCGTGAGATACGGGATAAGGCTAGGGAGATGACATACATATAATCACTCCTTTATCCCTAATGGGGTAGGCAGAGCGTAAACGACCCAAACAAAGGTCGTTCCGCCACGTCTGACAAAGTTTTGAGGGTTATTTAAGATAGATTTGTAAGTATATTGCCGTAGTAACAGGTTGTCAGCCTATCGCCTAAATTACAATATACTGAAACCCTCGGATCCCTTAGCTGGTTTTTACAGCATGCCCGGGAGGAAATGCAGCTGGCACATTCTATGTTTTTCTCTCGCTCCCAGGCCAGCATGGAAGAATTTTAAGTATTCATCATTAATAAAAAGTCCCCTGTATAGTCTATAGTGTAGAGCCCGATGGTGTAGTGGATAGGGCCGCTTCCTCCTGAGCGGGAGGTCATGTTTCGAATTCCACCACGTACCAATGTGTTTTTCGGTCATTTGTACGTTCATTCGGCGCTTTTTCCGTGCTTCGGAAGGCACGTTAAGCCGTCCCCGGTTAATTTCGTTTAATACCGTAGACATTAGTCGCTAAGTCATGTCAGAGGCCAGTGCTAAGAATTGGCGGCTTGAAAACTCTTACCTAATCTAGGATTGGGTCTGGTTTTCTTTCTGAATTGCGGAGGTCAGGTGGCAGTCGCTCGGTGTAAAAACCAGTACCCTTGTTCAATCCCCTAGATTAGGTAGCCGACCCTGTGAGATACAGGATAAGGCTAGGGAGATGATGATTCTCTACATACATACATAACGTCACGCCTCTTTCCCGGAGGGGTAGGCAGAGATCACATCCTTCCATTTGCTACGATCCTTGCAAACTTCTTTCGCTTCATCTACATTCATCAATCTTTTCATGCACGCTCGTCGGTTTAGGGTACTCCTGACCTGACCTTTCCCTAGAACGTCCCCGATTTGATCGCGGTACGTTCGTTGAGGTCTTCCCCTTCCAACATTCCCACTCACACTTGCCATGTATATCTGTTTGGTTAATCTCTTTTCATCCATCCTCTCAACATGATCAAAACCACCTAAGCATTCCTTTTTCTATACCTGTCACTATATCTTCTTTCACACCACAACGTTCCCTTATCACGCTATTTCTTATTCTGTCACTCAGTTTCACACCAATCATACTTCTTAATGCTCTCATTTCTACCGCATTTATTCTACTTTCTCACTTCTCCGCGCATAAGAGCGGGATCTGCTAACCCGCGCGCGGAAGCGTGTTTCGCATTGTCTGATCTTTGTTTTTGTACGGAAAAAACGATACCGCGCGCGAGTTAGCAGATCCCGCTCCTACGCGCGGAGAAGCGTTTACAGTATGTTCGACACTGCGTGTTTTTCATACAAACTGGGGTACTTACTCGATATTAGAATGGTTTTCGTAATTATTTCTAACCTAGGCTGGACACCAGGTAATTAAAATACTCAGTCAAATAAAAAGTCCCTTTAAGATCACTTAAAAACGATCGAAATCCAGTTTCCTACCTACCTTCTAAGTTATGAAGCGTGATTATCTGTATCGTAACTTTGATTTTAAATAATGCACAGTTGCTATTTGTTACAAATCTGTTAACCATGGCTGGCGACGACTCTAAAAATACCTAACAATAATCGTAAATTCTTACCTATATTTATGTTATTTTAAGCAAGTGAAATTAAAATTCAATTTAGTATGTCTTTCCACAAAACACCTCTTAAAGCGGCTACTTATTTCGTTGTTTAAAAATATTTTTTTGTAAATTCCTTTTTATTGCCTTCATTTTGATACCCCACTCGTTGGGTTCAGTATGAAAACTTACAATATGGCACCAAAAATCTACCATATCAGTATGATTCAGATTTAGGCTCGTATTTATAAAGCAATAAAACAATTCTTCCATGCTGGACTGGGAGCGAGAGAAAAACATAGAATGTGCCAGCTGCATTACCTCCCGGGCATGCTGTAAAAAACAGCTAAGGGATCTGAGGGTTTCAGTATATTGCAATTTAGGCGACGGGCTGACAACCTGTCACTACAGCAATAAACGTACAAATGTATCTTATATAACCCTCAAAAATTTGTCAGACGTGGCGGAACGACCTTAGTTTAGCTACTAGTATAGTATTATTATATTATCTGTGGTTTTAGGTCGTTTACCCCATTAGGACTAAAGGCGTGACTATATGTATGTATGTATGTAAAACAAGATTGAGAGCAATATTAAGTATGGATTTGACAGGTCATTTCGTACTGAAATGACATTTCCGATACGGACTTAAAGTCCTTGTCACTCTTGAGAGCTGATTATAAATACTGGCCTTAATGTAATTGGATATTAGACCCAGCTAAGAAAGATACCCTTATTATCGAAATCCATCCAGCCATTTCAGAGAAATGAGGTAATAAAAGAAAATTAGAAACATTTATACAATAGAATAGAATAGCTTCCATGCTGGACTGGGAGCGACAGAATAACGTAGAATGTGCCAGCTGCATTTCCTCCCGGGCATGCTGTAAAAACCAGCTAAGGGATTCGAGGGTATATTGTAATTTAGGCGATGGGCTGACAACCTGTCACTACAGCAATATCCAGTTCGATCTTAAACAACCCTCAAAACTTGTCAGACGTGGCGGAACGACCTTTGTTTGGGTTGTTCACGCTCTGCCTACCCCATTAGGGATACAGGCGTGATAGTATGTATGTATGTATACAATAGAAGATTTAAAAAATTGGGAAAAAAATTGCTGACCGAACTATAGGGTGTGAACCTACCAATGAAACTGAACAACTTTTCCCAAGAAACAAAGCTCGAAATATGAAAAACATACATACATACATATAATCACGCCTTTATCCCTAATGGGGTAGGCAGAGCGCAAACGACCCAAACAAAGGTCGCTCCGCCACGTCTGACAAAGTTTTAATGGTCATTCAAGATAGTTTTGTAGGTATATTGCTGTAGTGACAGGTTGTCAGCCTATCGCCTAAATTACAATATACAGAAACCCTCGGATCCCTTAGCTGGTTTTTACAGCATGCCCGGGAGGAAATGCAGCTGGCACATTCTATGTTTTTCTCTCGCTCCCAGGCCAGCATGGAAGAATATGAAAAAATAAATAAATATGAAAAAAGAGATAGAAAATCTCTCTATTTTTTTATTCCTATATTATTTCTGAAATTGACATATCACCACTTTCTAGATACCTTTTTTCAACTTTCGACCCATGTTCCTTGGAAAAAGTTGTTCAGTTTAATGGGTAGGTTCACAACTTATAGTTTGGTCAACAAACTTTTTACCATACTATTCGGTTATGTTTTACGCGCGTGCCTATCTTCTAACATATGTGTTTCTAAATATCTTTTACTACCTTACTAGCGACCCGCCCCGGCTTCGCACGGAAATCATCAGTGTTTCTCTGGTATATTATGCGTGTATTATACATATAAACCTTTCTCTTGAATCACTCTATCCATTAAAGAAACCGCATCAAAATCCGTTGTAAAGATTTATGCATACATAGGGATATAGGGACAGAGAAAGCGACTTTGTTTTATACTATGTAGTGATTTCTCCGTATTATGATTATCTTAAATGGCAACATAGCTTTTTTCTCTCACTCGTAGGCTCGTATTTATGAACCGATCTCAAACTTGAGTGCAATATCAAACATGGATTTGCCAGTTGGTACTTAAATTACATTTCTGGTACGAACTCAAATACGGTCCGTAGTTTTTTATGGAATTAATTGCCTCCATGGTCAAGTGGCTATATAATGCCATGGACTCCTGATCCGGAGGTCCTGGGTTCGATTCCCAGGGGGGAAACACAAAGTTGATATTTGAGAATTTATCACTTTGTGATATTCCCAGTTTGATTAGGACATTGCAGGCTGAATCACCTGATTGTCCGAAAAGAAAAAGATTTCGTGCTTCAGAGGGCACGTTAAGCCGTCGGTCCCGGTCGCTGTCTTTGAAAGTGGCCGTTACTCAAACCATGTCAGCGGCCTGATAGTTGTGCTACTAGGCGGTGTTAAAACTCTGACACCAGGGTTCATCGGGTCGATAGACTCGATACCCACTCGACAGAAGAAGAATGGAATTCGCTTTTTTGAGCGTTTTTCGCACATTTTTGACGCTGTCACGGACGTAACCGCCACGCCGTAGCGCGCGCCGATTTGAACGATATTCTAAGGCATTACGGGCGATGGTTGCATATCTTTAAATCTACGTACTTATCTGCATCTGCAATACAAATGTGTTCGCGAACCGTCAATTGGCGAACCCCTAGTATTTATAATCGGCGCTCATGATTGACAGCTTCCATGCTGGCCTGGGAGTGAGAGAAAAACATAGAATGTGCCAGCTGCATTTCCTCCCGAGCATGCTGTAAAAACCAGCTACGGGATCTGAGGGTTTTAGTATATTGTAATTTAGGCGATGGGCTGACAACCTATCACTACAGCAATATACGTATAAATCTATCTTAAAAAACCCTTAAAACTTTGTCAGACGTGGCGAAACGACCTTTGTTTAGGTCGTTTACGCTCTGCCTAACCCATTAGGGATAAAGGCGTGATTATATGTATGTATGTATGATTGACAGCGAGTTTGAGTTCGGATCAGAAATTTAATTTCAGTACAAACTGGCCTGTCAAATCCATACTTAATATTGCTCTCAAGTTTGAGATCGCTTCATAATTACGAACCTCAGAAACTCTGAATTAAGGAACCCTAAAAACGGGCACCTGGTCCGGCAGGCCCTGACAGTCCAACTTGTTTCGCAATAACAAAGGTCGCGGGTTCGATTAAGGGTCAAGTAAAACAACGAGATCCAAGTTATGATAGTGAATCATCAGTTTATTTTGGAAAGTTGATAATTTAAAAATGGACAGTGGTGACGATTCTGTTCCAGACACAACTTAAAGTATTTCAATTTCAATTTACTTCCATGCTGGCCTGGGAGCGAGAGAAAAAACATAGAATGTGCCAGTTGCTTTTCCTCCCGGGCATGCTGGAAAAACCAGCTAAGGGATCTGAGGGTTTCAGTATATTGTAATTTAGGCGATGGGCTGACAACCTGTCACTACAGCAATATGCCTACAAATTTAAATATCCCTCAAAACTTTGTCAGATGTGGCGGAACGATCTCTGTTTAGGTTGTTTACGCTCTACCTACCCCATTAGGGATGAAGGCGTGATTATATGTATGTATGTATGTAATTTCCTCAAGTTCCTGTACAAGATTCGTGATCTCTTGAGTGAAAAGGCGCGAATCATCTTATGCGAGTCGCTTATCTTGTCCAGATTAAACTATGGTGACATGGTATACGGACCTCGTTTGTTGGCGAAAACCCAAAAAGTATTACAACGTATTCAAAATGCTTGCTGCAGATTTTGCTTCACGGTCCCTCCTCGAGCTCATATTTCGCCATTTCTAAATACTGCGGGAATGCTAAATGTTGTATCACGCCGAAAGCTACACCTGGCAAACCTTTTGTTTGATGTGATAAAATTTGAACAACCCAATTATTTAAGGCGTAAACTGAATATATCATTATTGCACAATAGATATGGCTTAAGAAACCTGCGTCCACCGTTGGCTTGCTACAAACATAAAACTGTCGCCTTCCGGGGCAGCTTCCGATTTCAGGCAACTAAATGCTGGAACGATTTGCCACCTCCAGTAAGGAACCTAACTTCTAAATACACTTTCAAAAAACATATGAAAATTCATTTACTGGAGATACAGAAGTTTGGTATTCCCTAAAGTTGCTTGCCGAGGTGGTTGCCTTGCGTTTGCGAGTCATCTTGTATTTTATATGTTTTACTTAGTAATAGGGCATTCATAATTTTATTTTTTATCTTTATATGTATATTTTTTATGGAATTTGCATTTTGTAATCACTTTCACGGTCTGCCTACCCCATTAGGGAAAAAGGCGTGATTATATGTATATGTAAGTAATCACTCATTACTTTTTTTTTATTTCGTTTTTTTTAATATTATGTTACAATGATGATGCATTAATCTATTATTTAATTTATTGTTATACTTAATTAATTTATTAATTATTTATTAAAATTATAATGAATCACAATTTTTAAATAACAATCACTAAACATGCACTGAGACATTATTCTTTATTCTATTACAAGATATTCAATTGATTTTAATATATTTTAACACAGTTTAGTTTTACTCGTTTCTTACACTCAATCAGGGACCCGTCACTTCCTTTGGGCATGGGGTCTCACTCCGAAGAACAGTAAATAGCTTCTAAAAAATATCAGCAGATGGCGCTAAGTATTATATTATATTATCTGTGCTTTGGGTGAGAGCTGAAAAGCAGTGTTGTTCTTTATGAACAATCATACACTGAGCTCTGACCCTCTGCATCGCTTCAGCACACATGCAACAAAATGTAGGTACTACATATGTTATTATCCTTTTTTTGTTCATACCTGTTGTTTGTTTTTCTTATTTTGTTACGTGTGTGTTGTTTTTATGCAATAAACGTTTATCTATCTATCTATCTATCTACATACATACCTTTAGTCACGCCTTTATCCCTAATGGGGTAGGCAGAGGGCAAACGACCTAAACTAAGGTCATTTCGGCACGTCTGACAATGTTTTGAGGGTTATTCAAGATAGATTTGTAGGTATATTGCTGTAGTGACGGGTTGTCAGCCCATCGCCTAAATCACAATATACCGAAACCCTCGGATCCCTTAGTTGGTTTTTACAGCATGCTCGGGAGGAAATGCAGCCGGCACATTCTATGTTTTTCTCTTGCTCCCAGGCCGGCATGGAAGATTTGCCACACTGAATAGAATTATGAGACAATATAACTCTCTCTCTTAAATCTCTTGACATTGATATTTTTAATGATGAACTTCAAAAATTTAATAAGACCTTACTGTCTGCTTTACAATCCTCAAATGTCTAAATTACCCTTGGACTTTGTCATTATATTATATTATAATTGTACTTATGTATTAGTCTATTGTACCTATTCGTATTTATGTAACTAGTAAGTACTTTGTCTATGTATTCTATTTAAATTTATAACAATAGTAACTGCACTATCCCGCATAATATTAGAAAACTACTCCTTTACCCAAAGGTTGCCTGGCAGAAATTGCTACCCTAGCAATAAGGCCGCCTAATTGTACTCTGTTTGTTTTGTTATGTTTGTTCTTGTACAATGTGTTGTTTATGTGCAATAAAGAATATTTGTATTGTATTGTATTGTTTGGTCGCCTAAATTAAGTTGTAGGTATGTTTTAATTTAGATTAATTTATATTTTGTTTTATTTCTTCCATGCTGGACTGGGAGCGAGAGAAAAATATAGAATGTGCCAGCTGCATTTCCTCCCGGGCATGCTGTAAAAACCAGCTAAGGGATCCGAGGGTGTCAGTACCTATATTGTAATTTAGGCGATGGGCTGACAACCTGTCACTACAGCAATATACTTACAAATCTATCTTAAATAACCCTCAAAACTTTGTCAGACGTGGCGGAACGACCTTTGTTTGGGTCGTTTACGCTCTGCCTACTCCATTAGGGATAAAGGCGTGATTAAATGTATGTATGTTTTAATTTTGTTTAAATTTAGATTAATGTCTATTTTGTTTTATAAGACCGCTTCTTTGAAATTTGGTGCATGCCGT
The DNA here is from genome assembly GCA_949820665.1 of Scrobipalpa costella. Taxonomy (NCBI): domain Eukaryota; kingdom Metazoa; phylum Arthropoda; class Insecta; order Lepidoptera; family Gelechiidae; genus Scrobipalpa; species Scrobipalpa costella. Next base: position 8,188,902 of record OX463323.1, on the reverse strand, counting down.
GGCAATCTTTAAGTAAGAAAGAAAGAAAACATATTTATTCAGTACAGATAATCCTAAAATAATAAATAAAATATACAATAACACATGCAATATAACATTAAACTTACTTATAGAGAACTCTTATCTATACTGAAACGGACCTAACTCAGCATATTGCCACAGCCGGAGCTTGGCGCTGATTTTCAGTTTGACCCGGTTCTGAATCCGTCGTATCAAATTGAACATATAATAATTATATAAAAATAAACATCGGGATTTCAAAAATAATATATATACGACTATTCTGGGAGCAATAGAAGAATACGACTAAACATTGTCAAATCAAAAAATAAATAATAGAGATGCTTTGCAGTTTAAAATACAAAAAAAAAACATTTATTTGCCAGAAAACACGTCATATTGTTACAGATGTAGATGTAAATTATTAATTATTATGGTCCCAGTATATTCTACCAGCAATAGTGGCATGCAAAATTTAAAAAAAATAACTGTATAATTATTATTCGTTGACAATTAAAAATCGTTCTATAAGTCAAACTAGAAATCGGTCAACAGTATTCAAGTTTGTCATCAAAGAATTCATTAATATTATAATAACATTTATCAATTAGCGTTTTTTTTATTTTATTAAAAATATTGTAGTTTGTAAACATCTTATTTGATAAGGTAACTGGTTGTAAATCTTTATTGACATCATATAACAGTTCTTACCATACAATGCAGTACGACAATAAGGTAATTTTAAAAGTGTGCCATCTCTCCTTCGCAATCTATCTTATTGGATGGGTTTTTCGAAAAAGAATGGATATTTTCTTACAAATGTTGCTGCCTCCAAGATATATAAACTAGTAAGGGTCAATAATTTTAGATTTTTTAAATATTGGCTTGCATGTATCTACGGGTCCAGCTCCTGTAATAGCTCTAACGCATTTTTTTGCACTAGGAATATCTTATTTATATCCGTAGAGTTTCCCCACAGTAGCAATCCGTACAATAATAAATTTTAGTTAACTTATAATTAAATCACATACCAATCAAAAATAAATTAAAATTAAATCAACCAATGCAAAATACTCCAATGTATTTACATCAATAAAACACAAAACACAATATAATAAAAAATAGTAAAATACAAAGGATAAAGGCGTGATTTTATGTATTTATGTATGTAAAATACAGTTTAAACAAATTGCCAAACTAGTTGTGCAATTATCACTGGCTACTTTAAAAGAGCACCGCTTAGTTGATGTTGTAGGAAATATTCTTTAATTTTGTTCCTAAAACTTGCAACAGAGAATAAGGCTCCACTAAGCATATTATTTAAATTTGGTTTTGTTATCACGAATTGTATGAGTGTGTGTCCTTGTTGATGATCCTTGAATAAATAAAAAAAAAAAGGTAATAATAAGTTCTGGTGTAGATGTAACAAAAGCTCATATACAGAATTTTAAGTACATACATACATATAATCACGCCTTTATCCCTAATGGGGTAGGCAGAGCGTAAACGACCCAAACAAAGGTCGTTCCGCCACGTCTGACAAAGTTTTGAGGGTTATTTAAGATAGATTTGTAAGTATATTGCTGTAGTGACAGGTTGTCAGCGTATCGCCTAAATTACAATATACTGAAACCCTCTGATCCCTTAGCTGGTTTTTACAGCACATTCTATGTTTTTCTCTTGCTCCCAGCCCAGGCCAGCATGGAAGAATTTTAAGTATTCATCATTAATAAAAAGTCACCTGTATAGTCTATAGTGTAGAGCCCGATGGTGTAGTGGATAGGGCCGCTTCCTCCTGAGCGGGAGGTAATTTTTCGAATTCCACCACGTACCAATGTGTTTTTCGGTCATTTGTACGTTCATTCGGCGCTTTTTCCGTGCTTCGGAAGGCACGTTAAGCCGTCCCCGGTTAATTTCGTTTAATACCGTAGACATTAGTCGCTAAGTCATGTCAGAGGCCAGTGCTAAGGATTGGCGGCTTGAAAACTCTTACCTAATCTAGGATTGGGTCTGGTTTTCTTTCTGAATTGCGGAGGTCAGGTGGCAGTAGCTCTGTGTAAAAACCAGTACCCTTGTTCAATCCCCTAGATTAGGTAGCCGATCCTGTGAGATTCAGGATAAGGCTAGGGAGATGATGATTCTGTACATAAATACATAACGTCACGCCTCTTTCCCGGAGTGGTAGGCAGAGATCACATCCTTCCATTTGCTACGATCCTTGCAAACTTCTTTCGCTTCAGCTACATTCATCAATCTTTTCATGCACGCTCGTCGGTTTAGGGTACTCCTGACCTGACCTTTCCCTAGAACGTCCCCGATTTGATCGCGGTACGTTCGTCGAGGTCTTCCCCTTCCAACATTCCCACTCACACTCGCCATGTATATCTGTTTGGTTAATCTCTTTTCATTCATCCTCTCAACATGACCAAACCACCTCAGCATTCCTTTTTCTATACCTGTCACTATATCCTCTTTCACACCACAACGTTCCCTTATCACGCTATTTCTTATTCTGTCACTGAGTTTCACACCAATCATACTTCTTAATGCTCTCATTTCTACCGCATTTATTCTACTTTCATGTCTTTTCTGCCATACCCAACTTTCACTGCCATACATAAGTGTTGGGACTAACACTCCTCTATGCACAGCCAGACGAGCCTTTTTGGACACCCTCTGGCTGTTCATAAAGGTGTGCAACGCCCCATTCACCATGTTACCAGCATTCACTCTTCTTTCAATATCACTATCACACTTTCCATCTGCTGTAAACAATGAACCCAAATAAACAAACTCTTTCACTTGCTCCACCTTTTCATCTCCTATCAGAATGTTACACTCTGTCATTCTATCCTCTTTCTCAAAAACCAGTGATTTGGTTTTACTAACATTCACTTTCATTCCTTTCTTTTTCAAAGCCTCATGCATACAATTTACCATCTCCTGTAACTCCTCAGCCGTGGACGCAAGTATAACTTGGTCGTCAGCGTAGAGAAGACATTTGACGAGTAACTCGTTCATTCTTAGACCACATTCATTATCTTTCAAATCTGTCAAACAGCTATCCACGAATAAGTTAAACAGCCATGGAGACGCTACACATCCTTGTCTTACACCTTTCTCGATGTTAAACAATTCAGTGTACGCCCCGATGATTCTGTATAGCCTATAAAACATGTTTTATCTATTAGGTATATTAATATAATACTATTTCCTGGCAGAATAAGTTTTGGTATGTTCTTTCGGTAGGTAGAACCTACATTTAATTTATTCACTAGTTTTGAGATCACAATTAACTTTAATTAACTTCTCATTGCAAAATGTACTAAAATTGTATCTTTAATACTACTTATAGCATCATCACTATTTCCGAAATTTCTCTTTTTCAAAGGTAAGGTTTTGCATTAAGGCTCTCTTCATTGGTATTCGATTTTACCATTTCATAAAAAAAACATACTTTTATTACCTAGGTATCCTATATATATTACATTTTATAAATTTGAATAACCGTCATGACAAAAAATTAAATATTATACATTTTACCAATAATTTTGTAATATATTCATATACTAGCTGTGCCCGCGACTTCGTACTCCCGGTTTGTATGGAAAACACGCAGTGTCGAACATACTGAAAACGCTTCTCCGCGCGTAGGAGCGGGATCTGCTAACCCGCGCGCGGAAGCGTGTTTCGCATTGTCTGATCTTTGTTTTTGTATGGAAAACACGATACCGCGCGCGAGTTAGCAGATCCCGCTCCTACGCGCGGAGAAGCGTTTACAGTATGTTCGACACTGCGTGTTTTTCATACAAACTGGGGTACTTACTCGATATTAGAATGGTTTTCGTAATTATTTCTAACCTAGGCTGGACAACAGGTAATTAAAATACTCAGTCAAATAAAAAGTCCCTTTCACTTAAAAACGATCGAAATCCATTTACCTACCTTCCTCAAATTACCTACCCTCCTTGAAACCTACCTTCTAAGTTATGAAGCGTGATTATCTGTATCGTAACTTTGATTTTAAATAATGCACAGTTGCTATTTGTTACAAATCTGTTAACCATGGCTGGCGACGACTCTAAAAATAACTAACAATAATCGTAAGTTCTTACCTATATTTATATTATTTTAAGCAAGTGAAATTAAAATTCAATTGAGTATGTCTTTCCACAAAACACCTCTTAAAGCGGCTACTTATTTCGTTGTTTAAAAATATTTTTTGTAAATTCCTTTTAATTGCCTTCATTTTGATACCCCACTCGTTGGGTTCAGTATGAAAACTTACAATGTGACACCAAAAATCTACCATATCAGTATGACTCAGATTTAGGCCCGTATTTATAAAGCAATAAAACAAGATTGAGAGCAATATTAAGTGTGGATTTGACAGGTCATTTCGTACTGAAATGACATTTCCGATACGGACTTAAAGTCCTTGTCACTCTTGAGAGCTGATTATAAATACTGGCCTTAATGTAATTGGACATTGGACCCAGCTAAGAAAGATACCCTTATTACCGAAATCCATCCAGCCATTTCAGAGAAATGAGGTAATAAAAGAAAATTAGAAACATTTATACAATAGAAGATAAAAAAAATTGGGAAAAAATTTGCTGACCAAACTATAGGGTGTGAACCTACCAATGAAACTGAACAACTTTTCCCAAGAAACAAAGCTCGAAATATGAAAAACATACATACATACATATAATCACGCCTTTATCCCTAGGCAGAGCGCAAACGACCCAAACAAAGGTCGCTCCGCCACGTCTGACAAAGTTTTAATGGTCATTCAAGATAGATTTGTAGGTATATTGCTATAGTGACAGGTTGTCAGCCTATCGCCTAAATTACAATATACAGAAGCCCTCGGATCCCTTAGCTGGTTTTTACAGCATGCCCGGGAGGAAATGCAGCTGGCACATTCTATGTTTTTCTCTCGCTCCCAGGCCAGCATGGAAGAATATGAAAAATAAATAAATATGAAAAAAGAGATAGAAAATCTCTCTATTTTTTTATTCCTATATTATTTCTGAAATTGACATATCACCACTTTCTAGATATCTTTTTTTATCTTTCGACCCATGTTCCTTGGAAAAAGTTGTTCAGTTTAATGGGTAGGTTCACAACTTATAGTTTGGTCAACAAACTTTTTACTAAAATATTCGGTTATGTTTAACGCGCGTGCCTATCTTCTAACATATGTGTGTTTCTAAATATCTTTTACTACCTTACTAGCGACCCGCCCAGGCTTCGCACGGAAATCATCAGTGTTTTTCTACTATATTCTGCATGTATTATAATTGTATTAAACCTTCCTCTTGAATCACTCTATCCATTAAAAGAAACCGCATCAAAATCCGTTGCGTAGTTTTACAGATCGAAGCATACATAGGGATATAGGGACAGAGAAAGCGACTTTGTTTTATACTATGGTAGTGATTTCTTCGTATTATGATTATCTAAAATTGCGACATAGCTTTTTTTTAATCCGACTCGTAGGCTCGTATTTATGAACCAATCTCAACTTGAGAGCAATATCAAACATGGATTTGCCAGTTTGTACTGAAATAACATTTCTGATACGAACTTAAATACGGTCCGTAGTTTTTATGGAATTAACTGCCTTCGTGGTCTAGTAGCTAGTGCCATGGATTCCTGATCCGGAGGTCCTGGGTTTGATTCCCAGTGGGGAAACACAAAGTTGATATTTGAGAATTTATCGCTTTGTGATTTTTTCCCCAGTTTGGTTAGGACATTGCAGGCTGAATCACCTGATTGTCCGAAAAAGAAAAAGATTTCGTTCTTCGGCGGTGTAAAAACTCTGACACCAGGGTTCATCGGGTCGATATACTCGATACCCACTCGACAGAAGAACAATGGAATTCGCTTTTTTGTGCGTTTTTCGCACATTTTTGACGCGGCCAGGGACGTAACCGCCACGCCGTAGCGCGCGCTGATTTGATCGATATTCTAAGGCATTACGGGCGATGGTTGCATATCTTTAAATCTACCTACTCATCTGCATCTGCAAATGTTTTCGCGAACCGTCAATTGGCAAACCCGTAGTATTTCCTTCCATGCTGGACTGGGAGAGATAGAAAAACATAGAATGTTCCAGCTGCCCTTCCTCCCGGGCATGCTGTAGAAGTCAGCAACAGGGACTCGAGGGTTACAGTGTATCGTAATTTAGGCGATGGGCTGACAACCTGTCACTATAGCAATACACTTTTCAATCTAAAATTGCCCTCAATTTTTGTCAGACGTGGCGAAACCGCCTTTTACGAGGCGTTTATCGCTCTGCCTACCCCGTAAGGGATAAAGGCGTGATTTTATGTATGTATGTATGTAGTATTTATAATCAGTGCTCATGATTGACAGCGAGTTTGAGTTCGGATCAGAAATTAAATTTCAGTACAAACTGGCCTGTCAAATCCATACTTAATATTGCTCTCAAGTTTGAGATCACTTCATAATTACGAGCCTCAGAAACCCTGAATTAAGGAACCCTAATTAAGGCACCTGGTCCGGCAGACCCTGACAGGCCAACTTGTTTCGCAATAACAAAGGTCGCGGGTTCGATTAAGGGTCAAGTAAAACAACGAGATCCCAGTAATGATAGTGAATCATCAGTTTATTTTGGAAAGTTGATAATTTAAAAATGGACAGTGGTGACGATTTTGTTACAGACACAACTTAAAGTAATTCAATTTAAATTTATTCAATCAATTACAAATTAATATTTGTGTATGACAATTTTCTTACATTACATAAAATCTTATAATTTTTTTTTTCTTTTGTCGAGTGGGTATCGAGTCTATCGACCCGATGAACCCTGGTGTCAGAGTTTTGAAACCGCCTAGTAGCACAACTATCAGGCCTCTGACATGGTTTGAATAACGACCACTATCAAAGACAGCGACCGGGACCGACGGCTTAACGTGCCCTCCGAAGCACGAAATCTTTTTCTTTTTCGGAGAATCAGGTGATTCAGCCTGCAATGTCCTAACCAAACTGGGGAAAAATTCACAAAGTAATAAATTTTCAAATATCAACTTTTGTGTTTCCCCCCTGGGAATCGAACCCAGGACCTCCGGATCACAATAAATTTATACATAGTATTTTAACGTCTATACTGGAATGGGCGAGAAAGAAAAACATAGAATGTTCCAGTTGCCCTTCCTCCCGGGCATGCTGTAGAAGTCAGCAAAAGGGATAAAAAGGGATTCGAGGGTTACAGTGTATTGTAATTTAGGCGATGGGCTGACAACCTGTCACTACAGCAATACACATTACAAGCTAAAATTGCCCTCAATTTATGTCAGACGTGGCGATAGCGCCTTTTAGGAGGCGTTTTACGTTCTGCCTATCCCGTAAGGGATAAAGGCGTGATTTTATGTATGTATTTTAGTTTGGACCTGTCACTTTCTAAAATTTGAATAAAATAGAGACAGAAATAGAACAGCTAATTATAATACCTTCCATGCTGGATTAGGTAGCCGACCAAGTGATATACGGGATAAGGCTACGGAGATGATGACATACTTATAATCACGCCTTTATCTCTAATGATGAGGTAGGCAGAGCGTAAACGACATAAACTAAGCTCGTTCCGCTACATCTGACAAAGTTTTGAGGGTTATTTGAGATAGATTTGTAGGTACATTGCTGTAGTGACAGGTTGTCAGCCTATCGCCTAAATTACAATATACAGAAACCCTCGGATCCCTTAGCTGGTTTTTACAGCATGCCCGGGAAAAAATGCAGCTGGCACATTCTTTGTTTTTCTGTAGCTCACAGTCCAGCATGGAAGTAATCTGTATCTTTTATACATACATATATACACATTTTAGTTAAGTTACCCTGAAGGGCTTAGATGGTGAGAAGAAAAGCCCGATGGTGTAGTGGATAGGGCCGCTGCCTCCTGAGCGGGAGGTCGTGGTTCGAATCCCACCACGTACCAATGTGTTTTTCGGTTTTCGAATTTCATATGTACGTTTATTCGGCGCTTTTTCCGTGCTTCGGAAGGCACGTTAAGCCGTTGGTCCCGGTTAATATCGTTTAATACCGTAGATATTAGTCGTTAAGCCATGTCAGAGGCCAGCGCTAAGCATTGGCGGCTTGAAAACTCTGACCTAATCTAGGATTGGGTCTGGTTTCCCTTCTGGGTTGCGGAGGTCAGATGGCAGTCGCTCTGTGTAAAAACCAGTACCCTCGTTCAATCCCCTAGATTAGGTAGCCGTCCCCGTAAGATACGGGATAAGGCTAGGGAGATGATGACCCTGAAGGGCTTAGATGCGCCCCATTAGATAATTTTACTACGCCTGAGGCAAGCGTGTGAGCAAAATCATTTTTGTACGCATGCTATGTCGTTCACGCTAAAGTGTTAGTAGTGAAATTAATATACTTCGTTTATTTAGCGTTGAGTAATCGAAACCCACTTCTTTAGCAGCCCATAAACTGCTCTTTCTTTACAACTTCAAAGAAAGTCTACCGCGAAACATATGTTTGTAACAAGGTTATAGTCTGCGGTTCCGAAATTTGAACCTCTGCTTAGTTGTAAACGAAAAGCCGTTTATGAGCCGCAAAACACGTTGGTATCGATATCTCAACATTGAATGAACCAAATATATGTAAGACGGTTGACAGACCTCTCGGAGTGGGAGGGTTTGTCAGCACAGCGTCCAGAGTGGCGCAGGCTGGTACAGAAGCGAGTCAGCGATTTTGAGGAACAACGCAAAGTCGACCTCGACACGAAACGCGATGAGCTGAAGTCCCGCCAGCTGCCATTCAATACCATTATGAGCAAGGTGTACTCACGTGCCCTAAGTGTGCATACATACATACATACATACATATAATCACGCCTTTATCCTTAATGGCAGAGCGTACACGACCTAAACAAAGGTCGTTCCGCCACGTCTGACAAAGTTTTGAGGGTTGTTTAAGATAGATTTGTAGGTATATTGCTGTAGTGACAGGTTGTCAGCCTGTCGCCTAAATTGCAATATACAGAAACCCTCGGATCCCTTAGCTGGTTTTTACAGCATGCCTGGGAGGAAATGCAGCTGGCACATTCTATGTTTTTCTTTCGCTCCCAGTCCAGAATGGAAGTTAAGTGTGCACGGAAGTTTAAATCGAAAATCGGTTACGTGAGTCACTTTCGGGCGCACGAGCGCCGCGCCGACTAGGAGTCGAAGTAGTCGCCATGGCCGAAATCGGTCGGAAGTATCATTCAGACTAATTAGTATATGTATTAGAAACACCATTTCTTCCATGCTGGACTGGGAAAGATAGAAAAACATAGAATGTTCCAGCTGCCCTTCCTCCCGGGCATGGTGTTGAAGTCAGCAAAAGGGACTCGAGGGTTACAGTGTATTCTAATTTAGGCGATGGGCTGACAACCTGTCACTAAAGCAATACATATTACAATTTAAAATTGCCCTCAATTTTTGTCAGACGTGGCGAAAGCGCCTTTTACGAGGCGTTAAACGCTCTGCCTACCCCGTAAGGGATAAAGGCGTGATTTATGTATGTATGTATTAGAAACACGATTGCTTGCCCGATAAAAATATCACGAAGTTGTCTCCTCTTGATTCTCGTGACGATATTCGCCTATTATGGCTAGAATAAACTGTTTTCCATTTTTGTACGAGTGTCCAATATTTCAACGCAGTTTCATGCGTTATGATCACGGAGCGACTGACACAACGCATGAAACTGCGTTCTAATATTGGACACTCGTACAAAATGGAAAACCACGGTAAATTTTCCGATTTTAATCGTTATAAAGGTCGTTCCGCCACGTCTAACCAAATTTTGAGGGTTATTTAAAATAAATTCGTATATTTAAGGTATATTACTGTAGTAGCAGATTATCAACCCATGGCCTAAATTATAATAAACTAAAACCCTCGGATCCCTTAGCTGATTTTTACAGCATGCCCAGTAGAAAATGCAGCTGGCACATTCTATGTTTTTCTCTCGCTCCCAGGCCAGCATGGAAGCAATCTATATAATGTTGTATACCTTAAAAAAACCTACACCCATATTTGCTGTAGAAGTCAGCAAAAGGGACTCGAGGGTTACAGTGTATCGTAATTTAGGCGATGGGCTGACAACCTGTCACTATAGCAATACACTTTTCAATCTAAAATTGCCCTCAATTTTTGTCAGACGTGGCGAAACCGCCTTTTACGAGGCGTTTATCGCTCTGCCTACACCGTAAGGGATAAAGGCGTGATTTTATGTATGTATGTATGTACCCATATTAGATTAGGGGCCCTCTTGCTTGAGGCTGGCCATAAATGACTTCATACGAATTTTACCTATCACATACATACATATAATCACGCCATTATCCTTAATGGGGTAGGCAGAGCGTACACGACCTAAACAAAGGACGTTTCGCCACGTCTGACAAAGATTTGAGGGTTATTTAAGATAGATTTGTACTTATATCGCTGTAGTGACAGGTTGCCAGCCTAAAATAAAATAAAAATAAATCGCCTAAATAGCAATATACAGAAACCTTTGGGCCTCTTACCTGGTTTTTACAGCATGCCCGGGAAGAAATGCAGCTGGGACATTCTATGTTTTCTCTCGCTCCCAGTCCAGCATAGAAGAATCACCTTATCTGTTTTTTTCTCTCAAATTATAGTTCTAAAAGCCGAAACACATTAGCGCGTAGCGCCAAAAAAAGCATTGTGCTATAGTATTTCCAAATCAGTTTTAGAATAAAGGTAAACAAAGTTTTTCCATGCTGAACTGGGAGCGAGAAAAAACATAGAAGGTGTCAGCTGCATTTCTTCCCGGGGATGCTGTAAAAACCAGCTAAGGGATCCGAGGGATTCAGTATATTGCAATTTAGGCGATGGGCTGACAACCTGTCACTACAGCAATATGCCTATAAATCTATCTTAAATAACCCTCAAAACTTTGTCAGACATGGCAGAACGACCTTTGTTTAGGTCGTTTACGCTCTGCCTTCCCCATTAGGGATAAAGGCATGATTATCTGTTTGTTTATATTTTAAAATAAGTTTTAGCTATTAGATATGACAAGTAGTTATTGACAAGTAGTTATTGACAAGTAGTAGTTTTAGGCTCGTATTTACAAACAAATCTCAAGATTGAGAGTAATATTGAGTATGGATTTGACAGGACACGTTGTACTGAAATGACGTTTCTGATACGAGCTTAAACTAGCTGTCAGTCTTAAGTCATCATCTCCCTAGCCTTATCCCGTATCTTACCGGGTCGGCTACCTAATCTAGGGGATTGAACGAGGGTACTGTTTTTAACACAGAGCGACTGAGAGAGATAGAGAGATAGAGATAAATTTATTAATAATTGTAAATTACAAGTCAAAAATTATAAGCACTTAAGTATATCTCATTTTTTTTTGCTAGCTTGATCTGTCCCACTGCTGGGCAAATATCACATTAATAATAATTTAAATTCTATTGCTTTTATTATCATTAAAATTAATAAAATCTAACCTCCGCAACCCAGAAAGAAGCCAGACCCAATCCTAGATTAGGTCAGAGTTTTAAAGCCGCCAATGCTTACCACTGGCCTCTGATATGGCTTAACGACTAATATCTACGGTATTAAACGTTATCACCGGCTTAACGTGCCTTCCGAAGCACGGAAAAAGCGCCGAATAAACGTACATATGAAATTCGAAAATCGAAAAACACATTGGTACGTGGTGGGATTCGAACAACGACCACCCGCTCAGGAGGCAGCGGCCCTATCCACTACACCATCGGGCTCATATCAGTCTTAAGTGCTGTTTATAATTACGGGCCTTAGTAATTTAACTAATTTGCAAACACGTAACCTTTTTTTTACGAAATGTGTTTTTTCTAAAAAGAATGATATGAATCTTTGTTTACCTTTATTCTAAAACTGAGTTGGAAATACTATAGGCTAATCAAATACTCCTGATTTTTTATTGTGGACAGACGTGTCTCTGCCATGGATCATCGCAAGAAACTAATTGTTTTTTTTTATTGAGTTGACGTCACTCTGTTTTAAAAATACTGCAAAGTAGATACCGAATACATTAATTTAATAATGGTATAAATCGCGACAACGAGTACATTTCTCTAACTTCGGAAAGTTGTTCAGTTTCATAGGTAAGTCCAAACCCTAAAATTTAGCCGAAAGCTTTGTCAGACGTGGCGTAACGACTTTTGTTTGGGTCGTTTACGGTCTGCCTACCCTATTAGGGATAAAGGCGTGACTATATGTATGTATTTTTGTAATTCTCGGTATTCAACAAGCATGACGTCATAGCGCTGGATTTTGCGTCGCGTCGCGTTGCGGTGCCGCACCGCAAAAGTCAGCGGTGACGCCCTCCGATTTTATATGATTCAGCCACAATTCTTAGGAAGTATTATGAATACCTTCCATGGTGGACTAGGAGCGAGAGAAAAACATAGAATGTGCCAGCTGCTTTTCCTACCGGGCGTGCTGTAGTAGAAAAATCTAATCAGTTTCATACCCTTAAGTTTGGTCAATTTTTTTTCTGAATTATTATGGCCAAATCAATCTTAAATAACCCTCAGACCTTAGACGTGGCGGAACGACCTTTGTGTAGGTTGTTTACGCTCTGCCTACCCTATTAGGGATAAAGGCGTGATTATATGTATGTATGTAGTCACGCCTTTATCCCTAATGGGGTAGGCAGAGCGTAAATGACCTGAACAAAGGTCGGAGCGCCACGTCTGACAAAGTTTTGAGGGTTATTTTAGATACAGGTTGTCAGCCCATCGCCTACATTGCAATATACGGAGCGGGATTATAGGTATCTTATATTTTAAAAATTTACAATTTGCAATATACTAAAACCCTCGGATCCCTTAGCTGACTTCTACAGCATGCCCGGGAGAAAATGCAGCTGGCATATCCTATGTTTTTCTTTCACTCCCAGTCCAGCATGGAAGAATTTTCTTTTATTCAATTTCTTATCTTATCTTATATTGCCGTTATGTGGCCCACTGCTGGGCAAAGGCCTCTCCGCTCCCTCTAAGACATTATTTTGTGCTTCTTCCGGCCATGACTTGCTGATGGCATCCAGCTCGTCTCGCCATCGTCGCCTTGGTCTACCGCGTCGCCTTCTGCCAGTCGGTGGCTTTCACTGTGTAGTGGTCTTTACTAATAGAATAGATTGGTTTCTATTCTATTCTATTTTACTAATGATACATACATACATACATAAATCACGCCTTTATCCCTTACGGGGTAGGCAGAACGTTTAACACTCGTAAAAGGCGCTTTCGCCACGTCTGACAAAAATTGAGAGCAATTTTAGATTGTAATATGTATTGCTTTAGTGCCAGGTTGTCAGCCCATCGCCTAAATTACAATACACTGTAACCCTCGAGTCCCTTTTGCTGACTTCAACAGCATGCCCGGGAGGAAGGGCAGCTGGAACATTCTATGTTTTTCTCTCGCTCCCAGTCCAGCATGGAATCCTATCTTATGTAGCATATATTATGTATTAGTTTATCATAAGATATGTATCAGTATATTTTATTGAAATATTTATTTAATAGTGTGTAAATATTGTCTAAGTATTATAATATGTAGTAATATGCATTATCCCGCTTTCTGCTTGTACAATATCTATACCCAAAGGTTGAATGGTAGAAATTGCTGCTTTAGCAATAAGGCCGCCTATATTGTACTGTCACATTTGTTCCTTTTTATTTCTGTTGTATGTGTTTCTTTGTGCAATAAAGAATTTTGTATTGTATTGTATTTAATAGAATGAATTCCAAGACAACATTCTGCCTACTCACCTACGTCATCGCATTGTGGGAAATCCAGAGATGCATCGAATTCAGTTCAGCATTTACGCATTCGGAATGTACAATTATTATTATGGTGTCGTTAAGAGCATATTAATGAATGTGGCGCCAATCCGGTTAGCACACGACTTAATAAGTGAAATAGGTACAAATATTTCGTGATGGATTGGGAGCGATAGAAAAACATAGAATGTTCCAGCTGCCCTTTCAGCAAAAGAGATTCGAGGTTAGTGGATTGTAATTTAGGCGATGGACTGACAACCTGTCACTACAACGATACGTACATTAAAATCTAAAATTTCCCTGAATTTTTGTTAGACGGCGAAGACTGCGAAGGCATTATTTACGACGCGTTTTACGCTCTGTCTTCTCCATAAGGGATGAAGGCGTGACTTTATGTAAGTATGTCATGTTAGTCTACAAATCAGTTTTATTGCAACCATGGGCAAATTCTTCCCTGCCGGACTGGGAGCGAGATAAAAATATAGAATTTGCCAGCTGCATTTCCTCCTAAGCATGCTGTAAAAACCAGCTAAGGGATCCGAGGGTTTCAGTATATTGCAATTTAGGCGATGGGCTGACAACCTGTCACTATAGCAATATACCTACAAATCTATCTTAAATAACCCTCAAAACTTTGACAGACGTGGCGAAACAACCTTTGTTTAGGTCGTTTACGCTCTGCCTACCCCATTAGGAATAAAGGCGTGATTATATGTATGTATGTATGGGCAAATTCTTTCATGTTGAACTGGGACGATGGGCGACAGACTTATTATCCTGTCAGTCAGCATTCGTTTAAACATTTCCAAGGCTTTTTGTTGATCCATAGATTCTTCCATGCTGGCCTTCCCAAGCGAGGGTTCCTTGGCGAGAAAAAACATAGAATGTGCCAGCTGCATTTCCTCCCGGGCCTGCTGTATAAACCAGCTAAGGGATGCGAGGGTTTCAGAATATAGTAATTTAGGCAATGGGATGTAAACCTATCACTACAGCAATATACCTACAAATCTATCTTAAATAACCCTCAAAACTTTGTCAGACGTGGCGGAACGACTATTGTATAGGTAGTTTACGCTCTGCCTACCCCATTTGGGATAAAGGCGTGATTCAATGTATGTATAGATTCTACAACTGGTAGGATTATTAATCCGTCTATTCTACCGTCCCCTTCTGTTCACTGAAGACAGAAGAGTAAACGACCTATATATATACGGACGGAATGACAGGACTTATTTCCTTACTTAAATATATTTTTTTAACTAAATCTACACAATAGGCGTCGATCCGGTCAGCACACGAGTTAGGTAAAACTGTTTCTGTCCGATATAGAAAGTGGTGCTGTCATTTAAAATCTCAGAGAGAAAGTGACAGATTTCATGTTCTTAAATTAAGTCGTGTGCTAACCAAATAGACCCCATTGTCGGCTGATCTCTCTATTGATGTATGGATTTTATTTCCGTTTTTGCATTAATAATTTTCGAGGTCATCTTTAAACAAGCAACTATATTAAACTACGATATTAATAAAACTCTTCCATGGTGGCCTGGGAGCGAGAGAAAAACATAGAATATGCCAGCTGCAATTCCTCCCGGGCATGCTGTGAAAAAACAAAGGGATCCGAGGGTTTCACTATATTGTAATTTAGGTAATGGGCTGACAACCTGTCACTACAGCAGTACACCTACAAATCTATCTTAAATAACCCTCAAAACTTTGTCAGACGTGGCGGAACGACCTTTGCTTAGGTCGTTTACGCTCTGCCTAACACATTAGGGATGAGGGCGTGATTATATGTTTGTATTAATAAAATCGACTTATGTATCTACCTAATACCTACGTAAATAAAATATTCCCTTTGCCCTTTGGTATTCTCAAATACGCTGTATAGGCAGAGTTATTACTAAAGCATCAATTTCTTCCAGGCATGCATACATACATACATACATACATATAATCACGCCTTTATCCCTAATGGGGTAGGCAGAGCGTTAACGACCTAAGCAAAGGTCGTTCCGCCACGTCTGACAAGTTTTGAGGATTATTACAAATGATCATGACGTATATTGCTTTAGTGACAGGTTGTCAGTCTTCCAGGCAACCTTATATATATATACTTAATTGCATAAACACAAAAGAAATGTTATTTACAAATATAGTGTGCAAAGGCGAACTTATCTCTATGAAGAGATCTCTTCCAGCCAACCCAATGGTAGTAAGAGAAAGTGAATAATTTTGAGGGGACAAGGAAATGGAACATTAACAGAGACTACCTAATAAAAATAAAATAAAATAAAACAACCTTTGGGTGTACGATCGCTTCAGATTTCATGAGACCGTTCGTCGACCCAACAAACCACTTAGCATGTGACGTATTGTGATGAAGGTTATTTCCAAATTACCGAAAATGACTAATTTGGTGATTTAAAAACAAAACGGATCTAAACACGTGTTCAATAAAACACGTGATGACGATTTAATTGTACTTTTTTTAGGATTCCGTACCCCAAAGGTTCTCCGAATGTTTGTTTCGAGCGAAATATAATATACTAGCTGTGCCCGCGACTTCGTACGCCCGGTTTGTATGGAAAACACGCAGCGTGAAACATACTGAAAACGCTTCTCCGCGCGTAGGACCGGGATCTGCTAACCGGCGCGTGGAAGCGTGTTTCGCATTGTCTGATCTTTGTTTTTGTATGGAAAACACGCTTCCGCGCGTGAGCTAGTATAATATATTGTTGTATTCGTTTATAAGTCCTACTTGCACAAATTTAATGGTAGATATATTGCTGTAGTGACCGGTTGTCAGTATATCGCCTAAATTGCATTATACAGAAACCCTCAGATCCCTTAGCTGGTTTTTACAGCATGCCCGTAGGAGAAATGCAGCTGACACATTCTATGTTTTTCTCTCGCTCCCAGGCCAGTATGGAAGAATGTATATAAAATAAAATTAAAAAAAATAAAAAAAAAATAAAAATTTGTTTATTTCATTAACTTAAACAACATATATGAAATATAGGGGTGTTACCTCCATTTAGGCTTAAAAAGACCTGTGTTTGGAGGCAACGCTCTTTCGTACTAGTCTAGGTTACAAAAATATGTGCTTAAGTAAGTAAAACAACATAAACATAAACAATGCCTTAACAAAATTATACGTACAAACTAAAGTGAGTAGTATGTGTGTGTGTGTGGTGTGGTGAGTGATGTGGTGTGTGGTGTGATGTGGTGAGTGTGTGGCGTGGTGTGGTATTGTGAGTGTGTGTATGTGTGTGTGTGTGTGTGTGTGTGTGTTTATGCGCGCGCGCGTATGTGTGCAAGTGCATTTATTAAATTAAATGTTTTTTTTTTTTTTTTTAATAAATTTTGAAAAGTTTTAAAGTTTTAATATACCTAATAATTACAATATAAATTAGAATTATGTTATATTGATAAATAACTATATATGGTGACGACACCTTGACGCGTTAAGTAGTTAATAACTGTTCGATTTCTTCGTAAGTTTTAGGAAACAACCAACTTATCACAGACTTTTTACAATTATACAAATCCATTTTATATATTAATTTCTTTATTGAGAAGATTATAAAGATTTGCCGAACGTCTAGAGTACTGTCTTTTAGCAAAGATCGAGTTTGTCTTAGGTGAATAAGCCACGGGTTGTTGCCTTCTAGTCTTATTCAAATTTAGTTTAAATGGTAAGTTTTTATGTAGCCTTAACACTGTATGAGTTATATATAGTTTCCTAACAGTAGCCAGTCTAGTCAGGTTGTAAAGGCTAGCTGTAGAAAATCTCCTCTTCTTAAAATACATGACCTTTAGCAGTCCTCGTTGCGCCCGTTCAAGATTCAGAAACACTGTTTTAGCAGCTCCACCCCAGACAGAAATGCAATATGTAAGTATTGATTGTACCAGTGATATATAGATCTCTTTTAATAGGTCTCTATCCGTTCCAGCTACCACTCGTGGCACCACGTATCTAAGTGTTTTAAATATCCATGTTAATTTTCTAATTCGCGCAGTGAGATGTTCAATATGTGGATACCACGAGAGCCGCTGGTCCAGATAGACACCTAGGTATTTAACTTGCGATACTTCATTAATAGAGGGACAGTTACACGCTTGGTCATCAGCAGTTTTAAGACAGCTATGTATCTGAACTTTGAAATTTTTATTTGGTTGTGAACTATTATACGTACTGAAGCATATGAAATTAGTCTTTTTAATATTTAATGTAAGGATATTATTGTGTAACCATTGGCTAATATGTTTTAGACCTTGTTCAGCGTCTGCCTGAACACTTTCCCAAGAATCCCCCGCAAAAACAACGGCTGTGTCATCTGCGTATGAAAAAAGTGTAGCGTTCTTGGCTCGCATTTCACATAAGTCATTAATATAAATTAAGAATAAAGTTGGGCCAAGAACGCTACCCTGTGGCACACCGTAATAAACCTCCTCATAGCCACTTATAACACTGTCCAGCCGAACTGCTTGCTTTCTGCCCGTCAAATAGTCAACAAATAGATTTAATGGTACGCCTCTTATTCCAAACTTTTCTAACTTATGTATAAGGATGGGGAGAGAGACTGTATCAAACGCTTTTTTTAAGTCTAGCAGCACTGTCATACATTTTTTATGAGTATCTAGCTCTTCAACAACGAGTGACGTAAGGTGAGTAATCGCATCTTCAGTGGATCTTCCTTGCCGAAACCCATACTGTTGATCAGATAACAAATGAAAGTGATTTAAATAGTTAAGCAGTCTTTTATTTAAAAGTTTTTCGATTATTTTAGAAATTGTTGTTAAGACAGAAATGGGTCGATAGTTGCTTACATCGTCTCTCTCTCCATCCTTATAGATAGGAGTTATCACAGATAGTTTAAGTGCAGATGGGAAAATACCTTTCTCAAAACATAGGTTCGCAGCGTGTGTTATAATAGGAACTACTTCCGTTTTAGCAAGTTTAAGAAACAGGGTTGGAACCTTATCCCAACCAGGGGCACTGTCCGATTTAAGGTTCATCAAAATAGAACTAACCTCCTCATCGTCAGTAGGCAAAAGGACAAAGGAATTGGCATGTGAAGATAGCGTCTTTAGGTATGTATTTAGTTCGATAGCTGTGGGTTGTGATTGCTGGGCGAGTTCTTTGCCAATATTAGAAAAAAAATTGTTAACACACTCGGCTGATTCAGTAGGGGATGGTTTTAAGTAAAGCAGTTCTGAGTTTGTGTTTTTGCTTTTTTGCGTGTAAGTTATATTTTTAATATTCTTCCAGAGCAATTTATTGTTTTTTACTGTTTTAGCTAATAAGTCACTATCATATTTTCGTTTAACTTTCTTTATAATTTTATTGCAATAATTTCTGTACCTGATGTAAGTAACTTTTTTAATTTCGTTGTATGGATCACCCCTTGCTTGTTTTTGTAACTGATTACGATTTCTTATACATCTTAGGAGTCCAGGTGTGATCCACGGTTTTATAATACGATATTTAGAAGGTATGTTATTAATTACTGTATTTTCTTTCAGGGTTGTGGTTAGTACGTAAATGAGATGATTTAGCACATCAGTAGGATCATGACAAAAGAGAAGTTCTGCAAGATTTTTATTTTTTAGGTCGTTCAATGCTTTTTCAAAATCTATGTTGGCTTTGGTTTTAGTTACTTTAATGTTTTTTATTTTTTTTATTTTAGACAATGACAGAAAGGTTGTGAAATGATCGGTTGTAGTGGTTTCAAATACGGCTATTGTAGCAAGATGTTTATTCCTATTTATTTTTAACATTATATGGTCTAAACAGTTTAAATTTCGTGTAGGTATAATGTGACCAGCTAAAATGCCATATAATGATAGTCTATTCAAATAACTAATTCTGTTTTTGCGTTCCTGAGCAGGCTCTTCAGGCTTGAGTTTTATGTTAATATTAATGTCTCCTGCAATAATTATGTTCTTTACAGACGAGTTAAATGTATCAAGATGTGCGGACAAAGATTCAATAAAATTTTCTGCATTTTGATACGATGGTGACCTATATATGCACAAAATGGTGTTATTTAGGGCTTCTACCTGAATGCAGGACGCCTGTAACAATTTTATTTCTTTTATTTTATGTTTTATTTTACTTTTTATATAAAGTACAACCCCATCATTTTGGTTATGCTGGTGGGTAGTACAATACGAACAATAATTAGGTAGGATGGGTAATGGCTTATTGGGGTCAAGTCTACATTCAGTTAAAATTATAATATCCGTTTCAAAATTAAGGCTAGAAATACTTAATAAAAAATCATTAAAATTGCAGTAAATGCTTCTGATGTTTTGTGATATTATGGTTAGATCATCGTTATTTACTTTTAGATACTCTTTTAGTTCGGTTACTTGGCATTTAAAAGATCGTGCGATCTCAAACTGGTCTATTTCATTAATGTTATTTATTATGTCAGACATAATTTAAATATTTGAGAGTAAATAGGTCAAGAGAAAAAGTATTCAAATCTGTATAATTTTGCAAGAGTAGGTAATAAAATATAAGTATTGTTTGGATTTTTGGTTGATTCAAAGTTGTGAATTGGTGTAAAAAATTATAAAAGATATAAATTTGATTAACGTGTATTGGGTTATTATATGCTGTGTGTAAGGTGTCGGTTGTGTGTGTAATTTTATTGATTTGTATGTGTGTTTTGTTCGATGTAAATAATGAAATACGGAAAAAAAATACTACATGGCAAACGTAAAAAGGTAAAGTTAGGTACAAAACAAAAGTATAAAACTTGGAATAAATTATATATTTTTGTATGCAAAATAGTATTGACAAATTATCCAATTCAAAAAACAGACGGTTATCGGAGTTCCACTTATTGTTAAAGGATAGTCATTCTTCCAGAATAAGGTGGTGTATCTGGCTTTCGTTATTTACTACTATAATTCGGGAAGTTTCAGTTTTACGTAGGTAGATTTTCCCATAACTTGTCCAGCAGTATTTATATCCCTTTGTTTTCTGTACATCTCTGGCTAGGAAGTGGAGACGCGAGGCCTTCGCAGTGAGGTGCTCTGATACATAAATAGGTACATCTTCTTGCGTTTTAAAGCCTAGATGTTTTGCGGTGAGCTTAGATTTGTTTTTGATGTTAAAGCTTTTGGCTTTTTTTACAAAGTCCGTTTTTAAAATAGCGGAGGTAGTTTCCACGACAATCGCAGTATTTTTTTCCCCAGATTTTTTGCTCCGTACTCTGTATATATCTCGGATATCAGGTTTTGAAATGTCACCATTTATTGTTTTTGATAAACAAGTAACCATATCGACCAAATCCTCCTTTGTTTCATTTTCTTTTTTAGGGACATTTTTTAATTCAAAATTTGACTTGCGGCTGCCAATTTCCAGGCTTTCTATTTTATTTTCCAAGAATAATATGTATTGTCTATCATCAGTAGTTTGATTTTCGAGCTCAGAAATTCGTGTTTTCAAATCGTTATTTTGTTCTGTCAAAAGTCTGATTGAATTTTCAATGTTTAGATTTGTTTCCCGCATACCTGCCAAAGTTGTATGTATAGAGGACAATTCGTCCTTTTGAGATGCCGTGAAATAAGTCATCAACCTTCTCATCTCCTCCTTGAAGTCGCTTAGTTGATTTCCAGACTCGCAAATCGATCCAGTCGTTGTAATTTGTTTTTGAGGACGTGTAGACACATAATCAAACGGCGGCGATGTAGGTTTGTCTTCTTCCGATACACATATTGACATTTCGGGATCAGACAAGTTTTCATTATGTTTATCTTCCATTGTTTTGAACAGGATGTAACTGGTGCAGCTGATTTACAATTAAAAACGTAAACACAGTAGGTAAGTATCACCAACACGATAAGTATATTGCACTGATAAGGTAGGGTAACCCGACCAGTTTGTAATGTCCTCGCAGTGAAAACAACACACAACGTTTTCGTTATACCCACAGAATAGATCGATGAACAACTGCGCTCACGCAATGACCAATCGTGCGAGACACCGACGGCTGCGTTATTTTCCGTAAGCGATAGGTCTACGTACACTGGTCTAACAGAAACAGTTAAAATATTATTTTTATCCGAGCAAATTTTAACACTTATGCACAGGAGATAAGTAAGATAAGGAGATAAGCACGTCCGATCGTATTGACAACTTCGACGAAAGAGGATATGCCTGAATGAAACCCTAATAATTTTCTAGGTTGTGTTCAAGCTACTTGCCTCTTTAGGTTGTCCTTTTAAATTACAAATTAATTATTTTTCCATGCTGGTCTTGGAGCGAGAGAAAAGCATAGAATGTGCCAGCTGCATTTCCTCCCGGGCATGCTGTAAGATCCAGCTAAGGGATCCGAGGGTTTCAGTATATTGTAATATAGACGATGGGCTGACAACCTGCCACTACAGCAATATACCTAGAATTCTATCTTAAATAACCCTCAAAACTTTGTCAGACGTGGCGGAACGACTTTTGTTTAGGTCGTTTACGCTCTGCCTACCCCATTAGGGATAAAGGCGTGATTGTATGTATGTATGTATTATTTTAATTACTGTTCAGCTCACACAACCGCTAATTTAACTAACATTTATTTAAGTAAAGTTTTCATGCAATTTCCATACTATTTGGCATGCAAATGTTGCCTTTCGTATACAAACGTTTATTCGACTGGTTCAAAAATACGGGTCCTGAACTGAACAACTTTTACACAGTTTTTTTTTCTGGCATATTAAAAAAACTTCCCCATACAAAATAAACAACTTTCAATGAGACAATTTGTTTGAAAAAAAAAAAAATTAAACAGATGAATTTCCTTGTTAAAGTGGTTTAGTTTAAATGTCTGGTTAATCCCCGTACTGACTAAAAAAAACCCTGTATTTAAAAAACTACGTAAGTATTACAGACGGAACCCTATATCTTCTATGTCTATATGGACTAGACCGACTCGCACTTGGCCGGTTTTTATTTCTATTAATATACCTACGTCATCTTTGGGCGAAGTAATAGTATGCCGGGTGTAAGGGACAGCGTCCCGCAAACTGATCCGGGTTGCTCAGTCAACGATACTGAACAACATTCACCAGGAAATTCATTCCGGAGATGATAAAAATACTTTCCCATACAAAATTATCACCTCGATCAGACAGTTTGTATGGAACATAAAAAAAAACTTTTATTTTCCTGAAAGAAATCTGGTAATAAATGTTCAATTTCATTGACTGAGCAACCCCTATCAGTTTGCGGGACGCTGTCCCTTACACCCCGTATTTTATGGTATTATTACATTGGTCAACTTAATTGTTTAATAAGTTATTGTTTAGTATATTTGGAAAAATATTTTTTATAAGCAATGGTGGTAATGTTAATTAAGCCACCGATATGCTTTGTACATACACACACATATATATAATCACGGCATTATCCCTAATGGGGTAGGCAGAGTGTAAACGACCCAAACAAAGGTCGTTCCGCCACAACTGACGAGGTATTGAGGGTTATTTAAGATAGGTTTGTAGGTATATTACTGTAGTGACAGGTTGTCAGCCCATCACCTAAATTGCAATATACTAAAAGCCTCCGATCCCTTAGCTGTTTTTACAGCATACCAGGGAGGACATCCAGCTGGCACATTCTATATTTTTTTCCGCTCCCAGAGCAACATAACATAACATAAAAATACTTTATTGCACTTAATAACACAACATACAACACAAAAGATAACAAAAAACAAGTACAACATAGGCGGCCTTATTGCTAAGGTAGCAATTTCTTAAACACAACCATAAACACGAGCTTGCGAAAATGATTATTTTTTGCAATCGCCAGGCTTCGTCGAAATTCGAAACAGGTATTAGTGACGTGTATGGGCAAACCCCCAAAATTACAGCAAAAAATATTAAGGTAAATTTAAAATTAGTCTCGAGGCATTGGCCCCGAATCGGCGTAAACAAGATTAACTAAAATATTGTCCATTCAGGATTGTCTTCTCATTCTTACATATAGTCACTCCTGTATCCCTAATGGGGTAGGCAGAGCGTAAACGACCTAAACAAAGGTCGTTCTACCACGTCTGACAAAGTTTAAGATTGATTTGCAAGATTAACTAAAATATTGTCCATTTAGGATTGTCTTCTCATTCTTACATATAGTCACTCCTGTAACCCTAATGGGGTAGGCAGAGCGTAAACGACCTAAACAAAGGTCGTTCTACCACGTCTGACAAAGTTTTAAGGGTTTTTTAAGATTGATTCGCAAGATTAACTAAAATATTGTCCATTCAGGATTATCTTCTCATTATTACATATAGTTACTCCTGTAACCCTAATGGGGTAGGCAGAGCGTAAACGACCTAAACAAAGGTCGTTCTACCACGTCTGACAAAGTTTAAGATTGATTTGCAAGATTAACTAAAATATTGTCCATTTAGGATTGTCTTCTCATTCTTACATATAGTCACTCCTGTAACCCTAATGGGGTAGGCAGAGCGTAAACGACCTAAACAAAGGTCGTTCTACCACGTCTGACAAAGTTTTGAGGGTTATTTAAGATTGATTTGTAGGTATATTATATTACTGTAGTGACCGGTTGTCAGCCCAACGCCTAAATTACAATATTCTGAAATTCTCGGATCCCTTAGCTGGTTTTTACAGCATGCCCGGGAGGAAATGCAGCTGGCACATTCTATGTTTTTCTCTCGCTCCCAGTCCAGCATGGAAGAAATTCATCATTTCTGTTCACTCAAGACGAAAAATGACAGTTATCGTTTAATTTTACTTAATAATGTTTACGCCGAATCGGGACCATTGCTGTCAATTCTGGTGGCACCATTCTTAATTTAAAAATAGCGTTTTTACTTTTTTAACTTTGACTTACTGAACAGGACATTAAATCTATACATAATGTTAAGGACAGCGTCCCGCAAACTGATAGGTGTTGCTCAGTCAACGACACTGAACAACTATTACCAGGAAATTATTTTACGAGATGAAAAAAAGTTGACCTTACCATTCAAAATGACTACATCGATCAGACAACACTTCCTGAAAATAAATCCTGCTGACAGTTGTTCAGTTTCGTTGACTGAGCAACCCTATCAGTTTGCGGGACGCTGTCCCTTACACCTGGTTTAACAAATCTTTAGAAGGGTCGTGTCTGTACATTGAATATTTTTACGAACAATAATTGCAACAGACATTATTAGCTAAACTATGACCAAACAAATTCTTCCATGCTGGTCTGGGAGCGAAAGTAAAACATAGAATGTGCCAGCAGCATTTCCTCCCGGGCATGCTATAAAAACCAGCTAAGGGGTTCGAGGGTTTCAGTATATTGTAATTTAGGCGATGGGCTGACAACCTGTCACTACAGCAGTATACCTACAAATCTATCTTAAATAACCCTCGAAACTTTCTCAAACGTGGTGGAACGACATTTGCTTAGGCAATAAAACTCTGCCTACCCCATTAGGGATAAAGGCGTGATTATACATATGTAAGAATGACTAATCAAAAATTATATGTTACATATTTGTAAACAATCCACACAAACACGAAACCGCGGCGCGTGGAATTCGCGAATCTGGTTTTTGCGGCGCGGCAAGGTCACGCGAGACCTATCGCTTGCGGGGCGATGTACGGGTGATCAATTTGGGGATGCATTATACTCGTGCTTCGGAAGGCACGTTAAGCAGTCGGTCCCGGGTAATATCGTTTAATACCGTAGATATTAGTCTTTTTCTTCCATGCTGGACTGGGAGCGAAAGAAAAACATAGGATGTGCTAGCTGCATTTCCTCCCGGGCATGCTGTAAAACCCAGCTAAGGGATTGGAGGGTTTCAGTATATTGCAATTTAGGCGATGGGCTGACAACCTGTCACTACAGCAATATACCTACAAATCTATTCTAAATAACTCTCAAAACTTTGTCAGACGTGGCGTAACGACCTTTGTTTGGGTCGTTTACGCTCTGCCTACCCCATTAGGGATAAAGTCGTGATTATATGTGTGTATGTATTAGTCTTTAAGCCATATCAGAAGCCAGTGCTAAGCATTGGCGGCTTGAAAACTTCTAGAATTGAGTCTGGGTTCTCTTCTGAGTTGCGGAGGTCAGATGGCAGTCGCTCTGTGTAAAAACCAGTAGCCTCGTTCAATCCCCTAGATTAAGAAGCCGACCCCGTGAGATACGGGATAAGGCTAGGAAAATGGATGGCATTATACTGGACTGGGAGCGATAGAAAAACATTGAATATGGCAGCTGCATTTCCTCCGAGCATGCTGTAAAAACCGGCTAAGGGATCCGAGGGTTTCTGCATATTGCAATTTAGGCGATGGGCGGACAACCTGTCACTACAGCAATATACGTACAAATCTATCTTAAATAACCCGCAAAACTTTGTCAGACGTGGCGGAACGGCCTTTATTTAGGTCGTTTACGCTCTGCCTACACTATTAGGGTTAAAGGCGTGATCATATGTATGTATGACATCTCTGTCGTATTAACGGAAATGTTAAAGAATGGTGCCTCCAAAATCGACAGCCTTGTGTGCGCTATAAATCACAACAGTACAATTTAAATAATACGTCAAGATGATATTTACGGAAAAAACGTGAAATGTTTGATATCAATCCTAATGATTCATGCATACATGTAATCACACCTTTATCCACAATGGGCTAGGCAGAGCGTAAACGACCTAAAGAAAGGTCGTTCCGCCACATCTGACAAAGTTTTGAGGGTTGTTTAAGATAGATTTGTAGGTATATTGCTGCAGGGACAGATTTTCAGCCTATCGCCTAAATTGCATTATACAGAAACCCTCGGATACCTGAGCTAGTTTTTACAGTATGCCCGAGAGGAAAAGCATCTGGCACATTCTATGTTTTAATTCAATTCAATTCAATTCAATTAGACTTTATTGCATATCACATAAATATCTTACAAACTAGTACAATGTTAGATATTAGATAGATAGATAAAACATTTATTTAGCACCAATACAAATCACAAGGACAAAAAAACAATAAATTAATATTGTGCACGTCTTATCCGCTTTACGTTTTATGCTATCTCACTTCTTAGGTCTGCTGTAAGACATTTCATTTTAGAAATAAGCAGTACCTGTTGTGTCTTGATTCCTATGTAATTGTTCTGTGTATGTTTCTGTGTACAATAAACTGTTAAATAATAATAAATAAAAAACAAAATCAAAAACATACATAAACAACATACATACATACATATAATCACGCCTTTATCCCTAATGGGGTAGGCAGAGCGAAAACGACCTAAACAAAGGTCGTTCCGCCACGTCTGACAAAGTTTTGAGGGTTATTTAAGATAGATTTATAAGTATATTGCTATAGTGACAGGTTGCCAGCCCATCGCCTAAATTGCAATATACTGAAACCCTCGATTCCCTTTTGCTGTCTTCTACAGCATGCCCGGGAGGAAGGGCAGCCGGAACATTCTATGTTTTTCTATCTCTCCCAGTCCAGCATGGAAGTAAATATAATAAGTGATAGTAGTATATAATGTTATTCCCTCGCTCCCAGTCCAGCATGGAAGAATTTTACGGTCATTTATATAAATTACGATATAATTACCAACTACTTATGACGTTTGAAGAGGAACTTTTATGAGGTGATAACTCGATTAGTATTGTAGTAATATGCACTATCCCGCTTTCTGCTTGTACAATTTCTTAACCCAAAGGTTGCCTGGTAGAAATTGCTGCTTTAGCAATAAGGCCGCCTATATTGTACTGTCACGTTTGTTCCTTTTTATTTCTGTTGTATGTGTTTCTTTGTGCAATAAAGAATTTTGTATTGTATTGTATTATTAAGAGTAAAATTGTTCA
Source organism: Scrobipalpa costella (assembly GCA_949820665.1). Lineage (NCBI taxonomy): Eukaryota > Metazoa > Arthropoda > Insecta > Lepidoptera > Gelechiidae > Scrobipalpa > Scrobipalpa costella. Next base: position 8,161,227 of record OX463323.1, on the reverse strand, counting down.
GTGTTTAGAAAAGTTGTTCAGTTTAACGTACTCACTAGGTATCATACCCACGGTATGTATCTATGTCTGTAAACACTCTTGCCACATTGTTCAAGAAGTCTCGTAATACGTTTTTTACTTAATCTTACCGTTTTTTACGATAAATATTTTATTGTGTTAACAATTATAATAACAAATTTCAGCGACCCGCCCCGGCTTCGCACGGAAATCATCAGTGTTTCTCTTCTACATTAAGCATGTTTTATACATAATAACCTTCCTCTTGAATCACTCTAATCATTAAAAGAAACCGCATCAAAATCCGTTGCGTAGTTTTAAAGATCTAAGCATACATAGGGATATAGGGACAGAGAAAGCGAATTTGTTTTGTTTTACCTTATTTTACCGGGGTAATTTTACCGCTTCACATCTCTAGCCACAACTCGTCTGATCGTCTCAATGAGGAGGACATACATATATACATATAATCAACGCCTTGATCCCTAATGGGGTAGGCAGTGCGTAACCGACCTAAACAAAGGAGGACATAACGTCATAGAATGCTTAAACGTCACGTACGTACAACCTGCGCGTGCGCTTACGAAAGCGAAATGCCGCCCGGGGTTGCCAGTCGGTCGGAAATCTATCTTCTGTTGAAGTCGATCAACATAATATACATACATACATATAATCACGCCTTTATCCCTAATGAGGTCGGCAGAGCATAAACGACCTAAACAAAGGTTGTTTTGCCACGTCTGACAAAGTTTTGAGGGTTATTTGAGATAGATTTGTGACAGTTTGTTTAAGTGACAGGTTGTCAGCCTATTGCCTAAATTGCAATATACCACGGATCCCTTAACTGGTTTTTACAACATGCCCGGGAGGAAATACAGCTGGCACATTCTATGTTTTTCTCTCGCTCTCAGACCAGCATGAAAGAGAAGAATAAGAGAAGATATAACATAAAATACTTTATTTCACGTAAGAAAACAAATCATACAACACAACAGATAACAACAAAATACAAGTTCAGCATAGGCGGCCTTATTGCTTAGGTAGCAATTTCTTCCCGGCAACCTTTGGGTGAAAGAAAAAATCGTAGCGGTAAGCGGGATAGTGCAAACCTAGTCAAATAAGTATCCTAAATATATTACATACCACCACCATCGCACCATCGTCGACTCCGTCTCTGTCGTTCTCGACCTAGACTGGAGTCGAGAGCAAACCCATTTTTAATACTAAAAAAAACATAACATAACATAAAATATAAACTAAGTACAAGCTACTATATAGATATTTGTACATACATACATACATAAATCACGCCTTTATCCCTTACGGGGTAGGCAGAGCGTTTAACGCCTCGTAAAAAGCGCTTCCACCACGTCTGACAAAAATTGAGGGCAATTTTAGATTGTAATATGTATTGCTATAGTGACAGGTTGTCAGCCCATCGCCAAAATTACAATACACTGTAACCCTCCAGTCCCTTTTGCTGACTTCAACAGCATGCCCGGGAGGAAGGGCAGCTGGAACATTCTATGTTTTTCTATCTCTCCCAGTCCAGCATGGAAGAATATTTGTAAAATAAACTAATATATAATGAATTAATACATACACTGACAGAAGATAGGATAATGCAAACTACAATCAGAACTAGACAGAGGACCCGGTGGACTCAGGTGTCGGAGTTATTAAACCGCCTAATAGCACAGCTAATAAACCTCTGACATGGTTTGTGTAACGAGCACTATCAAAGACAGCGACCGGGACATTTGATAGTGGTTCGACGGGTTCATCGGTTCGATCGACTCAATACCCACACGACAGAAAAAGAAAAACAGAATTACTCGTACATACATACATACATATAATCACGCCTTTATCCCTAATGGGGTAGGCAGAGCGTAAACGAACCAAACAAAGGTCGTTCCGCCTCGTCTGACAAAGTTTTGAGGGTTATTTAAGATAGATTTGTAAGTATATTGCTGTAGTGACAGGTTGTCAGCCCATCGCCTAAATTACAATATACTGAAACCCTCGGATCCCTTAGTTGGTTTTTACAGCATACCCGGGGGAAATGCAGCTGGCACATTCAATGTTTTTCTCTCGCTCCCAGGCCAGCATGGAAGAATTACTCGTAGACCTCAATATTTTTCTCAGACGTGGCGAAAGCGCCTTTTACGAGGCATTTTACGGTCTGCTTACTGCGTAAGGGATAAAGGGGTGATTTTATGTATCTATGTATAAGTAAACGTATACCAAAAAGGAAAGCGCATCGATTGTTCCGGAGGGTTTCAAAGTTTTTTATACATAAATACATATAATCACGCCTTTATCACTAATGGGGTAGGCAGAGCGTAGACTACCTACACATAAGTCGTTCCGCCACGTCTGACAAAGTTTTGAGGGTTATTTAAGATAGATTAGTAGGTATATTGTTGTAGTGAGAGGTTACCAGCCCATCGCCTAAATTACAATATACCTACTGAAACCCTCGTATTCCTTAGCTGGTTTTTACAGCATGCCCGGAAGGAAAAGCAGCTGGCAAACTCTGTGTTTTTTTCTCGCTCCCATGCCAACATGGAAGTAAGTTTTTTATTAGAAAGAAAGAAAGAAAGAAAGAAAATAAATTTATTAATTAGGTATTTAAATATTGTGCGTTTTTGATCCGCACAGTCTGGCAACTTTGATACGTATATGCAACCTATCACAACTGTCTATCAGTCCATCCTATCGCATTGTCTGCAAAAGACGTGACGCGCGTCTTTTAAAAAATATATATATATATCACCATAATATAAAATAAAAAAAACATTTATAGACAAATATTTATACTGAACTCTGATCTGAAGCATATTTTGGTGCAAGTGAATTTTGAGTGGATCTTTCGAAACATTCTATCATGACGTTTGAGGTAAGTAGAGTGAAAATTATGTTCGTTTCGTATTGAAATATATTCAATTATTTGTAAATTCTAGTGATTACGCATTTTTAATTATATTTACATGTCTTTTGCCTACAATTACGACGCAAAAAAAAATGTAGGTAGAAAATAATACAATACATAAAGTCACGTCTTACCCCAAATGGGTTAGGCACAGCGTAAAACGCACATTTAATGCACGTTTAGATTAAAAATGTATATCGTTATAGTGACGTTTTGTCAGCCTATTTTACAATACAACCCCTAAAGTCCCTTTTGCTACCTTCTATAGAATGCTTGAGAGGTGAACCAGCTGGCACATTCTATGTTTTTCTGTATAAAGTAGAAAAAAACCTGCTTAAGTGTACAAAAACCTTTCTGACCATACTTTAGGGTAAGTATAACCACATACATACATATAATCACGCCTTTATCCCTAACGGGATAGGCAAAGCGTAAACGACCTAAACAAAATTCTTTCGGCCACGTCTGACAAAGTTTTGTCTTTAGTGACAGGTTGTCAGCCCATCGTCTAAATCGCAATATACTAAAACTTTTCTTCCATACTGGACTGGGAGCTTGAGAAAAACCTAGAATGTGTCAGCTGAATTTCCTCCCGGACATGCTGTAAAAACCAGCTAAGGGATCTGAGGGTTTAAGTATATTGCAATTTAGGCGATGGGCTGACAACCTGTCACTACAGCAATATACGTACAAATCTATCATAAATAACCCTCAAAACTTTGTCAGACGTGGCGGGACGACTTTTGTTTACCTACCCCATTAGGGATGAAGGCGTGATTATATGTATGTATGTATGTAATTGTTTTTATACTTCCATGCTGGACTGGGAGAGATAGAAAAACATAGAATGTTCCAGCTGCCCTTCCTCCCGGGCATGCTGTTGGAGTCAGCAAAAGGGACTCGAGGGTTACAGTGTATTGTAATTTAGGCGATCGGCTGACAACCTGTCACTATAGCAATACATACATCTAAAATTGCCTTCAATTTTTGTCGGTCGTGGCGAAAGCGCCTTTTACGAGGCTTTAAACGCTCTGCCTACCCCGTAAGGGATAAAGTCGTGATTTATGTATGTATGTACGTATGTTTTTATGCTACCTACCTGTGACGATCGTAATTAATTATTTTAATTAGTGAAAGTGGAATATAATTAGGTAATGTCTAACATAACAACTGAACACTACTGGCTAAGTGGGCATGTATGTATTTATAAAACGATCTCAAGATTGAGAGTCATATTAAGCATGGATCTGACAGGTCATATTGTACGGAAATGACATTTCTGATATGAACTCATACAAGCTGTTCGTCTCAAGTGCTGTTTATCAATACGGGCCTAAGATTTCCATCCTATCCTGCCTACCCCATTAGGGATAAAGGCGTGATTATACCGGGTGTAAGGGACAGCGTCCCGCTAACTAATAGGGGTTGCTCAGTCATCAAAACTGAACAACCAGGAAATTCTTACAGGTGATAAAAAAAATTGCCTTCCCATACAAAATGACCACCTCGATCAGACAATTTTTATGGAAAAACAAGTTTTTTTTTTCATTTTCTGAAAAAGAATCCTGGCAATAGTTCTTCAATTTCTTTGACTGAGCAACCTCTATCCGTTTGCGAGACGCTGTCTGTCCCTTACACCCCGTATGTATGCAAGTTAGTACGCGTCCTTCTTCCATGTTGACCTGGGAGTGAACGAAAAGCATAGAATGTGCCAGCTGCATTTCCTCCCGAGCATGCTGTAAAAACCGGCTAACGGATCTGAGGGTTTCAGTATATTGTAATTTAGGCGATGGGCTGACAACCTGTCACTACAGCAATATACGTACAAATCTTAATTATATTCTTTATTGTTTAAAAAAAAATACAGTTCAACTTAAAAAATTAAACAACAGGCGAGCTTATCTCTATAAGAGATCTCTTCCAGCCAACCTAATCTTTCTTAAATAACCCTCAAAACTTTGTCAGACGTGGCGGAACGACCTTTGTTTAGGTCGTTTAAGCTCTGCCTACCCCGTTAGGGATAAAGGCGTGATTATATGTATGTATGTATGTAGTACGCGTCGGAATTGACACCATTGCTTAACTCTCAAAAAGGCTGCGCGCACGCATCGTTCAATAAGCTCTTTAAGGACTAAAATCCTGTTTAAAAAGTGATGCAATTAGTCCGTTGAGTCTGTCCGTTGAGAAAGTGACCGGAATCCGGAATGTTGCTCAACTTTTGTCATAAATAACATCCATGCTGAGAGCGATAGAAAAACATAGAATGTGCCAGCTGCATCTCCTCCCGGGCATGCTGTAAAAAAAGAAAAAGTTTCAGTTTATTGCAATTTAGGCGATGAGCTGACAATTCGTCACTTCAGCACTACCTCGGCACCATTGTATTCAAAGATTACAACTTAATATCAGTCAGCAATTATACTAATGAATGAATGATCGGCAATATTGTAAACAAACGTAGTTGTAAAATATTAAGGCCCTTATTTATAAACGGCACTTGAGACTGACAGCGAGATTTAGTCAGAAATGACATTTCAGTACAAAATGATCTGTCAAATCCATACTTAATATTGCCCTCAATCTTGAAATGGTTTTATAAATACGAGCCTTATATTTATATGTCATCATAATGTTGGAAATAGGTCAAACAAGTTTATTGATATACCATAAGGTTATGAACCTATTACGTAATTTATTTCACCTCCTAATTAGGGAAAAAACCGGTAATAAATTTTATATTTGAAGATTTGCAAGTTTATTTATATGCCATTAAATAATAGCAAAAAATACCATTAAGAAGCTATTAATATTATAAAACTGGTTAAAGAAAATCACAGTGCTATACTTAAGGTCCAACAACGATAGACTGATTCACAGTAGTTCTACAGAACTATAGATCGAAACACTTTATAGCGAATCTTCGCTAAAGCGAAATACATAATGGGATACAATTTTACAATACAATACAACATTCTTTATTGCATAAAGAAACACATACAACAGAAATAAAAAGGAACAAACATGACAGCACAATATAGGCGGACTTATTGCTAAAGCTGCAATTTCTACTAGGTAACCTTCGGGTATAGAAATTGTAGAAGCAGAAAGCGGGATAGTGCATATTACTACGTATAATACTTCGACAATATTTACACACTATTAAATAAATATTATGAGAGCCCGATGGTGTAGTGGATAGGGCCGCTGCCTCCTGAGCGGGAGGTCGTGGTTCGAATCCCACCACGTACCAATGTGTTTTTCGGTTTTCGAATTTCATATGTTATTCGGCGCTTTTTCCGTGCTTGGGAAGGCACGTAAAGCCGTTGGTCCCGGTTAATATCTTATGATAAACTAATACATAAGACAGGATAATTTTATTTTATTAATTGTTCTTTTTCGATTTCGATTTCGAATTCGAAACAAACAGTCACTTAAATATAGTTTTAACAAGCATGTTTTGAATTGAACACCTATAGTTTCCGATATGTTTTACAAAAATATTAACATAAAGTGTTAGTTTAAACATCTTACAGAAAATATATCTTACTGATTACTTATAAATCTGATTGATTAATATAATAAACATAAAATGCAGAAAGGTAACTTAGGGTTGCCGACTTAAAGTTATGTAAGGGTTTATTAAAAATGTCAACATCACCTAATTATACAACCTACAGGCACGTCTTGTAAAACTGTTATCAGCATAGCGAGTTCTAGGTACGAAATATAGATAGGCTTATCACGACAAGCTCTTTCACATCTTCGGGGCACTGTAAGAGATATAGCATGCAGCAATGCAGGCGCATCTATAAAATTGTTAATGATTTTGTACAACATTGTGGCGTCAATGTAATCACGACGACAACTCAGAGGCGTAATGTTATGTCTCTCCAATGAAATTTGATAATCAGTATAAATGTAACCAGTACAATAGTCAAGAGTTTTTATAAACGTTTTCTGTACCATTTCAATCCTGCAAATATGTAAATTATAAAATGGATGCTAGGCTACGAACATAACTATTATACAGCGTTTTGTACGTACATAACTGCCTAAAAGGTTTACTTACACGCAGAATAAAACCCATTTGCCTAAATGATTTGTTTATAATATCGTTTATATGATAAACAAATGTTAGTTTTAAATCCATTTTAACACCTAAATCGCGGATATTATTCACTCTATCTAAAACCTTATCACAAAGTCTATAATTATATGTAGTTAATATTTTATAATTTTCGGCTAAAACTAAAAAAAAACACTAGTCTGAGTTTAAAAATAAGTTATTATTGATGCAAAACGACTCAAAAACATTCAGTTCGCGTTGTGAAATTTCACTGTCCTCCACATCACGAATAATTCTAAATATCATATGATAATGTATGTTATATATCAGAGAAATTGGTAGATTTTATATTCTCGATCGACACACACTAGATCGACACCCTTAGGGCAACAACACACCTGTACAACGTTAGGGACCGAAGGTTTAATTAGGATAGTCCTGGATCTTATCGAGGTATTTATTTTGGACCACTGTCAAAATTAAAGTGGCCGTAACTCGGAAAATATCGGTCCTAGACTACCTGCGTCTGCAGCCACAATGAAGATCTATTCCAGCCCTATCATTTGTCTTTACACATGTGTTGTCTTGAACTAGTATTTTCCGAGACATGACCATTCTAATGCAATTCATCCGAAATGAGCATATCCAGGACTAAATTATATCGATCTTACGTTTATCGATTTCGCGTGAAATCGCTATAAAGCTATTCGATCTACAGTTCTGTCGTACTACCGTTGGTTGACCTTCTTACTCTTACCTTGTCATTGAAAATTACGAATTCTCGCTTTACCGCTTTTACCACTAAACATTAGACCACCATGATCAAATCTTCCATGCTGTCCAGCATGGAAGATCTTCCATGCTGGACTAGGAGTGAGAGAAAAACATAGAATGTGCCAGCTTTTCCTCCCGAGCATGCTGTAAAAACCAGCTAAGGTCTGAGGGTTTCAGTATATTGTAATTTAGGCGATGGGCTGACAACCTATCACTACAGCAATATACTTACAAATCTATCTTAAATAACCCTCAAAACTTTGTCATACGCGGCGGAACGGCCTTTGTTTAGGTCGTTTATGCTCTGCCTACCCCATTAGGGATAAAGGCGTGATTATATGTATGTATGTATTAGACCACAGAGGCAATATCATTACCACCCTATATTTTATAGAGTATTGTTTTATGTGTATGTTGTATTGTAGGTCACCGTTATTGGTTACACTGATTTTCCTTGTGATATTTAACGACTGGAAGTAGTGATGTATTGTATTGTATTGTATTGTATCGCTGGCGATTCCGGCTAACTCATTTCAAAAGTAATAATAATAATAGTCATCCCACTAATAAATCAACGATTACTCACTTGTTTGTTTAACGGAGGTGTTAGACATCTACTTCCATGCTGGCCTGGGAGCGAGAGAAAAACATAGAATGTGCCAGCTGCATTTCGTCCCGGGTCATCATCATCTCCCTAGCCTTATCCCGTATCTCACGGGGTCGGCTTCCTAATCTAGGGGATTGAACGAGGGTACTGGTTTTTACACAGAGCGACTGCCATCTGACCTCCGCAACCCTGAAGGGAAACCAGACCCAATCCTAGATTAGGTCAGAGTTTTCAAGCCACCAATGCTTAGCACTGGCCTCTGATATGGCTTAACGACTAATATCTACGGTGTTAAACGATATTTACCGGGACCAACGGCTTAACGTGCCTTCCGAAGCACGGAAAAAGCACCGAATAAACGTACATATGAAATTCTAAAACCGAAAAACACATTGGTACGTGGTAGGATTCGAACCACGACCTACCAGCTCAGGAGGCAGCGGCCCTATCCACTACACCATCGGGCTCTCCTGTCTCCTGTTCCTCCCGGGTATGCTGTAAAAACCAGCTAAGGGATCCGAGGGTTTTAGTATATTGCAATTTAGGCGATAGGCTGACAACCTGTTATTACAGCAATATACCTACAAATCTATCTTGAATAACCCTCAAAACTTTGTCAGACGTGGTGGAACGTTTAGGTTGTTTACGATCTGCTTATCCCATTAGGGATAAAGGGGTAGGCAAATATTAATAAACTCAAATATATTATTGTAATATCACTGTAGAAAGTTTAACGTATTTAATTTAAATTTTTATCATTTAATTTTATGTAATAATTTATTAATTGATAGCCTCTTTAATTTATTTCATAATTATAGTTACTACCAGCTAAACCACTATCATGCTGTGGACATGCGTTTATGGAATGCAATTGGCTTTAATACCTGCATAATGTAATTAATATCTCATAGTTGTGTTTTGTTTGTTTCTTCCATGCTGGCCTGGGAGCGAGAGAAAAACATAGAATGTGCCAGCTGCATTTCCTCCCGGGTATGCTGTAAAAACCAGCTAGGGAGGGATCCGAGGGATTCAGTATATTGTAATTTAGGCGATGGGCTGACAGCCTGTCACTACAGCAAAATACTAACAAATCTATCTTAAATAACCCTCAAAACTTTGTCAGACGTGGCGGAACGACCTTTGTTTAGGTTGGACGCTCTGCCTACCCCATTAGGGATAGAGGCGTGATTATATGTATGTATGTATGTATCGCGGGAACCTCACAGCAGTTATCAGTAAAAGTATTAATTTAAAAACGTCAGGTCTAGATACCATTCTACATAAAAATTCTCTATAAAACCACCGACTATAAATCGAAACTTACTCCACTTACTTTTCATTACTTCCATGCTGGACTGGGAGAGATAGAAAAACATAGAATGTTCCAGCTGCCCTTCCTCCCGGGCATGCTGTTGAAGTCAGCAAAAGGGACTCGAGGGTTACAGTGTATTGTAATTTAGGCGATGGGCTGACAACCTGTCACTATAGCAATACATTTTACAATCTAAAATTCCCTCAATTTTTGTCAGACGTGGCGAAAGCGCCTTTTACGAGGCGAACGCTCTGCCTACCCCGTAAGGGATAAAGGCGTGATTTATGTATGTATGTATGTATGTATAAATCGAAAACCGGAGAGAATCGATCTCCTGTCTTTTTCCAATGTTTTTAGTCTGAAAGTGAGAAATAGAATCGAGCCCATTTGCATACTTGCACAGAATTTATAATGTAGAAACGCTTTTTTGTATGAAAATAGTGAATTATGATTATGACGTCAAACGTCAGAATATTGACTACTCAAATCAATAATTTCTATATTTGTAACTCGATTATTCAATCTAAATGTGTATTTTTTTATGATGATGAGATCCACAGTATTTTTATTAAAAATCCATGCTGGCCTTGAAGCGAGGGAAAAACATAGAATGTGCCAGCTGCATTTCCTCCCGGGCATGCTATAAAAACCAGCTAAGGGATCGGAGGGTTTCGGTAAATTATAATTTAGGCGATGGGCTGACAACCAGTCACTACAGCAATATTCCTACAAATCTATCTTAAATAACCCTCAAACCCCTTTGTCAGACGTGGCGGAACGACCTTTGTTTAAGTTATTTACGCTCTGCTTACTCCATTATATAAAGGCGTGATTATATGTATATTCTTCCATGCTGGACTGGGAGAGATAGAAAAACATAGAATGTTCCAGCTGCCCTCCTCCCGGGCATGCTGTAGAAGACAGCAAAAGGGACTCGAGGGTTACAGTGTATTGTAATTTAGGCGATGGGCTGACAACCTATCACTATTAGCAATACACATTACAATCTAAAATTGCCCTCAATTTTTGTCAGACGCGGCGAAAGCGCCTTTTACGAGGCGTTTAACGCTCTGCCTACCCCGTAAGGGATAAAGGCGTGATTTTATGTATGTATGTAGTTATATGTATGTATGTATTTTTATTACAACATGCTTATTTTGACATGGAGGGCATTTCTTTTATATATCAACTTATGTTATGTACTTGCGAAAAGTTTTAAAGTTTTTTTTGGTTAGGTTCACACCCTAAAAGTTTCGTTAATTATAGTCATAGGTTCTCAACCTTTCGCCTTAACTTCTGTATAAAAAGAACTATCCAGTATGCTCGGGAAAAGAAGCAGCAGGAATATTCTATGTTCCTCGATCACAATACATACATAAAATCAAGCCTTTATCCCTAATGGGGTACAAAGGTCGTTCTGCCACGTGTGACAAGTTTTGAGGGTTATTACAGAAGATTATGTATACCACTTGTCACTAATATTACAGTGACAGATTGCTAGCAATATTACTATAGTGGCAGGTAATCAGCCCATCGCCTAATTTGCAATATACAGAAACCCTCGAATCCCTTAGCTGGTTTTTACAGCAAGCCCGGGAGGAAATGCAGCTGATACATTCTATGTTTTTCTCTCGCTCCCAGTCCAGCATGGAAGGCAAACATCACAATAAAGGCCATTAATATTTCCTTAAGATAAAGTAAGTAGGTATAGGTACCTAACATTGAAGTGAAATATTGAACACCTGACACTTAATGCAATTTTGACGACAATAAAATAAATTAAAATCGGGTTTTTTACCATATTATACGGACATACTCAAGTTTCAAATACCTACATTAAAGAAAAACTTGTTTAGGTCCACCTTATGTCTACAGCTATAAATACCTACAAAAAAATTGAAGGTCATATTCTTTAAACTGAACAACTTTAGTAAATCGTACAATATGGGTGCCGCGACATCGTACTTGCGCCTTTAGAGGCTCGTTTCGTTGCGCCGCTGCTAAAATTTGGAATATAATACCCCCACCTATACGTATATCCAAAACCTTAAGACAGTTTAGAAATAGTTTTAGTGATATTTTATTAAAAATTCAATTAAAATTCGAAAATATCCGGTGCCCCACAAAGAGTAGGTTTCTGTACACCACTGTGTTATACAAACATTTCTACATACATACATGACGTCACGCCTCTTTCCCGGAGGGGTAGGCAGAGATCACATCCTTCCATTTGCTACGGTCCTTGCAAACTTGTTTCGCTTCATCTACATTCATCAATCTTTTCATGCACGCTTGTTGGTTCAGGGTACTCTTGACCTCCCCCGATTTGATCGCGGTACGTTCGCCTAGGTCTTCCCCTTCCAAAATTCCCACTCACACTCGATAACACACATATATGTATACATACATACATACATAAAATCACGCCTTTATCCCTTACGGGGTAGGCAGAGCGTAAAACGCCTCCTAAAAGGCGCTTTCGCCACGTCTGACATAAATTGAGGGCAATTTTAGATTGTAATGTGTATTGCTGTAGTGACAGGTTGTCAGCCCATCGCCTTAATTACAATACACTGTAACCCTCGAATCCCTTTTGCTGACTTCAACAGCATGCCCGGGAGGAAGGGCAACTGGAACATTCTATGTTTTTCTATCTCTCCCAGTCCAGCATGGAAGTAATAATATGTATACTATGTGTGTTAATACACACACATATGCACTATGTGTGTTAATACACACACATATGTACTATGTGTGTAATTTGTCACACTAATTTATTTTTAATTTACAATTAAAAATATATGTTGTATTTTTGTTACTACCTTCAAAAATACTTACGGAACGAAACATTTTAATGTATAATTTTTCAGATTTTCTATGAACAAAATTAATTAAATCTATAATTATTTTTTTATACTTTTCTTTCTAAGACTTCTGACGCAGGCTCTAAATAAGCCATGCTGTGCCCTCACCTTTTTCCGCTAAGATACTTAATTAATGTACATACATACATACATAAAATCACGCCTTTATCCCTTACGGGGTAGGCAGAGCGTTAAACGCCTCGTAAAAGGCGCTTTCGCCGCGTCTGACAATAATTGAGGGTAATTTTAGATTGTAATGTGTATTGCCATAGTGACAGGTTGTCAGCCCATCGCCTAAATTACAATACACTGTAACCCTCGAGTCCCTTTTGCTGTCTTCTACAGCATGCCCGGGAGGAAGGGCAGCTGGAACATTCTATGTTTTTCTATCTCTCCCAGTCCAGCATGGAAGTAAAATTTACTTAATTAATGTTTAGTTATTAATTACACTTAACCACTTAAAATTATAATGCATTTTAGTTTTAAGTGAAAGTCTGAATGATTCTTTTGTATTAATGTTATTTGTGTTAATGTGAAAATAAATGCCTTTTATCTTTATCTTCTTCCAAGCTGGACTGGGAGTTAGAGAAAAACATAGAATGTTCCAGCTGCCCTTCCTCCCAGGCATGCTGTAGAAGTCAGCAAAAGGGATTCGAGGGTTACAGTGTATTGTAATTTAGGCGATAGGCTGACAACCTGTCACTACAGCAATACAAATCATTACAATCAAAATTTTGCCCTCAATTTTTGTCAGACGTGGCGAAAGCGCCTGTTACGAGGCGTTGTAGGCTCTGCCTACCCCGTAAGGGATAAAGGCGTGATTTTATGTATGTATGTATGGAAAACTTTGTCAGACGTGGCGGAACGACCTTTGTTTGGGTCGTTTACGCTCTGCCTACCCCATTAGGGATAAAGGCGTGATTATATGTATGTATGGAAATAAATGTCTTTTATCTTTATCTTCAATACAATACTTTCATGCTGGACTGGGAGTGATAGAAGAAATAAAGATCGTTCCGCCTTTCCTGACAAGTTTTGACTAAAGACAGATATGTATATTGTATAATATCGCTGTAGTGACAGGTTGTCAGCAAATAACCCTCGAATACCACTGTCTGGGAGCGATAGAAAAACATAGAATATGCCAGCTGCATCTCCTCCCGGGCATGCTGTAAAAACCAGCTAAGGGATCTGAGGGTTTTAGTGACACATGAATAAGGTGGGCCTATAAAATAACCTATTTAGTAATATGCAAAAAAAAAAAATTAAGATTCCCCATACAAATAGTCTAATTAATGTGGTCACTTTGTATTTTTATTAAGGTCAAAGTTTATAAAACCTTGACGCCTCTCGCTAAAATTAATGTATTTTACTTCATTAATACATACATTCGCTAATTACATACATATAATTAAATTATGCTTATCCCTAATGGGGTAGGAAGAGCGTAATTGAGGTCGTTCCGCCACGTCTGACAAAGTTTTGAGGCTTATTTAAGATAGATTTGTTAGTATATTGCTGTAGTGACAGGTTGTCAGCCCATCGCCTAAATTGCAATATACTAAAACCTTCCCTGAGCTGGTTTTTACAGCATACCCGGGTGGAAATGCAGCTGGCAAATTCTATTTTGTTCTCTCGCTCCCAGTCCAGCATGGAAGAACTTATCATACTTTCGCTAATTTGACAAAGTAATAATTACGTAATGTGATGTATTGTACATGGTCCGGTGCCATTAACCTCTGAAATACTAATATACTTACATACATATCTTCTTCTTCGTCGGTACACTCTTGACAGAGCGGTCGTGGTCGTCAATCCGGGTTGGTGGCACGCTTCACAATCCGTCGCCATTCCTCACGGATGGCTGCTTTTCTGGTGCACTCAATCACGGAACCTTCTTGTGCGGCGGCTTTTATCTGGTCCGTCCATCTCATTGGTGATCTTCCTCGAGGGCGCGTCCCTTCGACTTTCCCTTGAACTACGAGTCGCTCGATAGATACGTTCCCGCGTCGAGAGACGTGTCCAAAGAAGGTAAGGATGCGGGCTTGCACGATAGAGGAGAGGCGTTGCTTGATGCTGAGTTCTTTAAGAATTGATGCATTGGTGCGGAATTCTGTCCACGATATTCCAAGCATTCGTCTCCAGCACCACATTTCGAGTGCGTCTATCCTCTTCTTTTCAATTTCCCGCAAAGTCCACGTCTCCGCAGCATAGAGAAATACGGGGAATATTAGTGCTCTTACGAGTCGTGTTTTGGTGGCTTTCGTGATGTTGCGATTTTTCCAAACCTTCTGAAGCTTGCTCATGGTGGATCTTGTTATTGCCATACGTCTTTTAACCTCGTCTATGCAACCGCCGTTGTTGGAAATTAGCGCTCCCAGATATACGTAGGACTGGACTACCTCGCAGTTTGCAATATGTTTGACTTCGGGAGAGTTGTCATTAGCTCGGTCAACAATCATAACTTTTGTCTTGCTGCGGTTGATCTTTAGTCCCAATTCAAGGCTGACGGTTTCCATTCTTTTGAGAAGTTCTTGCATATGGTCAATATTAGTTGCAAACAAAGTGGTGTCATCAGCGTATCGCAAGTTCGATATCTTCAGACCTCCGATCGAAACACCATCTGTCCATTCATCTAAGGTTATTCTCATTATGAGCTCTGTGTAGACGTTAAACAGGAGTGGAGATATAATGCACCCTTGACGCACTCCTGCACTGGGATGGAATTGGCCTGAGAGTAATTCGTCTGTTCTTACTGACGCTGTTCCCCTTTCATAAAGGTTCCTTAAAAGATGTATAAGGTGTTTTGGGGTACCCATTTCCAGCAGCGTGTTCCAAAGTTTTGGCCATTTAACAGAATCGAATGCTTTTGAGAAGTCAACAAAGCATATATAGGTGGGTTTGTTGAATTCTCTGGCTTTCTCAATTATCTGTCGAACCGTTAAAATTTGCTCACGAGTACCCCTCCCCTTCACGAAGCCAGCCTGCTCAGGAGCTATTTCCTTGGATAGGTAGGATTTGAGTCGTTCGTTTAAGATGTGCAGTAAAATTTTGCTTGCATGTGAAATAAGAGCAATAAGTCGATAATTACTGCACGATCTTGTGGATCCTTTCTTATGAAGGGGAACAAAAACAGAATGAGCCCAATCGTGCGGCCATGTGCTCGTTCGCCATATTTTATTGCACACTATTTGAAAAATTTGGACGCCGTATTCACCCGAGGCTTTGATTGTCTCAATCGGGATGGAGTCTCTACCTACGGCTTTTCCATTCTTTAGGTGTTTAATCGCCGCCCTGACTTCTGTTTTGAGGATATCCGGTTCCAACTCTTCATTTCCAGGTTCAGTTGAAGCAAAGCACTGCGATTGGGGGTCTTCGAACAGTGATTGACAATATTTTTTCCATGTTTCGGAAATTGCATCGATTTCGGTCACTGTTTCACCTTGTGAGTTGTCGATGGCCCATGTTCTTGATGAGAGGGTTTTTGTGATGGAACGAATTTTGCGATGGAGGTCTCTGGCTTCATGCTTGTCGGCATGTACTTCTACTTCTGCGCATATATTTTGTAGACGCGCGTTTTGGTCTTGCCTGCAAGCTGCTTGAATTCTAGCCGACAGTTTATTCAAAGTCCTCACATCAGCTCCCTGAGACTTAACTCTTCGTCGTTCTTCTACAAGTGCCAAGGTTTCATCACTAAACCAGTGCTGTCGCTTTCGTGTTTCTGCAGGGGGTTTAGACCTTGTGGCTGCGTCTTCGATTATCTTTTTTGAACGTTCCCACAATTGATCTGGAGTCTCTACTTCCGGGTCAACACTGGTCCACTGACCCCAATTTTGTTCTAATGCTGACCTAAATTTGGAGCCATCCTTAACTTCGATCCTTCTTTGTGTCTCGAGTCTTCTGGCTGCTCTCAATTTTAGTTGCACCTTGGACATTAAAAGTTGGTGGTCCGATCCACAATCAGCTCCAGGCAAAGTGTGGGTATTTCTAATTGAGGTCCGCCACCGCAACCTTATCAAGATGTAATCTATTTGATTTTTGTGCTTGCCGTCGGGTGTTATCCATGTCCAAAGTCTACGTGGGTGGTGTTGGAAAAAGCTGTTTGATATTATCATGTCGTTATCAGTGGCAAATTGTATCAGACGGTCACCTCTATCATTACGCTGCCCAAGTCCAAATTTTCCTGCACAATGACTCATGAGATGTGCATCATTCCCTATCTTCGCGTTAAAGTCGCCGAGTACGATCAAAACCTCTCTTTTTGATGTTTTTGAGATGACTTTTTCAAGTTCTCTATAAAAGTCTTCTATAACTTTATCGCTCGAGTTACTAGTGGGTGCATAAACCTGTATGATATTAAGATTAACTGGTGTCGCCTTGATCTTAATGGTCATAATTCGATCACTTATAGGTTCGTAACCTAGCACGCAGTTTTTAATTCGAGCAGGAAGGACGAAAGCAACACCGTTGTTGCTATTGTCATCGTTACCGGAGAAGTAAATGACATGTGATTCCGTAAGAAAATGACCGTTTCCCTTCCAGTGAGTCTCGCTAAGGCCACAGATGTTCAATTCACACCGAGTTATCTCTTTCTCTACGATATGAAGTTTCCCTGGTTTGAGGAGACCGCGTACATTCCAAGTACCTATCTTCTGGATATGGCGCATCTTTAAAGGTATTCCAGTAGTCCAATTTCCATGGGATGCCTGGTCACCTACATCCTCATGGCCGGTAACCAATTTCACACCGTCTGCCCCGGACGCAGTACGGCGCCGGTTGCTAAGCGGGTCACAGGGCCACCTCTTTATCCTTGGTTTCCTTTTCATGACGACTTTCTTGGGAAAGTAGTGCAGTGGTTTCCCCTTGCCTTCTGCACCAGACATTTTTGAGATTATTTGGGTCTCAAGGCTGCTGTAGCCTCCTCCAACCAGTTGCCTAGTTGGGGAATGGTTATACCGCCATTGACTCGGTCGCCAGAGCCCCGTCTGTTGTCTAGCAGGGAGCACCACGGCAACCGACATTGGTTTCCGTCGCCACCCGGCGCGTGCAGGTGAGGTTGACTATTGGGTCGGATATGATGTTATGTTCCGTTCTCCCCTTACTCCCCTACATACATATAATCACGCCTTTATCCCTAATGGGGTAAGCAGAGCGTACACTACCTCAACAAAGGTCGTTCCGCCACGTCTGATAAACTTTGAAGGGTTATTTAAGATAGATTTGTTGGTATATTGCTGTAGTGACAGGTTGTCAGCCCATCGCCTAAATTGCAATATACTAAAACCTTCCCTTAGCTGGTTATTACAGCATGCTCGGGAGGAAATGCAGCTGGCACATTCTATGTTTTCCGCTACCAGTCCAGCATGGAAGAAGTAATTAATGTCCTGTCAAATCCATACTTAATATTGCTCTCAATCTTGAGATCACTTTATAAAGCTATAAGTAGGTATAGATTTGACAGGCCTGTTTGTACTAAAATGACATTTCTGATACGAAATAAAACTCGCTGTCACTCTTGAGAGCTAATTATAAATACGGCCCTTAGAATATGACCCACGAAACGGTTCAACTTTCCCATAAGTAAGAAAATATGTATATGGATTTATTTTAATTCAGTTATGGTTTCAAATCTATCTTAAATAACAGCGGAACGACCTTTGTTTAGGTAGCTTACGCTCTTCCTAATCCATTAGGGATAAAGGCGTGATTATATGTATGTATTTATGGTACCACTTTAGGTAAACAAATATAGGCAATCAAACACAGCAGACGTCAGAATCAAATACAATACAGAATGTAAAAAAAGTACTACCTACGTTCCTTTAACCGCATGTTTTTTTAAACGTTTTATAAATCACTACATAGTATAAAACAAATTCGCTTTCTCTGTTCCTATATCCCTATGTATGCATAAATCTTTAAAACTACGGAACGGATTTTGATGCATACATACATACATACATACATAAAATCACGCCTTTATCCCTGATTTTGATGCGGTTTCTTTTAATGGATAGAGTGATTCAAGAGGAAGGTTTATATGTATAATACGTGCATAATATAGTAGAGAAACACTGATAAATTCCGTGCGAAGCCGGGTCGGGTCGCTAGTGTTATATATGGCAACAAAGCATACCTGATGGTAAGCAGTACTGTAGCGACCACGAGATTCATACATATAATCATGCTTCCATCCCCAACGGGGCAGGCAGAGCGCAAACGACCCAAACAAAGGTCGCTCTGCCACGTCAGACAAAGTGTAAGAATTGCCTGGTGAAAGTTGTTGAGTTTCGTTGACAAAGCAACCTATAGTATATTATTTCGATTAGTAGAACATGGGGTTTAAAGAAACGCAGTAATTATTATACATACATATGATCACGCCTTTATCCCTAATGGGGTAGGCAGAGCGTAAGCTACATAAACAGAGGTCGTTCCGCGACGTCTGACAATGTTTTGAGAGTTATTTAAGATACATTTGTACGTATATTGCTGTAGTCACAGGTTGTCAGCCCATCGCCTAAATTACAATATACTAAAACCCTCGGATCCCTTAGCTGGTTTATACAGCATGCCCGGGAGGAAATGCAGCTGGCACATTCTATGTTTTTCTCTCGCTCTCACTCCAGCATGGAAGTTAATTATTACTACACCCGGTATTGTTATGTCATTGACAGCGCAAAGTGGGTCTGAATCATCAAATATTGACAAAGATCGAATACGCAGGCGCTTTGTCAGCATTTTGACCAATCAAATAACACCCAACTTTAGATTCTTAATACGGTAGTGTGTAGGTTTCCATGCTGGCCTGGGAGCGAGACAAAAACATAGAATGTTCCAGCTGCATTTCCTCCCGAGCATGCTATAAAAACCAGCTAAGGGATCCGAGGGTTTCATATTGTAATTTAGGCGATTGACCGACAACCTGTCACAACAGCAATGTACCTACAAATCTATCTTAAATAACCCTCAAAACTTTGTCAGACGTGACGGAACTATCTTTTTTCAGGTCGATTACGCTCTGCCTACCCCATTAGGGATAAAGGCATGATTATCACTACATAGTATAAAACAAAGTCGATTTCTCTGTCCCTATATCCCTATGTATGCATAAATGTTTAAAAATACGCAACGGATTTAGATGCGGTTTCTTTTAATAGATAGAGTGATTCAAGAGTAAGGTTTGTATGTGTAATACATGCATAATATAGTAGAGAAACACTGATATTTTCCGTGCGAAGCCGGGGCGGGTCGCTAGTATGTATATAAATAATACCCATCACTAGATTTTGATACGGTAGTGTGCAGGGTTCGAGGATGTATAACAGCGGATAAAAATACAGGACATTATTTTATTTTGATTTTAGCAGGTTTCATTACCGGGTCAGGCAAACGATTAAAAATCTGTAAACGCAGTTTTGTTACATACATACATATAATCACGCCTTTATCCCTAATGAAGTAGGGAGAGCGTAAACGACCTAAATAAAGATCGTGTCGCCACGTCTGACAAAGTTTTGAGGGTTATTTAAGATATATTTGTAGATATATTGCTGTAGTGACAGGTTGTCAGCCCACCGCCTAAATTACAATATACTGAAACCGTCAGATCCCTTAGCTGGTTTTTACAGCATGCCCGGGAGGAAATGCAGCTGGCACATTCTATGATTTCTCTCGCTTCCAGGCCACCATGGAAGAATTATCTTACCAGTACGTTTAAATGCGTACTTCGTGCTTCGTATGTTTACTCAAACAATAAATAAAATACGATTGACGCCATCTTTAATATTTGCTTCTATCTCCAGATATAGTTTTGGGCAAATACTTGCTTCATAGTTTGGATAGAGGCCTTGATTCGGCGGAAGCACGATCTAACTAAAATAAGACCATTTACTGTAATCTTCAACGCTGGACTGGGAGCGAGATAAAAACATAAAATGTGCCAGCTGCATTTCCTCCCGGGCATGCTGTAAAACCAGCTAAGGGATCTGAGGGTTTCAGTATATTGCAATTTAGGCGATGGGCTGACAACCTGTCACTACAGCAATATACGTACAAATCCATCTTGAATAACCTTCAGTCTTCAGTCAGACGTGGCGGAACGACCTTTGTTTAGATCGTTTACGCTCTGCCTACCCCATTAGGGATAAAGGCGTGATTATGTGTATGTATGTATGTATGTATCAGAGAGGAAACAGGAACTGCACTATGGACGAAATCATTATAATCCTGTCAAATCGAGAATCTATGGGTCGTGGCGTGGGGAAGTTATCGATAAATATATTAAAATTACAAACATATAATCACGCCTTTATCCCTAATGGGGTAGGCAGAGCGTAAAAGACCCAAACAAAGGTCGTTCCGCTACGTCTGACAACATTTTGTGTGCTTTTTAAGATAGATTTGTAGGTATATTGCTGTAGTAACAGGTTGTCAGCCCATAGCCTAAATTACAATATAATTTAAACCTTCGGATCCCTTAGCTGGTTTTTACAGCATGTCAGGGTGGAAATGCAGCTGGCACATTCTATGTTTTTCTCTCGCACACAGGCCTGCATGGAGAAAAATAGTTCTCTAAAATATCTTAAAATTAGTACGTCTATTATGCCGTACGTACCTTCTGTTCTCATGACCTAAAAATGACAAGTAGGTCATCATCATCTCCCTAGCCTTTATCCCGTATCACACGGGGTCGGCTACCTAATCTAGGGGATTGAATAATAATATTTAATAATATTTTTTATTTTCTTTCCACAATAGTACTTAGGTACTTATATTCTAGTTTACAAAATAATAGCGTGTCAAGTTTTTAATTATGGAAAGACAGGAGTCCCAAACTAGGTAGACCCTGTGCTATGGGAATGAATGAATGACAGGTAGGTATGGTCTTATTTTAATTGTATCGTGATTCCGCTGAATCGAGGCCATTATACAAACATTAAAGTAAGTGCGTCACATGTCAAGATGCAAAAAAGACTTGTGTTTGCATATTTTTTGCATATATTTGTTATTGAATGAATGTGGATGGAAATGAATGGACTTCATCAACGATCCCTCCCGCCGCCTAAGTGATATATTGTGTAACCCCAAGTGGCTAATTCCGTTGTTCAAGTTTATTAAAAATACTATTAAGAACCTATAAACTTTTGTGCTCCAAATTAAGTGAAAGTGACCAAAATTAAGACTTGGCTTAAAGGACTAGTATCCAGGCCATAAAATACAAAAAAAAGAAGATGATATGTCTAAAACAGATGTGAGTGTTGAACTGACGGCTGACAGGGATGAATGGAAGAAGAAAACGTATTGCGCCGACCCCAAGTAAATGGGATAAGGGCAAGCGAATGGTGATTTGTTTTTGACTCTAGTTTAGTTCAGACCAGTATTGGCCAAGACAGAGGCAGCAATTTGGCGTTGCAAAAGGCACGACTGACTTAACTAATACTGGTTGTAAGGGACAGCGTCAGCAAACTCATAGAGGTTGTTCATTCAACGACACTGAATTTCTTCCACCAGGAAATTCTTACATAACATAACATAAAAATACTTTATTGCACGTAAGAATACAAATCATACAACACAACAGATTACAACAAAAAACAAGTACAACATAGGCGGCCTTATTGCTAAGGTAGCAATTTCTTCCAGGCAATCTTTGGGTGAAAGAAAAATGCGTAGCGGTAAGCGGAATAGTGCAAACCTAGTCAAATATATCCTAAATACATTACAATACATATAATATATAAACTAGGTACAAGCTACTACATTGATATTGTAAAATAAACTAATACATAATATATAATAAACTAATAGAAGATAGGATTCTTCCAGGATGTGAAAAAATATTCACCTCGATAAGACAATTTGTATGGAAAAAACAATTTCTTATTTCTCTTTCTGAACGAATTTTCTGGTGGAAGTTCGAACCACGACATCCGGATCGTGAGCCCATGGCTCTGACCACTAGACCATGGAGGCAGTTACTAATTATTATTCATAACGTAACACGGTAGTTATAGATAGATAGCCTAGACTAGATGTAATCTGTAGATAATGGGCGATTTTAAACTAGACGGCACGGCGACGGCACGGCGACGGCACGGCGACGGCACGGCGACGGCACGGCGGTGGAACGGCGACGGCACGGTGTGGAAGAGATAATCTATGAAAATCAATGAAATTATCAGGAACGTTTTTCGGCACGGCAACGGCACGGCATTGATTCCCACCGGTACCGTCGTCGCCGGCCTGCCAAACTGCATGTGTTTTGAATTCGTACGAAGCATGCGCGTGTCTGCCACGTTATCGTGACGACACCGTTGCCGTGCCATCTATTGGAAAAACAGAGCCACGTAATCGTGACGGCACCGTTGCCGTGCCATCTATTGGAAAAACAGAGCCACGTTATCGTGACGGCACCGTTGCCGTGCCATCTATTGGAAAAACAGAGCCACGTTATCGTGACGGCACCGTTGCCGTGCCGTCTAGTGAAAAATCACAGTCACGGCATCGTGACGGCACCGTCGCCGTGCCGTCTAGTGGAAAAACGCCCAATCTATTTCTTCATCACCTTTCACCAAGGTGTATTAAACTTAAAACTACAACCATCGGAAAGCCAGACGCTATATTAGAACAGAATTCAAAATGTTCTCGC
The DNA here is from genome assembly GCA_949820665.1 of Scrobipalpa costella. NCBI lineage: Eukaryota > Metazoa > Arthropoda > Insecta > Lepidoptera > Gelechiidae > Scrobipalpa > Scrobipalpa costella. The sequence continues at coordinate 8,138,024 of OX463323.1, read as the reverse complement.
TACTAAGTTTTCACATTCTTCCATGCTGGACTGGGAGCGAGAGAAAAACATAGAATGTGCCAGCTGCATTTCCCCCTAGGGGAAGGGATCCGAGGGTTTCAGTGTAACGTAATTTAGGCGATGGGCTGACAACCTGTCACTACAGCAATATACCCACAAATCTATCTTAAATAGCCCTGAAAACTTCGTCAGACGTGGCGGAACGACTTTTGTTTAGGTCGTTTACGCTCAGCCTATCCCATCAGGGATAAAGGCGTGATTATATGTTATATGTATAAAATACCTCCGACTTCAGGGTTCATAGGGTCGTTCGTAGACATCAAAACCGACATTAATGTTGTATAGCAAGTAATATATGTTGTGTTGTGTGCCAAAGGGTAATTTAACAACATTTTACGGTCCATACAAAATGTATGGTATGTCATACATTGTATTTTATTGCTCACAAATTATGATGGACTTACCACAGGTTACTTAGGCCCGTATTTATAATCAGCACTTGTATTTATAATCAGCACTTGAGAGTAACATCGAGTTTGAGTTCGTATCACTAATGAAATTTAACAATTTAAAACAGTCTTGACAGACTGTTATCCATACTTAATATTACCCTTAATCTTTAGATCGCTTCTTTTGAAGCCTTAGGCCCGTATTCATAAACAGCTCTCAATTGTGACATTGGGATCGATTCTAGATTTGCCGGCTAAAACTAACATTAAGCCGTCGGTCCCGGTCGCTGTCTTTGATAGTGGTCGTTACTCAAACCATGTCAGAGGCCTAATAGCTGTGCTACTAGGCGGTTTGAAAACTCTGACACAAGGGTTCATCGGGTCGTTTGACTTGACCACTCGCTAAGAAGAAGACTAACATTAAAATCTATTTGCCACTTTCAGACTAAAAACATTGGAAAATTACAGGAGATCTATTCTCTCCGGTTTATGATTATAGTCTGTGGTTATCTGTCATTTTATCCGCCGTCATATGTATGGCGGATATGGCGGGAAAAGTGTAAAACCATAGAGTATAAATCGCCTGTCCTTTTTCAATTTTATTATTTTGGAAGTGACAGAAAGATTTAAATTTTAGTTTTTGCTTGTGGTATCTAGAATCGAGCCGAATGTCACATTTGAGACCTGTTTAAGAAATCAGTACCTTCTTCAATAATAATACAATTTTCACTGCGTGGACTTTTGAAATAACTGTAATACCGGGTGTAAGGGACAGCGTCCCGCAAACTGATAGGGGTTGCTCAGTCAACGAAACTGAACTATCTGCATGTTTGTTTTCAAAAGTGAAAAAAAAATTGGTTTTCTATTCAAATTGTCTGATGGAGGTAAACATTTTGTATTGAAAAGCCAAATTTATGTTTCTTGTCCTGAAAAAAAAAATCGTTGTGGAAGTTGTTCAGTATCATTGACTGAGCAACCCCTATCAGTTTGCGGGACACTGTCCCTTACACCTGGTATGTAACTAAGTGGCGTGCCATGGGAGAGGCCTGTCCGTCAGTGGACTGATGCAGGCTGAATCATCATCATCATCTCCCTAGCCTTATCCCGTATTTTTACGGGGTCGGCTACCTAATCTAGGGGATTGAAGAAGGGTACTGGTTTTTACACAGAGCGACTGCCATCTGACCTCCGCAACCCAGGAGGGAAACCAGACCCAATTCTAGATTAAGTCAGAGTTTTTAAGCCGCCAATGCTTAGCACTGGCCTCTGACATGGCTTAACAACTAATATCTACGGTGTTTAACGATATTAACCGGGACCAACGGCTTAACGTGCCTTCCGAAGTACGCAAAAATCGCCGAATAAACGTACATATTATAAAATTCGAAATCCGAAAAACTCATTGGTACGTGGTGGGATTCGAACCACGACCTCCCACTCTCAGGAGGCAGCGGCCCTATCCACTACACCATCGGGCTCTCGAGAGATGATGATGAATATGATTGTAATATTTATTTATTTATTTAACTTTATGTACAAAAATGTTACATGGGCGGACTTAACGCCAAAGGCATTATCTACCAGTCTACCTTAGGGCATATTCTAAATAATTAAATCTTGTTTCCAGGCAATGCCGACAGAGGTGCTTAGGAACCCAAAGGAGGGGGGAGACATCACTTACAGGGACATGGTGGACGAGAGCGAAGCCCTGGGGGAGAGCCAGGTAATACAACCATGCATATAATCACGCCTTTACCCCTCACGTGGTAGAGATACTTCCATGCTGGCCTGGGAGCGAGAGAAAAACATAAAATGTGCCAGCTGCATTTCCTCCCGGGCATGCTGTAAAAACCAGCTAAGGGATCCGAGGGTTTCAGTATATTGTAATTTAGGCGATGGGCTGACAACCTGTCACTACAGCAATATACTTACAAATCTATCTTAAATAACCCTCAAAACGTTGTCAGACGTGGCGGAACGACCTTTTTTAGGTCGTTTACGCTCTGCCTATCCCATTAGGGATAAAGGCGTGATTATATGTATGTTTGTATGTTTATCTCTAATGTGGTAGAGCCAGGTAATCATCGCCCTCAATTTATGTCAGACGTGGCGAAAGCGCCTTTTAGGAGGCGTTTTACGCTCTGCCTACCCCGTAAGGGATAAAGGCGTGATTTTATGTATGTATGTTTTATGCTCTATGGTTTTACACTTTGTCCGCTAGATTTTGACGCACATTTGCACGTTTCCCCAGTATGTCTGACAATTTTATCCGCCGTATCATTATGACATACATACATACATATAATCACGCCTTTATCCCTAATGGGGTAGGCAGATCGTAAACGACCTAAACAAAGGTCGTTCCGCCACGTCTGACAAAGCTTTGAGGGTTGTTTAAGATAGATTCGCAGGTATAAGGCTATAGTGACAGGTTGTCAGCCCATCGCCTAAATTGCAATATACAGAAACCCTCGGATCCCTTAGCTGGTTTTTACAGCATGCCCGGTAGGAAATGCAGCTGGCACATTCTATGTTTTTCTCTCGCTCCCAGTCCAGCATGGAAGACATTATGACGGTGGATAAAAATGACAGATAACACATAAAACCACCGACTATAAATCAAAAACCGGAGAGAATAGATCTCCTGTCCTTTTCCAATGTTTTTAGTCTGAAAGTGGCATATACATTTTTATTTAAGGTTTAGCCGGTCTAATCTAGAATGAAGCCCAGTTTATTGCAACCGACTCAATATGTTTTTTTTATCAAAAACTTTTGAGCCGTAGAATTTTTAGAATTCCTCAACCTGCTGTAACTACGGAATTTGCAAAACGCTTTGCACGTTATGCTGCACCTTCTGTTTACTCTAAAATAAACACTACGTGTAAAATTTGTACACTGACAGCCCGTGAGGCTAAATTTAAAGTAAAAACTGAATTACGAGACTGGACTTATATTCAAATTGAAGAATTGTTTAAAGCCATAATTTAAGTTAATTCTTTTGAACTGATAACAGTTATTTGCGATTCAGTGCGTTTGCTTTTATGCAATCATAATTTGATACTCCCTCAGATAAAAACTTTCACAGGACAGGCCTCGCCTAGTGTGGAAGTTTTTGTTAACCTATTTGTCAACAGGAAATGTAAATAAGTATAATATAGAATAATTTTGTAAATTGCAAATTTGTATGTTATCAGCTGTAATTGTGCATTGCCTGTGTCCTTTTTGAATAAACTTATTATTATTATATTATTATTTTAACCAGATTCAGAAGCTGTTTGCTGGCACCACTGTCCTCGTCACTGGAGGCACTGGATTCCTCGGGAAACTCCTCATTGAGAAGCTACTCAGGTTCGTATTGATTATATTAAAAATCAACAGAGCCATACTAGAATTACACCATTACGCGGCAGTAGCATGTGTCAATTTGGACTGGGAGCGAAAGTAAAACATAGAATGTGCCAGCTGCATTTCCTCCCGGGCATGCCGTAAAAATCAGCTAAGGGACCTGAACGTTTCAGTATATTTCAATTTGGGCGTTGGGCTGACAACCTGGGACTACAGCAGTATATAGCAATATGCAAAATACAAGTTGTATGAACGTTGTAAAACATCCATTCCGCGGACTGGCAGACACCAAACGGACAATTGCCGAATTCGTACCAATACCAAGAGACATTAGTAAGACACATTAATATAAGTTTTAAAATACCAGGTGTAAAGGACAACTAAACGGAAATTGTTAGGGCATTCATCGGAAATAAAACGTTATTTCGTGGACTGGCTTTGCTTTGGTTTTGCTATGCACAATCCGCGATTTTCCGGCCAATGTACGAATTCGAGGATTGCGTGTAAATACTTATGCTACTTATTCATATCCCTTAGCTGGTTTTTACGGCATGCCCGGGAGGAAATGCAGCTGGCACATTCTATGTTTGCATGCTGTAAAAACCAGCTAAGGGATCCGAGGGTTTCGGTATATTGTGATTTAGGCGATGGGCTGACAACCTGTCACTACAGCAATATACCTACAAATCTATCTTAAATAACCCTCAAAACTTTGTTTGACGTGGCGGAATGACCTGTGTTTAGGTCGTTTGCGCTCTGCCTACCCCATTAGGGATAAAGGCGTGATTATATGTATGTATGTATGGTTTTATGCGTTATCTGTTATTTTTATACGCTGTCATATGATGTGGCGGATAAAATTAACAGAAATACTGCGGAAACATGCAAAAGCGCGTCAAAATCTAGCGGACAAAGTGTTAAACCATAGAGTAACAATCGCCTGTCCTTTTTCAACTTTATAAGTATGAAAGTGACAGATAGATTTTAATTTTAGTTTTAGCCGGCAAATCTAGGATCCAGCCCAATGCAACTAAAAACACTGCTATAACTTAATTTATTTAACATACATACATACATACATATAGTCACGCCTTTATCCCTAATGGGGTAGGCAGAGCGTAAACGACCAAAACAAAAGTCATTCCGCCACGTCTGAAAAAGTTTTGAGGGTTATTTTAGATAGATTTGAAGGTATATTGCTGTAGTGACAGGTTGTCAGCCCATCGCCTACATTGCAATATACTGAAACCCTCGGATCCCTTAGCTGACTTTTACAGCATGCCCGGGAGGAAATGCAGCTGGCACATTCTAAGTTTTTCTCTCGCTCCCAGGCCAGCATGGAAGTTTATTTAATGTGTTGAAATTCTTTACTCATTCATACTTTTTTTCACACGTTGCGTCGCGTCGCAGACTAGAGATGTTAAATGTGAGATAAACTTTACAAATAAGTCAATTGTAACGACATAATATATGTAATAATTTTTAATTGTAAATTAAAAATAAATTAGTATGACAATTAACACACATAGTATACATATTATTACTTCCATGCTGGACTGGGAGAGATAGAAAAACATAGAATGTTCCAGCTGCCCTTCCTCCCGGGCATGCTGTAGAAGACAGCAAAAGGGACTCGAGGGTTACAGTGTATTGTAATTTAGGCGATGGGCTGACAACCTGTCACTATGGCAATACACATTACAATCTAAAATTACCCTCAATTATTGTCAGACGCGGCGAAAGCGCCTTTTACGAGGCGTTTAACGCTCTGCCTACCCCGTAAGGGATAAAGGCGTGATTTTATGTATGTATGTAATATAATATGGGACAGTTTTCTACAAGGGTTATTCTCTCAACGAAAGTAACAAATAAATTCTTTCAAAGTATAAAATACTTACTTCACTTCTTCCATGCTGGTCTGGGAGCGAGAGAAAAACATAGAATGTGCCAGCTGTATTACCTCCCGGGCATGTTGTAAAAACCAGCTAAGGGATCCGAGGGTTTCAGTATATTGTAATTTAGGCGATGGGCTGACCTGTCACTACAGTAATATACATACATATCTATCTTAAATAACCCTCAAAATTTGTCAGACGTGGCGGGACGACCATTGTTTCGTTTACGCTCTGCCTACCCCATTAGGGATAAAGGCGTGATTATATGTATATATATATGTACACTCAGAAAGATTTGCGACACTAAAAAAAATTGTTCTACAGGTACATATATTTTTACTTACAAGTAATCATATTTTCAAAAAAGATTCTAACCGGCCAGTCTGCCATATATAAAAACTATTTATCGCAATACTTTCTGAGTGGCCTGGTATAATATGGGACAGTTTCCTGCAAGGGTTATTCTGTCAACGAAACTAATAAATAAATTCTTTCAAAGTATAAAATACTTACTTTACTTCTTCCATGCTGGTCTGGGAGCGAGAGAAAAACATAGAATGTGCCAGCTGTATTACCTCCCGGGCATGTTGTAAAAACCAGCTAAGGGATCCGAGGGTTTCAGTATATTGTAATTTAGGCGATGGGCTGACAACCTGTCACTACAGCAATATACATACAAATCTATCTTAAATAACCCTCAAAACTTTGTCAGACGTGGCGTAACAACTTTTGTTTAGGTCGTTTACGCTATGCCTACCCCATTAGGTATAAAGGCGTGATTATATGTATGTAAAGTATAAAATAATTAGATCATGTTTGCGTCATTCTCTGTTGGATTTCCTTTATAATATGTTAGCCCTAACGGTCAATCGCTCAAACCCTATATCTTACATTGGCCCCAAAAAAGAGTCAGGGATCGTATTTATGAAGCGCTTGAATCTAACACTGAAAGTGCATACCAAAATCATTCGTTTACGAAATCAAATTCTATCACACAACAAACCTACATACAAAAAATCACGCCTTTATCCCTTACAGGGTACGCAGAGCGAAAAACGCCTCGTAAAAGGCGCTTTCGCCACGTCTGACATAAATTGAGGGCAATTTTAGATTGTATTATGTATTGATGTAGTAACAGGTTGTCAGCCCATCGCCTAAATTACAATACACTGTAACCCTTGAATCCCTTTTGCTGATTTCTGCAGCATGCCCGGGAAGAAGGGCAACTGGAACATTCTATGTTTTTCAGCATGTAAGAATCTATCACGCACGATTTTACGTATTTTTGAAGCAGTAGAAATCTGTGTTGCCAATAAAGTCTAATCCCATAAATTGATTCCGTTCTACGCAGAAATACTAGGCTACACCACCACTAGCACTAACAAAGGTTGTTTATTTGAAAAACCGGTAATGAATCGCAGAGAAACGGAACGTAAAAACAAGTAAATTAAAAAGTTAAAGTGTCACTCGTCAAATGATTGTTTGTGTCATTGTCAGATAGATCATAGATAGAGATAGATCATAGACTACTTAGCATTCGTGTCGATTCGAGCAGTAGAAAATAAAACGAGTGGTTTCGACCACTCGTTGCAGAGTCGCATACGTATGAGTATTAAAAAAAATGAGATTCGCGTGCGAATGTTGCTCTTTCGTATGCGAATTCGGATACGAGCGTTTCAAAAATACGACTCCAGGTCGTTGTATATTGTACATACATACATACATAAAATCACGCCTTTTTCCCTTACGGGGTAGGCAGAGCGTAAAACGCCTCCTAAAAGGCACTTTCGCTACGTCTGACAAAAATTGAGGGCAATTGTAGATTGTAATGTGCACAGAAGAGTAAAAGCTAGCGCTCCCCGATAGAAAGGCGATGTGAGTTTGACAAGCGAGCCACTAATAGGCGCTCCACGCCTGTATCTTTCAAAGCGCTTAAAACCTCACCTCAGTTATGCCCAAGTTTTGCACAATTCACCGCTTAGTAGCATTTTTTGAAAAAATGCCATTTTACGCAATAATTACTTGTCTGAAAAATTATAAAAGAAGTACCTTGAATAAAGAGGGAATTTCTTACCATCGGAAAGTCATAAATACCTTCTACAATCTTTTTCAAGAAATTGTAGAAATAAACGCAAAATAATTTTGATACAACACTAGTGTTGCTCCATGATCACTTTATTGAATTTGTCGATATCGATATTCCTTTAGCGGGAAGTCTTACATTCATTAAGCGGAAAGTGCACAATATCTAAAAAATCAAACATTTTTGTACTAACCTGTGCCTGCGACTTCCCGATATGTATAAAACTTTGGCCTGGACTATAAGTACCTACACAATACAATTTTACATATATCATGCTCTGTAAGTGGTCATTGTTTCTCTAAAAGCCACAACCCAGCTATGGTATATCACTTCACTAATCCCAATCACCAACCACTAAATATTATAAAACAAAGTCGATTCCCGCTGTCTGTATGCTTTAATCTTTAAAACTACGGAACCGATTTTGATGCGGTTTTCGTATGAAGGTTTACATGTATAATAAATGCATAATATAGTAGTGAAACACTGATAATTTAAGAGGTTTCTAATGTCATGAGGTAAATAAACACATTGTTATTACACTTACATTGCAAATACTGGCTGATCCCTTACGAAATAATTATGTACTACAGTATTGTTCATCTGACAAAAGTCAACAAAACTGTTCGCGATTGGTATATGTGTAATGGCCGGAAAAAAGGGTCATTTCGCGAATTGGCAAATGCAAAATTCTAGGAACGAATTTCGAAATGTAATAAAATTGTGTTAGAGTTTATAAAAAATATATTTTAAATATAGAGTTAGCCACTATTGTGTTGTTGTGTGTGTTGTTTACGTCGCATGATATGAGGCGGCAAAAAAAAAGAAACATTGGAAATAAAATAAATTTTTACTCTGTGATTTTTATCTTCCATGCTGGACTGGGAGAGATAGAAAAACATAGAATGTTCCAGCTACCCTTCCTCCCGGGCATGCTGTAGAAGTCAACAAAACGGACTCGAGGGTTACAGTGTGTTGTAATTTAGGCGATGGGCTGACAACCTGTCACTATAGCAATACACAAAATGAAATAAAGGTTTTATCTATCTATCTATCTATCTATCTACACATTACAGTCTAAAATTACCCTCAATTTTTGTCAGACGTGGCGAAAGCGCCTTTTACTAGGCGTTTGACGCTCTGCCTACCCCGTAAGGGATAAAGGCATGATTTTATGTATGTATGTATGATTTTTATAACCTCAAAATAAAAGATTGTCGATATATTACTCAGTATATTGATATGTAACATCAAATATTTAGTCAATCTGAATGTTGAACAAAATGCCAACTGCGAATAAGAAAAAAAATCTTATGCGAATGAAGATATTTTGTGTTGGATGAAATCATTCTTAGTTGAGTTGTTTTGCTTCCGATGCTGGCTCAACCTATTTTTAATACTATATACGAGTATCTAACTATACAAAAATAAACATCTTAAATAATTTTAAACACCAAAAATATAGGTCTAATGAAATTCTTTTGAACTTTTCTGTACGTAGAACGAACAGCTTTGGGCCTGGGCTGGGTTGCCAATGATATTCGCAAAACGATACCAACGTGTTTTGCGGCCCATGAACATTTTTTTCTTTACAGGTTAAAATAAATTCAAATTAAGAATCAACAACCATATGTTTGTAACAAAGTTATAACCAGCTGATTCGAAATTTGAACCTCTGCCAAGTTTCAAAGAATAAATAATTTACTAGCCGCAAATCACGTTGGTCTCGATTGTTAAAAACATTTGAAAAATGCTTTTAAGCCTCTCGCACATTTGCCGTGGCGGTGGCGGACTATTGTGTTCCTCAAAATTGTATGAAGGACCGCTAGTTGTTTTGCCTTTCTTAATAAATTGATTTGGAGCTTAAATAAGCGTCAATCTAATATTTTATTATTGATTCTAGTACTACTTGATATGTTGAAATTTATTTCGAGTGATGCCAAACTGGCACCCTCGGGGAAAATAAATATCGGGACAATTAGGTCCCACTTTAATAATTTCCGCTGATATATCAAAAATGGTGCGTTTTAGGAGAAACCTTGCGATGGCCAAACAAAATCTTATAAATTTCTCTAAAAAAACGTGGAACGTAAATAAAGGATGATATTTTTAATCAGACATTTATGTTTACAGTATAACGATGAATATAGAACATAAACCCATACATATAACATCCCTAAAGGGAAGGATAGAGCGTCAATGACCTTAAATATGATGGTGGAATAGAAAGTTATGATGAAAAATAATAGCTTTATAATACTCTTATTGCTATGTTTTTCGAAGTTGACTATAGAAAATAAGTTTTTGTACAGAAATATATATTATTATTATAGCTGAATCTAGTAGGTATAGTTACATTCTAGTGGCATAATGACAATCTGTCAAAAAGAAAATAAACCGTTAGACTAACTATAATTTTCATCCAGTGCATCCCCGCGAGACATGGTGCCCAGCAGACTGGCAGCAATTGATTAAAACTACCTACTGTAGCAAGTAACACTTAACGGCGCGCGGTGTCGAATTCTTTCTCGCTTGCACACTGACTATCTATCCCGCATGGATGACGTCGCCAACGTCAGCTCACGTCGACTGATGCAATATTACATCAGACGATGCAAGATAACGTAAGTCAAGCAATTGTATTTGGTTGCATCAGCGACGTACATACATACATACATAAATCACGCCTTTATCCCTTACGGGGTAGGCAGAGCGTTTAACGCCTCGTAAAAAGCGCTTTCGCCACGTCTGACAAAAATTAAGGGGACTATTTTAGATTGTAATATGTATTGCTTTAGTGACAGGTTGTCAGCCCATCGCCTAAATTACAATACAATGTAACCCTCGAGTCCCTTTTGTTGACTTTAACAGCATGCCCGGGAGGAAGGGCAGCTGGAACATTCTATGTTTTTCTATCACTCCCAGTCCAGCATGGAAGAAATGGCGTATGAATATGAGTATGAGTAATGTGCTACTAGGCGGTTTAAAAATACTCTGACACCAGGGTTCATCGGGTCCATAGACTCGATACCCACTCGACAGAAGAAGAAGTATGATTAAGTCACTTACGTCACGTAGGTCTAATGTGAATGCACCTTTATATTTTTTTGGGCAAAATTATGAACTTTGTTCAATCAAAAATTGCCCGAAAAATGCAGAATACTTTTTTGTTTGCAACTTTATTTTTATATCTTTTTCTATCGCTTGAGAATACGTGGAATAGATATATTATTAAACTGAATGATTGCAACCAATAGCATCAAACATTTTTGTGTACTGAAAATACAACGTATTTCTTTGAATGTGTGCGACTGGCGATAGCGGTTTTCATAGATTTTCATACAAAGTTGGACTTGACATCTATTAGGGAGCGGTAGCGACTTCTCAAATCAGTGGTAATGTGTATTGCTGTAGTGACAGGTTGTCAGCCCATCGCCTAAATTGCAGTACACTGTAACCCTCGAATCCCTTTTATAAATTGTGCCTTTGCAAAACACATAATCTGCTATATGTCCTATTTTTCAAATGAGCGAATTCGATGTGGCCACAATTGACGCTATACGTGCCCCATTACCCTATGTACCACACAGGCGTGATTAGTAGGTATGCCTCTTGTCAAGGCTTTTATGCATATAAAAAATATAAAGCAACTATTATATTCTTAAAGGCTATTTCCTCTTTGCTGACAACCAGTTCTTAGCATTAGAGACCATATTGCCTTGCAATATATACCGGGTGTAAGGGACAGGTTAAACAGAACTGCCTCCGTGGTCTAGTGGTCAGAGCCATGGGGTCACGATCTGGAGGTCCTGGGTTCGATTCCCAGGGGGGAACTCACACTGTGAGATTTTCCCCAGATTCATTAGGACAATGCGGACTGAATTACCTAATATCCGGAAGAAAAAAAATCGTGCTTCGGAGGGCACGCTAAGCCGTCGGCCCGGTCGATGTCTTTGATAGTGATCTTTGCATAAACCATGTCAGAGACCGAGAGCTGTGCTATTAGGTGGTTTAATAACTATAACACCACGGTTCGTCGGGTCAATTGACTCGATACCCACACGACAGAAGAAGAATGAAACTGAACATCTTTCACAAGTAAATTCTTTCAGAAAATTATTATAATGGCTCTTCTATTGGTTGTCATTTTGTATGGGAAAGTATATATTTTTTTTACATACATATAATCACGCCTTTATCCCGAATGGGGTAAGCAAAACGCAAACGACCTAAACAAAGGTCCTTGTGCCGAAACTGACAAAGTTTTGAGGGTTATTTAAGATAGCTTTGTAGGTATATTACTGTAGTGACAGGTTGTCAGCCTATCGCCTTAATTGCAATATACAGAAACCCTCGAATCCCTTAGCTGGTTTTAACAGCATGCCCGGGAGGAGATGCAGCTGGCACATTCTATGTGTTTCTCTCGCTCCCAGGCCAGCATGGAAGTAATATTATTTTTTACTGATAGAATATCCCGGTAAAATATGTTCAGTTTCGTTCTCTGAACAACCCCTATCAGTTTATGTTACCCTGTCCCTTACACCCTGTATACTAATCTACTTAGTACTAGCGTGGTAGTTTGCGCCGCAGTTTCATACATACATAAAATCACGCCTTTATCCTTTACGGGGTAGGCAGAGCGATAAACGCCTCGTAAAAGGCGGTTTCGCCACGTCTGACAAAAATTTAGGGCAATTTTAGATTGAAAAGTGTATTGCTATAGTGACAGGTTGTCAGCCCATCGCCTAAATTACGATACACTGTAACCCTCGAGTCCCTTTTGCTGACTTCTACAGCATGCCCGGGAGGAAGGGCAGCTGGAACATTCTATGTTTTTCTATCTCTCCCAGTCCAGCATGGAAGTAACCAGCGCCGCAGTTTCACCTGCGTTTTATTAAGTTATCCAGCGAACCAGATATTTCCCCGTGGTCTTCTTCTTCTGTCGAGTGGGTATCGAGTCTATCGACCCGATGAACCCTGGTGTCAGAGTTTTTAAACCGCCTAGTAGCACAACTATCAGGCCTCTGACATGGTTTGAGTAACGACCACCATCAAAGACAGCGACCGGGACCGACGGGTTAACGTGCCCTCCGAAGCACGAAATATTTTTATTTTTCGGACAATCTGGTGATTTAGCCTCCAATGTCCTAACCAAACTGGGGAAAAATTCACAAAGTGATAGATTCACAAATATACACTTTGTGATTTCCCCCTGGGAATCGAACCCAGGACCTCCGGATCAGGAGTCCATGGCACTAGCCACTAGACCACGGAGGCAGTCCCTGTGGTAAAAAATAAATTATATTACTCAGGGTAAACGTAGGCTATCTACGGTAAAAGAATTTTTGAAATCGGTCCAGTAGTTTTTGAGTTTATTCGTTACAAACATACATACATACATACATACATAAATCACGCCTGTATCCCTAATGGGGTAGGCAGAGCGTAAACTACCTAAGCAAAGGTCGTTCCGCCACGTCTGACAAGTTTTGAGGGTTATTACAGATGATCATGACGTATATTGCTATAGTGACAGGTTGTCAGCCCATCGCCTAAAATTGTAATATACTATAACCCTCGAATCCATTAGCTGGTTTTTACAGCATGCTCTGGAGGTGATGCAGCTGGCACATTCTATGTTTTTCTTTCACTCCCAGTCCAGCATGGAAGAAACAGTTACAAACATACACACAATAATAAAAATCTTTCCTCTTCATAACTATTATCCTTGATGTATAAGTATAGAACGTGTATCTATATATCTTAGTCATCATCATCATCACCTTATCCCGTATTTCTCGAGGTCGGCTACCTAATCTAGGTGATTGAACGAGGGTACCGGTTTTTACACAGAGCGACTGCCATCTGACCTCGTAGTATATGTCGTAGTATGATTTGATAATTCGAAACTTCGTGAAAATCCTAGGGATTTTGCGAAAAAACGGATCATTAGACAATGGTGAAAACATAGTCTAATCTTACTGGGAAAAGACAGGTTTTTTTTGTTTTTTTTTTAGTTTTTAGTAACATTTGATATCTTTAACTGAAATGATAACGCTGATTGGTTGGTTAGCGCGCCTAAAACAAGATCTCCTCTGATTAGTTCACGATTTAAATGTCAATCATGCATGCTATTCAACCAATGAAAATAAGTGTAAATCAGTGAGCGAAATTGTAGCCAATCTGAGTTAAGGATATCAAATGTTACTAGAACGACGAGATTTTTCGCAAAAATCCTCACATACACTCACACACACACATACACAAACATATGCATGTTAGAATAATTTAAAATATAGATATTTACTTTGTTTTTTTTTCTTATACTATGGTTGTGCCCATCAAACTCAGTTTATGTTTATACTCAGAGTTTAATTATAACTATAAGACATTTTACGGGTTTCTTACCGCGATTTAAATTATTTGATGAGTTCCCGATATTTCGGCGCTGTTCCAAACGCCCTGATCACGGGTAAACTGGAGAAAACTGCGGGTGGGTTTAGGGACAGACATATCTGTCTACCCTCACTCTTCTTCGTTTTTGCGGTACACGATTCACAACACTGTTATTGTCACCACTGGAACTCATTCGAAAGTCATCTCGACAACATACACTGACCACATCATCCGTATTTGTTGTAGATTTGGCCCGGATTTTCTTTTTACACATGTTTAAATCAAATAATTTAAATCACGGTAAGAAACCCGTAAAATGTCTTATAGTTATAGTGAAAACAACCGCGAAAGTTTAAAATTCAGAGTTTAATGTCTAAATTAACTACGAATTGTATCATTTTATGGGGGAAGGCCTGGTGACCTATATTACGGGTTATTACAACTTAGTTTAGGCATGAGCCCTCCGCAAAATACAACTGATTGTATTTGTAAAGTGTTCAACAAATTTTGTGGTGAAGAAAATAAATAGTCAAGAGCAAACCCACTTCTAGTAAAAAAAAAATAATTATTTGTACAAATAGACAATACTGAGCCGGTATCCGTTCTCATAATTTTATTTTTGAACTACATACATACATATAATCACGCATTTATCCCTAATGGGGTAGGCAGAGCGTAAACGACCTAAACAAATGTCGTTCCGCCACGTCTATAGTTGTAAAACAGCGGTTGTTATCCGATATTTATCCAAAGCAGCGGTTGAAAACGATAAACAGCCGGATAAAAACCGGATAATTACCCGACCTCACTAACGAAGAATGACAAGTTTTTTTATTAGTTTTTACTGTAGATCACGCCTGTTTTTTTTTAGTTACTCCTGTGCTTATCTTCTTTCGAAATTGAACACTGAAATCTCTTAAAGGTACTATCTTATTGAATAAAATCACTCACACACGTCGTGAATGCCGTATACACGTGCGAGGCAACGTTGCATGATGCATACGCATACCTACTTGCCTACTTAGCTACTAAATAATAAATTCACTTCACAATACCTACTTAATTGTAGGTACTCATAAAACTAAAAAATAGTTTAGATAACCGACGGGAACAGCAGCCCCCCCAGAAACAAAAGAATAGATACACGTTCATCTCATACTTAGGTATTAAGTCATAAAAGCTGATTTGTTTTGATGTTAGAACTTAAATTTAATGCGAAAAACCATAAAAAACATCTA
This sequence comes from Scrobipalpa costella, assembly GCA_949820665.1. NCBI lineage: Eukaryota > Metazoa > Arthropoda > Insecta > Lepidoptera > Gelechiidae > Scrobipalpa > Scrobipalpa costella. The sequence goes on along the minus strand of OX463323.1, from coordinate 8,122,618 downwards.
AGTTTTCAGAATAAAGAATATACGTATAGCTATTTATAAACAACCGTTTCTCGCCGGCTACATTCGTCAAAAATGGTTTTTATCCATTTTCGACGTTTTTATCCGCTTGGTTGAAAACATTTTCAACCGGCTTTACATCTATAGCCACGTCTGACAAACATTTGAGGGTTATCTAAGATACAGTTGTAGGTATGTTACTGTGACAGGTTGTCAGCCCATCGTATAAATTGCAGTAAACTGAAACCCTCGGATCCCTTAGCTGGTTTTTACAGCATGCCCGGGAGGAAATGCAGCTGGCACATTTTATGTTTTTCGCTCGCTCCCAGTCCAGCATGTAAGTATTATTGAACTAGATACTAAATAGGATCAATATAATTTTCATCTAGATACTGCCGTCTCTTTCTGTCCGCTCATGATAGAAAATGCCAGGCTTATTTTAGTTAGGTCGTGTTCTTACCGAATCGGCACCATTCTTTTAGTAAACATATTAGAATACGAGCATTGTTTGTGCTAACTTAACGCTTGTTTTTTAACGACGAGTGACCTGTGTACCAAATAGCGTAGTGATGTGCCCACAGTATCAATAATATCGATATCGAGTGAGTTAAAGCATTCACTAGTCCTCCCAACAAATTTTCCTAGTTTTTTTTTAAGCTCCCGTTGACGAACCATCTGCGCAGGACTAGGTATTTAATGCCTGAGCGTTTGCGCAATTTACAGACATAGAATGCATGTTAATCCTTCAATATCTTATTCTGATTCGACAGACTCTCTGACAGGACCAGAGAGAAATCAGGCGCTGAACTGACTATTTACATGCCTAGCTCGGATCATCTTACTTCTCTGACAATTGGGAACGTGCCTATAATATATTTTCAGAATCTGAATTTATTTTATGAAAATGACTTAAATTATGAAAATAACAGTGTAAACAGAAATAAAATTGATTCATTATAAAGATAGACTATCTATTTCTCTCTTCGAAACTACAATTTGTATGGAATTAGTATGGCGCTTCTGTCTTATGACGTCACATGACAGTTCGGACCTCTCTTTTTAACTAACCACTTTAAGGCATTATAACTCGTAGACTAATGAATATTTTGCGAAAATTCCTTCACATTCGTTCATATAAGGTAACAATAATTCTTATTTAACATTATTTCTTCCATGCTGTCCTGGGAGCGAGAGAAAAACATAGAGTGTGCCAGCTGCATTTCCTCCCGGGTATGCTGTAAAAAACAGCTAAGGGATCCGAGGGTTTCATTATATTGTAATTTAGGCGATGGGCTGACAACCTGTCACTACAGCAATATACTTACAAATCTATCTTAAATAACCCTCAAAACTTTGTCAGACGTGGCGGAACGACCTCTGTTTGGGTCGTTTACGCTCTGCCTACCCCATTAGGGATAAAGGCTTGATTATAATTATGTATGTATGTATGTATAATTCTTACTAACAGTTTTAAAAAACTCATGCATATTCCCTATTAAATTGATCAATCAGCCTGCAATGTCTAAACTAGGAACAGCAACATAGAGTTGTTTTCCACACCGGGAATTGAACCCGGTACTTCCAGACGAAGAGACCATATCAGATCACTATACCATGGAGATAGTGGCAGCATTTCTGGCTGCACCATTCCTTAACAAATTCTAAGGCCCGTATTTATAAAGCGATCTCAAGATTGAGAGTTGATTGTTCATAATGCACTGATAATTACATTTCTGATACGAACTCAAACTCGCTGTCAGTCTCAAGTGCTGATTACAAATACGGGCCTAAGATTCTGTCACTCTCTCAACTTTGAAGGACAAGATAGCAAATAAACACGTGACTCTGACATTCCCAATCGGACGAAGATTGCTTAAATGACGTAAAATAAGAGACCATGCTGTATGCTACATACATACATATAATCACGCCTTTATCCCTAATGGGGTAGGTAGAGCGTAAACGACTTAAACAAAGGCCGTTCCGCCGCGTCTGATAAAGTCTTGAGGGCCATTCAAGAAAGATTTGTACGCATATTGCATTGTCAGCCCATCGCTTAAATTACAATATATTGAAACCCTCAGATCCCTTAGCTGGTTTTTACAGCGTGCTCGGGAGGGAATGCAGCTGGCACATTCTATGTTTTTCTCTCACTCCCAGTCCAGCATGGAAGATAGCTTACTTTTGAAAATTCCTTAAGTTAGGCGTCTTACGTCATATTTTTAGTAATTTAACTAATTTGCCAACACGTATCGTTCATTTTTAACATGTGTTTTTAAATAAAAAGACATGCAACTTTGTTTACCTTTATTCTTAAACTGAGTTGGAAATACTACACATAGTACGGGCCGACAAAATATCGATATTTGTCCCATCACTAGTAATTGTAATGCTACTCAGGTCTACACTCGCTTTCTCGACTAGAAATAGGGTTACTTAATACGACAACGAAAGGAAAACATAAAAATAAAAATATTACTTTAATTGCATCATCATCTCCCTAGCCCTATCCCATATCTGATGGGGGCGGCTACCTAATCTAGGTGATTGAACGCGGCTACTGGTTTTTATACAGAGCGACTGCCATCTGACGGATCGGAGGTTTTTACAGCATGCCAGCTGGAAATGCAGCTAGCACATTCTATGTTTTACTCTCGCTCCCAGGCCAGCATGGAAGAATATGTATATTTATATATTAAAATCTATATAGGGTTATTTGGTTTTAATTTGGCGATACAAAAAAAGAACTCCGCAAATTCCTTAGCACACACACTCTTCCTTCCCTAACTGGACCCCGTTCTTTGTGATTCTTCTTCTTCTTCTGTCGAGTGGGTATCGAGTCTATCGACCCGATGAACCCTGGTGTCACAGTTTTTAAACCGCCTAGTAGCACAACTATCAGGCCTCTGACATGGTTTGAGTAACCACCACTATCGAAGACTGCGACTGGGACCGACGGCTTAGCCTGCAATGTCCTAACCAAACTGGGGAAAATTCAAAAAGTGATAAATTCTCAAATATCAACTTTGTGTTTCCCCGCTGGGAATCGAACCCAGGACCTCCGGATCGGGAGTCTATGGCACTAGCCATTAAACCACGGAGGCAGGAGGCAGTTCTTTGTGATGCTCCATTTGCTCCCATTCTCGCGTTGGGGACCTATAAAAGCCCAGAAAGATTTTGGGTCACAAACAAAGTTTTTTGAAGTGTTTTTATTTAAATACATGTATCTAAATCACTACATAGTATAAAACAAAGTCACTTTCTCTGTCCCTATATCCCTTTGTATGCTTAGATCTTTAAAACTACGCAACGGATTTTGATGCGGTTTCTTTTAATGGATAGAGTGATTCAAGAGGAAGGTTTATATGTATAAAACATGCATAATATAGTAGTGAAACACTGATGGTTTTCGTGCGAAGCCGGGGCGGGTCGCTAGTATATCTAGAAGTAGAAAGAATCAAATCGACTTTTAAATAACGAATATTTAGTAACAAAGGAAATGTAGAGCAGACCTAACTTATTTAGCTAATTAGGTTTTATTTCCATGCTGGCCTGGGAGCGATAGAAAAACAAAGAATGTACCAGCTGCATTTCCTCCCGGGCATGCAAATGAAAAAAATACAAATTACTTCCATACTGGACTCGGAGCGAGAGGAAAACATACAATGTGCCAGCTGCATTTCCTGCTGTAAAAACCATCTAAGGGATCCAAGGGTTCCAGTTTATTGCAATTTAGGCGATAGGCTGACAACCTGTCACTATGGCAATATACCTACAAATCTATCATAAATAACCCTCAAGACCTTGTCATACGTGGCGGAACGACCTTTGTTTAGGTCGTTTACGCTCTGCCTACCCCATTTGGGATAAAGGCGTGATTATATGTATGTATGTATGTATGTGTTTATTAAAACAAGTATTTAAAATTCTAATAGATTCCGGTTACTTGACAGTCTAAAGAGTATATAACACACACTTACATAAAATGGCCGCAATTCAGCGAAAACACATAAATACATAAATTCACGCATGTATCCCTTATCTACCATGCTGGACTGGGAGAGATAGAAAAACATAGAATGTTCCAGCTGCCCTTCCTCCCGGACATGCTGTAGAAGTCAGCAAAAGGGACTCGAGGGTTACAGTGTATTGTAATTTAGGCGATGGGCTGACAACCTGTCACTATAGCAATACACATTACAATCTAAAATCACCCTCAATTTTTGTCAGACGTGGCGAAAGCGCCTTTTACGAGGCGTTTAACGCTCTGCCTACCCCGTAAGGGATAAAAGCGTGATTGTATGTATGTATGTATCCCTTATGTCTTACGTCTTCGCCGTGTCAGACAAAATATGATACCTACAAATCTATCTTAAACTTAAACATACATACATAAAATCACGCCTTTATCCCTTACGGGGTAGGCAGAGCGTAAACAGGCGCTTTCGCCACGTCTGACAAAAATTTAGGGCAAATTTTAGATTGTAATGATTTGTATTGCTGTAGTGACAGGTTGTCAGCCCATCGCCTAAATGACAATACACTGTAACCCTCGAATCCCTTTTGCTGACTTCTACAGCATGCCCGGGAGGAAGAGCAGCTGGAACATTCTATGTTTTTCTATCTCTCCCAGTCCAGCATGGAAGAAACTTAAACACCGTAAATATTAGTCGTTAAGCCATATCAGAGGCCAGTGCTAAGCATTGGCGGCTTGACAACTCTGACCTAATCTAGGATTGGGTCTGGTTTCCCTTCTGGGTTGCGGAGGGGCAGTCGCTCTGTGTAAAAACCAGTACCTTTGTTCAATCCTCTAGATTAGGTAGCCAACCCCGTAAGATACGGGATAAGGCGACGGCAGATAATGGTATTGTATAATGTATGTATGTATAAATAACTCTAACGATGAATTAGCTTCTTCTTCTTCTTCTGTCGAGTGGGTATCGAGTCTATCGACCCGATGAACCCTGGTGTCAGAGTTTTTAAACCGCTTAGTAGCACAACTATCAGGCCTCTGACATGGTTTGAGTAACGACCACTATCAAAGACAGCGACCGGGACCGACGGCTTACGTGCCCTGCGTAGCACGAAACCTTTTTCTTTTTCGGACAATCAGGTGATTCAAAATAAATTCTCAAATATCAACTTTTGTGTTTCCCCCCTGGGAATCGAACCCAGAACCTCCGGATCGGAAGTCCATGGCACTAGCCACTAGAACACGTAGGCAATAAGCTGCTTTAGTACTTCCATGAAGGCATTTCGTAATTTCGACTAGTAAGCAGACACTTAGTGTTTTCTAGACCGCCTAGATAGGAAACAACCAGTTCCTAGGACCTAGACTAGACCCGTTTCAAGCTTCTTGCTAAAACTTACATACATACATAAAATCACGCCTTTATCCCTTACGGGGTAGGCAGAACGTAAAACGCCTCCTAAAAGGCGCTTTCGCCACGTCTGACATAAATTGAGGGCAATTTTAGATTGTAATGTGTATTGCTGTAGTGACAGGTTGTCAGCCCATCGCCTACATTACAATACACTGTAACCCTCGAATCCCTTTTGCTGACTTCTACAGCATGCCCGGGAGGAAGGGCAACTAAAACATTCTATATTTTTATTTCTCTCCCAATCCAGTATGGAAGATTGCTAAAACTTATATATCCTTTATTGCATAAACACAAAAGTAATGTAAAAACAAGGGCGAACTTATCTCTATGAAGAGATCTCTTCCAGCCAAACTTACGGGGCCGTAAAGGTGCATTCACATTAGACTTACGTGTCGTACGTGGCGTGTGCTAATGGGAATATAGTTTACGCCTGCCTCCGTGGTCTAGTGGTTAGAGACATGGGCTTACGATCCGGAGGTCCTGGGTTCGATTCCCAGAAGGGGAACACACAAAGTTGATATTTGTCAATTTATCACTTTGTGATGTTTTTCCCAGTTTGGTTAGGACATTGCAGGCTGAATCACCTGATTGTCCGAAAAGAAAAAGATTCTGTGCTTAGAAGGGCACGTTAAGCCGTCGGTCCCGGTTGCTGTCTTTGATAGTGGTCGTTACTCAAACCATGTCAGAGGCCTATTAGCTGTGCTACTAGGCGGTTTGAAAACTCTGACACCAGGGTTCATCGGGTCATTCGACTTGAGAATCCACTCGCTAAGAAGAAGAAGTTTTCGCATCTTACGCACTCTTAGGCTCGTATTTATAAAGCGATCTCAAGATTGAGAGCAATATAGTAAGTACGGATTTGACAGGTCACATTGTACCGAAATGACACATTGTAGCTGTCAGTCTCAAGTGCTGTTTATCAATACGGGCCTTAATATCACACTTTTGGATAAAAAGAGACAGTGACATGACGTTTGGACAAGTGCGCTATATATAACTGTACATTAGGTACCATTAGTACATACATACATAAATCCACACCTTTATCCCTTATGTGGTAGACAAAGCGTGAAACGCCTCATAAAAAAATCCCCACGTCTGACATAAGTTGAGTGCCATTTCTGATTGTACATACATACATATAATCACGCCTTTATCCCTAATGGGGTAGGCAAAGCGAAAACGACCTACATAAAGGTCGTTCCACCACGTCTGACAAAGATTTGAGGGTTATTTATGATAGATTTGTACGTATATTGCCATAGTGACAGGTTGTCAGCCTATCGCCTAAATTGCAATGTACTGAAACCCTCGGATCCCTTAGCTGGTTTTTACAGCATGCCCGGGAAGAAATGCAGCTGGCACATTCTGTGTTTTTCTCTCGCTTCTAGTCCAGCATGGAAGTAGTTTTAGATTGTAATTATATGTATCGCCGTAGTGACATGTTGTCAGCCCATCGAATAAATTACTATACACTGTAACCCTCAAATCCCATTACATTAAATACTAGCTGAGCCCGCGACTTCGTACGCCCAGTTTGTATAGAAAACTATACACAATGACATAATCATCACTAGTATAAAACAAAGTCGCTTTCTCTGTCCCTATATCCCTATGTATGCATAAATCTTTAAAACTACGCAACGAATTTTGATGCGGTTTCTTTAATGGATAGAGTGATTCAAGAGGAAGTTTTATATGTATAATACATGCATAATATAGTAGAGAAACACTGATAATTTCCGTGCGAAGCCGGGGCGGGTCGCTAGTATATAATAGTACGAAAATTTTACCGGGTGGCAAAAAAATACAATTTATACTTAAAACTGATGGGTAAAAACTGTGGATCTCATTCATCATTTAAAAAAATGTACACTTCAATTTTATAATCGAGTTAGTAATATAGAAGTTATTATTTGAGTAGTTACTTCCATGCTGGACTGGGAGAGATAGAATAACATAGAATGTTCCAGCTGCCCTTCCTCCCGGGCATGCTGTAGAAGACAGCAAAAGGGACTCGAGGGTTACAGTGTATTGTAATTTAGGCGATGGGCTGACAACCTGTCACTATGGCAATACACATTACAATCTAAAATTGCCCTCAATTTTTGTCAGACGCGGCGAAAGCGCCTTTTACGAGGCGTTTAACGCTCTGCCTACCCCGTAAGGGATAAAGGCGTGATTTTATGTATGTATGTATGTATTTGAGTAGTCACTGGGCTCGATTCTAGATTTGCCGGCTAAAACTAAAATTAAAATCTATTTGTCTCTTTCCGACTAAAAACATTGGGAAAGGACATCTATTCTCTCCGTTTTTTGATTTATAGTCGATGGTTTTATGCGTTATATGTCATTTTTATCCGCCGTCATATGATATGGCGGATAAAATTGACAGAAATTTTGGGGAAAATCTAGCGGACAAAGTGTAAAACCATACTTCCATGCTAGACTGGGAGCGAGAGAAAAACATAGCATGTGATAGCTGCATTTCCTCCCGGGTATGCTGTTAAATACAGCTAAGGGAACCGAGGGTTTCAGTATATTGTAATTAAGGCGATAGGCTGACAACCTGTCACTACAGCAATCTACCTAAAAATCTATCTTAAGTAACCCTCAAAACTTTGTCAGACGTGGCGAAACGACCTTTGTTTAGGTCGTTTACGCTCTGCTTACCCCATTAGGGATAAAGGCGTGATTATATATATATATGTATGTATGTATAAATCGCCTGTCCTTATTCAATTTTATTATTTTGAAAGTGACAGATAGATTTTAGTTTTAGCCGGTGGTATCTAGAGTCGAGTCCAATGTTTACCGGCGAGTGACGTCACAACCCACTAATTTCATACAAAAAAGCGTTTCTGACAATTCATAAAAAGTTGCTGATTTGAATAGTAGGCAAATAGCGTATTATAAAGGTACAAAAAGAAACGAACCAAAATCCCCGGACGGAAAGCCTATGGCTAAGCCACAATTTTATTTTTATTTAATAGGTATTACAGATAGCAGACCAAAGTGTACACTATAATATTTAAAACTTACTCTAATACAAATCTATTATCCAATTAAAACTATACACAGCTTTCACTCAGCCCGATGGTGTAGTGGATAGGGCCGCTGCCTCCTGAGCGGGAGGTCGTGGTTCGAACCCCACCACGTACCAATGTGTTTTTCGGATTTCGAATTTCATATGTACGTTTATTCGGCGCTTTTTCCGTGTTTCGGAAAGCACGTTAAGCCGTTGGTCCCGGTTAATATCGTTTAATACCGTAGATATTAGACGTTAAGCCGTTATATCTGAGGCCAGTGCTAAGCATTGGCGGCTTGAAATCTCTGACCTAATCTAGGATTGGGTCTGGTTTCCCTTCTGGGTTGCGAAGGTCAGATGGCAGTCACTGTGTGTAAAAACCAGTACCCTCGTTTCAATCCCCTAGATTAAGTAGTCGACCCCGTAAGATACAGGATAAGGCTAGGGAGTTGATGATATTCTTTAACATTTAAATCTAGTTAGAATTTGCATGTCCTCAGGAAATATTCGCAATGTTTACTAATGTTTATAAAACACGAATAGGTATTTACGCATTAGACATCCACGTGACCTTTAATTTAGTTCTTGTAGGCGTTGATTCTGACAGTGGTGCCGATTCCGTTAACACACGACTTAACTTATTTTAGTTTGGTTCCGTTCTGTCACTTCACTACGTAGTATAAAACAAAGTCGCTTTCTCTGTCCCTATATCCCTATGTATGCTAAGATCTTTAAAACTACGCAACGGATTTTGATGCGGTTTCTTTTATTGGATGGAGTGATTCAAGAGGAAGATTTATATGTATAATACATGCATAATATAGTAGAGAAACACTGATAATTTACGTGCGAAGCCGGGGCGAGTCGCTAGTTCTAGAATAAAATAGTGACAGCAACACAACCGCCGAATATAATCCTGTCAAAGTGACGTATATTGCTTTAAATAATAGTCCTCCCACCGATTATCGGTGATGGCAGTCAATCTCCCAGAGACCGACCAACTGCGCAAGACTAGTTTTTAGTGCCCAAGTGTTTGCGCTACACACAGGTGCACTCTCTATTCCTTCAATCTCTTATTCTGATGGGACATATTGACTGACACGACCAGAGAGAAATCAGGCGCAGGACCGACTATTTACGTACATACCCATCCGACACTATGGATCATCTTAGTCTTCGGACAATCAGATGATCAGCCTGCAATGTCCTAACTAAACTAGAAACAACAACACATTGTCCCCCGCCGGGAATTGATCCTGGGACCTCCGGGTCGAGAGTCCATGGCTCAGACTGCTAGACAACGGAGGCAGTTTCTTTAAATAAGATGACACCATCTAGCATAAAGTCTTATTTATATAAGGCGTGTAACGTAGCTTTGACTAGATTATAATCAAATGCTAGATTGTTAGACTGGGAGGGAGAGAAAACATAGAATGTGGCAGCTGCATTTCCTCCCTAGCATGCTGTAAAAACCAGCTATGGGATCCGAGGGTTTTAGTTATATTGCGATTTAGGCGACGGGCTAACAACCTGCCACTATAGTAATATACCTACAAATACATACATACATACATACATACATATAATCACGCCTTTATCCCTAATGGGGTAGGCAGAGCGTAAACGTTCTAAACAAAGGTCGTTCCGCCACGTCTGACAAAGGGTTATTCAAGATGGTTTTGTACGTATATTGCTGTAGTGACAGGTTGTCAGCCCATCGCCTAAATTGCAATATACTGAAACCCTCAGATCCCTTAGCTGGTTTTTACAGCTTGCCCGGGAGGAAATGCAGCTGGCACATTCTATGTTTTTCTCTCGCTCCCAGTCCAGCGTGGAAGAATACGTGTAGAATACCTACAAATGCGGGTATTTTCTTACCTAGTTTAGGCACCAGCCTCACACTTAGTGTAATCTTGTGCCTAGCATAATGTCCCTAATAATAGTGAATACTATACTAGCCTAATCCCGTACCTCACGGGGTCGGCTTCCTAATCTAGGGGATTGAACGAGGGTACTGGTTTTTACACAGAGCGACTGCCATCTGACCTCCGCAACCTAGAAGGGAAACCAGACCCAATCCTAGATTAGGTCAGAGTTTTCAAGCCGCCAATGCTTAGCACTGGCCTCTGATATGGCTTAACGACTAATATCTACGGTATTAAACGATATTAACCGGGACCAACGGCTTAACGTGCCTTCCGAAGCACGGAAAAAGCACCGAATAAACGTACATATGAAATTCGAAAACCGAAAAACACATTGGTACGTGGTGACTGGTGGGGTTCGAACCACGACCTCCCGCTCAGGAGGCAGCGGCCCTATCCACTACACCATCGGGCGCTCCAATAATAGTGAATACTATGTGGTGAGGAAATAAATACATTTTTATTTTTATTAGGAACAGCATAGGCTAATAATAATAAATAATAATAATAATTTATTTTTATTAATCTATCTTAAATGAAATGAAATGAAAATGAAATGAAAAATTGTTTATTGCATAAATCTTACATCTATATAGGATAAGGCTCCCCAGTAAAATTAAATGACCCTCAAAACTTTGCCAGACGTGGCGGAACGAACTTTGTTTAGGTGGTTTACGCTCTGCCAACCCCAATAGCGATAAAAGCGTGATTACATTCATACATACATATAATCACGCCTGTATCCCGAACGGGGTAGGCGTGATTATATGTATGTATAATCAGATGTTTTGTTGCTGTCTCTATTTTGTCCTAAAAATTCACAGAACTAAACTGAAATAAGTTAAGTCGTATCTATAACAGAATTGGCACCAGTGCTATAGGTTTAAAGTTTGGGTTTTATTTCCTAGAACCAGTTAAAATAATCTTTAAACCAACGCAATGAGCCCTTTAGAAATATACATACATGTAATCACGCCTTTATCCCTAATGCTGTAGGCAGAGTGTAAACGACCTAAATGACCTCATTTTGCCACGTCTGACAAAGTTTTGAGGGTTACTTAAGATAGATTTGTATCTATATTGCTGTAATGACAGGTTGTCAGCCCATCGAATAAATTGCAATATACAGAAACCTTCAGATCCCTTAGCTGGTTTTTACAGCATGCCTGGGAGGAACTGCAGCTAGCTTATTCTATGTTTTTCTCTCGCTCCCAGGCCAGCTTGGAAAAATTAAATAGTAGAACACAATATATTTATATTATCCTATTGTTTGAACCATACTCACAAGGCTCAGCTACGAATAGTGCTGCCGGACTATCTATAGAATGTATCGATAAATTGTCTCGATAACTCATCTTGAAAAACAGTAAAAATATCGATAAGTCTATCGATACTAACGATCCGGGAAGATACCGATACTTTTAATGTTCGGCAATACTATCGATAGTATTTGTTATATTGATGAGAATCCTCGTATAGGATCGAAACGTCGAGGGCTAACCTTTCAATACAAACAAGTAAGCCGATCAGTTTTCATTACGTTAATTGTCTCTTTTCTATTCATATTTTGGAAATACACAAATACAATATGTTATGTTGTGTTTTACAACTGAATATTATATTGGTAGGTTGATATACGGGATGTAAGGGACAGCGTCCCGCAAACTGATAGGGGTTGCTCAGTCAACGAAACTGAACAACTATCAGTAGGTTTATTTTCAGGAAGTTAAAAAAAAATTGCTTTGTAATACAATTTGTTTGATACAGGTGGTCATTTTGTATGGAAAGGTCAAATATTTTTTTTATCTCCTGAAATAATTTCCCAATGAAAGTTTATCAGCTTTTTTTTTTTTTTAAATATATATAGGCGAGCATTTGTCTGCCATCTCACCTGGTGGAAAGTGACGATGCGGACTATGTTGAAGCATACTCACCTATGTAGTGCCTATTCACTCTCGCCTTGAAAAGGCCCAGGTTCCACTCCTTAGCCGTTCGCATTAAGAATGTGGAAGCGAACCGCTTCGTGCGAATTTGTGGTATATCCACGACATAAGGGTGGAACCCCTGTCCACGCCTCGTGCTCCGGAGATGGAAAGGGAGGGGGGTATAAGGTCATGAAGTGCTAACGCGCACTCCCCGAAATGTATCCTGTAAAATACCGACATGCACGCCACTCTGCGACGGTGCTCAAGGTTCTGTAGTTTTGCCTCAACCAGTGCTGAGTCTCCAATGAGCTTCTTAGCACGTTTCTCGATTGAGTCTAAGGCAGCCAGCTGGTATTTAGCTGAACCGTCCCAAAGGTGGCAGCAGTACTCCATACACGATCGGACTTGACTTAGCTTACGGGACGCTGTCCCTTACACCCGGTATAGGATTATCGATAGTTAAGATTGAGACTATAGTGACAACACTAGCAGCGAACGCACATAGAATTTATAATTGATTCAACTAGGACACACTTTTAATTGCTACAAGGTTAGGTACATAGAAAAGTACATAGATAAGGTCTTGCCTGTATCTATTACGGGGTAGGCAGAACGTACAACGCTTAGTAAAAGGCGGTTCCACAATATCAGAAATTAATTTGAGGGCAATTTTACATTAAAATGTGAATCGTTGTAGTGACAGGTTTGATTCTTCCATGCTGGCCTGGGAGCGAGAGAAAAACATAGAATGCGCCAGCTGCATTTCCTCCCGGGCATGCTGTAAAAACCAGCTAAGGGATCCGAGGGTTTCAGTATATTGTAATTTAGGCGATGGGCTGACAACCTGTCACTACAGCAATATACTTACAAATCTATCTTAAATAACCCTCAAAACGTTGTCAGACGTGGCGGAACGACCTTTGTTTGGGTCGTTTACGCTCTGCCTACCCCATTAGGGATAAAGGCGTGATTATATGTATGTATGTATGTACAGGTTTGATAACCTGCACTACAACGATTAACGATAACGAACACAGCTGATGCTCATCGCCTAAATTGCAATAAAATTCCTGTGCTGATATTTGCAGCATGCCTGGGGCTGGTACATTCTATGTGTTTCTATTGCTTCTCAGTCTAGAATGCTACTTATTTTCCTTGCAGAGTAGGTAGAGCATCAACAGTCAATTAAAATATTGTATTGTTCTTCCATGCTGGACTGGGAGTAAGAGAAAAACATAGAATGTGCCAGCTGCATTTCCTCCCGAGCCTGCTGTAAAAACCAGCTAAGGGATCTTAGAGGGGTTTCAGTATATTGTAATTTAGGCGATGGGCTGACAACCTGTCACTACAGCAATATACGTACACATTTATTTATTATTTATTGGAAATTAAATTTGAGTCACTCGAGCCGCTGACACCCTTTGCCACACATACATATAATCACACCTTTATCCCTAATGGGGTAGGCAGAGCATAAACAACCTAAACAAAGTCATTCCGCCGCGTCTGACAAAGTTTTGAGGGTTATTTAAGATACATTTGTAGCTATATTGCTTTAGTGACAGGTTGACAGTCCATCGCCTAAATTACAATATACTGAAACCCTGAGATCCCTTAGCTGGTTTTTACAGCATACCCGGGAGGAAATGCAGCTGGCACATTCTATGTTTTTCTCTCGCTCCCAGGCCAGCATGGAAGAAGCCGTTGTATGGCAGGGCCAGTTTTATGTTCCATGGCGAATGTTGTTCAGTTGAGAGCCCGATGTTGTAGTAGATAGGGCCGCTGCCTCCTGAGCGGGAGGTCGTGGTTCGAATCCCACCACGTACCAATTTGTTTTTCGGTTTTCGAATTTCATATGTACGTTTATTCGGCGCTTTTTCCGTGCTTCGGAAGGCACGTTAAGCCGTTGGTCCCGGTTAATATCGTTTAATACCATAGATATTAGTCGTTAAGCCATGACAGAGGCCAATGCTAAGCATTGGCGGCTTGAGAACTCTGACCTAATCTAGGATTGGGTCTGGTTTCCCTTCAGGGTTGCGGAGGTCAGATGGCAGTCGCTCTGTGTAAAAACCAGTACCCTCGTTCAATCCCCTAGATTAGGTAGCCAACCCCGTGAGATACGGGATGAGGCTAGGGAGATGATGGCGAATGTTTCATTGTTAGAATCACATCCCAAAATATGGTCACCTATTTTTTGTACTTACTCTTTACTAAATGGCATGGAGAGGATTAGTTGGACCGAGAAGAAGACAAAGAAAGAAGTTTTACATACATACATATACATAAAATCACGCCTTTATCCCTTACGGTACCCCGTAAGGGATATGGCAGAGCGTTAAACGCCTCGTAAAAGGCGCTTTCGCCGCGTCTGACAATAATTGAGGGTAATTTTAGATTGTAATGTGTTTTGCCATAGTGACAGGTTGTCAGCCCATCGCCTAAGTTACAATACACTGTAACCCTCGAGTCCCTTTTACTGTCTTCTACAGCATGCCCGGGAGGAAGGGCAGCTGGAACATTCTATGTTTTTCTATCGCTCCCAGTCCAGCATGGAAGTAAGAAGAAGAAGAAGAAGTAAGTAAGAAGTTTTCCAAATAGTAAAGTAGAAGCGAAACTTAATTGATATCATAGAAAATAGAAGAGGGAAGATTTTAGGACCCTTGCTACGCCATGACAGCTTTTTAAATATCATTATTACAATACAATACAATATACTTTAGTGCACAAAAACACAGAAGTTACAAATTGATAAAAAGAAAAGTAGTAGAATTGGCGGCCTTATTGCTAATGTAGCTATATCTTCCAGGCAATAGGAAACAGATGAGTAAAATAAATTGACGCGGGTCAGTGCAACAAACATGTTAATAAATTAAATGGTAAACATGTTAATATATTATTGAGGGGAGATACGCTACTTTGACCAAATTAAATCCAAAATTAATGTTAGGTAATGTTAATTAATGTTGTTACTTCCAAGCTGGACTGGGAGCGAGAGAAAAACATAGAATGTGCCAGCTGCATTTCCTCCTGGGCATGCTGTAAGAACCAGCTAAGGGATCTGAGGGTTTCAGTATATTGCAATTTAGGCGATGGGCTGACAACCTGTCACTACAGCGATATACTTACAAATCCATCTTGAATAACCCTCAAAACTTTGTCAGACGTGGCGGAACGACCTTTGTTTAGGTCGTTTACGCTCTGCCTACCCCATTAGGGATAAAGGCGTGATTATATGTATGTATGTATTAATGTTAAGGCGTACAAGGAAGACAAGTAAAAGGCGGAAACGAGATAGGACTAGCGTTTACAATAAATAATAAATTCGTCTCTGTCGGTCTATCACTCTACCAACTGAGCTACAGAAACGGTAGCGGGAGTGACGAATTTATCATAGTCTTTCTTATGCACACGTCATAGCGACGTTATTCCATAGACGCAGGTTCGCGACCATCCAGAAACGTATTTATTATTTTCTGCCTTTTATATTATATGAAGAAAAAATTGTATTCTTCCATGCTGGACTGGAAGAGATAGAAAAACATAGAATGTTTCAGCTGCCCTTCCTCCCGGGCATGCTGTAGAAGTCAGCAAAAGGGATTCGAGGGTTACAGTGTATTGTAATTTAGGCGATGGGCTGACAACCTATCACTACAGCAATACATACATACATACATATAATCACGCCTTTATCCCTAATGGGGTAGGCAGAGCGTAAACGACCCAAACAAAGGTCGTTCCGCCACGTCTGACAAAGTTTTGAGAGTTACTTAAGATAGATTTTTAGGTAGATTGCTGTAGTGACAGGTTGTCAGCCTATCGCCTAAATTACAATATACTGAAACCCTCGGTTCCCTTAGCTGTATTTAACAGCATACCCGGGAGGAAATGCAGCTGGCACATGCTATGTTTTTCTCTCGCTCCCAGGCCAGCATGGAAGAAGCAATACACATCATTACAATCTAAAATTTGCCCTCTATAGTTGTCATACGAGGCGAAAGCGCCTGTTACGAGGTGTTTACGCTTGGCCTAAATAAAGGCGTGATTTTATGTATGTATGTAAAAATAGCATTGCTAAAAGTACTCAAAATATATTTATTTTGCTAAGCATATTTTATATTATTTTCAGATCATGCCCGGACCTGCGCAAGTTGTACCTGCTCGCTCGACCGAAGAAAAACAAAGACATCGCCCGGAGACTACAAGAACAGTTCGAAGACGTGGTAATTATACAAACCACATACACATACGCGCACACACACACACACACACTCTCTCTCTCTCACACACACACACACACACTCACACACTCACTCTCTCTCTCACACACACACACACTCTCTCTCTCTCTCTCTCTCTCTCTCTCTCTCTCTCTCTCTCTCTCTCTCTCACACACACACACACACACACACACATACACACACACTTGTACTTGTACTTGTACTTAAACCGTTTGGGTGAAATGTTTCCAACATCAGGAGCTGATCACCCGTCTCCGTGCATCGCAGCCGTCCCACCAAGAAGTACA
This sequence comes from Scrobipalpa costella, assembly GCA_949820665.1. Taxonomy (NCBI): domain Eukaryota; kingdom Metazoa; phylum Arthropoda; class Insecta; order Lepidoptera; family Gelechiidae; genus Scrobipalpa; species Scrobipalpa costella. The sequence goes on along the minus strand of OX463323.1, from coordinate 8,105,834 downwards.
AGAAGTACATGTATCACACACACACACACACTCGCATACACACTCACACACACTCACATACACACACACACACACAGAGACACTAGTAGCCCTTAAGACGTTTGGGTGAAATGGTTCCAACATCAAGAGCTGATCACCCGTCTCCGTGCATCGCAGCCCTCCCACCAAGAAGTACAAGAAGTACATGTGTCACACACACACACACACACTCGCATACACACTCACACACACTCACATACACACACACACACACAGAGACACTAGTAGCCCTTAAGACGTTTGGGTGAAATGGTTCCAACATCAAGAGCTGATCACCCGTCTCCGTGCATCGCAGCCCTCCCACCAAGAAGTACAAGAAGTACATGTGTCACACACACACACACACTCGCATACACACTCACACACACTCACATACACACACACACACACAGAGACACTAGTAGCCCTTAAGACGTTTGGGTGAAATGGTTCCAACATCAAGAGCTGATCACCCGTCTCCGTGCATCGCAGCCCTCCCACCAAGAAGTACAAGAAGTACATGTGTCACACACACACACACACTCGCATACACACTCACACACACTCACATACACACACACACACAGACACTTGTAGCCCTTAAGACGTTTGGGTGAAATGGTTCCAACATCAAGAGCTGATCACCTGTCTGCGTGCATCGCAGCCGTCCCACCAAGAAGTACAAGCCGTGACACCTGCTCGAACATGTTATTATTATTATTTACTAAAATAGGTACACCAACAGTTAATACATTACATGTTTGTGAATTCCTTCCCCTTTCTCATCATCTCTCTGCCCCGCGGTATGTTTCGTGCTTTGGAGACTCGGCTTTAAAATAGACCTCTCACCGATTTTCGGTGATGGCGGCCAATCTTTCAGACATAGGCCGACTGCGCAGGACTAGTTTTTGGAGCCCAAGTGTTTGCGCAACACACAAGTGCACTTTCTATTCCTTCAATTTCTTATTATTATGGGATAGATTGACTGACACGACCAGATAGAAATCAGGCACAGGACCGACTATTTACATCCCCGTCCAGCTGAATTTCCTCTCGGGTATGCAGTAAAACCAGCTAAGGGATCCGAGGGTTTCAGTATATTGCAATTTAGGCGATTGGCTGACAACCTGACACTACAGCAATATACCTACAAACCAATTTAAACAACCCTTAAAAAGTTGCGGAACGATCTTTGCTTAGGTCGTTTACGCTCTCCCTACCCTAAAAGGGATAAAGGCACGATTAATTGTATGTATGTAAAATTTCACAAGAAAGAAAGAAGAAAGAAAGAAAGAAGACAATTCTTACAGGAAAAGAAAATAGTGTTGACTCTTCCATTTAAAATCATTACTTCAATTATCATTTCCTGGCCAAAGTTGTTCAGTTTCTTGATCTGAGCACCCAACTACCAGTTTCCGTTAAGCTGTCGTCCCTTACATACGTCCTTCTACGACCCATGAAACTGAACAACTTTCCCCAGGGAACATACTTCGAAATACGAAAAAAAATACCCCTTCCATACTAATGGTGTCAGCGGTTCGAGTCAATCTGTATGGAGGGCAATTTTTTTTATACATACATACATATAATCACGGCTGTATCCCTAATGGGGTAGGCAGAGCGTAAACGACCTAAACAAAGGTCGTTCCGCCACGTCTGACAAAGTTTAGAGGGTTATTTGAGATAGATTTGTTGGTATATAGCTGTAGTGACAGGTTGTCAGCCCATCGCCTAAATTGCAATAAACTGAAACCCTCGGATTCCTTAGCTGGTTTTTGCAGCATGCCCGGGAGGAAATGCAGCTGGCTCATTCTATGTTTTTCTCGCGCTCCCAGGCCAGCATCGTTTTTTTTTATAGATTAGATTATATTAGATAGTTGTGGTAAAATCACACCATAAAATATCGTATTTTCTTTACTCTGTGTAGTTATTAACTGCCTCCGTGGTCTAGTGGTTAGAGCCATGGACTTACGATCCGGAGGTCCTGGGTTAGATTCCCAGGGGGGAAACACAAAGTTGATATTTGTCAATTTATCACTCTTTGAGGTTTTTCCCAGTTTATTTAGGACATTGCAGGCTGAATCACCTGATGGTCCAAAAAAAAACAAAAATACCGTGCTTCGGAGGGCACGTTAAGTCGTCGGTCCCGGTCTCTATCTTTAACAGTGGTCGTTACTCAAACCATGTCAGAGGCCTATTAGCTGTGCTACTAGGCGATTTGAAAACTCTGACACCAGGGTTCATCGGGGAATTCCTCTCGAGAATCCACTCGCTAAGAAGAAGAAGACTGTAGTTATTCTCGAACAAAAACAGCTGGAACATTCTTTGTTTTCTTATCGCTCCTAATGTGGTGATTATAATTTTGAACTCAAGGACGCAGGTTCGGTTCCGGGGACAACGACTTTGTGTTGTTGTTGAGTTGATTCTTTTTTTTTAACAATCCAAAAACATACACATAATCACGCCTTTATCCCTAATGGGGCTAGCGTACACGACCTCAAAGGTCATGCCGCCACGTCTGACAAAGTTTTGAGGGTTATTTAATATAGATATGTTGGTATTTTGCAAATGCTTTGCTCATGTGAGCTTTGCTTCTTTGGATTGGACCGGAATCCAACTCTTTAGGAGCAGCCGTTAGGTATGATGTCCACAGAGTGGTCCTCCCCGCAAGGGCCCTTTCCCACTTGTATCTCTGTCGATATAATGCATTGTTTAGCGTGAAAGGCCATGGCCTTTCAGTAATGAATGTCACGAACATGAACACGAAACGCATCGTTTCTTTATAATTTTTTTGTATTGCTGTAGTGACAGGTTGTCAGCCCATCGCCTAAATTGGAATATACTGAAACCCTCGGGTCTCTTAGCTGGTTTTTACAGCATGCCCAGGAGGAAATGCAGCTGGCACATAATATATTTTCCTCTCGCTCCTAGTTTGTTGGGCTATGTTTAGCAATTAAGTTCTATCCTGTATTTTTATAAATCACTACATAATATAAAACAAAGTCGCTTTCTCTGTCCCTATATAATTATGTATGCATAAATCTTTAAAACTACGCAACGGATTTTGATGCGGTTTCTTTTAATGGATAGAGTTATTCAAGAGGAAGGTTTATATGTATAATACATGCATAATATAGTAGAGAAACTCTGATAATTTCCGTGCGAACCTGGGGCGGGTCGCTAGTAAATAATAAATAAATGTTTCTGTTTTCAGTTGTACGAGAAGCTGCGTAAAGAGAGGCCTGATTTTATGGAAAAAATCGGCATCATAGAGGGAGATGTTGGACAACTCAACCTCGGAATGAAGGAAGAGGACAGACACAGAGTGATAGATGAGGTGTGTAGTTAATCCTTACACAAATTAGTGTATAGCAATAAAATTATAATTTCCAAGTCAGTTATAAAATAAAGGTAAACAAAGTTTCATTTTTTTTATTTAAAAACACATTTCAATAATAAATAATACGTGTTGGCAAATTAGTTGAATTACTAAAACTACCATTTCATTAGGTATGTTGTCATATCTGATAGCTAAAACTTATTTCAGATACAAGATCTTCGATTAAAAGTCATGAAACTGTGTTTACCTTTGTTCTAAAACATCTTCTGTCGAGTGGGTATCGAGTCTATCGACCCGATGAACCCTGGTGTCAGAGTTTTTAAACCGCCTAGTAGCACAGCTGTTAGGCCTCTGACATGGTTTTGAGTAACAACCACTATCAAAGACAGCGACCGGGACCGACAGCTTAACGTGCCCTCCGAAGCACGAGTTCTAAAACTAAATTGGACATACTATAGGTGACCAAACTTTAGGGCTGAAACACATAACTATGTTGCGGCGCCGCGCCGCAAAAATCGGCGGTGGCGCCCTCTTTCGTAAAAAAATCATAACTCGCCAAATACATATACTTTGAAAACTTTTCTCTGTTAATTCCTTAAATTTAGACGAAAGATTTTTTGAAATAATGAATTAAGGAGCAAATAGTACCGTGGAGTTACTATTATTGTTTTTATTATTACTATAGTTGCTGCTTTAGCAATAAGGCCGCCTATATTGTACTGTCACGTTTGTTCCTTTTTATTTATGTTGTATGTGTTTCTTTGTGCAATAAAGAATTTCGTATAGTATTGTACTATTGAAATTTCCGCCAAAAGTGGCTGATTTTAGCAATAGTAACTACCCGGTACTATTTGCTCCTCAATTCATTACTTCAAAAATGGTTAGGTCTAAATCTAAGAAGTGACAGAGAAAAGTTTGATGATATACGCAATTTCAAAACTTTGTTTTACTATAAGGAAGTCCTTAGAATTAGAGCAAATATTGTTTTAAAGTAATGAATTGAGAATTAAATATTACAGCAGGTTACTATCGAAATTATAACTAAAAATGGCGGTATTTCGATATGATCCTTAGGGAATGTTGTCCAGTTAAGGTAGCCTTCCGATCTGAGCCGCACTGCAGGGCAGTTCTGCCAGACCACTTCGTATGTAAATGTATGGGTGGTATTCCGATCTCGGCAGCGCTGCAGGGCGTCTATAATAAAGGGCACTGTAATAAAATATTTTATTAAATTTCAGGTAGAAATAATCTTCCACGGCGCTGCAACTGTCAGATTTGACGAGGCCATGAAACTAGCTGTGGAAATCAACGTGAGAGGGACAAGAGAGATGCTTCTTCTCGCTCGTGCCTGCACCAAGCTGAAAGCCATGGTGCATATATCTACCGCTTACAGGTAAGAGAATCTACTGACAAACTTGATGCACGTTAGGTAGTACAGGATATTATAGGTATTATTAAATCATGGATAGGTATTGCTTAAACTGAGGTGGGATGGGATCTACCTCCTAGTTGTCCATCCCGGGTAATGGCAATACAGGCTTGCCTGTGAATAAGTCCGGCTGAAGAATTCCAAAAACAGTGGTAGGCTCCTGCTGGTCTGGGAGCAAAAGAAAAACATAGAATGTTCCAGCTGCATTTCCTCCCGGGCATGCTGTAAAATCCAGCTAAGGGATCCGAGGGTTTCAGTATTTTGTAATTTAGGCGATGGGCTGACAACCTGTCACTACAGCAATATACCTAGAATTCTATCTTAAATAACCCTCAAAACTTTGTCAGACGTGGCGGAGTGATCTTTGTTTAGGTCGTTTACGCTCTGCCTACCCCATTAGGGATAAAGGCGTGATTATATGCATGTATGTATGTGGTAGGCTCCGCAAGGGGCCGCCTCGCTCGCAACCACCCTCGCACCAGAGTCTGGCGCAAAACAGCATGCTGTGCTCCGTCGGTGCGTGAGATTGCCAGTGCCATAACGGGCATTTTCTGAATGGACAAAACCATTTCTAAAAAAAACAAAAAACTTTATTGTCAGTTGGGCGTAACACTCTTGTGGTCGTAGACGCGCTGGTTATCCTATAAGGGATACAGGCCTGACTATAAAATGTATGTATCTGAAGCTTACTGAATTTGCAGGTGTTGTAGAGCTAGTATAGCCAAGAATGGTGCAGAGGATGAACCGAAAGTCACTGTCCAAAACTGATAATTTTTAATTCCAGCGTCCGCACTGTCTCATCTTAACATTAGTTGAAATTCGGCATTTTCTGTACAATAAGACTTGACGATTTTAAATAGGTATCTATGTAAATATGTACTTAACGACAAGAGCTAAGCTTTGAAATAAATTATGATGATAATTGATAATCTATGTAAATAAGGGACACCCAATGGGCTCGATTCTAGATTCCACCGGCTGAAACTAAAATTAGAAGCTTTCTGGCATTTTCAAAATAATAAAACTGAAATAGGACAGGCGTTTTATACTCTATGGTTTTTACACTTTGTCCGCTAGATTTTAACGCGCTTCTGCACGTTTCCCCAGTATTTATTTCAATTTTATCCGCCATATCATATGACATACATACATACATACATATAATCACGCCTTTATCCCTAATGGGGTAGGCAGAGCGTAAACAACCTAAACAAAGGTCGTTCCGCCACGTCTGACAAAGTTTTGAGGGTTATTTAAGATATATTCGTAGGTATATTGCTGTAGTGACAGGTTGTCAGCCCATCGCCTAAATTACAATATACTGAAACCCTCGGATCCCCTAGCTGACTTTTACAGCATGCCCGGGAGGAAATGCAGCTGGCACGTTCTACGTTTTTCTCTCGCTCCCAGTCCAGCATGGAATAAACACATATGCCGGCGGATAAAAATAACAGATGACGCATAAAACCACAGACTATAAATCAAAAACCGGAGAGAATAGATCCCCTGTGCTTTTCCAATATTAATAGCCTGAAAGTGACAAATTCATTTTGATCTTAGATTTAGCCGGCAAATATAGAATCGAGCCCTATTTTGAATTTCAGCATACGGGCTTTCTCGCCATAACATTCGTTGAAATACGACATATTCTGTTCATTTAGACTTGACGATTGTAAGTATGTATCTATGTAAATATGTACTAAACGACAAGAGCTTAAGATACATCACAATTGGCGCCATCTATCGCCGCTGCAAAGAGAACTTAGATACGAATGACATTTCTGCGCGTTTCGTTTTTGCTAAGTCTCCGACATATGCAAATAAGGGTCACCCAGTATCAGCATCAAATGCAATTGGAATTTATGCCTCGTGTTTTTTTTTTGTTTTTTCCAGTAACTGCCCGATCAAGAACATCGACGAGAAATTCTACGACAGTCCTCTACCTGGTGAGAAGCTCATAGACATGGTGGAGACCATGGATGAGAAGACGCTCAACAGCATCACGCCTGGGTAAATATCCTTCATCTACATACATACATAAATCACGCCTTTATCCCTTACGGGGTAGGCAGAGCGTTTAACGCCTCGTAAAAGGCGCTTTCGCCACGTCTGACAAAAATTGAGAGCAATTTTAGATTGTATATGTATTGCTTTAGTGACTGTAACCCTCGTCCCTTTTGCTGACTTCAACAGCATGCCCGGGAGGAAGGGCAGCTGGAACATTCTATGTTTTTCTATCTCTCCCAGTCCAGCATGGAAGAAATCCATCCATCCATCATCATCCATCATCATCCATCCTTCATCTAATCTAATCATATATTATTCTTCCATGCTGGCCTGGAAGCGAAAGAAAAACATAGTATGTGCCAGCTGCATTTCTTCCCGGGCATGCTGTAAAAACCAGCTAAGGGATCCGAGGGTTTCAGCATATTGCAATTTAGGCGATGGGCTGACAACCTGTCACTACAGCAATATACCTACAAATCTATCTTAAATAACCCTCACAACTTTGTCAAACGTGGCGAAACGACCTTTGTTTAGGTTGTATACGCTCTGCCTACCCCATTAGGGATAAAGGCGTGATTATATGTATGTATGTATCATTATCTGCATCTGTGTTTCCGAATGCATATGTCGTGGGCTGTTCAGACTGTGATATTAAGCGGTTGAAAGACTCTGACACCCCCTGGTGACATCATTCATCGTTTTTTTATTGATCTGCTCTTGACTAAGTCTAGATCAGGGGCGACAAAGGCAGAGTCGTCGATGGAGCGAGCTCACCCAGAAGATGTCTGTTCACTTTTAGATTAACAAATATAAAGGGTTGTATGTTATATGTCATTTATAGGATAATTTGATAATATAATTAGAATCTTCGCGAAAATCCTAGGGATTTTGCGAAAACATTGGTAATTAGATAATGGTGAATACATTGTTAAATCTTACTGGATCAAGTCAGTTTTTTTTACATTTGATATCCTTAATTCTGATTGGCTAGATTTTTACTTACTGATTTAATCTTGTTTTGATTGGTTAAAAAACATGCGTTTATAACTAACTTCTTATTTCAATTAAGGATTTTAAATGATACCAAAACGACGAGATTCTTCACATAAAACCTGACTATTGTCAGCAAGATTTGACAAAGGTTTCACCATTGTCTATCCATGTTTTCGCTATGTCCCTAGATTTTTTGAGAAGATTCGAACTATCCAATCATTCTACGACACATGTAACCTATATTTGACAATATTAGAGTGAACAGACATCTTCTGGGTGAGCTCGCTCCATCGTCGACTCTACCTTTGTCGCCCCTGATCTGAACTTAGTCAAGAGCAGACCTATCATCAATAAAAAAAACTATTTTTTTTTAAACTTTTCTGTTCGAGCTACACAACTTTGGAACAAGCTTCCGAAGACAGTTCAAGACTGTCCATCGATATCATCTTTCAAAAAAAGAGTGAAAGAGCACTTCCTATCGCAACAAAATTAGTATTTATGTACGTAGGTATTATTATTTATTATAGATGTTTATTTAAGTAACATATATGTATGTTTATGTAGGTTCTAGGTTATATGTATATGTAAAAGTCTACAGCGTGTACAGTCTTGTCCCCGTATATATTGTTATCTCATATTCAGTTTTACAGGTTGGCTGGAAGAGATCTCTTTATAGAGATAAGCTCACCTTTGTGAACTAAATTTAAATTTGTTTATTTATTGTAAATTTTTTGTACGCAATAAAGAATATAATAATAAAATCCCGATGAACCCTGGTGACAGACTCTTTCAACCACCTAATAGCACAGCCTGCACAGCTAATAGGCCTCTGACAACATTTGTGTACACCGTTTTCACAGACAGCGACCGGCACCGACGGCTTAACCTCCCCTCCGAAACACGGTTTTTTTTCTTACTGAAAATCAAGTGATTCAATCAATATACAATTTCAGATACATATGACATAAACTGATTGTTTTTATAAATTATTATGCGTTAAAATACCTCTGTTTCTTATCTCTATTTTTATCATGACTGACATAGTATGTTCTATAATGTATTTTTTTCTATTTATTTTCAGGTTAATAGGGGAATACCCGAACACATATGCCTACACGAAAGCATGTGCTGAAGATGTCGTTCAGAAATACTCCAAGGGACTCCCCGTCGCTATGGTTCGACCGTCTATAGGTAAATTCATTTTTTATATCTACTTCTTAGCGAGTGGATTTTCGATTTGAATTACCAGATGAACCCTGGTGTCAGAGTTTTCAAACCGCTTAGTAGCACAGCTAATAGGCCTCTGACATGGTTTGAATAACGACTACTATCAAAGACAGCGACTGGGACTGACGGCTTAACGTGCCCTTTGAAGCACGGAATCTTTTTTCTTTTCGGACGGAAATGTACGGAGGCAGTAACAAAATGTAGGTATATGGATAGGGGCTTTAGTTTTAATTGTTTTTCAAAATGGCGGTAGTCTCTTTGGTACTGAATAGCGCTGGGAGAATTCAGTACAATTTGGGACCAGTTATACCAATTGGGACTTTTTGTTGTAAATTATACCATCAATGGTACTGTCCAATGGTACAACTGGTCCGGCGGAGTTCTTTTGTGCGGTCTAACCTCCTTTAACATAAGTTTGAGAACAAAGAAACAATTGTCGCGCAGTGACGCGCCGTGCCGTGCCGAGCCGATGCAGCTGCGTCCTAGTGTGGTCTAACCTTTTTTTAGCTTTAAGTTCAACTGTATGTGTAAATTTTTAATACAATAAATACAATAAAGAATATATAACATTTATACGAGTATGTTCTTCCATGCTGGACTGGGAGAGATAGAAAAACATAGAATGTTCCAGCTGCCCTTCCTCCCGGGCATGCTGTAGAAGTCAGCAAAAGGGACTCTAGGGTTACAGTGTATTGTAATTTAGGCGATGGGCTGACAACCTGTCACTATAGCAATACACATTACAATCTAAAATTGCCCTCAATTTTTGTCAGACGTGGCGAAAGCGCCTTTTACGAGGAGTTTGACGCTCTGCCTACCCCGTAAGGGATAAAGGCGTGATTTTATGTATGTATGTATACGAGTATGTTCTGATCTTAAGATAACTTTTTTTTTTTTTCAGTGATCGCAACAGCCAAAGATCCGGTAGCTGGATGGATTGATAACGTGTACGGACCAACTGGGGTAAGCAGATATCAACGAGACTTCCTTTTATTCCCTGGTCCCGATATAGGCTAAGTGGCACCCCCATAAAAAAAACGGTTGTCTGTAGACGGTTTACTGACGATAGTTGAACGTGACAACGTGTCTTTGTCGCTCGTTCCGCGCTCTCGCTTGCACTTCAAGCCTAAAATGGAACGCCTCAGAGCGAGGTTACGCCGCATGAGTCATGTTTTTTCGTGCGTGCAGCCGGCTCCATCGAATTATAAGACGTTGTCACGTCAAAAATATAACTCACTAAAAACACAATGAATCGAAAATCCAGTCCAATAGACTCAAGTAATAGCTATAAAGTTAATTTAGAAGCTTATAAGTTATTCCTAACTTGTCCGGTTGGACTTCGGTCTCTTGGTCACAACACCCGACCAGGCATCTAGCTACCCTTTTCCCAACCAACTTTACTAAGCCAACTTGACTTCTACATATCACTCCTAAAAACACATGTTTCTAATCATAATTCTGTCCTCTTCCATGCTGGACAGAAAGCGATAGAAAATCAAAGAATGTGCCAGCTGCATCTCCTCCCGGGCATGCTGTAAAAATCTGCTAAGGGAACCGAGGGTTTCTGTACCTGTATTGCAATTTATGCAATGGGCTAAATAACCTGTCTACAAATCTTAATCCTCAAAACTTAGTCAGACGTGGAGGAAGCCCTTTGTTTAGGTCGTTTACGTTAGGAGTAAAGCATGCATGCGTGCTTATAATCACGCCTTTATCCCTAATGAGGTAGGCAGAGCGTAAGCGACCCAAACAAAGGTCGTTCCGCCACGTCTGACAAAGTTTTGAGGGTTATTTAAGATAGGTCAGCCTATCGCCTAATTTGCAATATACAAAAACCCTCGGATCCCATAGCTGGTTTTTATAGCACGCCTAGGAGGAAATGCAGCCGGCGCATTCTATATTTTTCTCTCGCTCCCAGTCCAGCATTGAAGTGATTAGGGATAAAGGCGTGATTATATGTATGTATTCTGTCTTCTGGCCTTCTTCCATGCTGGCTTGGGAGCGAGAGAAAAACATAGAATGTGCCAGCTGCATATCCTCCCGGGCATGCTGTAAAAACCAGCAAAGGGATCAGAGGGTTTCAGCATATTGTAATTTAACCGATGGGCTGATAACCTGTCACTACAGCGATATACCTACAAATCTACCTTAAATAACCCGCGAACCTTTGTCAAACGTGGCAGAACCACCTTTATTTAGGTCGTTTACGCTACCTACCCCATTACGGATAAAGGCGTCATTATATGTATTCTGTTCTCAGGTAGTTGTAGGCGCGGCAGTTGGCCTCCTGCACGTTCTGAACTGTCAGCCGGACGCGGTAGCTGACCTGGTGCCAGGGGACATGGTGGTGAACGCTTGTATAGCCACCGCCTGGCGCACAGCCCGAGATGCCCCCAACAACCATGAAGACGCCCCGCCAGCTGATCTGCCGCCCCCAGTGTACAACTTCGTGTCTTCTGAGCAGTGTCCCATCACGTGGGGTAAGTGGACGAACCATGACAACTATTATGAAACCGGCAATCTGTATTTTATGGTTACAAAACGAATTACCATTTAAACTGAACAACTATTCTTAAAGTTATTCAGTTTCAAAGGTAGCTTCACACCGAAAAGTTTCGTAAGCTAATTTTATAAACGCAGCATAAAAGGTGAGTTCAATTCATAAAACTGAACAAATGCCTCCAAATGACTCAAGCATCGTCATTTAATATTGCATGGAAGAACCTCTATCATTTTTCAATATGGAAGGTAAGTTGTTCAGTTTAATGGGTAGCAGACTTGGTGCCAGGTGAACGCTTGTATAGCCACCGCCTGGCGCACAGCCCGAGATGCCCCCAACAACTATGAAGACGCCCCGCCAGCTGATCTGCCGCCCCCAGTGTACAACTTCGTGTCTTCTGAGCAGTGTCCCATCACTTGGGGTAAGTGGAAAAGGCACTTAGAATAGAGGCACAGAATATATAATAGGGTTAAATTATCAAACTTACTTCCATGCTGGACTGGGACCTAGAGAAAAACATAGATTGTGCCAGCTGCATTTCCTCCTGGGCATGCTGTAAAAACCAGCTAAGGGATTCGAGGGTTTCTATATGTTGCAATTTAAACGATGGGCTGACAACCTGTCACTACAGCAATATACATACAAATCTATCTTAAATAACCCTCAAAACTTTATCAGACGTGGCGGAACGACCTTCGTTTAGGTCGTTTACGCTCTGCCTACCCCGTCAGGGATAAAGGCGTGATTATATGTATGTATGTATGTAAATTAGCAACACGAGATGGCAGTCTGAAACGATGAAAAGTTAGCAAACAATTGCGTTGAAACGTGAAAGTTAATATGATTGACGTCACGCAAATTATAATAATAATAATAAACGTTTATTTCGGATTTTCATCCATAAGTGTTAGTAAATACAATTATCCTTAATATCTAATGTTAGTATTACAGATATAAGCTAGGTTTAGGGTATATGTGCCAACGGGTACAATTTTGAATTAATAGACCCTGTAACATTTCTGCAACAACACTCAGGAGGCCGTTGCCACTGCCACGAACTCTGCTCATCAGGGATGCCACTCTTTTTCTTAAAATGGCCCAAAAGCCGTCCACATGTGCTTTAGCAAACATCCCCAAATTATGATTGCACTAGGTTGTTTATATTAGCTGCCATCTTGTTGAAGAAGATCACAAATAAAAAAAGTTGCTACCAGCAAATAAAAAATATTTCTACCCTGACAAGTTTTTTATATCATATGTAATTCAGTCAAGGCGTGTTCGGACCCTTTTACGGAGGAAAAAAAACAACTTTTTTAAATGTTCCATCACGAAATTTGGCTATGCTCGGATTCGGACTCAGCATCACAAAAACGACTAGATTTTTTTTGTCATCCATCTTCAAAACTTACCTGGCAATAAGCGAATCTTGACTGAATTAACGAGGATTCTTTAACTTCATTCGAGTCTTCTCACTTCCCTGCGCAAATTCAATCATTTTTGTCCGTTTCGAATTTCTCAAAAACTAACCTAGCTTTCCTTTTCCAGAGAAATTCATGAAATACAACGAGAATTACGGTCGGGACGTGCCAAGCCTACAGGCGATATATTACTACCTGTTCAAACTGACTCCCAACAAGTTCCTGTACGCACTGATATGTCTGTTGATGCACTGGATACCGGCTTACATCGGAGACGGTGTCGCTACGCTGATCGGCAAGAAACCTATGTAAGTTCAACTCACAGGTGGCGCCGCAACAAATGATACAAGTTCTGAAACGCGGTATCAATGTTTTCTCGGCGCTCTGCATATATACAAGTTCCAGCATTTGTCTGGTGGGACTGCAAAGCCTTGGACAATTTAAATGCTATTTGGCTTCTACGTAAGTCCTATCTTAGTTTCCTCAGATCCAGATACAGACGGTGATTCGGTAAGAACACGACTTAACTAAAATTATTGTCGTCCGTCCGTTTCTGTTCTCCCATGATAGGAAATTATAGTTATGGACTTATATTAGTTAAGTCGTGTCATTTGCAACGCCACATCGCACTCGCTGTAAGTTTTCTCTAAACCAATGGAACCAAGATTCTGTTAGTAATTTACTAACTACCTGTTCAAACTGACTCCAAACAAGTTATTGTACGCACTCATATGTCTGTTGATGCACTGGTTACCAGCTTACATCGGAGACGGTGTTGCTACGCTGATCGGCAAGAAACCTATGTAAGTTCAACTCATAGATGGCGCCACAACAAATAATACGAGTTCTGAAACGCGGTATCAAAGTTTTCTCGGCGCTCTGCATATATACAAGTTCCAGCATTTGTCTGATAGGACTTCATACCCCTGGTTACTTTAGCTGCTAATTGGCGTCTACTTAAGTCCTAAATAAGTTTTCTCAGATCCAGATACTGCGGTTCGGTAACAACACGATTATCGTACGTTTCTGTTCTCTGTCAGAGTGAGTTCTGAAACGCGCAGTTTTTAGTCATCCCGATTTTGCGTGAGACTAGTTTTTATTGCCCGAGTCCCTAATTTAGCTAGGACAATGCAGGCTGTATCAGGCGATACAGCCTGCCAGGGGCCAATTAGCTGTGCTTTTAGGCGGTTTAAAAGCTCTGACATAAAGGTTCATCAGCTCACTCTATAGAGAAAAAATGCTTACAAAGAAGAGTAACTTTCGCATGCGATTTCCATACAAATTACCATGCGAATGTTTACGAATATGATTCGAGAGATTCAAAAACACGGCTCCAGCAATTTCATCAGCCTCGAGCAATTATCACTGCACTCCCGATGTTTCTGTATGCCTAATGATGGTGACAAGGGCCATAGGTGGTTGTTGAGTAGATCCACTGGAACCAATTATACATACATACATACATAAAATCACGCCTTTATCCCTTACGGGGTAGGCAGAGCGTTAAACGCCTCGTAAAAGGCGCTTTCGCCGCGTCTGACAATAATTGAGGGTAATTTTAGATTGTAATGTGTATTGCCATAGTGACAGGTTGTCAGCCCATCGCCTAAATTACAATACACTGTAACCCTCGAGTCCCTTTTGCTGTCTTCTACAGCATGCCCGGGAGGAAGGGCAGCTGGAACATTCTATGTTTTTCTATCTCTCCCAGTCCAGCATGGAAGTAGAATTATACTAAGCAGGCAATATTTGATCTTCCATGCTGGACTGGGAGCGAGAGAAAAACATATGTGCCAGCTACATTTCCTGGGCATGCTGTAAAATCCGGTTAAGGTTTCCGAGGGTTTCAGTATATTGCGATTCAGGCGATGGGCTGACAACCTGTCACTACCGCAATATACGTACAAATCTATCTTAAATAACCGTCAAAACTTTGTTAGACGTGGCGGAACGACCTTTGTTTATGTCGTTTACGCTCTGCCCCATTAAGGATAAAGGCGTGATTATATGTATGTAGGTATGCAATATTTTAGGCAACATACTACTCCACCTGTTTAAGTATCACGAAGTATATTTTTAAGTTTATATTTACTTGTAGAATCAAGTTTCTTCCATGCTGGACTGGGAGAGATAGAAAAACATAGAATGTTCCAGCTGCCCTTTCTCCCGGGCATGCTGTTGAAGTCAGCAAAAGGGACTCGAGGGTTACAGTGTATTGTAATTTAGGCGATGGGCTGACAACCTGTCACTATAGCAATACATATTACAATCTAAAATTGCCCTCAATTTTTGTCAGACGTGGCGAAAGCGCCTTTTACGAGGCGTTAAACGCTCTGCCTACCCCGTAAGGGATAAAGGCGTGATTTATGTTTGTTTGTTTGTTTATGTATAATCAAAAAGTTTACGTCTAATCGTAGCCGAAAGATTTTTGTGAAAATTTGGGTGCCAAAAAGGTTACACCCCCTTTCGTGTTAATCGAAATTGAATAAAATACTTACACATTTTTTATTTCACAGGTTGAAGAAGGCATACACGAAAATCGAGAAATTCTCTGAAGTAATATCCTATTTCGCGCTCAGGGAATGGAAATTTGACAATAGCAACACTCAGAAACTCTTCAGCGAACTATGCGACGCCGACAAACATATCTTTGACTTTGACATCGGCGGATTAATATGGAGTGACTACTTCTATAACTACATTAGAGGGGTCCGAGTATATTTGCTGAAGGACCCGATTAATACCATCGAAGATGGCAAGAGAAAAATGACTAGACTGAGAATTTTGCATTATGTTCTTCTGTCTGTGTTAACATTTATGCTTTATAAATTGGTGTCGAGTCTTTTTCGTTTAGCTTTGAGGTTTTAAATTAATAATGGCCTCCACGATTCTGACAGATACCTATGCAAAATTTAATTTAATTTCGTAATTTATAAAACAAAACATCACAGGAATATCATATGATATAATATCAAGTACTCTAAGGCCCGTATTATAATACAGCTCTCAAGAGTGACAGGAAGTTTGAGTTTGCATCAGAAATCAAATCATCAGCCTGTCAAATCAATACTTAATATTGCTCTCATTCTTGAGATCGCTTTATAAATACGAGCCTAAATAATCTGGAGAAGGCAGCTCTCTATTGTTTTTAATATTCTTTTAGTAACGGATTTATTATATACATAGTTTTGTTTCAAATAATTGTATGAAAATGTCTTGAGATGTACATTTTGACAGATTTTGTCGCTAAGTGTCGCGCCGCGCCGCGCAGCGCCATTCCGCCGCAGCTACGTCCTAGTGTGATCTAACCTTTAGACAAAAACTTTATTTAATTCCGTTCAAAATATGATGGTTAAGTAAAATTAATAGAAAAATTAATCGAATCGCCACCATACCAGGTGTAAGAGACAGTTAGGACAGACAGGCACATCAAGCCGTTGGTCCCGGTTAATATCGTTTTATACCGTAGATATTAGTCGTTAAGCCATGTCAGAGGCCAGTGCTAAGCATTGGCGGCTTGAAAACTCTGACCTAATCTAGGATTGGGTCTGGATTCCCTTCTGGGTTGCGGAGTTCAAATGGCAGTCACACTGTGTAAAACCCAGTACCCTCGTTAAATCACCTAAATTAAGTAGCCGAACCCGTGAGATACGGGATAAGGCGACGGGAGAAGATGGAGTTAAAAATATATATTTCTATTTAGCTAGGTTAAGTTCTTTTTTGAAATATTTATCAGTTTTTACCTAATAACAATTGTGATTATCAGAGGTCGGAAATTCGGGTGCAAAAAAAGTAAAAACCCACTGTTGGAGCTACTAAGAGTTGCTACAACCACCTTTTTCAAGATTTTTAGGGCCCCAGTTTATTTTTCTTTATTAAATTGTTTTAGTAATGCCAATGTGTTCTTTGCGTCAATATAAGTCGAAACTGTCTACAATTTTTTTTAATATTTGTTTTAATTTGAAAGATAAAAGTAGAAATGAGTTTTCAATGTACTGAAAAATATTAAAAATATAAAAATATCGTTTGATTGTTTGATATTTTTATTGAATACCCTTTATAAATGATTTCTACAATGCTTTTATTATTATTACACAAAAATTTGAATGGGGCCCTCGGGGGCCCAAAAGCGTTTTATTTCTTTAAAAAAAATTGCGGAGAAAATTAAAATTAAAATTCGTATTTGGCAAGGTTAAGACAAGATAAACGCTTTTTACTCCTGTATTTTTTTCTATACGGTTGATAGTTTCAGGATAAATTGATGTTGAAGTTAGCAGGTCACAATCGTTCAAAACCAAGCAAAGTAGTGGTTTTTATGGTGAAATCGTCTAGGTTAAGAAGAGATAGGCAAGGCACTTCTCTTTCTTGTTATTTTTTCTCTACGGTTGACAGTTTCACAGTGAATTGATGTTAAAGTTTTTAGGACAATTTTTGGGCCTGGGGGCCCAAAGCATTTTACTTCTTAAACAAAGAAATTACGGAAAAAAACAAAATTAAAATTCTTATTTGGCTAGGTTAGGACAAGATAAACGTTTTTTCTCCTGTAATTTTTTCTCTACGGTTGATAGTTTCATAGTAAATTAACAATTAAATGCTTGTTACTGCGTTACATGAAATACTTTTGGCTTTCTTTATAAAATTTTACTATAATATTGTGTACTTTTAACATTTCACAAATTGAAACAAATGCAGCTCTATACGCTGACCTTGTCGCATATACTGAAAGAGAGAGAGTATATTGGACCAGCATGTATGTGTCTTTCAAATAAATATTTCTAGGAAATTTATCACTTCGACCGTTTATCCCAGTATGTGCAAAAGACTACTCAACCATAGTGGAAGAGGCAGGCGGCAACTGCAGTTATACCAAAAAATACTTAAAAGTGACCACTTTGGATTCAAATTGAGTCAATATTGTCAATACAGGTGTTTGAATGCTATTTTTGTTGAATGATTGCACGTAATTTAATCTATCATACATACATACATACATATAATCACGCCTTATTATCCCTAATAGGGTAGGCAGAGCGTAATCAACCTAAACAAAGGTCGTTTCGCCACGTCTGACAATGTTTTGAGAGTTATTTAAGATAGATTTGTAGGTATATTGCTGTAGTGACAGGTTGTCAGCCCATCGCCTAAATTACAATATACTGAAACCCTCCGATCCCTTAGCTGGTTTTTACAGCATGCTCGGGAGGATATGCAGCTGGCACTCGCTCCGTAGTTCCGGCAGTTTAAGAGAAATTCATTACAGTTTAATAAATAAATATTAAAAAATTACAGCTCGCAACTCTGCCTTGTTTAATGAAATTTAAAAACTTTAAGTGCATCATTCGTTCAGCTTGTAACACTGTATGTATAAATTAAATTCAATAGTCAAATAAAAGAGTATATTGATACTTAAATAACCGATATAGTTATGCACAATAAAACGACGTAAATATGTAAGTTATATTTATATTTCAACACAAATCAACAAAAACAAAATATGCAATAGTTATTTATAAACTAAACTAAACTAAATATCCCTGTCTCTCTCTATCCTTGTTCCTGTCTATCTCTCTCTTTGAGTATGTGCGACAAGGTCAGCATATTGACTGTATCTGTCTAAGTGCGTTTAGGATGTATTGTCTAAATTGTTGGTTTGTAAAATATGGCAAGTACACAAAATCAAAAGTGTATTACATGTAACCTAGAATCAAGTATTTTCTCTGATATACCTATTGGAAACCGGCTAACCCAGGGAGGGTTTCAGTATTGTATTTTAAACGATGGGCTGACAACCTGTCACTATAGCAATATACAGATCCACCTGGAATGACCCTCAAAATTTGTCAGACGTGGCGGAACGACCTTTGTTTAGGTCGTTTACGCTCTGCCTACCCCATTAGAGATAAAGGCGTGATTATATGTATGTATGTACTTATTTGTAAAATATAAAATAAAGACGAATCCGGTAAAATTCTTTTTATATATATGCGAGTGCTTGACTGGTCTTATTTTAAGGATTTAGGTGCTTACAATGAACCTTAATAGTTTCACAACGAAAGAAAAAAGTATAGTAATGTTTAAGCAGTAAAACGCTTTGGGGCCTCTAGGCCAAAAAATTGTGTCCAGGGAATTTTAACATCAATTCACTGTGAAACTGTCAACCGTAGAGAAAAAAATCTTTCTTGAAAGAGAAGTGCCTATCTCTTCTTAACCTAGCTGATTTCACCATAAAAACAACTACTTGGCTTGGTCTTGAACAATCGTGTCCTACTAACTTAAATATCAATTTACCCTGAAACTATCAATCGTAGAGAAAAAATGACAAGAGTAAAAAGCATTTATCTTGTCTTAACTTTGCGAATTACGAATTTTAATTTTAATTTACTCCGCAATTTTTTTTAAAGAAATAAAACGCTTTTGGGCCCCCGAGGGCCCCATTCAAATTTTTGTGTAAAAATAATAAAAGCATCGTAGAAATCATTTCTAAATGGTATTCAATAAAAGTATCAAACAATCAAATGATATTTTTATATTTTTAATATTTTTCAGTACATTGAAAACACATTTCTACTTATATCTTTCAAATTAAAACAAATATAAAAAAAAATTGCAAACACTTTCGACTTATATTGACTCAAAGAACACATTGGCATTACTAAAACAATTTAATAAAGAAAAATAAACTGGGGCCCTAAACATCTTGAAAAAGGTGGTTGTAGCAACTATCAGTAGCTCCAACAGCGGGTTTTTACTTTTTTTGCACCCGAATTTCCGACCTCTGGTGATTATACATCCTTGTAATTAAATTGTATATTTCAAATGTTAACTTATTTATGTATATTTTTTTAGTAATTTATCAATTAACATTTCCTGTCTGTTATTATTATTCCTTTTTCGTTTATATCATTATTCTAAACCGCGGAGGTAATGTTTTTTAACCTTATATACATTTTTTTTCCGTACCTGAGTTGAACATAGGTACTATAATAGATATTTAGAAAAGTGGTGTTTTTTTTATTTTAAGAGTGAATTATAATTTCTTAAATATAAATGATTTGAAAAGTACAAGGTGGTAGCTACTTACAAAGTTACTCTATATATGAAATGACAAATTACCAATAAAATATTTAAAATCTAGAAACATGTGTTTAATTCATAACATTACGCTCCTTCTTATTCAATGTGTAATACATAGAATGCGCCAGCTGCATTTTCTCCCGGGCATGCTGGAAAAAACAGTTGAGGGATTCGACGGTATCAGTGTATTGCAATTTAGGCGATGGGCTGACAAGCTGTCACTAATATACGTACAAATATATCTTAAATATCCTTTAAAACTTTGTCAGGCGTAGCGGAACGACCTTTGTTTAGGTCGTTTACGCTCTGCCTACCTCATTAGGGATAAATGCGTGATTATATGTATGTAACCCTGAACGAAATAACCCATAACACTAAACCACTTTCACCAAGGAACCATTAGGTTGATATACGGGATGTAAGGGACAGCGTCCCGCAAACTGATAGGGGTTGCTCAGTCAACGACACTGAACAACTTTCACCAGGAAATTCTTTCAGGTGATGAAATAAAGACCACCTCGATCAGACAACTTGTATGGAACAGCATATATTTTTTATACATACATACATATAGTCACGCCTGTATCCCTAAAGGGGTAGGCAGAGCGAAAACGACCCAAACACAGGTCGCTCCGCCACGTCTGACAAAGTTTTGAGGGTTATTCAAGATAGATTTGTCGGTATATTGCTGTAGTGACAGGTTGTCAGCCCATCGCCTAAATTGCAATACACTGTAACCCTCTGATCCCTTAGCTGGTTTTTACAGCATGCCCGAGAGGAAATGCAGCTGGCACATTCTAAGTTTTTCTCTCGCTCCCAGTCCAGCATGGAAGTTAAAATAACGCAATTCTTTAAAATATGACTGTCCCTCTTACGCAAATTTTAAAAGATTTCTGTTTACATACATACATATAATCACGCCTTTATCCCTAATGGGGTAGGCAGAGCGTAAACGACCTAAATAAAGGTAATTTCGCCACGTCTGACAAAGTTTTGAGAGTTATTTAAGATATTATAGGTACAGGTTATTATAGTGACAGGTTGTCAGCCTATCGCCTAAATTGCAATATACTGCCCTTGGATCCCTTAGCTGGTTTTTACAGCATGCCCGGGAAGAAATGCAGCTGGCACATTCTATGTTTTTCTCTCGCTCCCAGTCCAGCATGGGAGATTTCTGTTTACACATTAGTATAAATAAGGGCTTGTACTATATTACAGAACAGTTTTTTGTTTAAAAAAATTAAGTATTCTCAACAATAAAATCTTTTTCCGAATCAGTATTTTTTAAATGTAAAAGTACTTATTTAAAGATATACAGATAGATAGATATATGCTTTATTGCACATAAAACAAAAACAACAGGAATTAGAACAAATTAAATAAAAATTAAAGTACAATGAAGGCGGCCTTATTGGTATGGTAGCAATTTCTACCAGGCAACCTTGGGTAGAGGAAATCAAATGTAGATAATGCGGGATAGTGCATCTTACTAAAAACTAATTAATATAATCTCCAACCTAACTATACATTATGTTGGAAGTTCAAAGCTTTCTCCACATTTTCTTTAAACGTTAATATCTGCATCCGTCCGCCTTCTTGAAATAAATAAAGAAAACGTTAAAAAGAATTATGTGCCTGGTGTTAATGTTATAGCATTTTTTTTTTGTTTTTTTTTAGTCTCTCCACAAAATATATAAAACAGATAACATTGCAACTTAATCTAAAATACGAAATATATTTTGTGGGAGCTGATGCTTGAAAAAGGTATTTCACCTGTACTACAAGTCATCAGGCCCCCACCCCATAATGGATATTATAACATACATACATACATATAATCACGCCTTTATCCCTTATGGGGTAGGCAGAGCGTAAACGACCTAAACAAAGGTCGTTCCGCCTGACAAAGTTTTGAGGGTTATTCGAGATGGATTTGTATATTGCTGTAGTGACAGGTTGTCAGCCCATCGCCTAAATTGCAATATACTGAAACCCTCAGATCCCTTAGCTGGTTTTTACAGCATGCCCGGGAGGAAATGCAGCTAGCACATTCTATGTTTTTCTCTCGCTCCCAGTCCAGCATGGAAGAATATTATAACAACAATTTTAAATCAAGGAACTCTAATGCTAATAGTTCATAAGTGAAAAACAATAAAACACAATAAACAGAAAAATAAGGGCAAAAACATCACAAAAGATTAAGAGTGCGTGTGTGTGTAAGCGTGTGTGTGTGTGTGTGTGAGTTTGCGTAGATACGTTCGTGAGTAGTTTAATAGCTTTAAACTATAATCTGAAGCAACAGTTTAGTGTCATCGTAGGATAATGATTAATGACTGCAACCAGCCTATCAATTTTTGTTTCAATTGAATTGAATCTGCAATGAATTTTGTTGTAAAGAAAACAACCCAAAAAACAAAAAAACTTTGAGCGAATGCATTCCTAAAAGGTTGACGATTTTCTCGAAAAGCGATTGGTCGAATTCGCCGATCTATAGCTCTGACAAAAGGCGTGTGAGCGTGTTGTTTGAGAACTGTCCAGAGAATAAAAAAGTTGCCTTACAGTGAGGACCTGACAAAAAGAGTAGAGCTCTGTTGTTGGGAATTGGTAGGGTTTAAAAGTTGCAACCTTGAGGATTGCTCTCTGTGCCCGTTCAGCAGTAATCATATCATCTTAGCTGCTCCGCCCCATGTAGTGATGCAGTAGGTCAGAACTGATTGACCAAGCGCATAGTATATAGTTTTAACTACCTATATCACGGTCTGCAACTTGCCTAAGACATTTAAAAATGTAGATAAGGTTACGAACCCGTGCTGACAGTAGATTCAGGAGTGGTTCAAAACTCAGATTAGTAAAAAGTAGTTAAAAGTACCCCAAAATATTTTATAGAATGTACAGATTCTAAGAAAACTCTAGAAGCCTGTGAGCCATCGAAACTAAGGGCAGAGATTCGGAGTCGCGCAGTGGCAGGAATTGTATTGCGGCGTATAGAGAAAGGCACAGTTTTTGTCTTCTCAACATTGAGACTGAGCATGTTATTATTAAGCCACTTACCGACAATGTCAAACCCAAACTGCAAAGCTTGATACACTTCAATCCAGTTTTTCCCAGTGAATATTAGGGCTGTATCGTTCGCATAAGAAAAAAACTTACAGTTGTGCAGTTTCAATTCGCAAAGACTATTGATATAAACTAAGAAGAGGGTGGGTCCAAGAATACTTCCTTGTGGAACACCAAGAGTAACAGGAAGATAAGAAGCTTCAATTTTAACACACTGTGACCTTTGGGACAGATAACTTTGAAGGAGTGCAAGCTGTTGTCCTCTCAGGCCCAAGCCTTCAAGTTTTTGTATAAGAATGGGGATCGGGCAGATCCAGAAATATCCGAAGACACTTTTGAGACTTGTCCATGCTCATGACCACGTGGTTAACCAGGTCGTGTACGGCGTCAGCCGTTGACTTACCCATGCGAAAACCAAACTGATTGTTGGAGAGCAACTTAGCATCTTCCAGAAATTTTACCAATCTACGAGGGGTGGCTGATAAGTAATCTCCTAACTATGAAAGAAAAGACTTTGATGGCTAGTTTATTTTTTATTTTTCTATATAGTCTCCTGCAAGTGAAATACACTTATGACATTTGCAAATAAGTGATATCATGCCGTTATAATAGTAATTTTTATTTTGCTCGTCAAAATGGTCAGTCACAGCCTCTTTCATTTCTTCGTCCGTCGAAAATCTGCGACCCCTCAATTTTTTCTTTAAATCTTTGAATAAGAAATAGTCTCTAATAGTGGATGGTTAATTTCTGTGAAGCCGTTTTTGGTCAGGGCTGACCTCGCCGTTAAGGCTGTGTGTACAGGAGCATTGTCTTGTAAAATCAGAACCCCTTCGCTGAGTTTGCCTCTCCGCTTTTCTTTGATTTGTTCACGAAGCTGGTCAAGCAAGTTTGCATAATATTCAGCATTCATTGTTGTATTTTTAGGCAAATAATTGGGGGTCAAAGCTGTCCGCGTCCGTAGGCGAGGCCCTTTTCTGGGCCTCTTACTCGAGTTTCCCTACACGTGGCCCCTGGGCAGTGCAAAATGGACAGCACTCTCTCCGGTGGTAGGCTTCGGCCGCGGCTGGTTACCACCCTCCTAACTAAATAATGTCGCCAAGCGGTACCGCCGTGTTCCGACATGTAGTAAGGAGAAGCCAGTATGGAGGTTGGGTCTGTACAGTAGTACCGCGGCATATAGCAGGTCGGAGTGGCTGATTGTTGCGACAACGAGTGGCTGGTTCTGGAGGCTAGCGGGATCCGAAGCACGGTGCACCGCTGGCCGACCGTAGGAAGTTGAGGGCCCAAGTAGCGGGAAAGCCACCCGCGAAAGGCTGCCCTGCCACCTCACGAAAAATCCCGGGATGCTCCACCTTGCCGGTTGGCGACCGGATGGGAGGACCAGGTGGCAATCCCCGGGGGGGTTCGGGCGTCCCCGCGGTCTCCAAGCCAGCTATCTTTGCGTGTGGCTGCAATCAGCTCATTTTCTAAGCTTATTGCAACGCGGTACCTCGTACAACTGCCTTCCTCCTGCCTATTCACTTTTTCCCCACATCACCAATTATGAAAACACACAAAAAACGGAAAATGGTTAAACAGCGGTTGCACGTCCTCCCACTTAAAGTGCACCTCTCAAATATTCGAGGCTTGCACTCAAATCTCAACCCCGTCCATCACCATCTTGAGACTGAAAAACCGCATCTGCTGTTCCTCACTGAGACGCAGATCAATTGTCCGGCTGACGCGGCGTACCTCAGCTATCCCGGCTACACACTAGAACACAGGTTTCTACCTCGTGCCGGAGTCTGTGTGTACGCTCGCGATGACATTTGCATCAAGCGTCTCAAGAACCTTGAGGCACCAAGTTTTTCCGTATTGTGGGTACTGGTCGATACTGGTGTAGCTCAAATTGTGTATGCTTGCGTCTATCGCTCGCATAGTGGAGACACGGAGACAACCAAACTGTTTGAACACCTCAGTGAAGGTGCTGATGAAGCTCTGCAGAGATACCCGGCAGCGCAGCTAGTCATCCTGGGGGATTTCAACGCTCATCATAAAGAGTGGTTGTTCCCATACCTAGTGACCGATCATGCTGGGCGAGAGGCGCGCAAATTTGCATTGTCGCTAAATCTCTCCCAGCTTGTCAGCTGTGCAACAAGGGTCCCGGATATTGAGTCTCATACAGCCAACTGCTTAGACCTTCTGCTGACTACCGATCCAGACCGATACTCTGTGTCTGTTTCTGCCCCATTGGGCACCTCAGATCACTGTCTGGTGAAATCTGTATCAGTGTATTCACCACCCGATCAGGGCCCTTGTGGTAAAAGACGGGTGTGGCGATACAGGTCAGCAGAATGGGATGAGATGCGCCACTTCTTTGCTTCGTATCCTTGGCAGGACTGTTTTTCTTCAGGCGAATCGTCGAGCTGCGCGGATGCTATTACAGAAGTCATACGTCAGGGTATGGAGTATTTCATACCGTTCTCTGATGTTCCTACCGGTAGCAAAGCTCGCCCGTGGTTTAATGCTGGCTGTAACTGCGCGGAATCGCAGAAACAGTCGGCATTCCTTGCTTGGGCTGATGCTCGTGCACGCAAAGCTCCGAATACTCGCGATCTGAAGAAAAACTATAACAAAGCCACCAAGTTAAGCAAAAAGGAATTACGCAGGGCTCGATTCGCCCACATAGGCCGAGTAGGCGCTAAGCTTGCTTCCTATCCGGCTGGCAGTAAAGCATTCTGGTCGCTTGCGAAAGCAGTGGAAACCAATTTCTGCCAGCCATCTCTACCGCCTCTGCAGAGACCTGATGGGTCGCTTGCTCATACTGCGGAGGAGAAAGCCAATCTTTTTGCCTCCTATTTTGCGGAAAGTTCGCGTCTTGATGCCGCAGGTAAAATACCACCCCCGTTACCTCGTGTCGACTGCTCTATGGCAGCCGTACGCATCCGGCAAAAAGAGGTCCTTAAAACCATGCGAAATCTAGACGTGAATAAAGCAAGTGGCCCTGACGGTATCCCTGCAATCGTCCTGCGTAACTGTGCGCCTGAGTTGTCTCCGGTGTTGACACGCCTGTACCGCCTCTCACTTGAGACTGGTGTTGTCCCCAAATCGTGGAAGCTTGCAAATGTGCAACCTGTACCCAAAAAAGGTAGTCGAGCAGACCCTGCCAACTATAGACCCATATCGGTAACCTCTATACTCTGCAAGATTATGGAGCGTGTACTGAATAATCGGCTCCTGGCATACCTTGAGGATAATGATCTCCTTAACGATCGCCAATACGGCTTCCACCGAGGGCGATCGACGGGGGACCTCCTCGTGCATGCCACTCACTTATGGAGCGAGGCTATCGAGAGACATGGTGAAGCACTTGCCGTGTCTCTGGATATCTCCAAGGCCTTTGACAGGGTCTGGCACGCTAGCCTTACTGGCAAGCTTCCCGCCTACGGGTTACCTGCTGGCCTTTGCAACTGGATTTCGGACTTCTTGAGTGAACGATCCATACAAGTGGTCTTAGAAGGCTGCTCCTCCGGACAACAGGGTATTGATGCCGGAGTTCCTCAAGGTTCTGTCCTGTCTGCAACCTTATTCCTGCTGCATATCAACGACATGTTGACACCCGATACCTTTGGGTACGCTGATGACAGCACGGTTGTTGACAGATATCTGTCCAGTGCAAGGGCCAACAGTGAAACAATCCAGTCTTGTCGGGAGTCCATAGTGGATCGTCTGAACTCATCGCTAAGGGTGATATCCGAGTGGGGCGATGCCAATCTCGTCAAGTTCAACGCATCCAAAACCCAGGCGTGTCTATTCTCGACAAAACGGAGTCCTTTTAACCTGGCTCCAACTTTCCGGGATGTATCCGTTCCGATTTCTGACCATCTTGAGCTTCTTGGTATGAGCCTTACGTCCGACTTGAACTTTGGACGTTACATTGAGTCTCTGGCCACAACAGCTGCCAAAAAACTTGGTATCCTCTCGAAGGTGAGGCGATACTTCACACCGGGACAGCTATTGCAGTTGTACACAGCTCAAGTCCGATCGTGTATGGAGTACTGCTGCCACCTTTGGGACGGTTCAGCTAAATACCAGCTGGCTGCCTTAGACTCAATCGAGAAACGTGCTAAGAAGCTCATTGGAGACTCAGCACTGGTTGAGGCAAAACTACAGAACCTTGAGCACCGTCGCAGAGTGGCGTGCATGTCGGTATTTTACAGGATACATTTCGGGGAGTGCGCGTTAGCACTTCATGACCTTATACCCCCCTCCCCTTTCCATCTCCGGAGCACGAGGCGTGGACAGGGGTTCCACCCTTATGTCGTGGATATACCACAAATTCGCACGAAGCGGTTCGCTTCCACATTCTTAATGCGAACGGCTAAGGAGTGGAACTCCCTGCCGGCGGATCTGTTTCCGGAACAATATAACCTGGGCCTTTTCAAGGCGAGAGTGAATAGGCACTACATAGGTGAGTATGCTCCAACATAGTCCGCATCGTCACTTTCCACCAGGTGAGATGGCGGACAAATGCTCGCCTATATATATTTAAAAAAAAAAAAAAAAAAATAATCTATCATCAAAATCCCTTCGACATCCCAAAATACGGTGGCCATTAGTTTTCCAGCCGACGGCCGAACATTGAACTTCCTTGGCGGCTTTTCTCCTTTAAATTTCCATTGCATTGACCCTTGTTTGCTTTGTACTGTGGTGACACCTTACCTACTCTCCACTCATTAGTCATAAGTTAAATATAAGGCATTGCATGTTACTATTGTCGCTGATTACACGTCTGAACACCGCGCACTGTGTTTGTCACAATCCTCCCCCAACAGCCAACATCGCATGGCGACCCTGCCAGTGCTGCCTCTGGGCAGTGCTGAGCTGTGGTTTTTCTGGTGTGGTTAGTTGTTCGGGGGAGATGAAGTGATTTATAAACAACTATCAAAGCGATTTTTGTAAAAGTGAACTTTATTAAAACGAACTAAGAATGCAGTGACGAAAGTGCTACATAGACAATATTCGGTGTTCAGTTACAACGTGCCATGTGACTAAATATCTACTGAACTGACTATGGGAACTAAATTATG
Source organism: Scrobipalpa costella (assembly GCA_949820665.1). NCBI lineage: Eukaryota > Metazoa > Arthropoda > Insecta > Lepidoptera > Gelechiidae > Scrobipalpa > Scrobipalpa costella. The sequence continues at coordinate 8,077,702 of OX463323.1, read as the reverse complement.
TTTGTGAAAACGTGACTTTTTGTGTTTTGGACTGCTGATGTAAAAAAAAAAATATATAGGTACTTCAATATACACAAATACGCAACATTTTGAATTGAATTGAATTTAATTTAATTTAATTTTCTTCGTCGTCGTATAGATATCACTTATGACGTATAGATATCTATATTTCGCCGAAACCAAACAGAAGAAGAATGGTTTAAATATTAAGATACCGATTCGTTTAAAACACAAAACAGATAGAGATGTGAGAGACCATTAGAATCGAGAGATGTCAGATGCGTTGGAGGAAGATGTGAAATGCTGGGCGCAGGGAGAGAGTACGAGTCAGATGTCGTTGATGGTGAAAGATGAGCAGAGTAGCAGGGCGCCGGGAGGTTGTTCGAGACGGAAGTGGATGCGGCAGACTGATCACATGTTGTCCAATACAGTACCAAAAAGTGTCAATCGAGGTAAATAAGCGAAAGAACTGTGTGCCGTGGAAAATAACTAGAAAAATCGTAAGTGTTTCTTATTTCAGGTATTTATAGTAATTGTATGAGCAATAATTTATGTTATTCTTTTTCAGCGGTCTGTCTAAATGTTATAATATCAATTAAGATAAAAATCTTGCGAAAATAATTTGCAAATTTAATGCAGTAATACCTATTTTATGAAACTTGTAAAGAATTGAAATAAAGGTAAACAAAGTTCATTCTGATTTGTATGAGAATGTAAGACATTTAAAGTCAATATGATAAATGTATTGTGAGTGTATAAAAATAATAATACAAACATAAGTTTGACGAAATGTCAAGTTTTCTTAACTTTTGTAATCTATTGTTCCAAATAATATTCAGGAATTTCAAAATGTTTTGTATGATCTTTAATCCTAATTACCTAATGGCTATAATATAAACACAAACCCATAGTTAATTCGTTAAACGTAGATAAGAATATTTTTTTTTAGAACTTAGTTTAAATTCTATCCAAGGCGTTTGTTTTCCTAAATTCAGTCTTCGACTAATAGCATAACTTTTAATTTTAATTTAAAATAATAATTGTTTTTGAATAAAAGCGAAAAAATACCTATGTTTACTATTTTTGAGGAGTATTTTAGGGTAAAAGTGACTAACTATAATGCTACGGAATAGACAATAGAAAAGTTAATTTATTTTCTGCAGCGAAAAAATTGAGTTGTTTTATGACAGAGATGAGACGAGAGAGATTTAAATGAAGGCTATCATAATATTTTATTTCTATATAGATAAAAAGGTAATTTATCTACATGTTATATTATGTTAAATTTGGAGGAGAACATGAATTGTGGTACTACACGGTAAGTTACTCAGTCTTTATTTATTTATATTTTTTGTGTCTATTGTAAAACTTTTCACAAGATATTTTCAAAAACGATATTTTGGATACTTATTTTGAATAGGATAATTTTGCCTTGCCGTTAAAATCAATAAGACGTAGGATTATTTTCAAAATTAATTAGTTGTAGCGAAAACATATACTATTATGCCGTTGACGCTCTATCTACCCCATAATGCTTACGTAAGTAATAGCAGTATATCTATATATATGTATGTGCGTCTGTGTATGATCAAAGCTTAGATTATTTCAAAGTTTATTAGGTATATTTACCATGCATACGTTTGAAAAAGAGGACGTTATAAATACTAAGTTGAACTGATTGAAAATAAAATTATTTCAAATTTAAACCAAGTTAGCCTATTATTTTATTTTATTTTTATGTTATTTTGTCATTCTGGTTTACAGTTTTATTTCCATTAATACATTCTATCCTCTGCCTAACCCGTAAGGAATAAAGGCGTGAAAATATGTATGTAAGTAAGTTTTACATTTGTATGGATTCTATCTGTCCTAGAAACGTACATTTTTGCTACTAATTGCTATACTTTTTAAAGTTTAAAATCTAAATATTCACGTAATGCCTTTTACTTAAAAATACATTTACTTATTTTATCTTACACGTGTTTCTATATTACCCATTGGTGCGAAAGATGAAACCTATACCTAGAGTTCAGTGCCATCATTACATTATAATCATAACCATGTCTAGAAAGGTTTAGAATCAACAAACGACTCATATTACAAAGATTCAATACAAATGAAATGTTGGATGTAATAAATGCGTCATTCATTCGGATTAGATACCTAGTTAGTTGTTTTAAATTGAATTCTGTTGAACTATCCGTATTTAGAAATCAGAACGGTCAGTTGACTACATGTCAATTTTGCTGACTTGAAAGTACAAAGTAACATGTTGTTATGCAACCAAATGAAATGCAATTTCCTTTTTTCAATGATATAAAAATTGGAATACTTTATGAATTTATGATAATTATGTCCGTATATGTGTATCGTATGTATATATATTAATTCAGCTAAGCTATGAGAACCTGGGAATATACTACAGTAAAATGGCAATGTATTTTTTTTATAGTCTCTAATCACGGACGAGGAAAGTTAGGAGAAAGAAAGATGGCAATGGAGTAGTTGCGTATTTAAATCATTTTGAATAGATATAAAGTTTAATTCAATTTGGTACGTTAACTTACTGTAATTGCAGCCAGATGGTCACACTAAGAGCAGATTATGTAAGTATATGATAGGAAGTTGAGTACATTTAAAAAATAGTAGTTGGAAATCTTTGGTTAATAATGTATCTCAATACGATTGGCCTGTACAACCAAAAGTTGATACTTTATTAGCTAAATTATTTATTAGTTTGCGCATGATAGTATGGATTTGAAAAGATTAGGAAAAGTTAAGCATTTATAAATGCAAATTAATGACAAACCCATTGTTTACAAAATGATAGGGTAAAAAGGCACGTATTAGGTTTCAGATCCTTCATCTGATCATGGCGCGAACGAGATTCCTCTGTGAAGATAGTTGGAGACACAGGATGTCTTAAAAATATGACCTAATATTAAAATGAAGTTCAGTGGAACTCATTAAAGGCTAGTAGTATGCCAATTTAATAATATATGTCCGGACAGGTCGGTAGAAAAGTGCCATAAATAAAAATAAAATGTATAAATGTGCTACCGATTTATAATAAGTAATGGCTGGCCAGCCCATATATGAAATGAATAAATGAATTACATAAGTATGACAAAGCAAAAGATTTATTAAACTATGAGAGAAAACAGAGTAATGTGTTGAGATAGGTAGTCTGTCTTCTAATGAACTAGTACAGCTCGGATCTATATGATCAATCAATGTAGTAGAAGTATTAATTAAAAGCGATATTTGTTTGATTCAATTTTGCAGCAAAAATAATTTATACTAATATTTTTATATATTTTAAATTAATATTACCCTTTTATTTATTGCATATATTTTTTTAATCTTCTATAGTAAGAAAAAGTAAATGTCAGTCAGTCAGTCAGTCAGTTTTGTCGGGATCGTAAATGAACAAGTATATTTTATTTCATCACTGAGTGTATGTATGTACTTATGTTGCTATTTTAGTTCTTGTGTAGTAGAAGAGACTTTGGTAACTTTTAGGACTTTACATTTGTTACAAATTGTTTTCTTTTATTTACAAAACAAACGAACGCCTTAGATTGAAAAGAATATAGATAAGAAGGATATTAAATTAGCATTAACGTTAGTTTTAAGTTTTAATCTTGTTCATACATATACAAAAAAATAAATACTAAAAGCTGTTTTAAACTTACCCAAAATAATGTTAACAAATGTAACTAGATCTAGTAGTTTATGTTTGTCTTCATTGATGATTTGGAAACTTTTAATGATAAATTGATGGTAGTAAATAAAGCATTTTTCTTGTTTAAATAATAATCATACAAGTAATCAATATAGTAAAAAATCAATTTCGGTAGTGTTTTTGTTCAAAGTTCATTAACCATTATGATTTTCTTTTTATTTTAGCTTTGCTATGTAAACTAAAAATCATATTCAAAGATGAATTGTTTTGTTTTTAATAAACTGAAATATTGGTTTAATATTTATGTACAAATTAAGGTATATATAATAATTTTTGATCATAAGATTTATATATTTCAACAAAAAGTTTAGTAACTTTATAATATACTTCATTGTTTTTACATTTTGTATGTCATTCCACAAATTAACGTAGCCATTATTTTCTTTATAAACTTTGTGTCAACAATTTTCTAGTAACTATTTTGAAATGTAAATCTAAATCATTACATACGTAAAGAATATTTTTCTATAATTCTGTTTCAATGTGTTTCTATATTTTATTACTGTATCTATTTAAAATCATTATAAGAGCTATTTTGCTTTTTAGAATATAAGTTAAATGAATATTTTGAAAAGAAAATATAACTTTTAATTTTGAAAATTTATATTGATTATTTTTTGTGCGTTGTAGTTTTTTTGTGTAATTGGTAATTATCTATAATTAAGTTTATACGTATAACATGTTTGTTTATTTCCTTTGTTTTTTCTTCACATATCTCAAAAAATATATAAAAAACGATAATATACTGAAAAAATAATTATGTATTCCTATCAAACTAATTGTGATTACTACTGATTACACAAAAGCCATTAATCAATATTATTATTCTTATATTTTTTTATCATATAATATAGTTTAAATAATTTAGTTATTTGTAGTTCAGCATAAGCGTAATTGTTTCGAGTATAAAAAAAAATACTTTTAAGTGTATTTTTTTTTATTAAAATTAAGGGGGGTGGTGTACTGTGGTGACACCTTACCTACTCTCCACTCATTAGTCATAAGTTAAATATAAGGCATTGCATGTTACTATTGTCGCTGATTACACGTCTGAACACCGCGCACTGTGTTTGTCACAATCCTCCCCCAACAGCCAACATCGCAGCTTTCCGGATCCCACTGGCGAATCCAAGTTTCATCACAGGTCACAATTCGAGAGATAGTCTCTTCTTCTTTACCTTTGACCAGGTCTAGAAATGCCTGACAACATTCTACTCGCCTTTGTTTGTCAAAGGAGGTCAACATTCTAGGGACCCAACGCGCGCTCACCTTGGACATGCCCAAATGTTCGTGAATAATTTCAGGAACTCGTTCCTTGCTAATACCCACATCTCTGGCTATCTCCCACTGCTTGATTCGCCGATCTGCAAGAATCAGGTTCTTCACCTTTTCAACATTATCTGCGGTAACAGCAGAAATTGGCATTCCACTACGTGTGTCGTCTTCCAGGCTCTCACGGCCATGTTTAAATTGCTTCGACCAAAAGTTTATGACGAATTCAGAAGGACTTGAATCACCAAACACCTTTAACATGCGCTTTCTGATCTGCGTAGGCGTATTTCCTTCTTTACTTAGGAATTTAATCACTGCTCAATGCTCAAATTTCATCATTTTGCAATTTTCTTTCGACATGGTGAAATCAAAGCCGCGCCAAAACTCTTTTGTCGTTTTTTGAATACTGTGATAGAAGGACTATCACGCACCGTGTGCGGGAGGGAATTCCACAGTCTGGCTGCATGTACAGTGAAGGAGTAGCTGAAGAAGTCAGAGTGGTGAGAAGGAATGCTTAAAATTGTCCTGACATGGGAGCGACAGTGCTTGTCCTGTGGGCGTGAGAAATGGAAGTTTTCCTTAAGATAGAACGGAAAAGAAGGTTTGTGAAGAATATTAAAGAGACATGCTAGTACATGGGCCTTTCTTCGATGCCGAATTGGAAGCCACTTGAGCTGCACGTAAGCTGTAAGTACCTAACTACGCCCGACATAGAGAACACACAAAGTATAAAGTATTTGTGAAGAGAATAGAAGGCCACAAAACTGTTTCCGAGTTCATCATTTCTATATCCATCCGTCAGCTCACATTTACCTCTAATTTGGTGACGTCCCGACAACAGAGCACGCAATCTTCGGAATTTCAAGGAAAATGGAGTCAGCATAGCATGGTGATGACGCAACAACGGCTAGTGAGGCCATGGGGTAACATAAGCAAAGCACCAAATCCAAAAAGAAAAATATTTGTAACCTGAGAAATTTTCTACTGGAAATGACCGCAGAAGCAGCAAATCTAAAAAAAGAAAACAGAATTTCGATGCCCTCAACGTCAAGACCCTGGATGAGAGACACGCAGGATGGCACGGTCATGCGTACGACGGAAGGTCAATAATGAACGGTGATTGCAGTCTCTGGAATTCAGCAAGCTTGGAACTGCCTCCGTAGTCTAGTGGCTAGTGCCATGTACTCCCGATCCGGAGGTCCTGGGTTCGATTCCCAGGGGGGAAACACAAAGTTGATATTTGAGAATTTATCACTTTGTGAATTTTTCCCCAGTTTGGTTAGGACATTGCAGGCTGAATCACCTGATTGTCCGAAAAGAAAAAAAAAGATTTCGTGCTTCGGAGGGCACGTTAAGCCGTCGGTCCCGGTCGCTGTCTTTGATAGTGGTCGTTACTCAAACCATGTCAGGGGCCTGATAGTTGTGCTACTAGGTCGCTGTCTTTGATAGTGGTCGTTACTCAAACCATGTCAGAGGCCTGATAGTTACTAGGCGGTTTAAAAACTCTGACACCAGGGTTCATCGGGTCGATAAACTCTATACCCACTCGAAAGAAGAAGCAAGCTTGGTGGACACTTGGACAGCTTGGCTTTAGGGATCTCAACTTCAGCGTAGAGTGCATTTATAACAAGGTACCTCGTGGTTTGCTGTGAAATTGTTTATAGTCTGTCAACGTCGTGCTTACCGCGCCCTAGGGGTACAGACGTTGGCGGGGACGCGGTAGCACGCGGCGATTGCGAATATGAACACATTGCGTCGTGCTCGCTCACCCTCCTGCTTCACCGCCCGCACCCCCGTTACCGCGTCCCCGCGCACGTCTGTACCCCTAAGGCGCGGTAAGCACGACGTTGACAGACTATAGTTAAGAATAAGCATGGCACGAACTGTGGTCAGAAACTGGCTTCTTTCGTTAAGCTACACAGCTACAGAAAATTTGCTATATCAAATCGAATAAAAAAGTCATAAAATGAATCTAGTAGTAATTTATAATTTTAATTTATGAAAACGCTCTCTCACTCTCACTCCCTCTACTTCACTAACACTCACACTACACATACACTCTCACTAAAATAATGTCTTACTAATGCATGTTCTTAATATTGTTACTCAGTTTGATTGTTCCTAAAATTGTCACTTAATTTTAATAACTTAAATTCTTTAAAAAAAAAACCGTGTAATTGTACGGTTCGCCTAATTGGAAATTGATTATTTGTTTGTTTGATTTATTCGGATTCCCGCGATCCTGTATTCCTAGTCCAATGAAAATTTGTAATAGGCCTAAGTTTATTTTGTTCAATAAATTATTTGTATTTATTTATTTGTATTTGAGTGGACTGATCACCCATCTCAGACAGCCCTGATAGAGATTCCTACCCGGGTACCGAAAAAAAAGGTGATGGTATCAGACCGTGCGGTGATTATAGACTACTGAATGCTATCATCACAAAGCCAGACAGGTACCCGATCCCAAGTTTGCAAGATTTTACCTATATATTACCTGGAAAGTAAGTTTTTACGAAAATTTACATAAATTGGGCTTACCATGCGCCATTCCGATACCCAAAGAAGATATTGAATAAACCGCTTTTATTACACAATTTGGTTTATTCGAATTTTTCAGAATGGGTTTTGGATTACGCAATGCAGCGCAATCTTTCCAGATATTCATGAATCACACGGTTTTACAAGGACTGGACTATCTTGCATGTTACATAGATGATATTATAATACATACATTTACTTTATTGCATAAACACAAAAGAAATGTAATTTAGAAATACAGTGTGCAAGGGCGAACTTATCTCTATGAAGAGATCTCTTCCAGCCAACCCAATGGTAGTAAGAGAAAGTGAATAATTTTGAGGGAACAAGAAAATGCAACATTAACAGAGACTTCTTCTTCTGCTTAGCGTTTTCCCAGCTTGATGCTGGGGTCCGCTTTCCGGCTTTTCCTACTCCACTTTGCCCGGTCTTCAGCATCCACTGGTGTGAGATCGTTCTCTTTCATGTCCGCTTTCACGACGTCAAGCCAGCGCTTCTTTGGTCTGCCGCGTGATCTAGGGCCTTGGACAGTGAGATCGAGGCATCTCTTTCCGACGTAGTCTGGCGGTCTACGACTTAAATGCCCATACCATCGAAGACGACTTTCTTGCAGAGATAACATTAACAGAGACTAATAAAAATAAATTAAAAATAAAATAAAAATACTTATATTACTATCTTAAATAAACATACATATATACTAAAAAATATATTGATACATACATATACGAATAAACTACATAAATACATACATCAAAATTGTTCAGATAAGAAGTGCTCTTTTAATCTTTTCTTAAAGACATTCACTAAGGGACTTTTTTGAATTGTCTTAGGCAGTTTATTCCACAGTTGTGCAGCTAATAGTGGCTAGTAACGATATGGATGAGCACAGAGAATACTTAAAGGCATTTGAGAGTTTTGATGAGTTTGGCATCATGATCAATTTAACCAAATGTTGTTGTAGTCAATCAAAAGTGGATTTTCTTGGCTATGAAGTATCTACTGACGGACTTAAGCCTCTACCAGAAAAAGACAAAGCTATTGTCGATTACAAGAAACCAGAAACTGTAGAACAGCTGCGACGTTTTCTTGCTGTGTACAATCATTACTTCCATGCTGGACTGGGAGCGAGAGAAAAACATAGAATGTGCCAGCTGCATTTCCTCCCGGGCATGCTGTAAAATCCAGCTAAGGGATCCGAGGGTTTCAGTATATTGTAATTTAGGCGATGGGCTGACAACCTGTCACTACAGCAATATACCTAGAATTCTATCTTAAATAACCCTCAAAACTTTGTCAGACGTGGCGGGACACCTTTGTTTAGGTCGTTTACGCTCTGCCTACCCCATTAGGGACACAGGCGTGAATATATGTATGTATGTATGTACAATCATCATCTCCCTAGCCTTATCCCGTATCTCACGGGGTCGGCTACCTGATCTAGGGGATTGAACGAGGCTACTGGTTTTTACACAGAGCGACTGCCATCTTACCTCCGCAACCCAGAAGGGAAACCAGACCCAATCCTAGATTAGGTCAGAGTTTTTCAAGCCGCCAATGCTTAGCACTGGCCTCTGATATGGCTTAACGACTAATATCTACGGTATTAAACGATATTAACCGGGACCAACGGCTTAACGTGCCTTCCGAAGCACGGAAGAAGCACCGAATAAACGTACATATGAAATTCGAAAACCGAAAAACACATTGGTAGTAACATCGTGGTGGGATTCAAACCACGACCTCCCGCTCAGGAGGCAGCGGCCCTATTCACTACACCATCGGGCTAATACTGTGTACAATCAGGCCACATTAAATGTGTATCTACATAAAACAACGAAGCGAGACATAACGCCTATTGTATGGAATGAAAAATCTGCACGTGATTTTGAGGAATGTCGAGACAAAACGCCTATGCATACATACATACATAAAATCACGCCTTTATCCCTTACGGGGTAGGCAGAGCGTTAAACGCCTCGTAAAAGGCGCTTTCGCCGCGTCTGACAATAATTGAGGGTAATTTTAGATTGTAATGTGTATTGCCATAGTGACAGGTTGTCAGCCCATCGCCTAAATTACAATACACTGTAACCCTCGAGTCCCTTTTGCTGTCTTCTACAGCATGCCCGGGAGGAAGGGCAGCTGGAACATTCTATGTTTTTCTATCTCTCCCAGTCCAGCATGGAAGTAAAACGCCTATGGTATGGAATGAAAAAGATGAACATGCTTTTGAGGAATGTAAGTTGACCCTACAGAGAGCAGTCACGTTGGCGTATCCGTGCGCTGATGTACCATGGGCTCTTATGACCGACACGCATCGAACAACTGCGTGGGAGCAGTTTTACAGCAACAAAGCAGATATCAAATACTTAATAAACTTTTTATCTAGATAGATAAAAAACATCACACATAAAACAAAACGTAAACACAAAAAAAAAAGTCATACATACATATAATCACGCCTTTATCCCTAATGGGGTAGTCAGAGTGCAAACGACCTAACCAAAGGTCGTTCCGCCACATGTGACAAAGGTTTGAGGGTTATTTAAGATAGATTTCTTGGTATATTTCAGTAGTGACAGGTTGTCAGCCCATCGCCTAAATTACATTATACTGAAACCCTCGGATCCCTTAGCTGGTTTTTACAGCATGCCCGGGAGGAAATGCAGCTGGCACATTCTATGCCTTTCTTTCGCTCAAAGGCCAGCATGGAAGTTAAGTAAAAAAGAAGTCATGTAAATAAAAAAATAATGACATGACAATAATAAGACAAACTTGTGCCTACATTCTGTTGAATGTTTGCTGAAGTGATCTTCTTCTTCTGTCGAGTGGGTATTGAGTCTATCGACCCGATAAACCCTGGTGTCAGAGTTTTTAAACCGCCTAGTTGCACAACTATCAGGCCTCTGACATGGTTTGAGTAACGACCACTATCAAAGACAGCGACCGGGACCAACAGCTTAACGTGCCCTCCGAAGCACGAAATCTAATTCTTTTCGGACAATCAGGTGATTCAGCCTGCAATGTCCTAACCAAACTGGGGAAAAACTCACAAAGTGATAAATTCTCAAATATCAACATTGTGTTTTCCCCCCTGGGAATCGAACCCAGGACCTCCGGATCGGGAGTCCATAGCACTAGCCACTAGACCACGGAGGTAGTTCAGCTGAAGTGATGCAGAGGGTCAAAGCTCAGTGTATTATAATAGCTCATAAAGAGCAACATTGATTTTCAGCTATATACTATTCTTGTGAAACAGAAGGGAAATGAGCTTTTTTAGAAGGGAAAACGCACAGTTTATGAAAATCACCGAAATATAATGATCGAAAATGAAAATTAGTAACAAATCAAATCAAAATTAGATAGCCACAAGATAATACGTCCGTCGCCTCGAAACGCAACCCGTGAAGTGCCTGAGTAGTCTATGCCAGTGTTGCCAGTCGTCCACTTCGCATTCTGCCCAACTTCGCTGACATTACTGGTCTATGCTCGAGTGTCCAGGGTTCCAGCTTGGTCTAGCATGCACTTCGATGATGGCCAAGCATGTTAGCGCCATGACGGCCCAGGAATTGCCACGATATCAGTTGCCGCACTAGGCTCATACGTAGATTCATGTAAGACGGCCGTTCCTGAGGGCTGAGCGTCCTCGCTAGCTGGTCCCATCTCCTCGTGTAGCTCATCACCTTGGTCATCATTGTTTCCTTCATCTAAAACAAACCAAAATAACATTTGAGGCAAATCAAGTAACAAGCTATGAATGCATTAAGCTTATGCAGAATGATTACAAGCGTGCACTCTAGCAATCACTCACATAGCTCTAGCGAGAAGGAAATGAGGATAGGCACTATCAATAACAGGGATAGTGACATACGGTTGATTGGGTATGATAGAGGCGCATAAAGTTTGCTTATCGTACCCAAACATGGTGATAGAGGCTCCAAGTTCGCATTTCACCCTCCACACATCAAACGAATGACATAGGCTCCAAAAGTTCGCATATCATTCGTCGATCGCTGAGTGAATGACATAGGCACAAAAAGTTCGCATATCATTCGTCGAGTGAATGACATAGGCTCAAAAGTTCGCATATCATTCATTTGGCTAGTGACATAGGCTCTAAAAGTTCGCATATCACGTACCATTTTCAAAGAAGGCTTCACACACGTCTGGGGTCCACTCGCCGCGCCATAAGACCATGTGTTCGGCGGCAGCCTGAGTTTTCTTCCCGTAAGACCCAGCTAGCAGCTCCAGCTCGTAACGGTGGTGTGGTAGTACGCGTAGCACCTTATAAGGGCCACGCATACCCGAATCAAGTTTCCCAGTACTTTGAGAACTTTTGCCGACGAAGACAAAATCACCAGCTTTGAAGGTGCGTGGTGGATGCCGCCCTTGGTTGACATAGGCATCCTGTCGTTGTTGATTTGACTCAAGTAGCTCAGACGCTCGCTGTCTCCTGAGAACTAACAATGCCTCTCGATTTGGCTGCGAGTTGGTCAGTGCAACGTCCCTCACTAAGGAACGGATGATAGGGCTGGTGCCTTCAACCCCTGTCAGCAACTGGAGCGCCGATGTACGCGTTGTAGCTTGCTTGGTGATATTCAACGTCAGCTGAACCTTCCACAAAACATCTGACCAGGCGGAACCCTTATTGTTCACTTCTATGCGCAACATGTTGAGCACTGTTCGACAGTACCTCTCGACTTGACCATTTTCACGGTGCATCTCGGGCGTAATGAAATGCACAGAACATCCCAATGAATCAACCCAATTTTTAAAGGCAGCACTCTCAAACATCCTTCCCCGATCACACACAATATTAGACGGAGTGCCGAAGAGAGATACCAAATTTGTAAATACACGTTTTAATTCTTCAGCGTCTTGTCTATATAAGGAGTACAATACACAGTACTTGGAGAAGGAATCAATCACGATTAGAATGTATTTGAATCCATTCGAAACAGGTAGAGGTCCGAGAACATCTGTGTGGATCACAGAGAAGGGAATGTCAGGTTTAGTCCAGGATTCAATGGGCTGGTTTGGAGCTCGTGGCACTTTCTTATGTGCCAAACAGACTACGCAGTGACCTATGTACTTTCGTACGAATTGCCTAAGCCCAGGAAACCAAAAATGTCGCAAAATCAGGTCTGTAGTTTTGTCAATTCCAATATGGTCATGATCATCGTGAAAGACGCGCAGGAGGCTTAACCTGTGGCCTTTAGGAATATAGCACAGAAGACGATGATCTTCACCTGTAGTAGTGAACTTGTAATACAGGAGGTCGTTCTTAATTAAGTACCGTGTGCTATCTAACTCACCCTCCCTTAATTTTGTCATCAGATCTTGTGTTTCTGAGTCAGCCGTCTGAGCAATCTTTGCCCAATTTTTGGGATTACGAACGTGTGCGACGTTAGCGGGATTTCTACTCAAAAAATCCGCATGTTGATACTCGAGCTTGAACCGAAAGTCTTGCATGTAGACCCACCAGCGCGCAACCCTAGGCAGCAAGTCCTTTTTGCGTTCCGTTAGTTTAAGTGAATTGCAATCGGTCACTATCTTAAACTCGATGCCTATCAAATAGTGACGGAAGTGCTGTAGCGCGCGTACAACCGCCAGGGTTTCTAACTCGTAACTATGATAACGAGATTCTGCGCCCTGAGTGGATTTACTGAAATAGCCGACAACGCGTTTAAGTTTACCCTCATGTTCTTGCATTAATATCGCGCCATATCCTACTGCACTGGCGTCTGTGTGCAATTCCGCAGGTAGTTTCGGGTCAAAGATTGCTAAAACGGGTTCCTCAATTAAACATTTGATAATGTAGTCTCGAGCAGAGTCTTGTTCAGCACTCCATATGAAAGGCTCCCCTTTTTTTAACAGTTTAGATATGCACGCAGTTTTGGAAGCATAGCCCGCAATATACCGCCGAAAATAGCCCGCGAGCCCCAAAAATTGACGCACTTCTCTCGCATTTGTTGGCTTTGGCGACTTGACAAGTGCTTCAACCTTTCTAGGGCTCGGCCGTACCTGACCATGTCCAATAAGACGGCCTAGATATTCGATTTCTGGGGCTAAGAACGTGCATTTCTTTAAGTTTATGGAAAAACCGGCAGACGGACGTATCACCGGAGTTGACGAAGGCAATGTAGAAGAAGTTATTTGATTTTCTAGGGAACATAATCTGTCCAGTATTTTATTCATCTTGTCGTCACTACGATCACGTGAGCTATTGCGACGTTCTCGAGCTTTTTCCGTACTGCGAGATACATTACGCCGTGTAGGCGACCTTGACCTACTTCTATCACGCTGCTTGCGCATGCTTTTCGACCGTCTCGAACCGATATTGGAACGACTTCCCGATCGATCACGGTAGCGACGTCGCTCGCGTGAGTCACTTCGATGGCGGTAACGACGACGTCGCTCGCGCGAATCACTGCGCTCACAGTAACGACGAAGTCGTTCGCGCGAATCAGTTCGATCGCGGTAACGACGACGTCGCTCGCGCGAATCACTGCGCTCGCGGGGCCGTCTAGGCGGCGGATCGGGAGGCGTTTCACCACGCACTGGTTTGGGCGCACGTCCCGACATGACAATTTGACAGTTAATTCAAAGCGTAACGATATTTTGTGCAAATTATTATCACGTTCGACACGAAAGAACACACCACCGCTATTTTACAAATGTACATGTAGGTACTTACGTATTTTAGACACAAATCACGTATCTTTTTACATTTGTACACGTTTTTACACAAAGACACTGAAACGTCAAATTTTCGCAAAAATGGCTGACGGCTAAATCGTAAGGCTAAATCGCGTGGTCAATCGCACTTCTGATCTTGTGAAACAGAAGGGAAATGAGCTTTTTTAGAAGGGAAAACGCACAGTTTATGAAAATCACCGAAATATAATGATCGAAAATGAAAATTAGTAACAAATCAAATCAAAATTAGATAGCCACAAGATAATACGTCCGTCGCCTCGAAACGCAACCCGTGAAGTGCCTGAGTAGTCTATGCCAGTGTTGCCAGTCGTCCACTTCGCATTCTGCCCAACTTCGCTGACATTACTGGTCTATGCTCGAGTGTCCAGGGTTCCAGCTTGGTCTAGCATGCACTTCGATGATGGCCAAGCATGTTAGCGCCATGACGGCCCAGGAATTGCCACGATATCAGTTGCCGCACTAGGCTCATACGTAGATTCATGTAAGACTATATTATGTAAGTAACGACGGGTGGCAAACGTCAGGTTATTTTCAAGAAAGATGAAATACATACATACAAAGATATAATCACGCCTTTATCCCTAATGGGGTAGGCAGAGCGTAAACCTAAACAAAGATCGTTGCGCCACGTCTGACAAAGTTTTGAGGGTTATTTAAGATAGATTTGTAGGTAAAGATGAAATACTACTGCTATATATCAGTCGATTATTATTACTTCCACGCTGGTCTGGGAGCGAGAGAAAAACATAGAATGTGCCAGCTGCATTTCCTCCCGGGCATGCTGTAAAATCCAGCTAAGGGATCCGAGGGTTTTAGTATATTGTAATTTAGGCGATGGGCTGACAACCTGTCACTACAGCAATATACCTAGAATTCTATCTTAAATAACCCTCAAAACTTTGTCAGACGTGGCGAGACGACCTTTGTTTAGGTCGTTTACGCTCTGCCTACCCCATTAGGGATACAGACGTGAATATATGTATGTATGTATATATCAGTCGATAAGGCATTTTCGCAATTTGGTTGTAGGACGTCAACTTATTGTGTAAGTGTGACAAACCGTTGACGTTTGCCTTCCACCAAGGACCGTGTTTATAATCATCTCTCACGAGTGACAAGCAAGTTTGAGTTGGTATCGGAAATGTCATTTCAGTACAAACTCATCATCTCCCTAGCCTTATCCCGTATCTCACGGGGTTGGCTACCTAATCTAGGGGATTGAACGAGGGTACTGGTTTTTACACAGAGCGACTGCCATCTGACCTCCGCAACCCAGAAGGGAAACCAGACCCAATCCTAGATTAGGTCAGAGTTTTTCAAGCCGCCAATGCTTAGCATTGGCCTCTGTCATGGCTTAACGACTAATATCTATGGTATTAAACGATATTAACCGGGACCAACGGCTTAACGTGCCTTCTGAAGCACGGAAAAAGCACCGAATAAACGTACATATGAAATTCGAAAACCGAAAAACACATTGGTACGTGGTGGGATTCGAACCACGACCTCCCGCTCAGGAGGCAGCGGCCCTATCCACTGCACCATCGGGCTCCAAACTGGCCTGTCAAATCCATACGTAATATTGCTCTCAAGTTTGATATCAACGACCCGCGCAGCCTCGTTGGCAGTGTACCTGCCCGCTACGCAGAAGGTCCCGGGTTCGATTCTCGGCCAGGGCAGACATTTGAATGATGAGTTTAAATGTCTGTTTCTGGGTCTGGGTGTTCTTTGTGGTTGTTTCTGTGTATGTCCATGGCACCCCGATACAGGGAATCCTAGTGGGGGCTATGAGTTTGATCGCGTTTTTTTTTTAACTTCATAAATACGAGCCCACGACACACTCGGCACCTACCGTTTGTAAGCGAGTTTACCACTGATATCAGATACATCACAGGATCATAAAATATGATGGTTTATCTCAAGTGGAGACTATTGTATGTCCTACCGCATTTTTTTTTGTTATGTCTGTCTGAAAATGAAAATGAAAAAAATGAAAATTTATTTGCTTAAAATATGGTCATTACATACAATGCAGGTCTTAAGGTTAAGATATGTCCTCATATTTTACCGTCAAAGGCATGCAAATTTTACAAAGTAAACAGTAAGCTACAAATCATAAACACATGATATTTATAAAATTTACTATAAAACATTTAAAATTTGTCACAATATAATTTACCCAAGTTAAATTAAAATATTCAAATCCAAATAAATTAAGTCAAGTAAACAATGTAACAATGAATAATAAAAGTAAGTTAAAATAAAACAGATCAATTTAAAAAAAAATATATTATAAATGTCCTGAATCTTATAAAAAATATTTAGTTTTAACCATGTCACTAATTTACGTTTGAACAATTCATTGACCAATATTTTAATGTCTTTTGGCACAGCGTTGTATATTTTAACACACATTGAACAGCATTGCCTTTGAATTATTTATTTTATTTATTTAACAGTTTATTGTACACAGAAACATACACAGAACAGTTACATAGGAATCAAGACACAACAGGTACTGCTTATTTCTAAAATGAAATGTCTTACAGCAGACCTAAGAAGTGAGATAGCATAAAACGTAAAGCGGATAAGACGTGCACAATATGAATACAAATTAGGTACATGAACAGTAAATAAGGATATACCTACTTGATTACACTATACTACGATCATACAATAAGTAAATAAATTATAATACCTATAAATATATTAAATACTCTATATAAATATCATTGTCAATCGTGGAGTACTATTATAAACTAGTTTATTTGGATCTCGTACATTTCGATTATGCCTATTCGCTGTTCGTCTGAAGAGGCCCATATTATATTTTACAAAGGTTGCTACTTCAAGAATATACAAACAGGGTAGTGGGAGAATACCAAGGTTTTTAAATAACGGCACACACGAATCACGAGGATCTTTACCGCAGATGGCGCGTACACACTTCTTCTGGGCTATAAACAATATTTGTACATGAGTAGAGTTTCCCCATATTAAAAGTCCATATTTGAGTAAGGAAGCCACATATCCATGATAAGCTGCAAGTGTTGTCTGTATTGCAGATGTGTTACGTAACCTTTTAAGGACATAAACGTATCGATGTAACTTGCCTCTTGTATTTTCAATATGATGCTCCCATCCGAGATTTCTATCTATTGTAACACCTAAAAACTTGGTTTTGTCAACTTCTTGTATCTGATTACCATTATATGCAATATTTAGTGTTATTTTTTCTTGTCTATTAGTCCCAAATTGAATATAATTAGTTTTACTTAAATTTACAGTCAAATTATTTTTGTCAAGCCACTGAATTATTTTATTTATTGTGTCATTTATGTCAAATCTGTCTGTCTGCCTGTCTGTCTGTCCGTCTGTATGTTTGGTACCATAACATCACGCCAAAACTACAGAACCGATTTGGATCGGACTTTCTTTATTCAACTGTATGTTACCCAGGTTGCAATTAGGATACCTAAAATCACGCTACTTGACTTAGGGGGTAGGCAGGCAAACTTGGCTGTTTCTTAAACGATTTTTATGGAACTTTTTTTATTCGACTGATCATTATTTAAAATAAAAGTTACGATACAAATAATCACGCCTTATGACTTCAGGTTTTTAATCGATTTTGATGGAACTTTTTTTGTTTGACTGAGCATTACTTAAACTCAAAGTTATGATACGAATATTCACGCCACCTGGCTTAGGGGGTAGGCAGGAAATTAAACTGATCGTTTTTAACCAATCTTAAAGGGATTTTTTATTTGACTGACATTTTTTTATTACCTGGTGTACAGCCTAGGTTAGAAATAATCACGCAAACCATTCTAATATTGAGTCAGTACCCCCATTTTGTATGGAAAACACGCAGTGTCGAACATACTGAAAACGCTTCTCCGCGCGAAGGAGCGGAATCTGCTAGCTCGCGCGCGGATGCGTGTTTTCCATACAAAAGCAAAGATCAGACAATGCGAAACACGCTTCCGCGCGCGGGTCAGCAGATCCTGCTCCTATGCGCGGAGAAGAGATTTCAGTATGTTCGACACTGCGTGTTTTCCATACAAACCGGGCGTACGAAGTCGCGGGCACAGCTAGTAGTTAATAAAAACAACTTAATCCACGTACGTGTATTCAAGGCCAGCGTGCTTGAATTGCAATTAAATTAAATATTAAAATTTATTCCTTAACGAAGAAATATTTCAGACATGTATGTATTCGCCAAAAAAATAAAATAAAGCCCGATGGTGTAGTGGATAGGGCCGCTGCCTCCTGAGCGGGAGGTCGTGGTTCGAATCCCACCACGTACCAATGTGTTTTTCGGTTTTCGAATTTCATATGTACGTTTATTCGGCGCTTTTTCTGTGCTTCGGAAGGCACGTTAAGCCGTTGGTCCCGGTTAATATCGTTTAATACCATAGATATTAGTCAGCCATGACAGAGGCCAATGCTAAGCATTGGCGGCTTGAAAACTTTGACCTAGTCTAGAATTGTGTCTGGTTCTTCTGGGTTGCGGAGGTCAGATGGCAGTCGCTCTGTGTAAAAACCAGTACCCTCGTTCAATCCCCTAGATTAGGTAGCCGACCCCGTGAGATACGGGATAAGGCTAGGGAGATGTTGATGTAAGTATTCGCCAAAATATTTCGTCATATCGTCCGGTAGGGTTTTATTCAATTTATTTTTAGATTATTTTTGCTTCATATAATATGTGAGATTGTTTAGGAACATTTTAGTTAAAATTGGGCATGATTCTAGATTTTCCGGCTAAAACTAAAATTAAAATCTATTTGTCACTTTCAGACTAAAAACATTGGAAAAGACAGGTGATCTATGCTCTCCGGCTTTTGATTTATAGCCGGTGGTTTGATGCGTTATCTGCTAGGAATATTCCTTTTTCGTAGGTTATCTGTCATTTTCGCCGCCATATTGATATGGCGGATAAAATTGACAGAAATTCTGCGGGAACGTGCAAACGCGTCAAAATCTAGCGGACGAAGTGTAAAACCATAGAGAGTAAATCGCCTGAAAAATTGATAAAGATCAATTATTTTTTTAATGTGACAGATAGAATTTAATTTTAGTTTTAGCCAGTGGTATCTAGAATTTAGCCCATTATCTAGGCAAACATGCTCCATCATCGTCTGCATCGGCACTCTCCATCAGGTAAGATGGCAGAGAAATGGTATGACTATATAGTTAATAAAAAAAAACTTAATGGAACCGCGAACGTCTTGAAATGCTTATCCACGTGTATTCAAGGCCAGAGTGCTTGACAACCTGTCACTATGGCAATATACCTACAAGTGTAGCGCACATAGATGGCGCCACATCAAGATACAACAGTCCTGAAACGCGGTATCGAAGTTTGGTCGGCGATCTGCATATATACAACTTCCGAACTAATCCAGTCGGACTCCGGTCCCCTGGTCGCAACGCTCGGTCAACTGGCCTCTCAAGGAAATGCTCCTAAACAAGTCTATCATAAATAACCGTCAAAACTTTATCAGACGTGGCGGAACGACCTTTGTTTAGGTCGTTTACGCTCTGCCTACCCCATTAGGGATAAAGGCGTGATTATATGTATGTATGTGCTTGAATTTCAATTAAATTAAATATTGAAATTTATTCCTAAACGAAGAAAAATTCAAGACAAGTATTTGCCAAAACATTTCATCAACTTGTCCGGTACGGTTCTATTCAATTCACTTTTAGATTCCTTTTACTTCATATAATATGTGAGATTGTTTCCAGTTTGTTTAGGATAATTTAAGCTGAGATTGTCTGACAAGTTCCTACACTACAACCCTTCGTGCTGTCTAGGTAAGTGGGCTTGATTCTAGATACCACCGGCTAAAACTAAAAGTTTCATGGACTGATTCACCACGTGTCATTGGCAGAATTATCTATATATATACATATAATAAATCTCAAGAAGGGTCGTGTCTGTACATTGAATATTTTTACAAAAATATAATTGCAGCAGAAATTATTAACGATATAATGATCAAATTTTTTATTTATGTCTTTCTGTCTGTATGTTACCACATCACGCCAAAACTACTAAACCGATTTCGATGGGACTTTTTTATTCAACTGTTACCCGGGCAACTTAGGATACCTAAAATAACGCTACCTGACTTAAGGGGTAGGCAGGAAATGGAAGTTTGGCTGTTTCTTGACCGATTTTTATGGAACTTTTTTGTTTTGTTCGACTAAGCATTACTTAAAATCAAAGTTACGATACATATAATCACGCAGAAGCTGAAGGTATTTTATTTATGGATTATTAATTATGTACATTGATGTTCATATTTTATTGATTTGTTAAGTTGGCAATTATAATTTTCTTCGAGTGGTAACATTGGGGTTGATTTATATCATTCAAACCATAGATTTAGAATGGTTCTATATCTATGGTTCAAACGGTGGCGCTTAGAAGCAATTGAGGTTATGTTGTAACGAACCGAAGTGCAAGAGTACATGAGTGTCAAGAGAACAAATGAATTTTATTCCTGTCTTCCCTGGATCCCATTACACGATCTTAAAGGGACTTTTTATTTCACAGTTTTTTTTTTATTACCTGTAGTCCAGCCTAGGTTAGAAATAATCACGCAAACCATTATAATGTTGAGTAAGCACCCCAGTTAGTATGGAAAACACGCAGTGTCGAACATACTGGAAACTCTTCTCTGGGAACTGCTCGCGCTCGCGCACAGAAGCGTGTTTTCCATGCAAAAAAAAAGATTAGACAATGCGAAACACGCTTCCGCTCGCGGGTTATCAGATCCCGCTCCTACGCGCGGAGAAGCGTTTTCAGTATGTTTAACACTACGTGTTTTCCATACAAACCGGGCGTACGAAGTCACGGGCACAGCTAGTTCTGCAGTATTTCCGTGAAGAGAGTAGTCACGTGTTGAATACATTCATTGCACATTTTGTCAAGGCCAGCTGCTTTCTTGCTGTTTAGCAGTTTAATAACATTGATAGATTACTTCCATGCTGAACTGGGAGTGGGAGAAAAACAAAGAATGTGCCAGCTGCATTTACTCCCGCGCATGCTGTAAAAACCAGCTAAGGGATCCGAGGGTTTCAGTATATTGTAATTTAGGCGATAGGCTGACAACCTGTTACTACAGCAATATATGTACAAATATATCTTTCATAACCCTTAAAACTTTGTCAGACGTTGCGGAACGACCTTTGTTTAGGTCGCTTACGCTCTGCCTACCCCATTAAGCATGATAATATGTATGTATGTATATGTATAATAGTATTCACTATTATTTTACGGAATTCGAATGGTCTGAACACAACGATATTGAATCTGAGATTGAGAACTCTCTTTCGGTTCATTGTTATTCTCTTGAGGCACATGAACAGTGTAAAGACGTATTGAACTCTAGTTATAAATTTAAACTTTTGACTTTCAATGTTAGAAGTATTCAGAAGAATTTTGATGATTTTTTCATTGGCTTTCAGCGATTAAATCTTAACTTAGATGCTATTATTTTAACAGAATGTTATCAGGAAATCCAATAATAAGAAACCTAGCTGGCATTAAGTTCTATCACTCAAAAAATAACATTAATAAAAATGGAGGTATGGTTATTTATTTTATTTTGGGAGGTAGACGTAGACGTATGAACCTTCTATTGAGGTTGCCAATCAAGAGCTTACTGATAACTATCCCACATTCTTTTTCAATATTAGGAGTATACCGTTCACCATATTTTAACTGCCTCCGTGGTCTAGTAGCTAGTGCTATGGACTCCTGATCCGGAGGTCCTAGGTTCGATTCCCAGGGGGGGGACACAAAGTTGATATTTGAAAATTTATCACTTTGTGAATTTTTCCCCAGTTTTGCTTAGGACATTGCAGGCTGAATCACCTGATTGTCCGAAAAAGAAAAAGATTTCGTGCTTCGGAGGGCACGTTAAGCCGTCGGTCCCGGTCGCTGTCTTTGATAGTGGTCGTTACTCAAAACCATGTCAGAGGCCTGATAGTTGTGCTACTAGGCGGTTTAAAAACTCTGACACTAGGGCTCATCGGGTCGATAGACTCGATACCCACTCGACAGAAGAAGACCATCTTTTAGAATCATTGACAACTTTATTCTTACTACGTTCGAATCAACAGTAACTTCCGTTTCAAAAAACACTAAACTTATATTAGCAGGTGACATAAATATTAATATAATATCTAATGATGATGATGATCAGGATAAATTATCCGATTTATTTATGTTTAACGGCAGAACTTGGCCTTAAACCTGTCATTAATGTTCCTACTCGAAACGGTTCCTGTCTGGATCATATATTTGTTCCAGCTAGGGTAGAATACACTGGAATTGTTTGTAGAACTAGAATTACTGATCATGACTTCATTCTTCAATATACCTAAAAATCCATCTTAAATAACCCTCAAAACTTTGTCAGACGTGGCGGAACGACCTTTGTTTAGGTCGTTTACGCTCTGCCTACCCAATTAGAGATAAAGGCGTGATTATATGTATGTATATGTATCTGGCCTCCCGTGTCTTGATATTCACTGTACAAGCTCTCACTGTCCGAGTTTTAACCAGATACATACCTTTTGGTACCCTGTGGGTATATTCTATGTTAGGGGATCTCTAGAGACAAAAGTTAAATCGGGTTTATAATATCTTTACCAGCGGGCTTTCCTGCTTCCATGCTGGCCTGGGAGCGTGAGAAAAACAAAGAATGTGCTAGCTGCAAAAACAACTCCTCCTGGGCATGCTGTAAAAACCCGGGATCCGCGGGTTTCAGTATTTTGTACTTTAGGCGATAGGCTGAAAACCTGTCGCTACAGCAATATACCTACAAATCTATCTTAAATAACCCTCAAAACTTTGTCAGACGAGGCGGAACGGCCTTAGTTTAGGTCGTTAACGCTCTGCATTTCTTATTAGGGATAAAAGCGTGATTAGTATGTATGTATGTTTTGGGCTTAGCTGTAGGCTACTGACAGGGTCCACAGGTGGCGGATAGAGGAACGGCCATCAAGATATGATGGTTAGCTGCGAATATATCGAATAAGCAGTCCCCGAGCAAACAGCGGCAAGATCATCAGGATGTGGTGGGGAGTCCAATGGAATGGGTTTCCCTAATAAATCCACAAATATTCGAAAAAGATCTTGTGACGTAGCGAGTCAATGCCGTAACTAAATAAGCACTCCGCTGGTGTCAGGCAGCGGTGACACCAGTACTGGTAGGAGGGCGAGGAAATGGATTCCGGAAGGGCTCATGTCCAGACTATATGACGCGGACTAGCTTCGCTTCATATACTCCGGTGTGAAGAGCAAGAGGAAAACCACCACACTGAATTTCCCTAAAAAGGAGTAATATGAACAGGATTAAAGCTGGCCATTACTCCATCGACCAGAGCAAAACTCTTAAATTTATGATGATGAATAGCTTTCAATGTGTCCAGGACTGGCGCCTGGAGACTCAAAATAGGGATAAGTGGAAGGAGAAGAGGGAGGCCTTTGCCCAGCAGTGGGATGATGTGGGCTAAATAAGATAAGATAAGATAATAGCTTTCACCCGCGACTTCGTCTGAGAAGTTGTTTTTTCTCCTTCGTCCACCCGTGATTATCTGCAGCGATTGTGAGTCTGGTTCTAAAACGTGACGATGGTGGCGGTGAAAATAGGGTCAAAACCCTTCTCCCATTGTCTTTCCTTTCCTCACGTACCTACTACTAGCGACCCGCCCCGGCTTTGCACGGAAATCATCAGTGTTTCTCTACTATATTCTGCATGTATTATACATATAAACCTTTCTCTTGAGTCACTCTATCCATTAAAAGAAACCACATCAAAATCCGTTGCGTAGTTTTAAAGATTTATGCATACATAGGGATATAGGGACAGAAAAAGCGACTTTGTTTTATACTATGTAGTGATATGTACAAAAATAACAGTGATTTAATAAAATGGTATCATAAAACCTATATAGTCAGTTTTTTCTTGAAACCATACGCCCTCGCTCAATGTTACATTCCATTACCTAAAATAAATACATAATAAAAACTAAAAATATACAAGTACTATAAAAATCTAACAAATTTTACATTCATATATTTTTTTATTTTTATTTTTTATTTTATTTTATTTATTTAAGGACAATCAACAAGGACACACACTCATACAATTCATGATAAAAAACCAAACTTAAATAATATGCTTAGTGGAGCCTTACTTAAAGATTGCCACGGCATGCAATAAATTACAAAGAAGCGGTCATATAAGACAAAATAGAAATTATTCTAAATTAAAACAAAATTAAAACTAAAGCATACCTACAACTAAATTAAGGCGACCAAACAATGACAAAGTCCAAGGGTAATTTAGACATTTAAGACATTTTTTTTCAGTAAGGTCTTTTTAAATTTTTGAAGTTTATTATTAAAAATATCAAGGTCAAGCGATTTAGAGAGAGAGTTATATTGTCTCATAATTCTATTCAGTGTGGCAAATTGGGCAAGGTTAGTTGAGCTCGAGTGCTCTTTAAACAGAGTATATTTATTAGAACGGGGTAAATGATAAGGTATGTTAAAATTAACATAAGACAGGATTGAGGGACAGTCCAAAAATCCATTCAAGATTTTAAAAAGAAATGTGCTATCCAGCATCTGTCTTCTGTTTGAGAGAGAATAATTACGCCTTTATACCTAATCGGATAGGCAGTTACGCTCTGCCTATCCGAGCGTAAACGACCAAAATAGGTCGTTCCGCCACGTCTGACAAAGTTTTGAGTGTTATTTAAGACAGATTTGTAAGTTTATTGCTGCAGTGACAGGTTGTCAGCCTATCGCCTAAATTGCTATATACAGAAACCCTCAGATCCATTAGCTGGTTTTTACAGCATGCACGGGAAGAAATGCAGCTGGCGCATTCTATGTTTTTCTCTCGCTCCCAGTACAGCATGGAAGTAACAAATTTTCAACGTTATAATATTCTTTAACAATATCATGTTTGCTAGAATTAATACACTAACACAGATAATTCAAGATTTACACATAGACAATCGCTTCCGCTCACGTTAATTGAGAACACGATTCTCGTGTTGTTCAAACCTACAAGTTCATTGGCACCGAGTATCTCTAGAGTCTTTCTCGAGTATTTCTTCCATGCTGGACTGGGAGCGAGAGAAAAACATAGAATGTGCCAGCTGCATTTCCTCGCGGGCATACTGTAAAAACCAGCTAAGGGATCCGAGGGTTTCAGTATATTGTAATTTAGGCGATGGGCTGACAACCTGTCACTACAGCAATATACTTACAAATCTATCTTAAATAACCCTCAAAACTTTGTCAGACGTGGCGGAACGACCTTTGTTTGGGTCGTTTACGCTCTGCCTACCCCATTAGGGATAAAGGCGTGATTATATGTATGTATGTATGTACACATAGACAAAAAATACAAAAATTCGCGTAAACAACTCGAACCGGTTTCGTCAGTCCGCGTGTAAAGGGTGCTCCACTAACGCTAAACTTAGGATTGCATACATACGTACATATAATCACGCCTTTATCTAATGGAGTAGGCAGAGCGTAAACGACCCAAACAAAGGTCGCTCCGCCACGTCTGACCAAGTTTTGAGGGCTATTTGAGATAGATTTGCAAGTACAATGTACTGGAACTCTCGGAATATTAAGCAAAATTGCTACCATGCTGGACTGGGAGTGAGAGAAAAACATAGAATGTGCGAGCTGCATTTCCTCCCGAGCATGCTGCAAAAACCAGCTAAGGGATCTGAGGGTTTCAGTTTATTGTAATTTAGGCGATGGGCTCACAACCTGTCACTACATCAATATACGTACAAATCTTTCTTGAATGGCCCTCAAGACTTTGTCAGACGCGGCGGAACGGCCTTTGTTTAGGTCGTTTACGCTCTGCATACCCTATTAGGGATAAAGGCGTGATTACATGTATGTATGCATTTTTTATCCCGTGCATGCTGTAAAAACCAGCTAAGGGTTTCGAGGGTTTCAGTATATTGCAATTTAGGCGATGGGCTGACAACCTGTAACTATAGCAATATACCTACAAATGTATCATAAATAACCCTCAAAACTTTGTCAGACGTGGCGGAATGACCTTTGTTTAGGTCGTTTACGCTCTGCGTAGGGATAAAGGCGTGGCGTGATTATATGTATGTATAAGATAGATCAACGTCGTTATTGATTTTATTTTTTATCTTCTGAGGTAGAATTAATTTTAATAATCTGACTTTTAATCTGGTTTTACAGCATGCTCGGTAGGAAATGCTGCTGGCACATTCTATGTTCCTCTCTCACTCCCAGTCCAGCATGGAAGTAGTTCCTGAGGACGCGAGCAACAAATTGTCCACCACGCGATGTATTCAAGGTGTAAGGGACAGCGTCCCGCAAACTGATAGGGGTTGCTCAGTCAACGAAACTGAACAACTATCAGCAGGACTTTTTTTCAGGAACTGAAAAATTGTATATTTTTTCCATACTAATTAGCTGATCGAGGTGGTTTTTTTTTATGGACGGGTATTTTTGTCTTTCATCTCGTGAGAGAAGTTCTCGGTGAAAATTGTTCAGTTGCGTTGACTGAGCAACCCCTATCAGTTAGCGAGACGCTGTCCCTTAAACCCGGTATTGAACGATACCCACCCGACAAAAAGAAAGAAAAACATTGAACATTTTTTTTTAAATAGATTAGAAAATATTTAAGTTTTTTTGGAAAAGTTGTTCAGTTTCATTGGTAAGTCACACCATAAAGTTTCATCATAATTTTTTTTACACCTAGTTTATTATCTTTAAAATCTTTAATAATTTGATATCATAAATTATTTAAATCTTTGAATGTGGCGATGGGGTCTAAGTGACGTCTCCATCAGTGAAGAATAATAATTCAGCCTCCTTCTTCTCTCCAGTCGAACAACGACCCGAAGAACCCTGGTGTCAGAGTTTTCAAACCGCCTAGTAGCACAGCTATTGGGCCTCTGACATGGTTTGAGTAACGATCACTATCAAAGCAGCGACCGGGACCGACGGCTTAACGTGCCCTCCGAAGCACGGAATCATTTTACTTTTCGGACAATCAGGTGAATCAGCCTGCAATGTCCTTACCAAACTGAGGAAAACTTCACAAAGTGATAAATTGACAAACATCAACTTTGTGTTTCCCCCTGGGAATTGAACCCAGGACCTCCGGGTCGTAAGCCCATAGCTCTGGCCACTAGACCACGGAGGCAGTTATCAGTGAAGAACCATAATTCAGTAAAAACGCAGTTCTTCGGGTCGTTGTTCGATTCGAGAATCCTCTCGCTAAGAAGAAGAAGAAGTAAAAACCGGACCATCAGACTCAAGTTATGGTAATTAAGATAACTATTTTGCGATTCCTTGTTCGTTGTAGTAACAGGAAGAAAAATTCCCGTTGGTAACCGTTATTCGCAATTTGTCTTCCATGCTGGACTGGGAGAGATAGAAAAACATAGAATGTTCCAGCCGCCCTTCCTCCCGGGCATGCTGTAGAAGTCAGCAAAAGGGACTCGAGGGTTTCAGTATATTGCAATTTAGGCGATGGGCTGACAACCTGTCACTACAGCAATATACCTACAAAATATATCTTAAATAACCCTCAAAACTTTGTCAGACGTGGCGGGACGACCTTTGTTCTGGTCGTTTACGCTTTGCCTACCCCATTAGGGATAAAGGCGTGACTATATGTACTACAACGGCCTAAGAATCGCTAATTTACATACATACATACATACATAAATCACGCCTTTATCCCTTACGGGGTAGGCAAAGCGTTAAACGCCTCGTAAAAGGCGCTTCCGCCACGTCTGACAAAAATAGAGGGCAATTTTAGATTGTAATTTGTATTGCTATAGTGACAGGTTATCAGTCCATCGCCTAAATTACAATACACTGTAACCCTCGAGTCCCTTTTGCTGACTTCAACAGCATGCCCGGGAGGAAGGGCAGCTGGAACATTCTATGTTTTTCTATCTCTCCCAGTCCGGCATGGAAGATCGCTAATTTATAAGGTTCTAAATTGTCTTAATAACTAATACTTGAGTCTTTTGGACCGGATTTTCGATTCACTGTGTTTTTAGTGAGATATGTATTTTTTTCTAATGCCATGCTGGCCTGGGAGCGAGAGAAAAACATAGATTGTGCCAGCTGCATTTCCTCCCGGGCATGCTGTAAAAACCAGCTAAGGGATCCGAGGGTTTCAGTATATTGTAATTTAGGCGATGGGCTGACAACCTGTTACTGCAGCAATATACCAACAAATATATCTTAAATAACCCTCATATCTTTGTCAGACATGACGCTCGGTTACCCTATTAGGGATAAAATGCGTGATTATATGTATGTATGTTTTTTTTACATACATACATACATAAATCACGCCTTTATCCCTTACGGGGGAGGCAGAGCGTATAACGCCTCTTAAAAGGCGCTTTCGCCACGTCTGACAAAAATTGAGGGCAATTTTAGATTGTAATATGTATTGCTTTAGTGACAGGTTGTCAGCCCATCGCCTAAATTACAATACACTGTAACCCTCGAGACCCTTTTGCTGACTTCAACAGCATGCCCGGGAGGAAGGGCAGCTGGAACATTCTATGTTTTTCTATCTCTCCCAGTCCAGCATGGAAGAAGAAGTTTTTTACTTATTTATTTTTATTTTATTTATTGTCATCATTTACAAAACACAATATAATAAGTTAAATAACATCGCTAAACCTTAATGAAGGTTGTCTCGATGTCATTATCCGCTTACATTAAAAACAACTAAACTTAACTAATATTACATGAAAAACATACATACATACATATAATCACGCCTTTATCCCTAATGGGGTAGGCAGAGCGCAAACGACCCAGACAAAGGTCGTTCCGCTACGTCTGACAAAGTTTTGAGGGTTATATTATATAAATAAATAAATAATATTATATAGATTTGTAGGTATATTGAAACATACAATTACTGATGTGGGCGCAACTTAGCTACTATAGTCACATTAAAACAAAAAAAAACAGGTTACGTTACTTTAGTACGGAATGATACAGTTAATTACGTAATCTTGATTATTTCGTTAACACAATGTTTATAAATATTAAGATGGAAACAGAGCAGAGGTGCCGCCACTTTCCGTCATTGTATTGTATCTTCCATGCTGGACTGGGAGCGAAGGAAAAACATAGAATGTGCCAGATGCATTTCCTCCCGGGCATGCTGTAAAAACCAGTTAAGGGATCCGAGGGCAGTAAATTGCAATTTAGGTGATAGGCTGACAACCTATCACTATAGGAATACATACATACATACATATAATCACGCCTTTATCCCTAATGGGGTAGGCAGAGCGTAAACGACTTAAACAAAGGTCGTCCCGCCACGTCTGACAAAGTTTTGAGGGTTATTTAAGATAGAATTTTAGGTATATTGCTGTAGTGACAGGTTGTCAGCCCATCGCCTACATTACAATATACTGAAACCCTCGGATCCCTTAGCTGGTTTTTACAGCATGCCCGGGAGGAAATACAGCTGGCACATTCTATGTTTTTCTCTCGCTCCCACACCAGCATGGAAGTAACTATAGGATATAATATCCTAAATAACCCTCAAAACGTTGTAAGACGTGGCGAAACGACCTTTATTTAGGTCGTGTACGCTCTGCCTACCCCATTAGGGATAAAGGCGTGATAATATGTATGTATGTATTGCCTCTGTTTTTTTTTAAATGGTTTGGGATGGGATCTGCCTCCTAGTGGTCCACCCCGGGCAACAGCAACACACGCTTGCCTGTGCCTCTCTTATATTTATGACTAAGTTTTGAGGGTTATTTAAGATAGATTTGTAGTGTAGTGTGACAGGTTGTCAGGCTTCCGCCTAAAATGCAATATACTGAAACCCTCGGATCCCTTAGCTGGCTAATACATTGCTATCAATTTGTAGAGCGCTAAACTTACTTATTGGCTTCCCTGCTCATGACAGAAAATTACAGATATAGACTTATAATATATTAATACGAGCTTAAACAATTCGCCGCTGGAAAATAGCCCATTCCTATAGGAAATTCCCTACCTTTCCCATGAACCCAGTTGCTCCTGTGATGAAGACAGACTTGCCTCTGTAGAAGTCAGGAATATCAGGTCCTGATGCGGCTACCGGAATATGCATCTTGGTTGCTGATCCTACTGCAAAAAAAAAACAATGGATTTAATTTCTATTTATGTGTATGTCTACTTCCATGCTGGACTGGGAGAGATAGAAAAACATAGAATGTTCCAGCTGCCCTTCCTCCCGGGTATGCTGTAGAAGTCAGCAAAAGGGATTCGAGGGTTACGTGTATTGTAATTTAGGCGATGGGCTGACAACCTGTCACTACAGCAATATACCTAAAATTCTATCTTCAATAACCCTCAAAACTTTGTCAGTCGTGGCGGGATGACCTTTGTTTAGGTCGTTTACGCTCTGCCTACCCCATTAGGGATAAAGGCGTGATTATATGTATGAAGGTACTTATAATAGTTACTAGGGACCCGCCACGGCTTCGCACGTAAATCATCAGTGTTTCTCTACTATATTATGCATGTATTATACATATAAACCTTCCTCTTGAATCACTCTATCCATTAAAAGAAACCGCATCAAAATCCGTTGCGTAGTTTTAAAGATTTATGCATACATAGGGATATAGGGACAGAGAAAGCGACTTTGTTTTATACTATGTAGTCAAGTCGTGATTTTTTCGTATACTAATTTCTGTTACAAGAATTTATTCATACATGCATACAAACATATAATCACGCTTTTATCCATAATGGGGTAGGCAGAGCGTAAACGACCTAAACAAAGGTCGTTCCGCCACGTGTGACGATGTTTTTATTCAGGTTGTGGCAAAAAGTAGAATATTTATGAAAATATTTGTTTTGAGGTACATACGGGGTGTAAGGGACAGCGTCCCGTAAACTCCCGCAAAGCTTGCTCAGTCAACGAAACTGAACAAATTTCACCAGGAAATTCTTTCAGGAGATGAAAAAGAAACACATAATATTTTTTTCAATTCCTGAAAAAAATCCTGCGGATTGTTGTTCAGTTTCGTTGACTGATCAACCCCTATCAGTTTGCGGGACGCTGTCCTTTACACATGTATACTTTATTACTAATGCGAGCACCACCTCTGCTCTGTTCGCCTTTGTAACATTACCTTTATAAGCTTAGAAATAATTCAATTTTTTTGTAATATACAATATAAGTAATATGACCAGTGTTAATATAGACGGCGGTCTAAGCAGTTGTCTCGTCTTTTCTATAGTGGTTATTTTTTATAGTTTTTTTTAAGTTAAGTGTTTTATTTTATACGGCATTCAAGCATTATTTGGAAACGGGTAAATAATTTTCTAACGTTATACGAAATTATTCTTCCATGCTGGCCTGGGAGCGAGAGAAAAACATAGAATGTGCCCGCTGCATTTCCTCCCGGGCATGCTGCAAAAACCAGCTAAGGGATCCGAGGTTTTCAGTATATTGTAATTTAGGCGATGTGCTGACAACCTGTCACTACAGCAATATACATACAAATCTGTCTCAATACTGAAAACTTTGTCAGACCTTCGTTTAGGTCGTTTACGCTCTGCCTACCCCATTTGGGATAAAGGCGTGATTATATGTATACGAAATTATTACAAAATAAACAAAATCACGCATATGGCCCTTATGAGGTAGAGAAGCAACTATTAATAAAGGGGATGTAACATTTTTGTATGAAGCCTGGCATTGGCATACTGTGACAAGCGACGATCAAACCTAAACTATTCGATCCTACACAAAAATTATCATCTCCCTAGCCTTAGGCTACCTAATTTGGGGGATTGAACGAGGGTACTGGTTTTTACACAGAGCGACTGCTATCCAAACCTCCGCAATCCAGAAGGGAAACCAGACCCAATCCTAGATTAGGTTACAGTTTTCAAGAAGCCAATGCCTAGTACTGGCCTCTGACATGGCTTAACGACTTATATCTACGGTATTAAACGATATTAACCGGGACCAACGGCTTAACGTGCCTTCACGATAAGCGCCGAATAAACGTACATATGAAATTCGAAAATCGAGAACACGTTAATACGTGGTGGGATTCGAACCACGATCCGCTCAGGAGGCAGCGGCCCTATCCACTACACCATCAGGCTCTCGATCCTGCACACAAATAGAAGTTAAAATTAAATCCATTGTTTTTTTTGCAGTAGGATCAACAACCAAGATGCATATTCCGGTAGCCGCATCAGGACCTGATATTCCTGACTTCTACAGAAGCAAGTCTGTCTTCATCACCGGAGCGACTGGGTTCATGGGAAAGGTAGGGAATTTCCTATAGGAATGGGCTATTTTTCAGCGGCGAATTGTTTAAGCTCGTATTAATATATTATACTAGCAGCCCGTCGCGGCTTCGCACGGGGTAGACATTTTTTTTTAAGTAATTAGAATAAATGCAGAGTCGAATAAAATATACACAGTCTAAATTAAACGGTGACAACTTTCAACTAAAAATGTATCTACCTATACATCTAGGTATTTCAAAGAAATTTTTGTTCGTGTCGATAGAAACTTGCCTATCATTATTTTAGGACTTATTTTTCTACACCTTCGGTTACATTGTTCAAATTTTACCAAGGATCCCTAATTTTTTTCAAAATGAAATGTAGCCTATGTCAAATTGGAAGAATGTAGCATTCTATTGGTGAAAGAATTTTTTAAATCGGCCCAGTACTTTTTGAGCCTATTCATTACAAACATACAAACATACAAAAATAGGTACAAATCTTTCCTCTTTATAATATTAGTGTAGATTAAGAGCCCGATGGTGTAGTGGATAGGGCCGCTGCCTCCTGAGCGGAAGGTCGTGGTTCGGATCCCACCACGTACAAATGTGTTTTTCGGTTTTCGAATTTCATATGTACGTTTATTCGGTGCTTTTTCCGTGCTTCGGAAGGCACGTTAAGCCGTTGCTGCCGGTTAATATCGTTTAATACCGTAGATATTAGTCGTTAAGCTATATCAGAAGCCAGTGCTAAGTATTGGCGGCTTGAAAACTGACCTAATCTAGGATTGGGTCTGGTTTCCCTTCTGGGTTGCGGAGGTCAGATGGCAGTCGCTCTGTGTAAAAACCAGTACCCTCGTTAAATCCCCTAGATTAGGTAGCCAGCCCCGTGAGATACGGGATAAAGCTAGGAAGATGATGATGAGTCTTGTTCTCATGTTTTTTTTTTTATTTGAACATAAAGGTACATACATAAACATACACAAATATCTCGCCAAACTGAAACAGTTTGTTGGCGAGGAGAGCGCTCTCTTAACTACTAATCATGTACCTATCATTAACAATTTTTTTTTTTTTAAATATTTTTTTTTTTTGTAAGTGACTTGTAATTAGGTCTTTTATGAGAATAAAGTTTTTTTAAACCTAATAAGCAAGAGCGAAGTGGAATGAGAAAACGAAGCAGGCAGACCCCACCATCAGATGGGAATAATAATTGCCAAGGAGAGTGAGTGGCGGAACGACCTTTGTTTAGGTCGTTTACGCTCTGCCTACCCCATTAGGGATAAAGGCGTGATTATATGTATGTACGTATGTATGAGAGTGAGTATAAGCAATCTCAAAATTTTCAGCAATATTAATTTGTCAGTCTATACTGGACTAAAATTACATTTGTGATACGTACTCACACTAGATCTACTAACATATAGGCCCTTATTTATAATTAGCACTTGAGAATGACAGCTAGTTTGAGTTCGAATCAGAAATGTCATTTCAGTACAAAATTACCTGTCAAATCCATACTTAATATTGCTCTCAGTCTTGAGATCGCTTTATAAATACGACCCATAGATGTTTGCATAGTAAATAAAAGTTCTATATAAAAAAATGCAGATGTAGCTTTTTTGACACAGAGTGATTGGTGACCCTTATACATACATACATACATAAAATCACGCCTTTATCCTTTACGGGGTAGGCAGAGCGTAAAACGCCTCTTAAAGGCGCTTTCGCCGCGTCTGACAATAATTGAGGGTAATTTTAGATTGTAATGTGTATTGCCATAGTGACAGGTTGTCAGCCCATCGCCTAAATTACAATACACTGTAACCCTCGAATCCCTTTTGCTGTCTTCTACAGCATGCCCGGGAGGAAATGCAGCTGGAACATTCTATGTTTTTCTATCTCTCCCAGTCCAGCATGGAAGTACTATATTTTACAAAAATCTTTCGGCGCACGATTAGACCTACACTATTTGATTCTACATATTAACCTAAAAATGTATTTGGTGATTTTTGTCTAAATCGTCACATTATCAATTTCAAGAAACAACTTGATTGATTTTTGTGATTTACATTATGAGCTCTGTACAACGGCCGGCTCGCAACAAAGGTGTGGGCTGAAAACCAGCGCTGGTTGGTAAATCTGACCAGCATATGCTGAGCCCATTACCTATTGTGACACTGGCTTATATACAATACTGTAACTATTTTGTTGTTGTTTTTTTGTCTCTGTGTCGCAATAAATGCTTTTTTACTTTTTTTACTTTTACTATCACATTACCGAGATATTAACTGCCTACGTGGTCTAATAGTCAGAGCCATGGGCTCACGATCCGGAGGTCCTGGGTCACAATCCCAGGGGGGAACACAAATTTAATATTTATCAATTTATCTCTTTGTGAGATTTTCCTGAGTTTGGTTAGGATAATGCAGACTGAATCACCTGATTGTCTGGAAGAAAAAAGATTTCGTGCTTCGGAGGGCGGGTCTGTCCCGCTGTCATTAATAATGATCGTTACACAAACCATGTCAGAGGCCAATTATCTGTGCTATTAGGCGGTTTAAAAAACTCTGACTCTCACTTTAGGAGGTAAAGGTTGAAGCCAATTGGCTTAGTAATGATGGTTGGGAAAAGGGTAGCTACCCGCCTGGTCGGGTGTTGTGACCACGTGACCAGGGGACCGAAGTCCAACCGGACAAGTTTGGAACTTGTATATCTGCAGATCGCTAAGAAAACTTCGATACGTCAATGCGTTTCAGAACTTGTGTTTCTTTATGTGGCGCCATCTGTTGGCTACAAATCGATACCCACACGACAGAAAAAGAAGATCCGAGACTTTTTCAGTTTAAAATCTGGTGCCTCGCATATCACGGGCAATACAGTGTGGAAACGCGGCCAGTGTTATGGGCACTTTTACAGGAACCATTCGGCGCCTACTTTTAATTTTAATTTTAAATTTTTTTGTCAT
Source organism: Scrobipalpa costella (assembly GCA_949820665.1). Taxonomy (NCBI): domain Eukaryota; kingdom Metazoa; phylum Arthropoda; class Insecta; order Lepidoptera; family Gelechiidae; genus Scrobipalpa; species Scrobipalpa costella. Next base: position 8,042,120 of record OX463323.1, on the reverse strand, counting down.
ACATGACTATAACTAGTAATATATTTTTTCACTTCTCATGCTCTGAAAGTGCTATTTTGTTGAGGGTTATTTAAGATAGGTTTGTACAAGTGTTGCTGTAGTGACAGGTTGTCAGCCCATCGTCTAAATTACAATATACTGAAACCCTCGGATTCCTTAGTAAGATCCCGTAGTAGTTCGAGGTTAGGTTTTTACAGCATGGAGGAGAGAGCCCGGGAGGGAATGCAGCTGGCACATTCTATGCATTCATCCAGCATGATAGGCCACCATTTTATCTTAATATACAATGTTATTAAAGATTATGATATGAATACTGCGCGTTGTATTATCTAATACAGATCTATCTGGAATAATTCTCAAAAATTGTCTGACGTGGCGGAACGACCTTTGTTTAGGTCGTTTATGCTCTGCCTACCCCATCAGGGACAACGGCGTGATTATTAAGAATTCCAACTCGATTAAGATTAAGAAAACATGATAATATAGAAAAAAAATATTCATATCACCTGTCACAAAGCTGTTCAATAAGTACAATGTTGATAGCCGATTTGATTTATTTAGAGGTAGTATCAGATCAATGAAAAATGCGCTCGTTAAGGATTACTTCACAGAATCTTAAAGTATTAGTTTAGTGTAACTGTTTTTATATTTGTATGTATAGATCAGCAATTTCCTTTCTATATGTGGAAGCTTGTAATTGGTAGGTATTTGTTTAATACTAACTATGCTCGCGGATTCGTACGCTTGGTTTGTATGGAAACACGGGATCTGCTAGTCTGATCTTTGTATTTGTATGGAAAACACGCTTCCGCGCGCGAGCTAGCAAGAGTCGTATTTTTGAACCGAAAAAGAACTGAAAAAGCAACTTTCGCATATGAAATCCCAAAACCACTATTTTTGAATACTCATACGTATGCGACTCTGCAACGAGTGGTCCAAAGCACTCGATTTCTTTTGACAGTGGCACAGACAATCATTTGACAAGTGACACTTTAAGTTTTTAATTTACTTGAATTTACGTTCCGTTTCTCTGCGATTCATTTCCGGTTTTACAAATCAACGATTTTTGTTAGTGGTAGTGGTGGTATAGTAGGTGTATTTCTGCGTAGAATGAAAACAATTCATGGGATTAGACTTTATAGGCACCTGATCCCGCGTTTACGCGCGGAGAAGTGTTTTCAGTATGTTCGACACTGCGTGTTTTCCATACAAACTGGGGTACTTACTTAATATTAGAATGGTTTGCGTGATTATTTCTAACCTAGGCTGGACACCAGGTAATTAAAAAAAACTCAGTCAAATAAAGTCCCTTTAAGATTGGTTAAAACGACCGAAATTCAATTTCCTACCTACCTCCTAAGTCATGAGGCGTGATTATTTGTATCGTAACTTTGAGTTTAAGTAATGTTAAGTCAAACAAAAAAAAAGTTTAATCAAAATCAATTAAAATTGACCGAAATTCAATGTCCTACCTACCTCCTAAGTCATGAGGCGTGATTATTTGTATCGTAACTTTGATTTTAAATAATGCTCAATCGAATAAAAAAAACATAAAAATTGGTTAAAAAACAGCCAAATTTCAATTTCCTGCCTACCCCCTAAGTCAGGTAGCGTGATTTTAGGTATCCTAAGTTGCAACCCGGGTAACACACAGTTGAATAAAAAACGTTCCATCGAAATCGGTTCAGTAGATTTGGCGTAATGTGGTAACATACATACATGCAGATAGACAGACAGACAACAGGCAAAAAATCTAAAACAAATATTTTGAGCTTTATATCGTTAATAATGCCTGCTGCAACTATTTTTTTGTAATAATATTTAATGTACATGTGACACGACCATTCTAGAGATTTATTATATGTATAGTTATAGTTGTATACTTGAATAATAATTTGTAAATGTTGCTGTAAGTTCCCCAAACAAAATAAAAAAATATATATTTGTTTATTTTATTAAAAATTATAATACATAAATACAATACAAAATACAATGTAAGTTTTTCCTATTAGGTTCTGGTGGAGAGGCTGCTCAGCACATGTCCTGACATCAAGAAGATCTACCTCCTCATCAGGGAGAAGAGAGGAGTCAACCCTGATAGAAGATTGCAGCAGCTTAAACAATGCGAGGTGAGGTTGAGTTTAGAATACATACATACATATAATCACGCCTTTATCTACATACATATAATAACTGCCTCCGTGGTCTAGTGGCTAGTGCTATGGACTCCTGATCCGGAGGTCCTGGGTTCGATTCCCAGGGGGGAAACACAAAGTTGATAATATTTGAGAATTTATCACTTTGTGAATTTTTCCCTAGTTTGGTTAGGACATTGCAGGCTGAATCACCTGATTGTCCGCAAAAAAGAAAAAGATTTTCGTGCTTCGGAGGGCACGTTAAGCCGTCGGTCCCGGTCGCTGTCTTTGATAATGGTCGTTACTCAAAACCATGTCAGAGGCCTGATAGTTGTGCTACTAGGCGGTTTAAATACTTTGACACCAGGGTTCATCGGGTCGATAGACTCGATACCCACTCGACAGAAGAAGAAGAATATTGCCTCCGACTGTATAAGATATTCCGTTTGCTATTTGCGATGCGCCTAATAATAATAATAATAACCCTTGTGTGGCGAGCTGATGGTGCGTGGCGACACCCCGGACCCCCAGCTCCGAGGGCCCGTATTCATTTGGCCCTCACCTCCTGGCTTGCCTTCGTTGGCCGTCCAGGAGTGGAGATCGCAAGAGCGGAACCTTTGCTCCAGGTTGGAAGTGTAAAATGTCATAACGCCGGGGGCCTGCTGACTGGAACACCACGATCTGGCGCCCGCAGTCTCACCTCTCGACAACCTTAGTCGCTCACACGATGTTGCCCTCTTGTCGTTCCTTGCGTTCGGCCGTTTTGGGGGGCCCATTATAGTGAGTTGGCGAGTCACCGTCTGCCGAGATTATCAAGATTGAGACATTTGATTTGGCAGGCGTCCCGTAGTCTCGATCAATATCCCAGCAACCGGTCCAGCTAAATCCCTTCCCATAGACCTAGTTATCTTACCATTATCTGCAATACTCCTTGCATCAGGCGTGTGCTGGCTCTGGTTGTATTTCTATAGTGCAAGCAGAGCGAGTATCCGCATGATGTTCACATCACAATACATTATTTGGTATAAAAAGGCCTCTGCGCTGTTGGCTTTGGCCCCACGTATGCCTCAAAGGACCGGGTCCCTGTGGGCCCGTGATACTGGTAAGTATACCAACATAATAATATATCATTTATTTCAGATTATTACAATCCATACAGTCAATCATACATTTCTGAAAAACTTAATCCTGGGTTAATAAAAATAATAGGTAAAATAATAATTTAATTAGATTTAAAGTAAATTAGAATTGAATTAATTAAAAACAAATTAAATTTTAAAATTTACAATGAAATAAATAACTTAGAAATAAAATTAAAGTCACATAAAAACAATCACTAAAATTAAAATTACAGTTAAATAATGTTTCATATATTTGTCAGGTGTTCGATATACTCCGTGCCAACCACCCAGCCCGTCTGGAGAAACTGGTGGTCATTCCTGGAGACATCACCAGGAAAAACCTGGACCTCACTCCGGCCGCACGGGAACTAATCTCCGAGGTTAGCAGGCTATACATATTTAGGAGCATTTCCTTGAGAGGCCAGTTGGCCGAGTGATACATACATACATAAATACATAAATCACGTCTTTATCCCTTACGGGGTAGGCAGAGCGTTTAACGTCATGGTTACCTCTGACATGGTTTGAGTAACGACCACTATCAAAGACAGCGACCGGTACCGACGGCTTAACGTGCCCTCCGAAGCACGAAATCTTTTTCTTTTTCGGACAATCAGGTGATTCAGCCTGCAATGTCCTAACCAAACTGGGGAAAAATACACAAAGTGATAAATTCTCAAATATCAACTTTGTGTTTCCCCCCTGGGAATCGAACCCAGGACCTCCGGATCAGGAGTCAAGATACTGAAACCTTCGGATCCCTTAGCTGGTTTTTATAGCATGCATGGGAGGAAATGCAGCTGGCGCATTCTTCGTTTCCCCAGTATTTCTGTCAGTTTTATCCGCCATATGATATGACGGCGGATAAAAATGACAGATAACGTATAACACCACCGACTATAAATCAAAAACCACCCGTCTCTTTCCTTTTTTCTTAGTCTGAAAGTGACAAATAGATTTAAACTTTAGTTTTAGCCAGCAAATCTAGAATCGAGCCCATTTTATAGCCTGAAAATAAGACGACACCATTTATATATATATATATTTTTATTTAAATAATCACGCCTTTATCCCTAATGGGGTAGGTAGAGCGTAAATGATCTAAACAAAGGTCGTTCCGCCACGTCAGACAAAGTATTGAGGGTTATTTAAGATAGATTTGTAGGTATATTAATAGGTAAGTAATGTTGCTGTAGTGACAGGTTGTCAGCCCATCGCCTAAATTGCAATATACTGAAACCCTCGAATCCCTTAGCTGATTTTTACAGCATGCCTGGGAGGAAACGCATCTGGCACATTCTATGTTTTTCTATCGCTCCCAGGCCAGCATGGAAGAACCATTTATATATAATTGTACTATTTTAGGCGTTGACAGGATTTTAAACAGCTGTTCTATTTCTTAAAAAGAAAGTGACAGGTCAAAACTAAGGCTCGTATTTATAAAGTGATGTCAACATTGAGAGCAATATTAAGTATGGATTTGTACTGAACTGACATTCCTGATAATAACTCAAACTCGCTGTCTGTCTCAAGTGCTGATTATAATTACGGGCCTTAAATACGTTTTATCTCTAACCTAATCGGCCTCACTCGATCAATAATTATTGATTAACCGGAACTGTATATCTTTTTTTGCAAGATGTACCTACTATTGTTATATTTTCTCGGGAAATAATAAATTGTAATCATAATTAATTACGTCTATATCCGTTCGCAAGTTCGCACACCTTAACAATAGACACGGAAACATACATACATACATACATATAATTACGCCGTCATCCCTAATGGGGTAGGCAGTCTGAAAAATTTTGAGGGTTAATTAAGATAGGCCGCCTATGTTGTACTTGTTTTTTGTTGTTATCTGTTGTGTTGTATGATTTGTATTCTTACGTGCAATAAAGTATTTTTATGTTATGTTAAGATACATTTGTAGGTATATTGCTGTAGTGACAGGTTGTTAGCCCATCGCCTTAATTACATACATACATATAGTCACGCCTTTATCCCTAATGGGGTAGGCAGAGCGTAAACGACCTAAACAAAGGTCGTTTCGCCACGTCTGACAAAGCTTTGAGGCTTATTTAAGATAGATTTGAAGGTATATTGCTTAGTGACATCGCCTAAATTACAATATATTGAAACCCTCGGATCCCTTAGCTGATTTTTACAGCATGCCCGGGAGGATATGCAGCTGTCCCATTCTATGATTTAGACACGGAAAAAAGGGTAGTTATATTTTAAATATTTACCATCATTTCCCTAGCCTTATCCCGTATTTCATGGGGTCGGCTGATTAAACGAGGGTACTGGTTTTTACACAGAGCGACTGCCACCTGACCTCCGCAACCCAGAAGGGAAACCAGACCCAATCCTAGATTATAGTCTGTCAACGTCGTGCTTACCGCGCCTTAGGGGTACAGACGTGCGCGGGGTCGCGGTAACGGGGGTGCGGGCGGTGAAGCAGGAGGGTGAGCGAGCACGACGCAATGTGTTCATGTTCGCAATCGCCGCGTGCTACCGCGTCCCCGCCAACGTCTGTACCCCTAAGGCGCGGTAAGCACGACGTTGACAGACTATAGGTCAGACTTTTGAAGCCGCCAATGCTTAGCACTGGCATCTGACATAGCTTAATGACTAATATCTACGGTATTAAACGATCTTATTTTTTGTTTATTTAGAACACAAACAGTCATATATAAACATAAACCTTAACCAGGACCAACGGCTTAACGTGACTTCCGAAGCACGGAAAAAGCGCCGAATAAACGTACATATTTAAGTATTCCAGGTATTTACTTAAGGGGCTCTTTATTTATGTATTTATTTAGTAGTATTTACATTGTTTAAGTATTAAGATGAACTTAGTATGCACTATACCGCTTTCTACTATGTACTATCCTTATACCCAAAGGTTGCCTGGTAGAAAGCTGCTTTAGCAATAAGGCTGCTGAATTGGTCCGTACTTTTCTGCTGTATGTATTTGTGTATCTTCCATGCTGGACTGGGATTGAGAGAAAAACATAGAATTTGTCAGCTAAGGGAAAGTAAAAACCAGCTAAGGGATCTGAAGGTTTCAGTTTTTTGTAATTTAGGCGATGGGCTGACAACCTGTCACTACAGCAATATACGTACAAATCTTTCTTGAATAGCTCTCAAGACTTTGTGAGACGCGGCGGAACGGCCTTTGTTTAATAATAATAATAATAATAAATTTCTTTATTCAGGCATTATAAATCCCATTCTTATTACCTAATAAGTTACAGATACAAACATAAACAAATAAATGCATTTAAAATAATAAGATACAAATAACAAATTAAAATACATGTATGTATGTAAAAAGTACAATACAAATTATTATTCCGTTATTTGCGGTTCGCGTTCTGGTGAACAGATCTCCAATATTTAAATATATGGCTATCGTAAGATGTGTCACATACGGCATTTAAGATTGCGTTATCTGATAATCTTACGCGACTCCAAAAAGAAGCCACGCGTGTCCTTATTACAGCAAAGAAATCCGGGACCCGCGCGTCAGCGAACATGCCAGATGCACTGCAGTATCTGGGCAGTTTTACCAGGATGCGGAACGCGTCGTTATATTGAACCCGCAGGGTGTTATATGCTTTCCTGGTGAAACTGGTTAGTTGACATGTATACATGCACTGGCAATAAGCTCTAAACAAGGTCATCTTGACGGGCTTATTGCATTTCGCAAATCTACGTGCAAGCATGTTGCTTCTGACGCACAGGGCCCTTCGTTCTCGCTCTATATCCAAATCGTCGCAGAGGTCGTCTGTGAGAACATGGCCCAAGTATTTGAACTGATGCACCCTCTTTACCTCCTTACTGTTCAAAAACAGTCCAGGTACATTCGCCGGACCTCTCCTTGCCTTAAAAACCATCATTTCCGTTTTGGATACGTTGTATTTCAACCCGTGAGCGCTAGCATAGCGCTCGCAGATTGAAAGCAGTTTCCTCAACCCCCCGATCGAGGGACTAAGAAGCACCATGTCATCAGCATAGCTGAGGGAGTTTACACATACCCCACCCACGTGACAACCAATTCTGCTGCTCCTTAGCTCCTCGATCAGATCATTGATGTAAAGGTTAAAGAGATCCGGCGAAGTCAAACCTCCTTGGCGCACACCGCAGTCTAGCCTATATCCGCTAGATGTCGTGTCGCCCCAACGTACACAGTTCAATTGGTTTCCGTACCAATACCTCAACAGACCGATGATTTCATGTGGTACATGCGATTTATGCAATTTATCCCATAGAATTGAATAATTCACGAGATCAAATGCTTTACTCAGGTCTAAAAAGCATGCATAGATGGAAGTATTGCGACCAGTATAATAGCTTACTGTATGCTTTAAACTAAATATCGCCGAGTCTGTTGATAAACCGGGACGGAAACCAAATTGAGAGTCATCGATTTTGATGTTATCCGCTAGTTCAGGATGCATCAGTCGCTCTAACAACTTCCCAGCTACTGTACCCAGCGAGATTGGTCGATAATTGCTCGAAGCTCCAAGGCTACCTGTCTTATTTTTAACTATTGGCACAACAATTGTACGCATCAGATCGTTAGGCAGGTAACTATGGATAACACATTTGTTGAACAGGTAAGCGAGCAGATCATTGACCATAGGACCCGCATGGAGTATGTGTTCTATGCTTAACCCATCATGTCCGGCACTCTTTCCCCGTTTTATTTTAAATACAGCTTTTGTTACTTCCTCTGCTGTAAACTGCAGTAACTTTGTTTCGGAAGAGGACGAACATTGCGGCTCGGCATCGAGCACATACTCCACTTGCTCCGGCTCCACCTTGAATCTTCGAGCAAATAACTCCGCAATCGATGCCACGTTTTGCTCACCGTCGACTGATACTGGTCGCTTTTCTTTGGGATTTAATTTCTTAGTCGCCTTCCAAAATTGAGAAAAGTTCTTATTCTTCCTCGCAGTAGCCAAGATATCCATTTTAATGGCATCCTGGTTATTTAAACACCATTTAAGTTTGTTTTTGAAGGTGCTTCTACTTGAGCGCATCTTCTCACAAACAAGACCGGATATGGGTCTGCCAGCATGTATCCACATTTGAAAATCTATTCTGGCAAGTTGGTGACACTCCCTTACGTGATGATTCCACCCAATGACTTTCTTGCCCTTGTTATGTTCACCAGCACGCGAATCCGACGATACAATAGCGGCTGCCTGTAACACGCTTATTATCTTATTATAAAGTAGGTCAATTTTTAAAACACTATCTAGTACACAGGTACAGTCTGCCAACGTTTCACACTTAACGCAACGTTCATTCGTCAACAATCTCCCAAATTCAGCCATACAATGTTCATTATAAATTAAAATTTGACTAGACTTGCGCACGCCCCATATCACCTTACTATTGCAATTCGTCTTTTCTCTGGTAATAGTTGCACCACTGCGAATCTCACCGACATCACAGGTCATGGCTAGAGGCAGGTGATCAGAAGTTATAACATCTTCGATCACGTTAGCAGAAACTACAGTGTCCCAAGCAGCCGATGTAGTGACGCAGTGGTCCAACCAACTACGGGTTCTGTGCGAATCGCTCGTAAAAGTGTAACAGTTGGTGTTATCACCTAACAGGTTAATATCAGCGCACACCCATAGCTGGTCCGAGCAGTAACGCAACAACTCGTGCCCAAAAGGTTTTCTTGGGTCTGCATTAAAATCTCCCAGAATATAAGCTACTTGAATATCACATTCCTCAATAATGGCACTCACAATACCTAGACAATTAGTGAACTCAGTCAGATTATCATCATGATCTACCGGCATGTAGATACTAAAAATTAAGAAGGTCTTAGGAAGGAATTTAGGTCGTTTACGCTCTGCCTACCCCATTAGGGATAAAGGCGTGATTATATGTATGTATTTTTGTTTGTATTTGTGTTTCTTTGTGCAATAAAGTATCTTGTATTGTATGGTCCTGAAAACTGAAATGTCTGTATTTTCCAGGTGTCAATAGTGTTCCACTCAGCAGCGACTGTCAAAATGCAAGAAGAGCTCCGCCTCTCCGTGGACCAAAACCTGCGCAGTGTCATCTCCCTGCTACAACTGTGCGACACCCTACCTAAAGTTGAGGTGAGTTCCATAATTGAATAGAAACCCTTTAATCGGTACCAATATAGATAGATAGATATAATATAATTAATACACAGTAGGTAATTACTTAAGACAATCAGGTGCTATGTAGGAGGATGAAGGAAATATTTATCAACCTAAACGTTACACTCGATACCGAAAACCCGGCTCAGAATATGCTCCAGTCTAAGGCTCGTATTTTTGAAGCGATCTCAAACTTGAGAGCAGTATTAAGTATGGATTTGACGGGTAAGTTTGTACTGAAATGACATTTCTGATAAGAACACAAACTCGCTGTCACTCTTGAGAGCTGATTACAAATACGGCTCTAAGACTGCAGCGCTGACTTTCAACCGGAACCTTACTATAAACTAACTTAACCAAAGTCTAGTATAATGGAGCGATGGATCAATCGTAGACTGAGCAACCCCTATCAGTTTGCGGGACGCTGTCCCATACACCCGGTATAAGTAAGGAGTCTACAGCTGCAAATCGCCCAGAGTGGAAACGTCTTGTAAGGCAAAAGATCGATGCCTTTGAAATTTCACGCAAATACGAACTCGATGCTAAGAGGGACAAGTTAAAGGCCAGACCACCAACGGCTTTAACATACCATTATTGCAGCGGCGTTCTCACCTGCCCAAAGTGCTCAAGGACCTTTAAGGCCAAAATTGGCTACAGCAGCCATATGCGAGCACACGACCGCGCGGAGCAGCGAGGCGCTCGCAGCTGAACCCGTCGCTGTCGTCGACGCTGTAGCCGAAATCAGTTTAGATTTTTTTTTTATTATTATAAGTAAGTGGAAGGAGAAGAGGGAGGTCTTTGCCCAGCAGTGGGATGATGTGGGCTAAATAAGATAAGATAAGAAACTAAGTAAGGGTCTAAACTCTGAACTGACTGGTCTGCCGCTCAATTGCGGTTCAGATGCAGTAAACAATAACTTCCACCAAGAATTTCTTCCAGGAAGTGAAAATTTAAATTGGCTTTTCCGAACAAAATGGCCGCCTCGATCAGACAATTTGAATGGAAAATTCTTTTTTATTTTCACTCCCTTAAACAATTTCCTGGTGGAAATTTTAGGGTCGTTCACTGAACAACTCCTATCAGTTTGTGGGACGCTGTCCCTTACACCCCGTATGATTACGGGTTTCTGAACGCACGTTAATTTGCTCCAGATTTAATTTCCTAGTGAAAATTGAAACAATTTCCTGGTGGAAATTGTTTAGTGTCGTTCACTGAACAACACCTATCAGTTTGTGGGACGCTGTCCCTTACGCCCCGTGTGATCACGGGTTTCTGAACGCACGTTACTTTGCTCCAGATTTTTGTCCACGTGTCAACTGCCTACAGCAACGCGGAGCTGAACGAGATTGAAGAGAAGGTGTACCCTCCACCGACAGATCTGAAGACGCTGATGGATCTGATGAATGAGGAGGTGCTGACCAGGGAGCAGTGCAAAAAGTAACGTAATATTTTAACATTATAATAACTGCCTCCGTGGTCAAGTGGCTAGTGCCATGGACTCCCGATCCGGAGGTCCTGGGTTCGATTCCCAGGGAGGAAACACAAAGTTGATATTTGAGAATTTATCACTTTGTGAATTTTTCCCCAGTTTGGTTAGGACATTGCAGGCTGAATCACCTGATTGTCCGAAAAAGAAAGAGATTTCGTGCTTCGGAGGGCACGTTAAGCCGTCGGTCCCGGTCGCTGTCTTTGATAGTGGTCGTTACTCAAACCATGTCAGAGGCCTGATAGCTGTGCTACTAGGCGGTTTAAAAACTCGGACACCAGGGTTCATCGGGTCGATACACTCGATACCCACTCTACAGCAGCAGAACATTATAATGATTAAAATAGGAGAGCCCGATGGTGTAGTGGATAGGGCTGCTGCCTCCTGAGCTGTCGTGGTTCGAGTCCCACCAATGTGTTTTTCGGTTTTCGAATTTCATATGTACGTTTATTCGGCGCTTCGGAAGGCACGTTAAGCCGTTGGTTCCGGTTAATATCGTTTAATACCGTAGATATTAGTCGTTAAGCCATGGTATCCGTTGCGTTGTTTTAAAGCTCTAAGCATACATAGGGATATAGGGACAGAGAAAGCGACTTTGTTTTATACTATGTAGTAAAGCGATGGGCTGAGCTGACAGAAATAAACCCTCAAAGCTTGTCAATCGTGGCGGTCTAAACTTTGTTTTTGTTGCCTTTGATTAGATTTTTTTATTATTTCTTTCATGCTGGACTGGGAGCGAGAGAAAAACATAGAATGTGCCAGCTGCATTTCCTCCCGGGCATGCTGTAAAAACCAGCTAAGGGATCCGAGGGTTTTCTGTATATTGCAATTTAGGCGATGGGCCGACAACCGGTCACTACAGCAATATACGTACAAATCTATCTTAACCCTCAAAACTTTGTCAGATGTGGCGGAAAGACCTTTGTTTAGGTCATTTACGCTCTGCCTACCCCATTAGGGATAAAGGCGTGATTATATGTATGTTGATTAGGAGGGCCTTTGTTTAGCATTGTAAAAAATACATACATACATACATAAAATCACGCCTTTATCCCTTACGGGGTAGGCAGAACGTAAAACGCCTCCTAAAAGGCGCTTTCGCCACGTCTGACATAAATTGAGGGCAATTTTTGATTGTAATGTGTATTGCTGTAGTGACAGGTTGTCAGCCCATCGCCTAAATTACAATACACTGTAACCCTCGAATCCCTTTTTTTCCCTTTTGCTGACTTCTACAGCATGCCCGGGAGGAAGGGCAACTGGAACATTCTATGTTTTTCTTTCTCTCCCAGTCCAGTATTGTAAAAAATAACCGTTTCTTTTTACTTTCTTATTTTTCAGATTGACTGCCCTGAAGCCCAATACATACACATTCACTAAAGCAATGGCGGAACATGTCGTAGCCAGCCATGGTTGTGCAAAGTATTCTGTTGCTGTATTTAGACCCACTATAGGTAAGGTCCAAGTATTTAGACTCGCTAAGATAAGATAGGGCGTTTAATTGCAAGAATACAATGTAGCTTCCATGCTGGACTGGGAGCGACAGAAGCTTCCATGCTGGACTGGGAGCGACAGAAGCTTCCATGCTGGACTGGGAGCGACAGAAGCTTCCATGCTGGACTGGGAGCGACAGAAGCTTCCATGCTGGACTGGGAGCGACAGAAGCTTCCATGCTGGACTGGGAGCGACAGAAGAACATAGAATATGCCAGCTGCATCTCCTCCCGGGCATGCTGTAAAAACCAGCTAAGGGATTCGAGGGTTTCAGTATATTGTGATTTAGGCGATGGGCTGACAACCTGTCACTACAGCAATATACCTACAAATCTATCTTAAATAACCCTCAAAACTTTGTCAGACGTGGCGGAACGACCATTGTTTGGGTTGTTCACGCTCTGCCTAACCCGTTAGGGATAAAGGCGTGATTATATGTATGTATGTATACAATGTAAATAACAAAAGATCTTAAAAACAAAAAATAGTATCAATGTATGCGAAAGATAAATAATCATAATCAGTGTGCAAAGTTTTATGACATTCATGGTGATGATGATGACCTCCCAGACGTATCCGTCGACGGCGACACCCTTAGCTTATGCTAGCCTGGTACCTAGCATGCGTGACCGCGTGAGCGTCATCATCTCCCTAGCCTTATCCCGTATCTCACGGGGTCGGCTTCCTAATCTAGGGGATTGAACGAGGGTACTGGTTTTTACACAGAGCGACTGCCATCTGACCTCTGCAACCTAGAAGGGAAACCAGACCCAATCCTAGATTAGGTCAGAGTTTTCAAGCCGCCAATGCTTAGCACTGGCCTCTGATATGGCTTAACGACTAATATCTACGGTATTAAACGATATTAACCGGGACCAACGGCTTAACGTGCCTTCCGAAGGAAAAAAGCACCGAATAAACGTACATATGAAATTCGAAAACCGAAAAACACATTGGTACGTGGTGGGATTCGAACCACGACCTCCCGCTCAGGAGGCAGCGGCCCTATCCACCACACCATCGGGCTCTGCGTGACCGCGTGAGCGTGATGTCTTAAAATTATTTATCGTTTTCAGTGATATCATCCCTCCGCTATCCGTTCCCCGGTTGGATAGAAAACCTGAACGGCCCGAGCGGAGTGATCGCTGCAGTCTGTACTGGATTCCTCAGGGTGTTCAGGTCAGTCCCAAGCAGTTTACTTTTAATCATCTCGGCTGCCATAACTGCCTCCATGGTGTAGTGGTCAGAGCCATGGGCTTACAATCCAGAAAATTGCGAATAACAGCCACCAAAGGCAATTTTTCTTCCTGCTACTAACTCTTCCTCTTCTGTCGAGTGGGTATCGAGTCTACGGACCCGATGAACCCTGGTGTCAGAGTTTTTAAACCGCCTAGTAGCTCAACTATCAGGCCTCTGACATGGTTTGAGTAACGACCACTATCAAAGATAGCAACCGGGACCGACGGCTTAACGTGTCCTCCGAAGCACGATTTTTTTTTCTTTTCGGACAACCAGGTGATTCAGCCTGCAATGTTCTAACCAAACTGGGGAAAAATTCACAAAGCGATAAATTCTCGCTCGCTCGTTGTTTACGCTCTGCCTACCCCAATAGGGATAAAGGCGTGATTATATGTATGTATGTATGTATGTATAAATTCTCAAAAATGGGAATCGAACTCAGGACCTCCGGATCGGGAGTCCATGGCACTAGCCACTAGACCACGGAGGCGGCTACAAACTATGAATCGCTAATCTTTATTACTATTACTTGATTCTGTTGGACCAGTTTTTCGATTCACTGCGTTTTTAGTTAATCATGTTTTTTTACTAATGGGGGCGTCACTTGTCTAGATACTACTAGTCACCTTTAGTCGTGCGCTCTACGAATCGATAGCATTATCCAAAAACAGCAGCGGTTCAAAGCGCTGGAGTAAGTGAGGGTTGCGACTTGCGAAGCGAACAAAAGTTAGATAAATACGTGATCGAAGCGAGCGCAACATTTCATGGAAATGGATGGAAAAAGATACGCAAGCGAAACAAGCGTGACGCCTTAAAATTATTATAAATATAAAAGACCAGTCTACTTTCTTTTTATTAATAAAATAAGTAATTAATTTCTTCCGTCTGGGAGCGAGAGAAAAATATAGAATGTGCCAGCTGCATTTCCTCCCAGGCATGCTGTAAAAACCAGCTAAGGGATTCGAGGGTTTCAGTATATTGTAATTTAGGCGATGGGCTGACAACCTCTCACTACAGCAATATACACCTACAAATCTATCTAAAATAACCCTCAAAATTTTGTCAGACGTGACGGGACGACCTTTGTTTAGGTCGTTTACGCTCTGCCTACCCCATTAGGGATAAAGGCGTGATTATATGTATGTAATTAAATAGTAATAGTTAACTGCCTCCGTGGTCTAGTGGTCAGAGCCACGGGCTCACGATCCGTAGGTCTTGGGGGAGCACAAAGTTGATATTTTATAAGATTCTTAATAATCTTAATAACTATTACTTGTGTCTGTTAGACCGGTTTTTCGATTCACTGCGTTTTTAGTGAATTATGTTTTTTTACTAATTGGGGCCTCTTGGCTAGTATCGCGCCACTTTAACTAAATTTTGACTAAAATTATTGGCGTCCCTTTCTGTTCTCTCATGACAGAAAGTGACAGGTAGACTTATGCCAGAAAGTGACAGGTTATATTAGTTAAGTCGTGATTTTCGCAACTACGAAATGTTACCAATGTCTCGTTAAAATAATATGTGTAAATTCTATGTATTGTATTGCTCAGATGCCGAGGAAGTTGTTTAGCAGACTTGATTCCTGTGGACATAGCCGTTGACACCCTGATCGCAGCGGCAAGGGACACCGCTCTGGACAGGTAGAAACTTTCTTCTACATACATACAGTCACGCCTGTGTCTTAGGTTAGACCACACCACAGAATATATAATAGTACTACATACTGAATGGACATTCACCTCCCTTCCCCAGGCCGACATACGTCACACTCCGCGCCGGATTGTGGGTCACATTGAGCGTAGGCTTAGCGGGTATGGCGCGCGCATGTTTCCCAGTGTAACGGAAATAATAAAGTTTTGTGTTCCAAAGATGGTTAGGTGCTGTTCCGTGCACGGATGTTTTCCTACCACAAGATATGACTCCAATAGGAACTTTTTGAGATTCCACAGTGATGAGAGACGGTAAGTAAATTCGTATAAAATATGCAACCTAATCTATTCTAACTATTCAGTTAGAGTGAACTACTTTAAAACGTTGGTTTAATCAAGAACCAGATAAATCATGTGATGATTATGACCGGTATATCAAAATTTGTCAACCCTTATAACACGCACACAAACGCATGCCAAGTGCAACATGCCGTCTGTCGATGTGTGACCAAAATCACATGATAGTTTCCTATCATGTGTACGAGCTGTGATCACACTATGGCCAGGGCAACAAAATCTGTCACAATGTATGAACTGACATTGCTGCGCGGTGAAGCGTCGCGCCGCCTCGCTGCAGCTTCAGTGTCGCTTCAGTACGGTACCTCTCATACATTTTCATACAAAGAATAGTACTTGGACGAAACAAGGAATAGTAGTATTAGTATGTACATATATGTATTTATATATATAAATTCATGTATATATTATTATTATGGTTTTAAGTATTTATATAATTAGTTATTTATGTAATCTATAATTTGCTGATATTATTTTAATATTATGCTTTATTTGTGCACGCCTAATTTGCCTTTCAATTCAAGTCTCACTTCCGTAGGTCAGCTGGAAGAAATTACTTAGTAGAAAAAAGCTTTACCTGTTGTGTCGTTATTCCTTGTGTATTGTCTTTCTCATGTTACTTGTGTACAATAATCAGTAAATAAATAAATAATAAGAATCATTTGTCGCTGCAACTAAGCCATAGTACCGTCTTACCTTAGGTTAGGTAGAGTGTCAGCGACTTCATATAAGGGCGTTTTCATTTTTATTGCTGATGTGACAGGTTGTCTGCCCATCGCCTAATTTACAATACACTGAAACCCTTGAACCCCTTAGCTGGTTATTACATCATGCGCGGGAGGAGATGCAGCTGGCGCATTCTGTTTTTCAATCACTCCCAGTCCAACATGAAAGCATAGTTCTTTTTTTCTTTTTTTTAGGCCATCAGAAGTGCGAGTATACAACTGTTCGTCTGAAGAAAACCCGACGAAATGGAAGGACTTCCGGACTGCACTCAACGCGGTCACTCCGAAATATCCGTCGAGTAAAGCCTTCATCTACCCGCATCTAATGATAGTGGAAAATAGGTAGGTACTTTCGTGACACATTAAATACAAGTTGTGAAAAAAAAACGTTTAAAACGACCGTTTTTAGCTATAATATGAATAGTAACAGCGAAGTACCTACTATTTGCTCCTCAGTCTGGTCAATGCATTACCTACTTCTAAAGAAGTGACTCCTGTTCTCAAAGATTACAGAAAAGGAAAAGAGGCACAGAAAAGGGAATTCCCTTCGCAGGGAAGGAGTCACGGCTTAAGTAGAACAATGTTTTAAAAACGTCTACATTTTGGGAAAGACGACGTAACTTAGACCCATAAAATAAGATATTGATTTTGCAATAGAAGGTCATAAAATATTATATCAAACCATGGAGTAATAACTGTCTTTTCGTAATGGGTATTTTTTTCTATTTATTTATTTTTTTTATTTATTTATTATATTTATTAATATATACAAACATTATCCTTACAGGAATATTCCCAATTCGACAATGCTACTATCATAATATTACGTACTCTAATAAGAAAACTTACTTACGTAATAAATTTAACATTTCTGACATGTGTATCAGTTATACTGAATACCATCATTTAAATTTAAATAAAAACTCACAAACTGATAACAAAATTACTACTCCTACTACTTATTTCCTATTACATAAATATTTTAATGTAACCTCTATGAATTTAGTCAATGAACATTGGAATATATCAATATCTCTTGCCACTTCATTAAATATCCGAAGAGCTGTTGGCACTGGAGCAAATTTGAGGATATTAGTTCTACATGTCGGTAACATGAATAACTCATCCCGTGGTGCTCTGCGCAGTCGCGGGTCTGGAATCCTTATGCCAATGCTCTGTAACACCTCCTCATTATACAACTTCCCCCTTAATACCTTAAATATATATATTGCCAACGCTAAATTTCTTCTGACTTCAAGTTTATAATATCCGACCATTCCCAATATAAAAAGTGTTGGATACATTAGAGGAAAAAATGGATAAACCCCATATTGTTTTAGGTATATGTGTCTCACAAATTTATTTTGTATTTTTTCTATCATTAGCTCATATTTTATTTCGTGGGGATACTAATATCTACAAAAAAACTGCTCTGTAAATTAGGGATTAGGACAAATTCCTTTTTTAAAGTTGATTTTAGCCGATTAAAAACAAGTCCGTCGTTGTTTTTACCGTAATAGGATGTAATCAATTCGTAAAGATAGATATAAATATGTGAAGCGCCATCTACAAGAATTAAGGCATAGCGCCATCTCTTGTCGAGTAGCAAAACTAAACAAAATAAGGTCTTTTATAGGTCACGTACTACTTTTACATAACAGGTAATACCAGTTTTGTATTACGCCATCTGTTGTTGACAGTAGTGTACTATTAAAGTAACTAGCTTTTCATACAGTAGTACCCATGTTTATCACTAGGTGTCGCTGATAATTTTAGTACTATTTAACTAAGAGATGGCGCTATACATACAAATATTTCTGCTTTTCCATTGAGGTCACATATTCTAACTGACTTTCGCTTAATGAAATACTAAAATGTCGAATGTGAATAGGGTACAAATACATTATGTTCTATTTACAGGTATTTATATCGTCTCCTGGAGTTCCTGTTGCAAAGCATTCCTCTTCATTTAATGGAATACTGTACGAGAATAATTGGCGTTAAAACAGGGTAAGCATATTCTTCTTATCGAGACGCAAAAGTGCGAGTTTCTCATGCTCGCTCTTCATGTGTTTTTTTTAAAAATTGTCACATATATATATAATTTTCATTGTAATAGACTCACTTGTGACTTTCTAAAAGTGTTCTTAGGAATTTATTTGGAAATAAATGGAAATAGATGATTTGAGTGATTTTCGAGTTGACGAACAACCCGATGAACCCTGGTGTCAGAGTTATTTTAAGCGCATGTTAGTAACAGCTAGGCCTCTGACATGATTTGTGTAACGACTACCATCAAAGACACGGATTATTTTTTCCTACAGAATCTCACGTGATACACTGCAGTTGAAAAATCTCACAAATTGATAAAAAAAAACATACATAAAGTCACGCCTTTACACCTTACGGGGTAATTAAACATAAAATGCCTAGTAAAAGGCGCCTTCGCCACGTCTGACAAATATTGCGACCAAATTAAGTTCGTAATGTAGGTACATCACTTCTTCACTATAGTGACAGGTTGTCAGCCCATCGCCTAAATTACAATACACTAATACCTTTTACTGACTTCTACAGCATGCCCGGGAGGAAGGGCAGCTGGAACATTCTAAGTCTTTATATCGCTCCCAAGTCCATGCTGGACAAATGGAAAATTGATAAAAGTGTTTAAAAATTTCAGTATGAACTTCATAAAGCTAAACCGAAATCTGCAAGCAATGAACACGGCATTGAAGTTCTTCAGTCTACGGGAATGGAACTTAAGCAATGAGAACACAAGAAAACTGAGACAGAACTTGTCTGAGAGCGACAGAGCTATCTTCAACTTGGACCCTAAAACGATCGTGTGAGTGTCATACATACATACATAAAATCACGCCTTTATCCCTTACGGGGAGGCAGAGCGTCAAACTCCTCGTAAAAGGCGCTTTCGCCACGTCTGACAAAAATTGAGTTCTATTTTAGATTGTAATGTATATTGCTATAGTGACAGGTTGTCAGCCTATCGCCTAAATTACAATACACTGTAACCCTCGAGTCCCTTTTGCAGATTTCTACAGCATGCCCATAAGGGCAGCTGGAACATTCTATGTTTTTCTATCTCTCCCAGTCCAGCATGGTAGAAACATGCAGAAGCATGGTGTGAGTGTCGAAGGCCCGTATTTATAATCTGCACTTGAGATTGACAGCCAGTTTGAGTTTGTATCAGAAATGATATTTCACAATGGCTTGTCAAATCGATACTTAATATTGCTCTCAATCTTGAGATAGCTTTACAAATACGAGCCTTATCTACTCAAAAAATACGCACGACCCGATGAACTTCAGTTGAGCGGAGACCGCCGCATAGTTCACTAGTGTCCTTATATCGCCTGCTTAAGGAAACCAGCAACGTGACCCCTCGCTTACGGAAATTAGTGCAGCCGTCGGTGTCTCGCACGACTGGTCAGAGGAGCGTGCCTTTCACTTTTGCGGCAACCAGTGAGTAGACCCCTACTTACTTGCGATCGTCTTGCGCTGTTGTATCTCCGACAGCTGGTTATCTGACCTTCCCGCTTGCGCTCTGCGACACCAGACATAAGGTGTCTCCCCTCGGGGTTTTTAAGAAAGAGACAACCCTACTTCTCATTGTTTGCCCGGTGATCAATAGCAACGCTATCAACTGCGCATCGATAGAGTAAGCACGAGCGGCGGCACGGCCCTACTACGAGTGCAGCTTTTATCTGAGGCCGGTCTGGAGATTACTTTTACACTTACCACCTGTAAATAAAACAATCATGCCTCTACGTCGCACACCGCCGTCCAAACCTGAGGGTAGCAAGTCTGATTCAGATGTAAATGATCAAAACACCAAATATGAGAGTGAGTTCGTTAATAATAATGAACTCCGTAAAAAACGACCAAGGGCCAACCTCTCTCCTGAACAGTTGCAAACTTCCAACTTGGAACCAAATATTGCAGATCTCATAAAGCAACAGTCCAGTATGATTGCTAAGCTCATCAGTGATGTGGCGGATATAAAAACGCAAAACATACAGATTCAAAAAACCAATGAAGAAATAGACAGGGGTATGAAGTTCATAAATCTACAATATGAAGAAATGAAAAAACAAATTGATTCATTACAGAAAGAACGTTCAGACCAGGTGAGATATATAAAGAACTTAGAAGATAAAATACGCGATCTTCAGCAAAAATCCCGTTCGTCCAGCGTCGAAATTAGGAACATACCAATATTAAACGGGGAATCAAGAGAAGGTCTAATAAAACTTGTTGGTGACATTAATACGGAAATAGGATTGCCTGTGCCCAATCCAGAGGAGGTGCGGGATATATACCGAATTCCCGGAAAATCCAACAACCCCCGCCCGATTGTTGCAGAATTTTCTACCGTCAAAGCCAAAGAAGACTTGGTGCGAGCTGCTCGAGACCACAATAAAAATAACAAAGAGAAGGAAAACAAACTCAACACCGCACGTCTTGGTCTACCAGGCAAAACTCTACCAGTCTACATCTCGGAGCTAGTTCCTGGGTCTTGCAAAAGGCTATTCTTTTCTGCGCGTGAATTTGCGAAAGACAACAACTACAAATTTTGCTGGATCAAGGATTCTAATATCTACCTAAGAAAAGATGAAGGAAAGGAACATATAATAATCAATTCCGAACAAAGCCTTATAGACTTATTAAACAAATCATGACTCTCTAATGTTAATTTAATACTTTTGTTAGTATGCCTCTTGCTATGTGCTTTCACTATCAATCATAAAAATTTTATTGTACAAGATTTACACATTCACCTTACAACTTTACAACACAACTTATCACTTCCCCATCCACTCATCATATCATTCATAACTCATAATTATAATACACACACAAATAAATTTTCGCACAATTACAACTATAAGTTTTCTTCGATATGTCTTTATTTGATTCAAAACGAGGTATTCCAGAAACAAATCAGCTCTTGTATCAATTCTTGTCCACGTGATTGTAAAAATAAAAATGGCTAGTCAACTAAATGATATATGCTCCGACTTGGACTCCCTAAACAGTGAAAATGCCTTTACTTGCTCCCGGGACAAATGTAGCGACTACATTATATCTTCTCATAAGCTCTTAACTGTATTACACGTAAACATTCGCAGCGTACAAAAGAATTTTAATAAATTGCAAGTACTACTAGCTTCTATTAAGTCTGATATTGATGTTATAGTGCTTACTGAGTCCTGGTTGAGTGTAGTTGATCGCTTACCTTACTTACATGGATACAATTCTTTTTATACAAAAAATATTATAAACCAAAATGATGGCGTCATTATTTATTCAAAAGTTGGGTTAAAGTGCAAAGTGATCGAGCCAAAATTCCAAGGTGGAAGTTGTATTATCTGTAAAATAGAGAACAAATTAGCCCTCGTATGCGTCTATCGATCTCCTTCATACAATACAATAAGACACCATGATATGTTATTTACTAGCCTTAATAATATATATGAAAATTTGTCTAATTTTAAAAACATAGCACTTATAGGAGATTTGAATATTAACATCAAACCAAACAGCGAAGACAGCTGTAGCCTGGATTACCTAATTCTAAATGCCTCACACGGTCTTTTGCCTACACATACTTTTAGTACTAGATTGCACAGATGCATTGATCATATTCTGCTTAAAACTAAATTAAAAAACACTACTTTGGTTTTGGACACTTTTGATACGGATCACAAACCACTACTACTTGCACTTGAAAATGTTAACCCTAAAAGAGAATATATTCGATCCACTACAAAATTAAATCACCTAGCTATTAAAACAGAACTCGAACGTACCGATTTTTCCGATATTTTTAATACTGGTGATGCAAATCTAGCTGCTACTCGTTTCGTGGAAATCTTAAGGGCAATCATCATTAAACATACCACCATAGTAAAGGTAACGCGAAAATATAGGATTATTAAGCCCTGGATAACCCACGGTCTGCTTAGGTGTATCAAAAACCGGGATAAGTTGCATCTCAAATCCAAAAAGCACCCCGATAATCCTATAATTAGCCTTACATACAAACGCTATCGCAACTTCTGTAATCGTCTTCTTAAAAATCTAAAAACATCTTATGAACACAATGAATTTCAAAAGGCTGGTAGAAACCAAAAGAAGCTTTGGAAAACTGTGAAGGATGTCACCTCCTCCCACAAACACCGTACGGCACCAATTGAACTATTGGACATTTGTTCTAGTCATGAGGATTCCATAGAGCATGTTTGCGAATTCTTTAGTAGTGTAGGTGAGAAGCTTGCTAACAATCTGATTGCACAATATCCACAACTACTGGGTGCGGCAAATGGTCAACGTTTCCGCTTTCCAAATAAGGTATTGACTGCACCTTGTGACTCTCTTGTTCTACTGGAAGTTGACGAAGCTGAGGTCGAAGCAATATTATTAAACTTAAGACATGATTGTGCCATGGGATGGGACAATATATCTTCTGCTTTACTAAAGGAAAATCGACAAATTCTGGTACCAATAATTACCTATATCTGTAATCTTTGCATTGCGACCGGCGTTTTCCCTGATGTCTTTAAGTTGGCTATTGTGCATCCTATTCACAAGAGTGGGAGCAGAGACAGTGTCAACAATTATCGTCCTATTTCAATACTCTCTACGCTTTCCAAAATTCTTGAAAAGATTCTGAACAGAAATCTTGTTAATTTTCTTAATAAACATAATCTAATTGCAAATAATCAGTACGGCTTTCGTAAAGGTATTTCTACTGAAGATGCGGTAACAGATTTGACGCAGCATATTGCTAGGAACTTGGATAGAAGAATTAAGTGCATGGGAGTATTCTTAGATCTGTCAAAAGCTTTTGACACTGTCTCTGTTCCACTACTTCTAAATAAACTAGAAAATATAGGCGTTCGCGGATTGGCTCTGAATATCTTTACTGACTACTTGAATAATAGAAGGCAGCAGGTTAAAATTGAATCCTTGCTAAGTACAGAGCACAGGGTAACTTTTGGCGTCCCGCAGGGTAGTATTTTGGGACCTACCCTCTTCTTAATATATATTAATGAGATCTGTACAATGGCATTACCTAATTGCAACATATATGTCTATGCAGATGATACAGCTATAATCATCCAAGGTAAAAGTTGGGAAGAGGTTAAAATTAATGCAGAATACACAATAAAAAACATCTTCGAATGGCTAACCGTTAATCTACTGTCTCTAAATCTTGATAAAACTAATTATATAACCTTTGCCATTCGAACCAATACTAAACCCTTGGATAATTTTACCATTAAAGCCCATACCTGTTCAGGCCAACTCAGTGACTGTAAATGTTACGTACTCAGAGATACTCCGATTGTAAAATATCTTGGGGTGCAAATTGATGATGGATTGAGCTGGAATGCACAAATTGACACCTTATCCAAAAGAGTTGCTAGGCTGATATATATCTTGAAACTTCTAAGAGATTCAGCCCCTTGGGATATTTTAAAAATGACCTACATTGCTTTATGCCAATCCATCATCAGCTATTGCATAACTGTATGGGGAGGTGCCTACAAGACCTTTATGCTGGTACTTGAGCGAGCTCAGAGAGCTGCATTGAAGGTCATGACCAGGAAACCCTTCAGGTACCCCACATCGCAGCTATTCGAAGAATGTCAAATACTAACTGTTCGACAACTCTACGTTCTCAACTCCACTCAGAGATTACATGGAAGTATACCTTTACCAGATAAAAGGAAACGAAGAAATGACCCTATAAGTATACCACACAAAACTACTTTCGCGGAACATCAATTCTATGTATTAAGTTATAATATTTACAAAAAACTTAACAAATCTTTAAAATTGTCAAACCTTAATAAGTACAAATTAAAAAAATCTGTTACAGATTGGCTACTAACACAAGACTATGATAAGACTGAAAACTTAATTACCTTCATAACTTAAAATAAGTCTTACATAAAACATTAAACACCCATGCAAACACACACATACACACACACACACACACACACACACACAAACACACACACTTACACTCTCACACACACTCACACAAACATATAAAAATTAAAATATAATATAAGTTTAGATTAAGTGTTTTTGCTTTTTTACGTAGTTTATAATGTATAAAATCAACGCAATAATATTATGTGTCGGTCTCCTCTTTACTCTTTGAACACTGTCCCCCAAAATACAGGTTAAATCCTAGTTTGGGTGTCAGGGCTCCTCTTAAATAGTCTAAGAACAGTTTGTCACATCTATTGTTAAATAATTATTGTTAAATTGGAAAATAAACTACTTTTTTATTTTTATTTTTTTATTTTTAACTCTGGCGTCAGAGTTGTTCACTAGACGTATAATACATACATACAAATAATCACGCCTCCTAATGGGGTAGGCAGAGCGTAAACGACCCAAACAAGGGTCGCTTCGCCACGTCAGACAAAGTTTTAAGGGTTATTGAAGATAGATTTGTATGTAATTGCTGTAGTGACAGGTTGTCCGTCAATCGCCTAAATTGCAATATACTGAAACCCTCGGATCCCTTAACTGGTTTTTACAGCATGTTCTGGAGAAAATGCAGTTGGCACATTCTATGTTTTTCTCCCACTCCCAGTCCAACATGGAAGTAGACGCATAATTGAATAGGAAAAGTGTAGTTCTTCAAAGGAAGATTGAGGCAGAAGTTTTCTATCAGTTTGCACGATTATGTCCCTTACGCCCGTTATAATACGAGTTGTAAGGGACAGCGTCCCGCAAACTAATAGGGGTTGCTCAGTCAACGGAACTGAACAACTATCAGCAGGACATTTTTTGAGGAAGTACAAAAGTAAAATCGATTTTACATAAAAATTGTCTGATCGAGGAGGTCATTTTATATTCAGTTCAGTGTCGTTGATTGAACAACTCCTATCAGTTTGCGGGACGCTGTCCCTTACACCCGGTAGTGGGTGTTGCGATATAGAACTGTTTCCTACTTTTCAGATGGCAAGATCTGATCAGCGACTTCATAAAAGGCACAAGAAAGCACGTGATGCGAGAGAAAGACGCCGACCTA
Organism: Scrobipalpa costella; assembly: GCA_949820665.1. Classification (NCBI taxonomy): domain Eukaryota; kingdom Metazoa; phylum Arthropoda; class Insecta; order Lepidoptera; family Gelechiidae; genus Scrobipalpa; species Scrobipalpa costella. Next base: position 8,016,678 of record OX463323.1, on the reverse strand, counting down.
GAGAACGTACGAACTCGACTATTCATGTAAGTATTACTAGCGATCCGTGGAGATCATTACTGCATTACTTAATTAAATACATACATAAATATAATCATGCCTTTATCCCTAATGGGGTAGGCAGAGCGTGAACGACCTAAACAAAGGTCGTCCCGCTACGTCTGACAAAATTTGAAGGTTATTTAAGATAGATTTGTAGGTATATTGCTGTAGCGACAGGTTGTCAGCCCATCGCCTAGATAACAATATACTGAAACCCTCGGATCCCTTAGCTGGTTTCTACAGCACGCCCGGGAGGAAATGCAGCTGGCACATTATATGTTTTTCTCTCGCTCCCATGCCAGAAGAAATCGGCTAATCTTAGTGACTATTAAAATCGCCACGCTTTAAATTAGAAGTTTTAGAGATGTCATAATAAATTTCTGGTCTGGATACTTGTTACTTACCGGCTAAAACTATCCTTATTGCAAACTTAGCGATGTTTCTCTTAGCCGTTTCAAGCGACATGCTAATATCATCATCATCATCATATCCCTAGCCTTATCCCGTATCTCACGGGGTCGGCTACCTAATCTAGGGGATTGAACGAGGGTACTGGTTTTTACACAGAGCGACTCTCATATCTGACCTCCGCAACCCAGAAGGGAAACCACACCCAATCCTAGATTAGGTCAGAGTTTTCAAGCCGCCAATGCTTAGCACTGGCCTCTGACATGGCTTATGACTAATATCTACGCTATTAAACGATATTAACCAGGACAAACAGCTTAACGTGCCTTCCGAAGCACGGAAAAAGCGCCAAATAAACGTACATATGAACTTCGAAAACCGAAAAACACATTGGTACGTGGTGGGATTCGAACCACGACCTATCAGCCGTCGCTCACGAGGCAGCGGCCCTATCCACTACACCATCGGGCTAACTAGGCGACATGCTAATAATATATGCATAAATAGAATCATCTATTTTTCTGTTCCAGTTTAAGGATGGTGTACACCGTTTCCTGCCTGCTGTTAACTCTTGGAAACTTACGATTGATCAACCAATGGCTAGGCGTCGGAGATTTCCTGGATTATTTGTACCGATATTTAGCAGCGCGACTTAGCAATGCTGTTTACTGTCCAAACTTGATGTTAGGTTTTTAAATTTTATTTACTTTTTTTGAGTATTTTAGCAAAAAAAAAAACGCAAAACTTTACTTTATCAGCTTAATGGCTGTTTTGCACTGCTACGTATTCAGTTCGTATCCGTGAAAAATTGTATGGATTGGCGCGAAAATGTTTTGACAGCTTCCATATTTTTTTCATGGAAACGGATACGAATACAGAGCATAGCAAAACCGCCCTAATAATTGAAATAACGCGTCTTACTCAAAAGAATAGAAATAACACAACTCAACTAAACTGAACAATTATTTTACATTTACAAAATTTTAACGAAGAAGAATCAGCGAGAGCCATTTGTTAAATCTTAACGTGCCCTCCGAAGCACGGAATCCGTTTTTTTCCAGACAATCAGGTGGATACAGCCTGCTTTGTCCTAACCAAAGTGGGGAAATTCTCTAAGTGATAAATTGACAAATATCAACTTTGTGTTCCCCTGGGAATCGAACCCAGGATCTCCGGATTGTAAGCCCATGGCGCTGACCACTAGAGCATGGAGGCAGTTATAGTACGTATAGCGATTGGTAGATATCTTTGTGACTAAACCAGATCAACAGCATAAGAAGTATTAACAAGTCAATATTTAGGTAAAGAGAATGCATGCAATCAAACTATTTAAACTGAAGTGAGACATTCTAAATAAAGATTTTAATAACGGGCACTCACTTTGGAAAATATGTCTCGTACTTGAAAGTGAGTGCCCAACAAGAGAGCCCGATGGTGTAGTGGATAGGGCCGCTGCCTCCTAAGCGGGAGGTCGTGGGTTGAATCCCACCACGTACCAATGTGATTTTCGGTTTTCGTATTTCATATGTACGTTTAATCGGCGCTTTTTCCGTGCTTCGGAAGGCACGTTAAGCCGTTGGTCCCGGTTAATATCGTTAAATACCGTAGATATTAGTCGTTAAGCCATTTCAGAGGCCAGTGCTAAGCATTGGCGGCTTGAAAACTCTGACCTAATCTAGGATTGGGTCTGGTTTCCCTTCTGGGTTGCGGAGGTCAGATGACAGTCGCTTTGTGTAAAAACCAGTACCCTAGTTCAATCCCTAGATTAGGAAGCCGACCCCGTGAGATACGGGATAAGGCTAGGGAGATGATGATGACTTGAAAGTGAGAGCCCGTTATTAAAATCTTTATTTAGAATGCATGCATTTCTTTAGTTCTGGTTTTTGCCACACATGGTGCGCGCTTTTAGTTGTCATGGTTACATAAAGTTGTTTAATCGATAAAATGTTTTCAGATATTATAAAGAGAAATAATAAATATTGCCTACCCCTCCGGGAAAGAGGCGTGACGTTATGTATGTATGTATAATAATTAAATTGTAAGTATACAGATAGATAAAGCTAGTGAAGAATGTTTATAACATTAAATGTTGTTTCTCTATTTTCAGGTAAGGTAGTTAAATAAGCAATCCCCCAAAAGCAAATGTAAAAATGAAAGCCAAGTTCATGGTAGTCTTGGTATATGAATCGCTCGGCCTACCCCATTAGGGATATAGGTGTGATTATATGTATGTAAATGGAATAAAAGATTTATATTTATATCACAAGCCTTTATTAAATTGTGTAGTAAAACATTTTTAACTAAACTAAAGGAACTGCTTGCACAAAATTCATACGTATTTGAAATTCAAAGACAAGTTTTAACCTTGTAAAATATAAAATTAAAATATTATATGTAAAATATTCGGCAACTCACTTCTGGATTTTATAGAGGTATGCACATCGACGTTTCGACCCTATACGAAGACGTATTGGGTCGAAACGTCGAGGTGAATACCTCTGTCAAATCCACAAGTCAGTAGCCGAATATTTTATATATATGAATAACACTTGTTCATTGTTTAGTTTTAAAATAGTAAAAACATGCTTAATAACAGTAAAAATAAAGACATTTGCAGTGCGGGCCGTTAATATTGCACATATTTTTAACACTTACAAAGAAACTGTGTCCTTTGCCAGTCGCTGTACAGTGAGATGAGTGGGACATAGATCTCTAAGCTGACCTTTTCAATGTGCAATATTTTTGGCCTTTAACTGCAATTCACTTAAACAAATAATAATCGATGTTAAAATCCACTAGAACTGATTTTTGAGAATATTTAATAATTATACAAGCTTAAACATAAGATGTAAAAAAAAATACAAGCTATAGTGTATCCAACTCAATTGTAGAAAAAAGATAAACAAAGTTTCATGTCATTTTATTCAAAAACACATTTTAAAAATAATTGATACGTGTTGGCAAATTATTACTAAAACTACTATTTCATATCATATCTAACCGATAAAACTTATTTAAAAAACAATCTTCGATTAAAAGACATGAAACTTTGTTTAATCACTACATAGTATAAAACAAAGTCGCTTTCTCTGTCCCTATATCCCTATGTATGCATAAATTTTTAAAACTGCGCAACGGATTTTGATGCGGTTTCTTTTAATGGATAGAGTGATTCAAGAGGAAGGTTTATATGTATAATACATGCATAATATAGTAGAGAAACACTGATGATTTCCGTGCGAAGCCAAATACCAAATGAAATTGAACAGATAGGTCGGTACATACATACATACATATAATCACGCCTTTATCCCTAATGGGGTGGGCAGAGCGTAAACGACCTAAACAAAGATCGTTCCTCCACATCTGACATAGTTTTGAGGGATATTTACATTTGTAGGCATATTGCTGTAGTGACAGGTTGTCAGCCCATCGCCTAAATTACAATATACTGAAACCCTCAGATCCCTTAGCTAGTTTACAGCATGCCCGGGAGGAAAAGCAGCTGGCACATTCTATGTTTTTTCTCTCGCTCCCAGGCCAGCATGGAAGTAAGTAGGTAGGTCGGTATATGAAAAATAATGGACATCCCTTACAAATGGTGGCAGTAGCTTTAGTAACTTTGGAGGGATGATTGCGATGGAAGGCCCATTTTTACCCGACTGCGCAACGCAAAGGAGGGTGATGTGTTTATCAGCCTATCTATTTATCTATGTATGATCCTCTGTGGCGCTTTAGAGACCAAACGCGTTGGCCGATTATTATGATTTTTAGTATTTATAAAATTATTTGTTTAGTTGTTCCATGCTGGACTGGGAGTGCGAGAAAAACATAGAATGTGCCAGCTGCTTTTCCCGAGCATGCTGTAAAAAACAGCTAAGGGATCTGAGGGTTTCAGTATATTGTAATTTAGGCGATGGGCTGACAACCTGTCACTATAGCAATAAATGTTCAAATCTTTTTTGGATGGCCCTCAAGACTTTGACGTCGCGGAACGGCCTTTGCTTAGGTCGTTTGCGCTCTGCCTACCCCGTTAGGGATAAAGGCGTGATTATATGTATTGTTTAGTTGTTTATAATTTGCTGGTATTTATTATTATTATTTTATTTATGGGGGCGCCACTTGGCTAGTATTAATAATCTCTACATAATGGCCTGTCATTCTGTCATTCTGTCACTTTCAAAATAATGAAACTGAAAAAGGACAGGCGGTTTATACTCTATGGTTTTACACTTTGTCTACTAGATTTTGACGCGCTTTTGCTCGTTTCTGGCGAATATTTCTGTCAATTTTATCCACCATATCATATGACATACATACATACATAAAATCACGCCTTTATCCCTTACGGGGTAGGCAGAGCGTTAAACGCCTCGTAAAAGGCGCTTTCGCCGCGTCTGACAATAATTGAGGGCAATTTTAGATTGTAATGTGTCTTGCTAATGTGTAGTGACAGGTTGTCAGCCCATCGCCTAAATTACAATACACTGTAACCCTCGAGTCCCTTTTTCTGTCTTCTACAGCATGCCCGGGAGGAAGGGCAGCTGCAACATTCTAAGTTTTTCTATCTCTCCCAGTCCAGCATGGAAGTGACGGCGGATAATAATGACAGATAACGCATTAAACCACAGACTATAAATCAAAAACCAGAGAGAATAGATCTCCTGTCCTTTTCCAATGTTTGTAGTCTGAAAGTGACGCATAGATTTTAGTTTTAGCCGGCAAATTTAGAATCGAACCCATTGCTTAATTACTTCAAAAGGCATGCGTAGATTACTTATACAATTTTTTTTACAATCATTATCTAAATGTATTCAAATCTGAACAACAAACACTAAGGCATATTTGGTTAAACTTAAATATAACTTCATCAGTCTATAACATCATATTCGTCAAATTGTAAACAAAATAAATTCACTTTCATATTACATACATACATACATATAATCACGCCTTTATCCCTAATGGGGTAGGCAGAGCGTAAACGACCCAAACAAAGGCCGTTCCGCCACGTCCGACAAAGTTTTGAGGGTTGTTTTAAGATCGATTTGTAGGTATATTGCTGTAGTGACAGGTTGTCAGCCCGTCGCCTAAATTGCAATATACAGTAACCCTCGGATCCCTTAGCTGGTTTTTACAACATGCCCGGGAGGAAATGCAGCTGGCACATTCGATGTTTTTCTCTCGCTCCCAGGTCAGCATGGAAGTAATCATATTACAACAACAAATAATATATGAGTGAAGTTGCATTTTATACATTTAACTAATTGGGAAAATTTTAATAAATATGGCGTCGTATGTTATTATTTTTAGTCAAGAAAGAGAAGCACCACATAATATAACGGAGGACATCATTCAATTATTGTAAATTATTTGTAAACTATTTTGAAACCGGTCATTGTGAAATAAACTATAAAATAAATAAGCTGAATTATTGACCCACCCGTCCCTATGACCCACAGAACTCAATGATTGATTTGACCCAAAGACCAAATGACTTTTTTGACCCAATGACCCATAAAAAGATAGGCAGCGCCTTACGAGGCGTGTTAATCAAGGCGTCATCCACTGTAAGAAGCATGTTGAATGACAGATATAGCGCGGCCGCGGACGCTGCGTGCCAGGTATCGTGCGAGTCAAATTATTATGACCCAATGACCCATTCGACCCAATGACCCATTCGACCCAATGACCCATTCAACCCAATGACCCATTCGACACAATGGCCCATTCGACCCAATGACCCATCCGACCCAATGACCCATTCGACCCAATGACCTATTCGACCCAATGACCCATTCGAGCCATTAAAAGATAGGCAGCGCCTTCCGAGGCGTATTAATCAAGGCGTCATCCACTGTCAGAAGCATATTGAATGACAGATACAACGCTGCCGCGGAGGCTGCGTGCCAGGTATCGTGCGAGTCGAAGAAATCTAGAACTGTGCACTCGCGGTTGTGGCGACGCGAGTGCGCTGGCGTTTCCTGGAAACAAAATAATAGGTTTTCTTAGCAATGTGCCGTTCCTGGGAATATTCCCCGGAAATTCCCGGGCACAAGGGGATATTGAAAGAAAAAGTAATCTAGCAACAAAATCTGTAATTCTCCTGGCCAATGATTAAAATATTAGGAAACGAAAAACCTCTTTTGTAAAATGATGTAAAGTGACGCCGAACAAAGTTATATAAGCCTTAAAACTTAATTTTTTTTAAAAGATTATATTCTGTAATAAGTATGTTTTTAGGTTGACTATTTATTAGTAATAGAAGATTGAGTGTTTGTTTGTGCTCGTGATTACAAACAATATTCTCCAATGAACATAGGTCGATATAAAAAATGTAAACACATGATATCTTGGGAAATATTCCCAATATTCCTGAGGATCATTGCAAATTTGCGGGGAATATTCCCGATAGGGGAACGGTACATTGCTAGTTTTTTGTTTTATATTACTTATTAGGGTTCCGAACCCAAAGGTACTACTTACTTCCATGCTCGACTGGGAGCGAGAGAAAAACATAGAATGTGCCAGTTGCATTTCCTCCCGGGCATGCTGTAAAAACCAGCTAAGGGATCCAAGGGTTTCTATATATTGCAATTTAGGCGATAGGCTGACAACCTATCACTACAGCAACATACCAATTCAAATCAATTCGGACAAATACCTTCTTTTTTTTTATGGAATTATTACTGTCACTTTCTAAGCTAAGAAAGATGGAAGAGAAAACATAGATTTTAGTGCTGTCTACGTGAGTTTTAGGACACTTGCACGTTTTCTGTGGTTTGCACAACTGTAACTCATTTTAATAAAACTATTTTTAACGAATTTAAGTTGTGTTTTATTAGTTGTGGTCTCCCGCGATCACGGCCCCTGGAATGGGTATCGAAATCCGAAAATAAATAAAAAACAACTTAACAAACATACATACATATAATCACGTGTTTATCCGTAAAGGGGTAGGCAGAGCGTAAACGACCTTGCAAAGGTCGTTTCGCCACGTCTGGCAAAGTTTTGTGGGTAATTAAAGATAGATTTGAAGGTATATTGCTGTAGTGACTGGTTGTCACCCTATCGCCTAAATTGGAATATACAGAAATCCTTAGCTGGTTTTACAGCATGCCCGGGAGGAAATGCAGCTGGCACATTCTATGTTTTTGTCTCACTCCCAGGTCACAACACCCGACCAGGCACCTCTAAGCCAATTGGCTTTAACCTTTAACTCCTAAAGATTTTTTTTGCAATGTGCCGTTCCTGGGAATATTCCCAGGCACAACGGAATATTGAAAAAAAAAGTAATCTAGCAACAAAATCTGTAATTACATACATACATATAGTCACGCCTTTAACCCTAATGGGTTAGGCAGAGCATAAACGACCTAAAGAAAATTCGTCGTTCCGCCACGTTGCCTAAATTGCAATATAATGAAACCCTCGGCTACTTTAGCTGGTTTTCACAGCATGCCCGGGAGGAAATGCAGCTTGAACACTATGCTTCTCTCGCTCCCAGTCCAACATAGAAAAAAAAAAGAAAACACAACTTAAATCCGTTCAAAACAGTTATATTAACATTTTTCAAGTAGTGAATACTACTTAGTTTTGTTAAATCCTTATGGAAGAGCGGGGCCTCCTAACACAAGTTTTTAAAAAACTTAAAAGGAGTTCCTCGAACACTTTTGTTAATATTAACTAAGATTCTGAAATAAACTACTTTTATTTTTTTATTTATTTATTTATTTATTTAAGGGCACTCACCGACCACTTGGTGTTAGAGTCCAGGAAGAACCTCAAGGCCACGAACCACGCCACATGGGCCAGTACCATGTACACCCAAGTGTGAACCAACACTCTCTCATGGTGCACCAACTATTTAAAAAAAAACACTAATTAATAAAATAAATAAGAACTTTATTTACCAACAAGCATGCAAATTACACTGTAACTTATTTGTAAGACTTAATCACTAACTAATATACAGTAAACAAGTTTTTTTATACACCCAAGTGTGAATCAACACTCTCTCATGATGCACCAACTATTAAAAAAAACATTAATTAATTAAATAAATAAATAAATAAGAACTTTATTTACCAACAAGCATGCAAATTACACTATAACTTATTTGTAAGACTTAATCACTAACTAATATACAATAAACAAGGTTTTTTAATACACACAAATGTACACCAAAACTTTCTCATGGTGCACCAACTATTGAAAAAAAACACTAATTAATTAAATAAATAAATAAATAAGAACTTTATTTACCAACAAGCATGCAAATTACAGTATAACTTATTTGTAAGACTTAATCACTAACTAATATACAATAAACAAGGTTTTTTTATACACACAAGTGTGCACCAAAACTTTCTCATGGTGCACCAAGTATTGAAATAACACTAATTAATTAAATAAATAAATAAATAAGAACTTTATTTACCAACAAGCATGCAAATTGCATTGGCGGCTTGAAAACTCTGACCTAATCTAGGATTGGGTCTGGTTTCCCTTCTGGGTTGCGGAGGTCAGATGGCAGTCGCTCTGTGTAAAAACCAGTACCCTCGTTCAATCCCCTAGATTAGGAAGCCGACCCCGTGAGATACGGGATAAGGCTAGGGAGATGATGAGGTTTTTTTATACACACAAGTGTGCACCAAAACTTTCTCATGGTGCACCAACTATTAAAAACACAACACTCATTAATCACTACATAGTATAAAACAAAGTCGCTTTCTCTGTCCCTATATACCTATGTATGCATAAATCTTTTAAAACTACGCAACGGATTTTGATGCGGTTTCTTTTAATGGATAGATTAATTCAAGAGGAAGGTTTATATGTATAATATATGAATAACATAGTAGAGAAACACTGATGATTTCCGTGCGAAGCCGGGGCGGATCGATAGTTAACAATAAACAAGTATTTTTTATACACACTAGTGTGCACCAAAAGATTATCATGGTGCACTAACTATTGAAAATAACACTAATTAATTAACAATAAACAAGTTTTTCTTCCATGATAGACTGGGAGCCAGAGAAAAACATAGAATGTGCCAGCTGCATTTCCTCCTGAGCTGTAAGAACCAGCTATGGGACCCGAGGGTTTTTGTACATTGCAATTTAGGCGATAGGCTGACAACCTGTCACTACAGCAATATACCTTAAACAAATCTATCTTAATTAATCTTTAAAACTTTGTCAGACGTGGCGGAAGTATTGAGGATCATTTAAAATAGATTTGCAGGTATATTGCTGTAGTGACAGGTTGTCAGCCCATCGCCAAATTGCAATATTCACAAACCCTCGGATCCCTTAGCTGGTTCTTACAGCATGCCCGGGAGGAAATGCAGCTGGCACATTCAGTTTTTCTCTCGCTCCCAGTCCAGCATGGAATTTTTTTTTTTTTGTCGAGTGGGTATCGAGTCTATCGACCCGATGAACCCTGGTGTCAGAGTTTTGAAACCGCCTAGTAGCACAACTATCAGGCTTCTGACATGGTTTGAATAACGACCACTATCAAAGACAGCGACCGGGACCGACGGCTTAACGTGCCCTCCGAAGCACGAAATCTTTTTCTTTTTCGGACAATCAGGTGATTCAGCCTGCAATGTCCTAACCAAACTGGGGAAAAATTCACAAAGTAATAAATTTTCAAATATCAACTTTTGTGTTTCCCCCCTGGGAATCGAACCCAGGACCTCCGGATCAGGAGTCCATGGCACTAGCCACTAGACCACGGAGGCAGTTATGAAAGAATGATAATAAATAGTAAAACAAATTGAAGAATACCTTCATGATAAAGTAGAACGTCGTGTAAAGTATAGTATTGCCCATCAGCACGGCGAGCACGTGACGGGCGAAATCCTTATTATGCTCGTACAGACTGAAACATACATACATACATATAATCACGCCTTTATCCCTAATGGGGTAGGCAGAGCGTAAACGACCAAAACAAAGGCCGTTCCGCCACGTCTGACAAAGTTTTGAGGGTTATTTAAGATATATTCGTAGGTATATTGCTGTAGTGACAGGTTGTCAGCCCATCGCCTAAATTGCAATACACTGAATCCCTCGGATCCCTTAGCTGGTTTTTACAGCATACCCGGGAGGAAATGCAGCTGGCACATTCTATGTTTTTCTCTCGCTCCCAGGCCAGCATGGAATTTTGTAGACTGAAACAAATTTATTTATTTAACAGTTTATTGTACACAGAAACATACAGAAACAATCGTAGGGACACTTCCAAAATTGTTTTATCTACTCTCATATAGTAATGTTCGAATTATAAACTTCTAAACGAATTTATAATAGCATACTTTTTAAACAGAATGATGAAAAAAATAAAAAGTTTACTTTTCGTTGCATCTTAGTTTTCTTTTCATTTCGCCTGCCCTAGCAAATTCTAACAAAGATGCAACGAAAAGTAAAATTTATTTGCTGGAAGCAAGGAAAGATAAAAATCACACAGTAAATACCAAAAAATCCCGATTCCAAGCCAAAAATCTGTAAAATTATAATTATCTATGGTAACGGCGCATGCGCGGTGACGGTTTTCCTGCGCGTTTAATTTTGCCGCCATTTTCTACGGTGAAAGGTTTTTATTGTTTGTTTATCGCGCAACTCAAGGAAGAATTAATTGACTGTTTGCTAAAAATGTGCGACTCTAGTGACTCTAGTGACTCTAGTGAGGAATATATTAATACTCCACCGGATATTTTAGATGCCGCTACGGAAATTACCAATAATTTATTGCCCGCCAAGTCAAGAAAACTGTACGAGAAATGCTACCAAGAATTCAGGCTATGGAAAATGCAAAAAGATGCGTATGAGATGTGTATGAGAGCAGATAAAATTGTGTATGCAACTGCACATAACTAGGTATTACAATGCTCGTGATACCAAACCACACTCGCATTGTAATACCCTTCATTATGCAACAGTTGTATAAACTACTATTTCATTTCTCATGCCCGGAAAGCGCCATTTTGTGCACAAGGGTAAAAAAGTATCTACTGATGCTACGCATCTCTTCTAAGGCAAAGAAAATTTGGCCATACAGCCAAACACAATAAGAAGTTCCATAGATAGAACTAGTTATTTTAAAGTTTTTACTTCAAATTATTTGCTTTTTTATGACATAAACATACATATAATCACGCCGTTATCCCTAATGGGGTAGGCAGAGCGTAAACGCCCTAAGCAAAGGTCGTTCCGCCACGTCTGACAAAGTTTTGAGGGTTGTTTAAGATAAATTTGTAGGTATATTGCTGTAGTGACAGGTTGTCAGCCTATCGCCTAAATTGCAATACAGAAACCCTTGGATCCCGTAAGACATAAAGCGATATTTAAATTCAAGTACGATAGTTTATTTGATTTATTATTACAAAGTTAGTCTAATTTAGTAGGCTGTATAGGTCCCCAGCCTAAGCCTAATATTTCATGTCCAAAAATTTAAAAAGTGAAACATCAGGTTTCTTTTTTCAATTTTCCTCGCAAACGAAGTGAAAACCAGAGTTTATAAATCGTGCCTAACCCATTTTTGTCCTTGACTTAATATCAGCCCGCACCCTGCGGGCTCGGGCAGCTAAAGATCTCGGACAAAAATGACTTGTTTTGTGCACTTGTCGTAAATTCTACTATTAAAAACACACAGAGCAAAAATAGTTCAAATAATATTTGCCAAAATAAATCTAAATTTCGTACTTATTACGATGGGAATTTAGTTTCATTTGCCTTACATATGGGTGAATTTAGTTTCATTTGCCTTACATAGGGTCGGAATTCGGATCCATTTGCCTCACTTAGGGTGGGAATTCAGATCCATTTGCCTCACTTAGGGTGGGAATTCAGATCTATTTGCCTCACTTAGGGTGGGAATTCAGATCCATTTGCCTCACTTAGGGTGGGAATTCAGATCCATTTGCCTCACTTAGGGTGGGAATTCAGATCTATTTGCCTCACTTAGGGTGGGAATTCAGATCCATTTGCCTCACTTAGGGTGGGAATTCAGATCCATTTGCCTCACTTAGGGTGGGAATTCAGATCCATTTACCTCACTTAGGGTGGGAATTCAGATCCATTTGCCTCACTTAGGGTGGGAATTCAGCTTTATTTGCCTCCCATATGGTGGGAATCCCGTTCCATTTGCCTCACTTAGGGTGGAAATTCAGTTCCATTTTCCTCACTTAGGGTGGGAATTCAGATCCATTTGCCTCACTTAGGGTGGGAATTCAGTTCCATTTGCCTCACTTAGGGTGGGAATTCAGCTTTAATTGCCTCCCATATGGTGGAAATCCAGTTCCATTTGCCTCACTTAGGGTGGGAATTCAGATCCATTTGCCTCACTTAGGATGGGAATTCAGTTCCATTTGCCTCACTTAGGGTGGGAATTCAGATCCATTTGCCTCACTTAGGGTCCCAATCCAATTTTATTAGCCTTTAAAATGTTTAACACTCGATTAACACTTACCCATAAGCAGCGAGGGCCCAATTGGCCGCATTAGCCACTAGCAGTAGCAGAGCGCGAGGCACGTTGCTGGGAACTAGCGCCGCGCGCCCGCCCGTAGGCAACGCACGAATGGTTTGCCACGCGCGGCCTAACACCATATTATCTGTGGATTAAACACATACATACATACATACATAAAATCACGCCTTTATCCCTTACGGGGTAGGCAGAGCGTAAAACGCCTCCTAAAAGGCGCTTTCGCCACGTCTGACATAAAATGAGGGCAATTTTAGATTGCAATGTGTATTACTGTAGTGACAGGTTATCAGCCCATCGCCTACATTACAATACACTGTAACCCTCGAAACCCTTTTGCTGACTTCTACAGCATGCCCGGGAGGAAGGGCAACTGGAACATTCTATGTTTTTCTTTCTCTCCCAGTCCAGTATGGAAGACAAACACATATACTGTGTAATACCATTCAACTTTAAACTTAGCCACGATACGAACTTCTACGGAAATTTTTTAACGGTCCGAGCAGTCAAATTGTGGAATTCCCTTCCCGAAGACGTTCGATGAGCACCGTCTATTGAGACATTTAAAGAGCGAACAATATAGAGAATAATAATTAGTTATTTATCCTGTCTCCCATTAGCATAATATGTATTAATTTTTTATAAATATACATACATACATATATATAATCACGCCTTTATCCCTAATCGGGTAGGCAGAGCGCCAATGATCTAAACAAAGGTCGTTTCGCCAAGTATGACAAAAGTTTTGAGGGTTATTTAAGATAAATTTGTAGGTATATTGGTGTACTGACAGATACCCTCGGATCCCTTAGCTGGTTTTTACAGCATGCCCGGGAGGAAATGAAACTGGCACTTTCTGTTTTTCTCTCGCTGGGAGAACCCGAAACCAGAGGTTGACATTTAAATTGATCATTCAAAAGTCTGCACTGCCCGAAAATCGAACCCGGGACGTCAAACATACATACATATAATCACGGCTTTATCCCTAATCGGGTAGGCAGAGCGCCAACGACCGAAACAATGGTCGTTCCGCCACGTCTGACAAAGTTTTGAGGGTTATTTAAGATAGATTTGTAGGTATATTGATGTAGTGACACCTCGGATCCCTTAGCTGGTTTTTATAGCATGCCCGGGAGGAAATGCAGCTCGCACAATCTATGTTTTTCTCTCGATGCCAGGCCAGCATGGAAAAACTTTATGTGATCATATTTGATCATCGTCTAAAGTATTTGCAGTTGATTTAAAATGACCTTATATAAAATAATGCGTCACCGGACTTAGGCGGGGAGTTGCTACACGCAATCTACACCCTTATATGCAAATGACAACTGCCTAAGGACGCCCACTAGGGCTCGAACCTCGGTTTATGGCGTTGCCTTGGGAATCCCTTATCATAATTCAAATTCCCTGCCCGGGACGTCAACCACACTCACCCAGTTTGAACTGCCCCACGTAGTATATCTTGAGCGTGAGTATGAAGCAGGTGGCGAGATGCGCGATCGTCATGAACACCCAGAAGTACACCGAAGGGTACATTATGCCGTACACTCCTGTGAAATAAGGCCTAGTGATTAGTCATGCTGAGACTAGTTAAAGTGAAGATAAAAGCGATTAATATAAATGTAAAATGCGCGCTGGCGTACCATCAATAGGCCTGTTTTAGAAGATTTTCACTATCACAGCTATTGATGACATTACCCCACAATATTAGACCATATGACAGCGTAACTCACCGATAGCCTTAACGAAATATCACGTCAAATGTTATTCCTTTCTAGTGAGTGGATCCTCGAGTCGAACGACCCGATGATGAAAATGTTATTGATTGTGTTGAAGACATTACCCCACAATATGAGACCATATGGCAGCATAACTCACCGATAGCCATGATAAAGGCGATCAATATAAATGTAGAATGCGCACTGGCGTTCACATCAATATGCCTGTTCTAGTAGATTTTCACTATCACCGCTATTGATGACTAGGTTTGCACTATCCTGCTTACCACTACGCATTTTTCTTTCACCCAAAGGTTGTCTGGAAGAGATTGCTACCTTAGCAATAAGGCCGGCCTATGTTGTACTTGTCTTTTGTTGCTATCTGTTGTATTGTATGATATGTTTTCTTACGTGCAATAAAGTATTTATATGTTATGTTTCGTTGATGACATTGCCCCACAATATGAGACCATATGACAGCATAACTTACCGATAGCCGTGATAAAAGCGATCAATATAAACGTCGAATGGGCACTAGCGTTTACATCAAGATACCTGTTCTGATAGGTCACTATTACAGCTATTGGTGTTATTTCCCCACAAAATTAGGCCATATGGCAGCATAGCTTATAATAAATATCATGTGAAATATTATTATGTTTATGATATTTCCCCACAATATTAGTCCATATAACAGCATAACTCATAATAAATATCATGTGAAAAATTATTGTATTTATGATATTTCCCCACAATATTAGGCCATATGGCAGCATAAATCACCGATAGCCATAATAAATATCACATCAAATGTTATTGATTGTGTTGACATTTCCCCACAATATGAGACCATATAACAGCATAACTCACCGATAGCCATGATAAAAGCGATCAATATAAACGTCGAATGGGCACTGGCGTTGACGTCAGGATGTCTGTTCTGATAGAGCTTCACCATACAGAGAACTGCTATCACGTACATGAATGACGAATCTGAAATACAAATATACATATTGTAGGTGATTATCAGAGGTCGGAAATTCGGGTGCAAAAAAAGTAAAAACCCACTGTTGGAGCTACTGAGAGTTGCTACAACCACCTTTTTCAAGATGTTTAGGGCCCCAGTTTATTTTTCTTTATTAAATTGTTTTAGTAATGCCAATGTGTTCTTTGCGTCAATATAAGTCGAAAGTGTTTGCAATTTTTTTTTATATTTGTTTTAATTTGAAAGATATAAGTAGAAATGTGTTTTCAATGTACTAAAAAATATTAAAAATATAAAAATATCATTTGATTGTTTGATATTTTTATTGAACACCATTTAGAAATGATTTCTACGATGTTTTTATTATTTTTACACAAAAATTTGAATGGGGCCCTCGGGGGCCCAAAAGCGTTTTATTTCTTTAAAAAAAATTGCGGAGTAAATTAAAATTAAAATTCGTAATTGGCAAGGTTAAGACAAGATAAACGCTTTTTACTCTTGTCATTTTTTCTCTACGATTGATAGTTTCAGGGTAAATTGATTTTGAAGTTAGTAGGACACAATTGTTCAAGTCCAAGCCAAGTAGTTGTTTTTATGGTGAAATCAGCCAGGTTAAGAAGAGATAGGCACTTCTCTTTCAAGAAAGATTTTTTCTCTACGGTTGACAGTTTCACAGTGAATTGATGTTAAAATTCCCTGGACACAATTTTTGGGCCTGGAGGCCCCAAAGCGTTTTACTGCTTAAACATTACTATACTTTTTTCTTTCGTTGTGAAACTATTAAGGTTCATTGTAAGCACCTAAATCCTTAAAATAAGACCAGTCAAGCACTCGCATATATATATATATAAAAAGAGTTTTACCGGATTCGTCTTTATTTTATATTTTACAAATAAGTACATACATACATATAATCACGCCTTTATCTCTAATGGGGTAGGCAGAGCGTAAACGACCTAAACAAAGGTCGTTCCGCCACGTCTAACAAATTTTGAGGGTCATTCCAGGTGGATTTGTATATTGCTATAGTGACAGGTTGTCAGCCCATCGTTTAAAATACAATACTGAAACCCTCCCTGGGTTGGCTGGTTTCCAATAAGTATATCAGAGAAAATACTTGATACTAGGTTACATGTAATACACTTTTGATTTTGTGTACTTGCCATATTTTACAAACCAAAAATTAAGACAATACATCCTAAACGCACTTAGACAGATACAGTCAATATGCTGACCTTGTCCCACATACTCAAAGAGAGAGATAGACAGGGACAAGGATAGAGAGAGACAGGGATATTTGGCCAGCGTGTAGGTGTCCTTGAAATGCATATTTCTAGGAAGTTGATAGCTCCAACCTTTTTTAACAGGTAGTTTTTTGTCACACGCAAAACGTTCAAAATAATAATTTCACCACTTTCTTGCTTCGGCTCGAAGAGTGCGCTTGAGTTGGTTGGTGTTCGGGAGTGATTGTTGATTGTGATAGACAGATCTATTCATATTTTTTGACCTCGGCTTTTGTATTCTGGACATCGATTCATTCAACAAAAATAGCATTCAAACACCTGTATTGACAATATTGACTTAATTTGAATCCAAAGTGGTCACTTTTAAGTATTTTTTGGTATAGCTGCAGGTGCCGCCTGCCTCTTCCACTATGGTTGAGTAGTCTTTTGCACATACTGGGATAAACAGTCGAAGTGATAAATTTCCTAGAAATATTTATTTGAAAGACACATACATGCTGGTCCAATATACTCTCTCTGTCTCAGTAGAGCTGCATCTGTTTCAATTTGTGAAATGTTGAAAGTACACAATATTATGGTCAAATTTTATAAAGAAAGCCAAAAGTATTTCATGTAACTTAGTAACAAGCATTTAATTGTTAATTTGAAACTATCAACCGTAGAGAAAAAATTACAGGAGCAAAAACGTTTATCTTGTCCTAACCTAGCCAAATAAGAATTTTAATTTTGTTTTTTTTCCGTAATTTCTTTGTTTAAGAAGTAAAATGATTTGGGCCCCCAGGCCCAAAAATTGTCCTAACAAATTTAACATCAATTCACTGTGAAACTGTCAACCGTAGAGAAAAAATAACAAGAAAGAGAAGTGCCTTGCCTATACCTAGACGATTTCACCATAAAAACCACTACTTTGCTTGGTTTGGAACGATTGTGTCCTGCTAACTTCAACATCAATTTATCCTGAAACTATCAACCGTATAGAAAAAATTACAAGAGTAAAAAGCTTTTATCTTGTCTTAACCTTGCCAAATACGAATTTTAATTTTAATTTTCTACGCTATTTTTTTTTAAAGAAATAAAACTCTTTTGGGCCCCCGAGGGCCCCATTGAAATTTTTGTGTAATAATAATAAAAGCATTGTAGAAATCATTTATAAAGGGTATTCAATAAAAATATCAAACAATCAAACGATATTTTTATATTTTTAATATTTTTCAGTACATTGAAAACTCATTTCTACTTTTATCTTTCAAATTTAAACAAATATTTAAAAAAAATGCAAACAGTTTCGACTTACATTGACGCAAAGAACACAGTGGCATTACTAAAACAATTTAATAAAGAAAAATAAACTGGGGCCCTAAAAATCTTGAAAAAGGTGGTTGTAGCAACTCTTAGTAGCTCCAACAGTGGGTTTTTACTTTTTTTGCACCCGAATTTCCGACCTCTGGTGATTATACACATGAAATAGAAAAAAGTAAACTACGTTTTTTTAACGTTGCGTTATTGATACCAACCTGGTTTTTTTTATTCTTCCTCCTGGACTAGGAACGAAAGAAAAACATAGAATGTGCCAGCTGCATTTTCTTTAAGCTGTAAAAACCAGCTAAGGGATCCGAGGGTTTCTGTATATTGCAATTTAGACGATAGGCTGACTACCTGTCACTACAGCAATATACCTACAAATGTATCCTAAATAAACCTTAAAACCTTGTCAGACGTGGCGGAACGACCTTTGTTTAGGTCGTGTACTCTGTGCCTGCCACATTAGGGATAATGGCGTGATTTTATGTACGTAATAATGTATAATGTGCAGCTGCCTGATTCATAAGTATCGTTTAAGTAAATATATCTAGTGATATTCTATCTACCAATTTCTCTGATATATAACATACAGTATCCTGTCTTATGTAGCATATATTATGTATTAGACCTATCATAAGATATCATGAAAAAAATCACTTCTGTAGGTCTGCTGTAAGAAATTTCTTTTTAGAAATAAGCAGTGCCTGTTGTGTCTTTGTTTTGTATGTCCTGTTTTTTGATGTCCTGTTTTTTGTGTACAATAAATTGTTAAATAAATATATATCAGTATATTTTATTGAAATATTTATTTAATAGTGTGTAAATGTAGTAATTTGCACTATAATTTCTATACCCAAAGGTTGCCTGGTAGAAATTGCTGCTTTAGCAATAAGGGCGCCTATATCGTACTGTCACGTATTTTCCTCTTTATTTCTGTTGTATTTGTTTCTTTGTGCAATAAAGAATTTTGTATTGTATTGTACGTATACATACATACATACATACATATAATCACGCCTTTATCCCTAATGGGGTGGGCAGAGCGTGAACGACCCAAACAAAGGTCGTTCCGCCACGTCTTACAAAGTTTTGAGGGTTATTTAAGATAGATTTGTAAGTATATTGCTGTAGTGACAGGTTGTCAGCCCATCGCCTAAATTACAATATACTGAAACCCTCGGATCCCTTAGCTGGTTTTTACAGCATACCCGGGAGGAAATGCAGCTGGCACATTCTATGTTTTTCTCTCGCTCCCAGGCCAGCATGGAAGAAACGTACGTATATATACAGTATACACACTATGTCAAATGTTAGTACTCCTTTTATCTGCAATTTTTCTAGAAATCTGAAAAAAAAAACGATAGACGTCTTCCGCAGGACAAAGGTCTCCCCCAAGGACCTCCACGGCGATCGGTCTAGCGTCTTCTGCATCCAGCAGCTTCCCGCGACCTTCACCAGATCGAAAAAACAGAGAATCACTACATACGTAGTATAAAACAAAGTCGCTTTCTCTGTCCCTATATCCCTATGCTTAGATCTTTAAAACTACGCAACGGATTTTGATGCAATTTCTTTTAATGTATAGATTATTTATTTATTTACTGTTTATTGTACACAAGTAACATGAGACAGACAATACACAAGGAATACCGACACAACAGGTACAGCTTATTTCTACTAAGAAATTTCTGTCCAGCTGACCTAAGGAAGTGAGACTTAAAATGAGAGGTAAATTAGGCGTGCACAAATAAAGCATAATATTAAAATAATACCAGAAAATTATAAATTACATAAATAACTAATTATATAAATACTTAAAATTATAATAATTATATACATGAATATATATACGGAAAGTGAAAGGTAATGCTCTTTTACTCTCTTTTTAAAGACAGCGACAGAAGGACTGTCACGGACCGTGTGCGGCAGTGAATTCCATAACCTGGCCGCATTGACAGTGAACGAATAAGAGTAAAAATCTGTGTGGTGGTGAGGAATAGACAGCAGTGATTTAACAATAGGACTACATGGAGAGACAGAGTGATTCAAGAGGAAGGTTTATATGTATAATACATGCATAATATAGTAGAGAAACACTGATAATGTCCGTGCGAAGACGGGGCGGGTCGCTAGTACTATATAAAACAAAGTCGCTTTCTCTGTCCCTATATCCCTATGCTTAGATCTTTAAAACTACGCAACGGATTTTGATGCGGTTTCTTTTAATGGATAGAGTGATTCAAGAGGAAGGTTTATATGTATAATACATGCATAATATAGTAGAGAAACACTGATGATTTCCGCGGGTCGCTAGTTACCTTTTACTCTCAAACCGAACTATTGTGATTGTTATTTAATATGTTTTTGTTTTAATACATACATACATATAATCACGCCTTTATCCCTAATGGGGTAGGCAGAGCGTAAACGACCTAAACA
Organism: Scrobipalpa costella; assembly: GCA_949820665.1. Taxonomy (NCBI): domain Eukaryota; kingdom Metazoa; phylum Arthropoda; class Insecta; order Lepidoptera; family Gelechiidae; genus Scrobipalpa; species Scrobipalpa costella. Next base: position 7,996,045 of record OX463323.1, on the reverse strand, counting down.
AAGGTCGTTCCGCCACGTCTGACAAAGTTTTGAGGGTTAATTAAGATAGAATTCTAGGTATATTGCTGTAGTGACAGGTTGTCAGCCCATCGCCTAAATTACAATATACTGAAACCCTCGAATTAGAACAATTAAAAGGTTGCACCTACCGAACTTACTTCCATGCTGGTCTGGGAGTGAGAGAAAAACATAGAATGTGCCAGCTGCATTTCCTCCCGGGCATGCTGCAAAATCCAGCTAAGGGATCCGAGGGTTTCAGTATATAGTAATTTAGGCGATGGGCTGACAACCTGTGACTACAGCAATATACCTAGAATTCTATCTTAAATAACCCTCAAAACTTTGTCAGACGTGGCGGGACACCTTTGTTTAGGTCGTTTACGCTCTGCCTACCCCATTAGGGATACAGGTGTGAATATATGTATGTATGTATGTACCTACCGAACTGAAAGTTCATCTTGTTGGGGCAAAGGTGGTAGCAGGCGGAGAGCAGCCCCTCCATCACGAGCGCCAGACCCAGCGAGTAAAACAGACCGTGGTGTTGGGGAATACCCACGTTCTGTAAACAAATGAATAGGATGAATATTTCCTGCTGTAATAAAACAACTACTTTTTATAATTAACATACATACATACATATAATCACGCCTTTATCCCTAACGGGGTAGGCAGAGCGTAAACGACCTAAACAAAGGTCATCCCGCCACGACTGACAAAGTTTTGAGGGTTATTGCAGATATAATTTTAGGTATATTGCTGTAGTGACAGGTTGTCAGCCCATCGCCTAAATTACAATACGCTGTAACCCTCGAATCCCTTTTATAATTAACTGGTTTTATTTATTTAAAAAAAACCCTAAAAATATACAAACAAGGCTAGGTCAGCTAGTTATAACGTCACGGAGTAGAGAGTAAACGAATTGTATGTATATTCAACATTTAATTTTCCTGTACCCTAAGGTTGCCTGGAAGAAATTGCTGCTTAGCAATAAGGCCGCCTATTTGTACTACTATTTGTTTCATTTAATTTTATTTTCTCTTGTGTCTTTTCTGTGCAATAAAGTATATTCTTATCTTATCTTATATTTACTAGAAATGTGAAAAAAAACTGCCTCATTAGGGATACAGGCGTGAAAGTATTTATGTATGTATGTATGTTTACGCTCTGTCTACCCCATTAGGGATAAAGGCGTGATTAAATGCATGAATGCATGATTATTGTTTTCGGAGGGCACGTTAAGCCGTCTGTTTCGGTCGCTCTCAAACCATGTCTGTGCTACTAGGCGGTTTGAAAACTGACACCAGGGTTCATTATCTGCGGCCGTTTATTGATGTTTATTACCGGCGTCTGTTTATTACTGTTTATAACCTGCGGTCGTTTATGATGTTTATTGCTGATTATTTGTGGTAGTTTGTAATTATACATATATACATACATATAATCACGCCTTTATCCCTAATGGGGTAGGCAGAGCGTAAACGACCTAACCAAAGGTCGTTCCGCCACGTCTGACAAAGTTTTGAGGGTTATTTAAGATATATTTGTAGGTATATTGCTGTAGTGACAGGTTGTCAGCCCATCGCCTAAATTACAATATACTGAAACCCTCGGATCCCTTAGCTGGTTTTTACAGCATGCTAGGGAGGAAAAGCAGCTGGCACATTCTATGCTTTTCTTTAGCTCCCAGGCCAGCATGGAAGCATGATGTAATTATAATCAGCAAATAATAATTATTGCCTGTGATCGTTTATCACTGTTTATTACCTTCGGGTGCTTATTGCTGTTTATTACCTGTGGCGTTTATAACCTACTTCAAAAACTCGTTTATTGTATTTGGCGTTTATTACCTGATGCGTTTATTACCTACTTCACAAACTGTTTATTACCTGCGGCCGTTTCCTGGCTGCGAGCTGGCGCGACCTGACCTGATACTTTTGGCGTATAAACGGTGGCGTATATTACCTGATGCGTTTATTACCTACTTCAGAACCTCGTTTATTGCCTTTGGCGTTCATTAAATGATGCGTTTATTACCTACTTCAGAAACTGTTTACTACCTGATGCGTTTATTATCTGCTTCAGGAGTTGTTTATTACCTGCGGCCGTTTCCTGGCGGCGGGCTGGCGCGACCTGACCTGCATCATGAAAGCCACTCCCAGCACCACGTAGCCAACATTCGAGTAGACGTGGTTGAAATCCGACAGGAAGCCGAGCGGATGCGCGAACAGGAAGTTGTAGTATTTAATTTTTTATTATTGCTCTTCCGTTTATTACGTGAGTCCATTCATTATATTGAGTCCTTTTAATGCTTGAGTCCAATGAATACTGGAGTTCATTTATTACCTGATTTCGTTTATAACCTGAAGTTCTTTATTACCTGATGTGTTTATTACCTACTTCAGAAACAGGTTTATTGCCTGATGCGTTTTTTACCTACTTCAGAAACTCGTTTTTTGCCTGTGGCGTTTATTACCTACTTCAGAAACTCGTTTATTGCCTGATGCGTTTATTACCTACTTCAGAAACTCGTTTATTACCTGATGCGTTTATTACCTACTTCAGCAACTGCTTATTACCTGTGGCAGTTTCCTGGCTGTGAACTGGCGCGACCTGACCTGCATCATGAAAGCCACTCCCAGCACCACGTAGCCAACATTCGAGTAGACATGATTGAAATCTGACAGGAAGCCGAGCGGATGCGCGCACAGGAAGTTGTAGTAGCACAGGTCACCTGTTTATTACTTGGTCCAGTTTATTGCTCTTCCATTTATTACGTTAGTCCGTTTATTATTTTGATTCCGTTTATTATCTGACTTCGTTCATTATCTTACTTCGTTTATTACCCGACACTCTTTATTACCTGACGCTCTTTATTACCTTCAGTCGTATATTTTTAAGATCCGTTACGTACCCAAACCTTTTTATTACCGTTAGCGTATATAAATGGTAGCGTTTATTTCCTGTGGCGTTTATAACCTACTTCAGAAGCTCGCTTATTACCTGATGCGTTTATTACCTACTTCACAAACTGTTTATTACCTGCGGCCGTTTCCTGGCTGCGAGCTGGCGCGACCTGACCTGCATCATGAAAGCCACTCCCAGCACCACGTAGCCAACATTCGAGTAGACGTGGTTGAAATCCAACAGGAAGCCGAGCGGGTGCGCGCACAGGAAGTTGTAGTAGCACAGGTCACCTGTTTATAACTTAGTCCTGTTTATTGCTCTTCCGTTTACTACGTGAGTCCATTAATTACTTGAGTCTGTTTAATACCGGAGTTCGTTTAGTACCTGACTTTATTTATTAACTGACGCTTTGGCTTACCTTCGAACGTTTATTTTCAAGATCCGTTACTCAAACAAAGCTGTCTAATACTTTTGGCGTATAAACGGTGGCGTATATTACCTGATGCGTTTATTACCTACTTCAGAAACTCGTTTATTGCCTTTGGCGTTTATTAAATGATGCGTTTATTACCTACTTCAGAAACTGTTTACTACCTGATGCGTTTATTACCTGCTTCAGGAGCTGTTTATTACCTACGGCCGTTTCCTGGCGGCGGGCTGGCGCGACCTGACCTGCATCATGAAAGCCACTCCCAGCACCACGTAGCCAACATTCGAGTAGACGTGGTTGAAATCCGACAGGAAGCCGAGCGGATGCGCGCACAGGAAGTTGTAGTATTTATTTTATTATTATTGCTCTTCCGTTTATTACGTGAGTCCGTTCATTATATTGAGTCCTTTTAATGCTTGAATCCAATGAATACTGGAGTTCATTTATTACCTGATTTCGTTTATAACCTGAAGTTCTTTATTACCTGATGTGTTTATTACCTACTTCAGAAACAGGTTTATTGCCTGATGCGTTTTTTACCTACTTCAGAAACTCGTTTTTTTGCCTGTGGCGTTTATTACCTACTTCAGAAACTCGTTTATTGCCTGATGCGTTTATTACCTACTTCAGAAACTCGTTTATTACCTGATGCGTTTATTACCTACTTCAGCAACTGTTTATTACCTGTGGCAGTTTCCTGGCTGTGAACTGGCGCGACCTGACCTGCATCATGAAAGCCACTCCCAGCACCACGTAGCCAACATTCGAGTAGACATGATTGAAATCTGACAGGAAGCCGAGCGGATGCGCGCACAGGAAGTTGTAGTAGCACAGGTCACCTGTTTATTACTTGGTCCAGTTTATTGCTCTTCCGTTTATTACGTTAGTCCGTTTATTATTTTGATTCCGTTTATTATCTGACTTCGTTTATTATCTGACTTCGTTCATTATCTTACTTCGTTTATTATCTGACTTCGTTTATTACCCGACACTCTTTATTACCTGTCGCTCTTTATTACCTTCAGTCGTAAATTTTTAAGATCCGTTACGTACCCAAAGCTTTTTATTACCGTTAGCGTATATAAATGGTAGCGTTTATTGCCTGTGGCGTTTATAACCTACTTCAGAAACTCGTTTATTGCCTGTGGCGTTTACTACCTGATGTGTTTATTACCTACTACATAAACTGTTTATTACCTGCGGCCGTTTTCTGGCTGCGAGCTGGCGCGACCTGACCTGCATCATGAAAGCCACTCCCAGCACCACGTAGCCAACATTCGAGTAGACGTGGTTGAAATCCGACAGGAAGCCGAGCGGGTGCGCGCACAGGAAGTTGTAGTAGCACAGGTCTTGGTTGCCCGTTTGGAACACCATCTGAAGGCGATGATGGGTGTAAGGGACAGCGTCCTAACTGATAGGGGCTGCTCAGTCAATTAACTGAACAAATTTCATCAGGTTTTTTTCAAATGTCGACCTTGATCAGACAATTTGTATGGATCAGCCAATTTTTGTCTTTATACATACATACATATAGTCACGCCTTTATCCCTAATGGATTAGGCAGAGCGTAAACGACCTAAATAGGGGTTGTTCCGCCACGTCTGACAAACTTTTAAGATAGATTTGTAATATTGCTGTAGTGACATGTTGTCAGCCCATCGCCTAAATTGCAATATAATGAAATCCTCGGACCCCTTAGCTGGTTTTTACAGCATGCCCGGGAGGAAATGCAGCTGGCACATTTGGAAGGCTGGAAGGATTTTTTACTCACTGTATATTAAGAAAACATTATAATAATATTCAATGTATTATCTACATTTGATTTCCTCTAACCAAGGTTGCCTGGTAAAAATTGCTACCATAGCAATAAGGCCGCCTTCATTGTACTTTAATTTGTTCTCAATTCCTGTTGTTTTTGTTTTATGTGCAATAAAGAATATATCTATCTATCTAATGCTTGCCTGTTGATAGGTGTACAGCAACTGAACAACCGGTAAGGCATACACCACGGCCACAGTCAATGCGCTCCAGAAGTACCTGGAAAAAACAAATTTTATAATACATACAATTCATTTCAATACTTCACTACATAGTATAAAACAAAGACGCATTCTCTGTCCCTATATCCCTGTTTGCTTAGATCTTTAAAACTACGCAACGGATTTTGATGCGGTTTCTTTTAATTGATAGAGTGATTCAAGAGGAAGGTTTATATGTATAATACATGCATAATATAGAAGAGAAACACTGATGATTTCCGTGCGAAGCCGGGGCGGGTCGCTAGTCCAAAATAAATTTTAAAAAAAACTTTATTTAGCAATCAATTAGTTTAGATCGGTTAACCAAAGCATAGAGTTAGCATATTTGTACATAGACAATAAACAACCCTGCTTCCTAAACTAAGATAGAAATCCTGTATCTTAGGAAACAGTGTTTCGCCGAGGTCGTCCTTGACTAATGCAACTTAAAAAAAACCGTGTCTTAGCATTTCATACATACATATATAAATCACGCCTTTATCCCTTACGGGGTAGGCAGAGCGTTTAACGCCTCGTAAAAGGCACTTTCGCCACGTCTGACAAAACTTGAGGGCAATTTTAGATTGTAATATGTATTCATATAGTGACAGGTTGTCAGCCCATCGCCTAAATTACAATACACTGTAACCCTCGTGTCCCTTTTGCTGACTTTAAACGCATGCCCGGGAGGCAGGGCAGCTGGAACATTCTATGTTTTTCTATCTCTCCCAGTCCAGCATGGAAGTAAGTTAGCATTTCAACAGCTGTTTATTAGTATAAGATTTTATAAATATCAAATGATGATTTCACCTGTTAGACCGTCTGTTGTTGGCGTTGAGTGACGCTCGGCTCGTGTCGGCGAGGGTCCAGGTTCGAGGCCGGACCTCTTCCTCTTGTTCCGGCTCTGAATCCGACACTGTTTCAAACGTTTATGGCTTTAGATTTTTTTTATACTTACATACATACATACATACAATCACGCCTTTATCCCTAATGGGGTAGGCAGATCGTAAACGACCTAAACAAAGGTCATTCCGCTACATCTGACAGTTTTGAGGGTTATTAAAGAAAGATTTTTAGGTATACTGCTGTAGTGATAGGTTGTCAGCCTATCGCCTAAATTACAATATACTGAAACCCTCGGATCCCTTAGCTGGTTTTTACAGCATGCCCGGGAGGAAATGCAGCTGGCACATTCTATGTTTTTCTTTCGCTCCCAGGCCAGCATGGAAGTTATATATATATATAGTTTTATACTTCCTCATCATAATTTAATAGCTTTGCCGGTGTAGTAATCAATACAATACAATACACATATTATGTATTGCACATAAACAACACATTGTGCAAGAACAAACATTAAATTCTTCCATGCTGGACTGGGAGCGAGAGAAAATCGTAGAATGTGCCAGCTGCATTTCCTCCCGGGCATGCTGTAAAAACCAGCTAAGGGATCCGAGGGTTTTGGTATATTGCAATTTAGGCGATGGGACAGCAATATACCTACAAATCTATCTTAAATAACCCTCAAAACTTTGTCGGACGTGGCGGAATGACCTTTGTTTAGGTCGTTTACGCTCTGCCTACCCCATTAGGGATAGAGGCGTGTTTATATGTATGTATGTATATACAAACATTTTAAAACAAACAGAGTACAATTAGGCGGTTTTAATGCTATGGTAGCAATTTCTGCCAGGCAACCTTTGGGTAAAGGAGTTCGTCAGCTTAAATCTTTTTTTATACCGGAAGTAAAAAAATAGCTGGCCTATATTTAGAATGTGAACCTTCTCGTGAAACTGAACAACTTTCCCCAAGAAACATTATGTCGAAAAAAATTTGGACCTCCCATACAAATGGTGTCAAACCCTATCAGTTTGCGGGACGCTGTCTCTTACACCCGGTATTATACATAATTTATAAAACCACGCCTTTATTCCTAATGGGAGTTAGGCAGAGCGTAAACGACGTAAACAAAGGTAGTTCCGCCACGTCTGACAAGGTTTTGAGGGTTATTTACGAAAGATTTATAGGTATATTACTGTAGTGACAGGTTGTCAGCCCGTCGTCTAAATTGCAATATACAAAAACCCTCGAATCCCTTAGCTGGTTTTACAGCATGCCCGGGAGGGAATGCAGCTGGAAAATTCAATGTTTTTCTCTCGCTCCCAGTCCAGCATGGAAGTATTATACATACATACATACATAAAATCACGCCTTTATCCCTAATGGGGTAGGCAGAGCAAAAACGACCTAAACAGAGGTCGTTCCGCCACGTCTGACAAGTTTTGAGGGTTACATACAGATTACTACAGAGTAAGCATCTGATTATGATGTACTATATTGCTATAGTGACAGGTTGTCAGCCCGTCGCCTAAAATTGCAATACACCCTCGAATCCCTTAGCTGGCTTATACAGCATGCCCGGGAGGAGATGCAGCTGGCACATTCTATGTTTTTCTATCACTCCCAGTCCAGCATGGAAGTATTATGGTATAATACATACAAAGGTCGTCGTTGATGATGGGAACTCCTTCGGAAACTGTTCTTGGACTCGACGTGGTGGGGGCGTCTTCCACGAGGAGCTCTTCCTCTAAAATACATAATACACAAATACATAAAATCACGCCGTTATCCCTTAAGGGGTAGGCAGAGCGTAAAACGCCTCCTTAAAGGCGCTTTCGCCACGTCTGACAAAAATTGAGGGCAATTGTAGATTGTAGTGTGTATTGCTGTAGTGACAGGTTGTCAGCCCATCGCCTAAATTACAATACACTGTAACCCTCGAATCCCTTTGCTGACTTCTACAACATGCCCGGGAGGAAAAGCAACTGGAACATTCTATATTTTTCTTTCTCTCCCAGTCCAGTATGGAAGTTCCTCTAAAAAATAAAATAAGATTAGGTTCACCTAAAAGAGAGCCCGATGGTGTAGTGGATAGGGCCGCTGCCTCCTGAGCGGGAGGTCGTGGTTCGAATCCCACCACGTACCATGTGATTTTCGGTTTTCGAATTTCATATGTACGTTTATTCGGCGCTTCTTCCGTGCTTCGAAAGGCACGTTAAGCCGTTGGTCCCGGTTAATATCGTTAAATACCGTAGATATCAGTCGTTAAGCCATATCAGAGGCCAGTGCTAAGTATTGGCGGCTTGAAAACTCTGACCTAATATAGGATTGGGTCTGCTTTCCCTTCTCGGTTGCGGAGGTCAGATGGCAGTCGCTCTGTGTAAAAACCAGTACCCTCGTTCAATCCCCTAGATTAGGTAGCCGACCCCGTGAGATACGGGATAAGGCTAGGGAGATGATGAAGTTCACCTAAATGCGTACGTACAATATATAATAACTATTATACGGACCGCAAGGGACAGCGTCCCGCAAACTGATAGGGGTTGCTCAGTCTACGAAACTGAACAAAACATCGCCAGGAAATTGTTTCAGGAAATAACCAAATATATTTGCTATTCCATACAAACTGTCTGATTAAGGAGGTCATTTTGTATGGAAAGGCAAATTAATATTTACTCTTATTGAAAAAAAATCCTGCTGATACTTGTTCAGGGTCGTTGACTGAGCAACACCTATCAGTTTGCGGGATGCTGTCCCTTACACCTGGTACATAATAGTAGTTTATACAACTGTTGCATAATGAAGGGTATTACAATGCGAGTGTGGTATCACATACATACATAAAATCACGCCTTTATCCCTTACGGGGTAGGCAGAGCGTAAAACGCCTCCTAAAAGGCGCTTTCGCCACGTCTGACATAAATTGAGGGCAATTTTAGATTGTAATGTGTATTGCTGTAGTGACAGGTTGTCAGCCTAAATTACAATACACTGTAACCCTCGAATCCCTTTTGCTGACTTCTACAGCATGCCCGGGAGGAAGGGCAACTGGAACATTCTATGTTTTTCTTTCTCTCCCAGTCCAGTATGGTATCACGAGCATTGTAATACCTAGTTATGTGCAGTTGCATACACTATTTTATCTACTCTCATACACATCTCATACGCATTTTTTTGCATTTTCCAAAGCCTGAATTCTTGGTAGCATTTCTCGTAAAGTTTTCTTGACTTGGCGGGCAATAAATTATTGGTAATTTCCGTAGCGGCATCTAAAATATCCGGTGGAGTATTAATATATTCCTCACTAGAGTCACTAAAGTCGCACATTTTTAGCAAACAGTCAATTAATTCTTCCTTGAGTTGCGCGATAAACAAACAATAAAAACCTTTCACCGTAGAAAATGGCGGCAAAATTAAGCGCGCAGGGAAACCGTCACCGCGCATTCGCCGTTGCCACAGATTATTATAATTTTACAGATTTTTGGCTTGGAATCGGGATTTTTTGTTATTTACTGTGTGATTTTTATCTTTCCTTGCTTCCAGCAAATAAATTTTACTTTTCGTTGCATCTTTGTTAGAATTTGCTAGGGCAGGTGCAATGAAAAGTAAACTAAGATGCAACGAAAAGTAAACTTAATTTTTTCATCATTCTGTTTAAAAATTATGCTATTATAAATTCGTTTAGAAGTTTATATTTCGAACATTACTATATGAGAGTAGATAAAATAATAAATCATACCTTCTATCTTACAGCTGGGTATGTAGACGACCAAAGCGAACAGCGCCATCAGAAGAACCAGCGCAATTAGCACCAACACACCGATCACGAATTCACGGTACGAAATCGTGGCTTTAATTGTTAATCTGAAACAAAATTTATTTATTTATTAGCATAATCAACACCCTAGCCTTATCCCGTATCTCACGGGGTCGGCTACCTAATCGAGGGTAGTGGTACACAGAGCGACTGCCATCTGACCTCCGCAACCCAGAAGGGAAACCAGACCCAATCCTAGATCAGGTCAGAGTTTTCAAGCCGCCAATGCTTAGCACTGGCTTCTGACATGGCCTAACGACTAATATCTACGGTATTAAACGATATTAACCGGGACCTACGGCTTAACGTGCCTTCCGAAGCAAGGAAAAAGCGCCGAATAAACGTACATGTACGTTTCATATGTATATGAAATTCGAAAACCGAAAAATTCATTGGTACGTGGTGGGATTCGAAGATAGATTTTTAGGTATATTGCTGTAGTGACAGGTTGGAAGCCCATCGCCTAAATTCTTGGACCTAAATTGCAATATACTGAAACCGTCGGATCCCATAGCTGGTTTTTACAGCATGCCGTGAAGGAAATGCAGCTGGCACATTCTATGTTTGTCTTTCGCTCCCAACCAGCATGGAAAAAAAAAAAAATTATCATTAGTCTAAATACAACATTGGAAGATCATCTCTTAAGGGTCTGCCGGAGCGGCGAAATCAAAACTGAACAACTTGATAGTTGCAGTCAACAAAATTGAACAATTATTTACAGGAAGTAAAAAAAATTTGCTTTTCCATACAAATTGTCTGATCGAGGTGGACATTTTACATGGGCAGGTCAATTATTTTTCATCATCTGAAAGTATTTCCTGGTGAACGTTGTTCAGTTTCGTTGATTAAGCAACCCCTATCAGTTTGCGGGACGCTGTCCCTTACACCCCGTATAATCAGATGCGATCCGGTATGATGTTTGTTTCTAATTAGTTTTGGTGTGAAAATATTAAACATGAACAAAATGAGACCGAAGAAACGTTTTCTGCGTTAAAATCGCCTAAAATTAAACTTACTCTCTAATTTTGTAGTTGGTTAATATTTTCAATCCAAAACTAATTGGTAACATTTTGATTATGTGTAAAATTTTTAGTTAATATTGGTCCTAAAGTTTGAGAATGAATGGGAAGTCCTAGCTCCAAGGAAACCATAAAAAAAAACATAAATAAATTTCAGCCATCTTTAGGACTTGGTTCCTATTAAAAACTTAAAGCTATGTACCTAACCAGTTCTAGGAAAATTGGTGCTTTTGTCCCAGCGGGTCCAGATGTTGAACGACCCAATGAACCACCCTGGTGTCAGAGTTTTCAAACCGCCTAGTAGCACAACTATTAGGCCTCTGCCATGCCATGTCTGCCACAATCAGGTGATTCCTGCAATGTCCTAACTAAACTGGGGAAAACCTCACAAAGAGATATACAAATATCAACTTTTTGGTCAGTTACATATTCTGAGTTCTTATTACGTCTTCTTACTTAACACCTACCTAAAATTCTTAAACCTCCCGTCGCTGCCCGCAGCATTGACGTCCCACTGGTCCAACAGTGGGCCGCCCACGCCCACGGGTGGGCTAGTTGGACTCACGCCCACACAGTCGTCATCGCTCTGTTTCACAATGAACACTATGTAGAACCCGACGGGAAACATTTCTTGCTGAAATAAAAAATACAGATATTGATTTCCGTGCTTCGAAAAGCACGTTAAGTTTTTCAGTGCGGTAAGAACGCCTTCACCCAGTTTGGTTAAGACAATGAATCGCCTTTCGCACTCTGTACATAGATACATATAAACACGCCTTTATCCCTAATGGGGTAGGCAGAGCGTACACGACCTAAACAAAGGTCGTTGCGCCACGTTTGACAAAAGTTTTGAGGGATATTTTAGATCGATTTGTGACTTGCTGTAGTGACAAGTTGTCAGCCCATCGCCTAAATGACAATATACAGAAACCCTCGGATCCTTCAGCTGGTTTTTACAGCATGCCCAGGAGGAAATGCAGCTGGAACATTCATGTTTTTCTCCCGCTCCCAGGCCAGCCATGGAAGAGCAAACCCATTTCTGATAAAAAAAGATCTGACTAAAATGCACAGCTGGATTGACGTGATTTGTTCAATACAAAATAATTTATTTCATCATCTCCCTAGCCTTATCCCGTATCTCACGGGGTTGGCTTCCTAATCTAGGGGATTGAACGAGGGTACTGGTTTTTACACAGAGCGACTGCCATCTGACCTCCGCAACCCAGAAGGGAAACCAGACCCAATCCTAGATTAGGTCAGAGTTTTCAAGCCGCCAATGCTCAGCTCTGGCCTCTGATATGGCTTAACCACTAATATCTACGGTATTAAACGATATTAACCGGGACCAACGGCTTAACGTGCCTTCCGAAGCACGGAAAAAGCACCGAATAAACGTACATATGAAATTCGAAAACCGAAAAACACATTGGTACGTGGTGGGGTTCGAACCACGACCTCCCGCTCAGGAGGCAGCGGCCCTATCCACTACACCATCGGGCTCTTATAATTTATTTGTTTTAGTTTTATTTTTAGCGTGACGTAACTTACTGTTAGCGTGATTCCTCCTTTAGAAGTCATAGTGAGGTGATAACCTTGATACAGCATATCTTGTTCATTGTCAAATACAGGACACTGAAAAAAAAATGGTTGTCTGTAAAGTCGGTTTATATGTGAATGATGAACGCCGGCTGTACGAACGAAAAAGGATTAAATCTCTCGTTCTCTCTTCGGCTCGCATCGGATCGAGCGAGCGAAAGGCACGATCAACTTGCGCCGAATGTTTTGTTATGAGTTATGCTGTAGTCACCTAACGGCAAATGGTTGTTTTTAAGAGCTTATTTCTCCCAAAACGAGTCGTTAAAAAAATTAAAAAAAATATGCATTTAAGAAATTAGTTCATTGCCTGTAATTGCAACATTTAATAAAATTCTAGTTCATAAATATGTATGCTAAAAAATCTGGAAGTAAAGCTGTTTTTATCAGTAAATTTGATATTCGTTCTAAACTATTAAAAGCGCTTTCACGGAAAATATTCGTATTCTTCTTCTTCTTCTGTCAAGTGGGTATCGAGTCTATCGACCCGATGAACCCTGGTGTCAGAGTTTTTAAGCCGCCTAGTAGCACAACTATCAGGCCTCTGACATGGTTTTGAGTAACGACCACTATCAAAGACAGCGTCCAGGACCGACGGCTTAACGTGCTCTCCGAAGCACGAAATCTTTTTATTTTTCGGACAATCAGGTGATTTAGCCTACAATGTCACATGTCTTGCTTTTAATACGTTCTAATTTTAACTAATTTACCAAAATTGTATGTAACCTTGTGTAACTGGTAATGGTCGTGTGGACTGCCGCGATACAGGCTTGACCTAGTGCGGAGTTCTAAGGAAACATTGTGTTTTTGTAAATCTTTATGGCAAATAAACGTTTTTATTTTATTTATTTATTTTTATGTCCTAACCAAACTGGGGAAAAATTCACAAAGTGATAAATTCTCAAATATCAACTTTGTATTTCCTCCCCGGGAATCGAACCCAGGACCTCCGGATCAGGAGTCCATGGCACTAGCCACTAGACCACGGAGGCAGTTGTAATATTCGTATTACTCGTATGATTATCTAAAATTGCAACATAGCTTTTTTTTATCCAACGCGTAGTTTTAATGGAATCAGCTTTCTTGTGCGTATTTAGCACCTTTTTGACGCGGCCACGGACGTAACCACCACGCCGTAGCGCGCGATAATTTGTACGATATTCTAAGGTCATCATCTCCCTACCCTTATCCCGTATCTTACGGGTCGGCTACCTAATCTAGGGGACTGAACGAGGGTACTGGTTTTTACACAGAGCGACTGCCATCTGACCTCCGCAACCTAGAAGGGAAACCAGACCCAATCCTAGATTAGGTCAGAGTTTTCAAGCCGCCAATGCTACGCACTGGCCTCTGATATAGCTTAACGACTAATATCTACGGTATTAATCGATATTAACCAGGACCAACAGCTTAACGTGCCTTCCGAAGCACGGAAAAAGCGCCGAATAAACGTACATATGAAATTCGAAAACCGAAAAACACCTTGGTACATGGTGGGATTCGATCCACGACCTCCCGCTCAGGAGACAGCGGCCCTATCCACTACACCATCGGGCTCTATATACGATATTCTATGGTATTACGGGCAATGGTTGCATATCAAGAAATCTACCTGATCATCTGTCGACAGGAAGCACCTTAAACTATCGTCCGCATTGCCCTGCCAGGAATTAATAATAATAATAATAAAATCGTTTATTCACATAAGACAGCATGTTTATATTTGTACAACAAATTCCGCCAAACTGTACAACAGTTTGTTGGCAGAAATAGACTCCCCTGTATTAAACATTTACATTACTGCTTTATGTTATCTAAGTTAATATTGTAAGTTTAGCAAGAAAAGTTTAAATGAGTTACAGTTTTGCAAATATTATAAAAACAAATGATTGTTATTATTTATCAGTTCAAGTTCAGTTTTACTTTAAGATTTTTTAGTATGTATTTTTTTAGACTAGCTTTAAAAACATTTTTAGTTGTGCTCTTTCTTATAGTTAACGGTATATCATTATATATTTTAAAAATACCTGTCATAGACCATACCATAGAGAAGGGCTTATGGGAAATGCATAAGTCCCTCTCTTATTCTATCTGTTTTTCTCTATGACAGGTATTTTAAATTCCTGACAGGGCTATAAGGACGATAGTTTAACGTGACTCACATAACTCATTCCGTGCTTCGGAAGGCACGTTAAGCCGTTGGTCCCGGTTAATATCGTTTAATACCGTAGATATTAGTCGTTAAGCCATTTCAGAGGCCATTGGCGGCTTAAAAACTCTGACCTAATCTAGGATTGGGTCTGGTTTCCCTTCTGGGTTGCAGAGGTCAGATGGCAGTCGCTCTGTGTAAAAACCAGTACTCTCGTTCAATCCCCTAGATTAGGTAGCCGACCCCGTAAGATACGGGATAAGGCTAGGGAGATGATGATGACATAACTCATTACAAAACATTCGGCGCAAGCCGATCGTGCCTTTTGCTCGCTCGAGCCGATGCGAGCCGAAGAGAGAACGGGACGTTACGTCATCCTTTTTCGTGCGTGCAGCCGGCGTTCCTCTATTTATTAGACGTTGTAACGTCAAAAAAAAACTTTTTAACATTAAAAAAAAATGTTGTCATTTCTATCGATTCGTGGAGGGCATGACTTAAGGGGATCTCCGGTGCACGCCAGCGCCCTCATCAGTTAAAACATCATTACTTACTAAAAACGCTATCAATCGAAAATCCGGTAGATCAGATTGAAGTACAGGTACTGAAGTGTATTTTAAGCATCGCAAATTGCTAATTCAATGTTCACTGCAGTTACAGATAGCAAAAGTGCCTAAAGTGGCCGTGTTTCGCAAATTTTCTATCTGTAATTACAACGAACTATACGTTGCAACTTTATGAGGCTCTTAACTACCTTCATTGCTTTAACCTCAATCTACCGGATTTTCGATTGATTGTGTTTTCAGTGAGTAATGATTTTTTGACCGATGGGGGCGCCACTTAGCCCAGGGAAGCCCCTTAAGATGAATATCCGCGGGCGGTGGCGCCCTCACTCGTTAAAAAATCATATCTCTCAAAATATTGACATTTTCAAAACTTTTCTCTGTCACTTCCTTAGATTTAGACCTAAGGATTTTTTAGAAGTAATGAATCGAGGAGCAAGTACCCTGGAGTTACTATCGAAATTTCCGCCAAAAGTGGCCGTTTTAACCCTTAAGTGCATACTGTATCAAAAATGAAACACTAGAATTTTCGTTTAATAATTCCGTTCAACTATGCACAAGCAACTGGGCTGTATGTTAAAAATGTCCTTTGCCTATTCATATTTTAGAAGAAATAAGTTGTCTATGGTATTTTTCTGAACAATTTGGCGGTAAAAGCGAAAACTTTTTTCTTATCTGTCATAACTTGTTCCGTGAAATTTTCACTTTTTGTCGATTTATTTCGGAGTGATTTTATTGGAAAAGCTAACCCGGAAAAAACAAAATGTTCATGCACTTAAGGGTTAAGCAATAATTTCGATAGTAATTCCTGGCACTATTCCCGCAAACTGATAGGGGTTGCTTGGTCAACGAAACCTTTTCACTAAGAAATTATTTGGCTTTTCCATACAAATTGTCTGATTGAAGTGGTAATTTTATTTGGTATGGGAAAGTCAAACATACTTTTCATTTCCTGAAAAAAAATCTGTCTTAACTTGTACAGTTTCTTTGACAAAGCAACCCCTATCAGTTTGTTTGCGGAAAGCTGTCCCTTACACCCGGTATGATCATATCCCTAGCCTTATCCCGTATCTCACGGGGTCGGCTACCTAATCTAGGGGACTGAACAAGCCGCCAATGCTTAGCACTGGCCTCTGACATGGCTTAACGATTAATATCTACCGTATTAATCGATATTAACCGGGCCCAGCGCTAAGACGTGCCTCTCGAAACACGGAAATAGCGCCGAATAAACGTACATATGAAATTCGAAAACCGAAAAACACATTGGTTCGTGGTGGGATTCGAACCACGACCTCCCGCTCAGGAGGCAGCGGCCCTATCCGCCACACCATCGGGCTCTCTCCCGGTATGACTTACCGAATTATTTTGTATGGAAACAGTCGCACAAACGTCGTCGTCCGATTCTATTATAAGCATCACGCTTTTTGGTATTGTGTAGTTGAACCTTAAACAAAATTAGATAGAATAGAATACATATAACCACGCCTTTATCTCTAATGGGGTACGCAGAGCGAAAATTAACTGAACAAAGGTCGTCACTTCCATGCTGGCCTGGGAGCGAGACAAAAACAAAGAATGTGCCAGCTGCATTTCCTCCCGGGCATGCTGTAAAAACCAGCTAAGGGATCCGAGGGTTTCAGTATATTGTAGTTTAGGCGATGGGCTGACAACCTGTCACTACATCAATATACTTACAAATCTATCTTAAATAACCCTCAAAACTTTGTCAGACGTGGCGGAACGACCTTTGTTTGGGTTGTTTACGCTCTGCCTACCCCATTAGGGCTAAAGGCGTGATTATATGTATGTATGTATGTAAGGTCGTTAAATTAGAGACAATAATAGAACAGAATTCATACATATATTTATATGTAATTATTCACGCCTTTATCCCTAATGGGGTAGGCAAAGCGTAAACGACCTGAACAAAAGTCGTTCCGCCACGTGTGACAAAGTTAGGGTTATTTATGATATTTGTAGGTATATTGCTGTAGTGACAGGTTGTTAACCTATCGCTTAAATTGCAATATACTGAAACCCTCGGATCCCATAGCTGGATTTTACATCATGCCCGGGATGCAGCTGGCACATTCTAAGCTTTTCTCTCACTCCCAGTCCAGCATTCTACCCAATAATCTAGAAAATAAGTTCTTACCTTTGCAAGCCTTCCATATTGGACTCCGCTCGCTGCGGTATTTGGTCAAACGAGAAAAAGTAATATTTTGGCGTGCTCGGCGTTACGGATAAGTTTATTGGCTGAAAGAAAAATAAACAATTATTTGAATGAGTGACTTCTCCTATCGTGTGGGTTTCGAACCCTGGTGTCAAGAGTTTTTTAAACCGCCTAATAACACAGCTTATAGGCCTCTGGTATGGTTTCTTGTAACATACATACATACATATAATCACGCCTTTATCCCTAATGGGGTAAGCAGAGCGTAAACGACCTAAACAAAGGTCGTTCCGCCACGTCTGACAAAGTTTTGAGGGTTATTTTAAGATCGATTTGTAGGTATATTACTGTAGTGACAGGTTGTCAGCCCATCGCCTAAATTACAATATACTGAAACCCTCAGATCCCTTAGCTGTTTTTTACAGCATGCCCGGGAGGAAATGCAGCTGGCACATTCTATGTTTTTCTCTCGCTCCCAGGTCAGCATGGAAGTTTCTTGTAACGACCACTATTAAAGACAGCGAATCCCTTTTGCTGACTTCTATGTACTATCGTATGCAAGGTCAATTTATTGCTGGACTGGGAGCGAAAGAAAAACACAGAATGTGCCAGCTGCATTTCCTCTGCAGGCATGCTGTAAAAACCAGCTCAGGGATCTGAGAGTTTCAGTATATTGCAATTTAGGCGATGGGCTGACAACCTGTCACTACAGCAATATACCTACAATTCCATCTTAAATCACCCTCAAAACTTTGTCAGACGTGGCGGAACGATCTTTGTTTAGATCGTTTACGCTCTGCCTACTCTATTAGGGACAAAGGCGTGATTATATGTATGTAATGATTTCCCCTTGTGGTGCCGGGTTAGAATAGCATCACCCCATAACTTCCCGTGGGTGTCGTAAAAGGCGACTAAGGGATAAATCCAGGGAATGGGCAGCAGCGTTCCCTGTGAATGGAAAACTTGTACTGCGCTCACCAACCCGCCTGCCAAGCGTGGTGAGTATGGCATATACCCCCAATTATGGGGAGGCCCATGTCCAGCAGTGGACTGTTGTGGCTGATGTTGATAATATAATAAATAATAATTATTTATTTCCAAAATTAATAATAACAATTTACAAACCTTCCATGCTGGACTGGGAGAGATAGAAAAACATAGCATGTTCCAGCAGCCCTTCCTCCCGGGCATGCTGTAGAAGTCAGCAAAAGGGACTCGAGGGTCACAGTGTATTGTAATTTAGGCGATGGGCTGACAACCTGTCACTATAGCAATACACTTTTCAATCTAAAATTGCCCTCAATTTTTGTCAGACGTGGCGAAAGCGCCTTTTACGAGGCGTTTATCGCTCTGCCTACCCCGTAAGGGATAAAGGCGTGATTTTATGTATGTATGTATGTAATTTACAAACATTTCCTTATGGACCCCGCACTAGGAATAAACCTGTATTGCAGGAGTCCATTATTAACATTACCAAGTAACTACTTTACAAAATATAAAGCCAGCCAACATAAACAATTCGGATGCATCTTACATTTATTACCTATCACAATATGGAAACATTCTTTATTTGGCGCTTTTTCCGTGCTTCGGAAGGCACGTTAAGCCGTTGGTCCCGGTTAGTATCGTTTAATACCGAAGATATTAGTCGTTAAGCCATGTCAGAGGCCAATGCTAAGCATTGGCGGCTTGAAAACTCTGACATAATCTAGGATTGGGTCTGGTTTCCCTTCTGGGTTGCGGAGGTCAGATGGCAGTCGCTCTGTGTAAAAACCAGTACCCTCGTTCAATCCCCTAGGTCCCCGTGATATACGGGATAAGGCTAGGGAGATGATGAATATGGAAACATTCTAATTTAATATTTATAATATAATAGGAGATATAAAAAGAAGAGAATATAAGAGAATAAATGGAACACTTGTAACTTCCATGCTGGTCTGGGAGCAAAAGAAAAACTTAGAATGTTTCAGCTGCATTTCCTCCCGGGCATGCTGTAAAAATCAGCTAAGGGATCCGAGGGTTTCTGTATATTGTAATTTAGGCGATGGGCTGACAACCTGTCACTACAGCAATATACTTACAAGTCTATCTTAAATAACCCTCAAAACTTTGTCAGACGTGGCGGAATGACCTTTCGTTTAGGTCGTATACGCTCTGCCTACCCCATCAGGGATAAAGGCGTGATTATATGTATGATGTATAATATGTATAGTGTGCGTGTAAGTGTGAATGTATGAATACACATACATTCACACTTACACGCACACTTAGCCTACCTTATGTTTATTGTTTACTACCCTATTATGTATATTTAATATGATGAACTCTGTTATTGGCTATATAAGTTTTTTAAGATTACTGTTTGTAATAGTGATATAATTGCTGTTGGGTTCTCAATAAAGAAATTAAATTAAATTAAATTAAATGTAAAAATAAATGCATGCAAAAATAATAACAACAACTACAATCTCATTTCGGTCACACATCGACAGACGGCATGTTGCACTTGGCAAGCGTTTGTGTGCGTGTTATAAGGGTTGACAAATTTTGTTATACCGGTCATAATCAGCAATTGATTAATCTGGTTCTTGATTAAACCAACGTTTTAAAGTAGTTCACTGTAACTGAATAGTTAGAATAGATTAGGTTGCATATTTTGTACAAATTTACTAACCGTCTCTCATCACTATGGAATCTAAAAAAGTTCCTATTGGAGTCATATACATACACATACATATAATCACGCCTTTATCCCTAATGGGGTAGGCAGAGCGTAAACGACCCAAACAAAGGTCGTTCCGCCACGTCTGACAAAGTTTTGAGGGTTATTTAAGATAGATTTGTAAGTATATTGCTGTAGTGACAGTGACTGGTTGTCAGCCCATCGCCTAAATTACAATGTACTGAGACCCTCGGATCCCTTAGCTGGTTTTTACAGCATGCCCGGGAGGAAATGCATTAGGCACATTCTATGTTTTTCTCTCGCTCCCAGGCCAGCATGGAAGAAAAATTGGAGTCATATCTTTTGGTAGAATGCCATCCGTACACCGAACAGTACCTAACCATCTTTGGAACACAAAACTATATTATTTCCGTTACACTGGGAAACATGGCCCACACTCCGCGCCGGATTTCGGACTTCAGACGTATGTCGGACTGGGGAAGGGAGGTGAATGTCCATTCTGTATGTAGTAAGTACTATTATATATTCTGTGACTAGGGTGTGGTGTGCTGATGTTGGTGTGTGTGTGTTGGGTGTGTGATGGTAAGTGTGTGAGTGATGTGTATATGTATGTACTAACCTTATCAACTTCGACGAAGAAGTCTTGTACCCGCTTTAGTTTGATAGTTACTGACACGTTGCTAGGGTTCCATGTGGCTATCGTTATGGTGGGACGATTGTCTGAAGTTATGTCTGAAATCAATTGTATTTAGTTGGTTAGACTGTCAGCACAGCTCGGACACTCCTAACTACAATGTAATTTTAGTCACACATCGACAGACGGCATGTTGCACTTGGCATGTGTTTGTGTGCGTGTTATAAGGGTTGACGAATTTGGTTATACTGGTCATAATCATCACTTGATTAATCTGGTTCTTGATTAAACCAACGTTTTAAAGTAGTTCACTGTATCTGAATAGTCAGAATAGATTACGTTGCATATTTTGTATAAATTTACTTACCGTCTCTCATCACTGTGGAATATAAAAAAGTACCTATTGGAGTCATATCTTGTGGTAGAATGACATCCGTACACGGAACAGTACCTAACCATCTTTGGAACACAAAACTTTATTATTTCCGTTACACTGAAACATGCGCGCGCCATACCCGCTAAGCCTACGCTCAATGTGGCCCACAATCCGGCGCGGAGTGTGACGTATGTCGGACTGGGGAAGGGAGGTGAATGTCCATTCTGTATGTAGTACTATTATATATTCTGTGCTGTCAGCACGGTTCGCCGTGCGTACAAATCCCACACAAGTGTAACTTTAAGCGTCAATATTTCATGTTTCAAAAACATTATTAACACTGTAAGTGTCAATTTCCAAAAGATAAAAAATTAATTCTCGACGGAAATTTAGGTCGTTTACGCCCTGCCTACCCAATTAGGGATAGAGGCGTGATTATATAGTATATGTGATTGTTTGTTCCTTTTTATTTCTGTTGTATGTGTTTCTTTGTGCAATAAAGAATTTTGTATTGTATTGTTCATACAGTCCTCCCAAACGATTGACGGTGACGGCGGTTAATCATAAATAGATCAACGAGCGCTACATACAGAAGCACTCTCTATTCTTTCAATCTCTTATTCTGATGGGACAGATTGACTGACACGACCAGAGAGAAATCAAGCGCAGGACCGACTATTTACATGCCCATCCGACAGCATGGATCATCTTACTTTACGGACAATCAGGTGATCAGCCTGCAATGTCGTAACCAAACTAGAAACAACAACACAAAGTCGGTGCCCCTGCCGGGAATCGAACCCGGGACCTCCGGGTCGAGAGCCCATGGGTCAGACCGCTAGACCACGGAGGCAGTTTAATTGTATTGTATATATGTATGTACTTACTCGAGCCTGCATCATGAGGGCACAACGTCCGAGCCATATCTTTGAACTGCATCACTGCATTGCTTGTCTTCACCACGAGCGGTATTTCCCATGATGACACACCTTCGAAAATACATACCGGATGTAAGGGACAGCGTCCCGCAAACTGATGTTGCTCAGTCAACGTAACTGAACAACTTTCACAGGAAAAAAAATTCAGGAGAAAGAATTTATATGAAAGACAAAAAAAAAACACTTTATAAAAAAAAACCTGGTGAAAGCTGTTCAGTTTCGTTGACTGAGCAACCCCTATTAGTTTGCGGGATGCTGTTCCTTACACCTCGTCTTGGCTTAAGAGGTGTTTCAATAACGGTAAAAAGCACTCTCCAACATAAAAAGTTTGATCCATATGAGGGCAATGACCTGTCATGTGACGCTCGGCGGTACAGGTCATTGCCCTCATTTGTATCATCCAGAAATCATTTATTTATTTTTTTATTTAACAATTTATTGTACACAAAAAACATCATAAACACAGGACATAAAAAACAAAGACACAACAGGCACTGCTTATTTCTAAAAAGAAATTTCTTACAGCAGACCTACAGATCATGTTCAATGAAAAACCTAATTTAGACAAATTTACTAATTTGATCCAAGTGTCTTTGCATCAAATTAGTAGATTTGATTATATGTTTATATAAGTTAAATACCTTTCTGTTGTGATGCAGTTATGAAGACTGGATACTCTTCAGTGAGAGTGTCATTTGTAGACACATGCACCCTCGTGGGGTAAACGCCCAGATTGGTTTTATTTATATGCTGTGTACAAAAATAACATTAATTATTATACATACACACATACATATAATCACGCCTTTATCCCTAATGAGGTATGCAGAGCGTAAACGATCTAAACAAAGATCGTTCCGCCACGTCTGACAAAGTTTTGAGGGTGATTTAAGATGGAATTGTAGGTATATTGCTGTAGTGACAGGTTGTCAGCCCATCGTCGAAATTACAATATACTGAAACCCTCGGATCCCTTAGCTGGTTTTTACAGCATGCCCGGTAGGAAATGCAGCTGACACATTCTATGTTTTCTCTCGCTCCCAGACCAGCATGGAAATATTATTTATAATAATTACTTCCATGCTGGCTTAGGAGCGAAAAAATAAAAATTGTCAGAAGTGGCGGATCGACCTGTGTTTAGGTCGTTTATGCTCTGCCTACCCCACTAGGGATGAAGGCCTGATTATATGTATATATTAGAAATAAAAAGTATTTTTTTATTTCATATGAAATGCTATTTAGCCGAGAAACTAATAGCAGCTAAATAACCCAGAGCGGTACTCTAAAAGTAACCAATAATAATTTATATATCAATAAAAATCAAAAGTAAAGATTGACAATTTAATTTAAAAAAAGAAAGGGGAGGCCTTTGCCCTGCACTGGGACGCTTCAGGCTAGTAAAATATAGGGACAGCGGCCCGCGAACTGATAGGGGTTGCTCAGTCAACGACACTAAACAACTATCAACAAGATTTTCGTTCAGGAAGTGAAAAAAATAATTGTCTTTTCCATACAAATTGTCTGATCGAGGGACAATTAGGGATAAAGGCGTGATTATATGTATGTATGTTCGTACTTTTATTATAATTACATTACTCAGCGCGGCCTACTTGTTACTATAACTACAAAACGTGCTAATAAACGCTGAGTATGCACATTTTTTCTCTATTCTTAGAAGAATATTTCATCTCAATACAAGATAAAACATATCTTTTTTATATTTATTCATCTACCGGGTGTAAAGGACAGCGTCCCGCAAAATGTTAGAGGTTGCCCAGTCAACAAAACTGAAAAACTATTATAAGATTTATTTTTCAGGAAGTGAAAAGAAATGTTTGCTTTTCCATACAAATTGTTCGATCCAGGTGGTCATTTAGTATGGGAAAATCAACATATATTTTCATGTCCTGAAAGAATTTCCTGGTAAATGTTGTTCAGTTTCGTTGAATTAGCAACTCCTATCAGTTTGCGGGACCCTGTCCCTTACACATACATACATATAATCACGCCTTTATCCCTAATGGGGTAGGCAGAGCGTAAACGACCCAAACAAAGGTCGTAACGCCACGTCTGACAAAGTTTTGAGGGTTATTTAAGACGGATTTGTACGTATATTGCTGTACTGACAGGTTGTCAGCCTATCGCCTAAATTGCAATATACTGAAACCCTCTGATCCCTCAGCTGATTTTTACAGCATGCTCGGGAGGAAATGCAGCTGGAACATTCTATGTTTTTCTCTCACTCCCAGTCCAGCATGGAAGTAAAGTAAGTAGTCCCTTACACTCCGTATCTAATTATATTATAGTGTACTGCAGGGAACAGGCTTCTTCTCTTTACTTCTTTTTATCAATTGGTTTTTTGAGTTGAAAACAATCCATTGGAATCAACTAATTTAATAACTCTGACACCAGAGTTTTTAAACCGCCTAATAGCACAATTAACATGGTTTAACTAATACAATACAATACAAAATACTTTATTGCACAAAGAAACACAAATACATACACAACAGAAAAGTAGGGAACAACATACATACATATAATCACGCCTTTATCCCTAATGGGGTAGGTAGAGCGTGAACGACCAAAACAAAGGTCGTTCCGCCACGTCTGACAAAGTTTTGAGGGTTATTTAAGATATATTCGTAGGTATATTGCTGTAGTGACAGGTTGTCAGCCCATCGCCTAAATTGCAATACACTGAATCCCTCGGATCCCTTAGCTGGTTTTTTCAGCATACCCGGGAGGAAATGCAGCTGGCACATTCTATGTTTTTCTCTCGCTCCCAGGCCAGCATGGAAGTTAAAGTTAAAGTAGGGAACAAATCAGTACAATATAGGCGGCCTTATTGCTAAAGCAGCAATTTCTACCAGGCAACCTTTGGGTATACTTACCACATAGAAGTCTAAGATCTGCTCAGTTGTTGCATTCACTATGACATTAATTAGCTCGTCATACATGTACCTGAGAATTACAATAATTACTGTTAATTAAAATAATTTATACCACACCTATTCAGAAAGTATCACTACATAGAAACAAAGTCGCTTTCTCTGTCCCTATATCCCTATGTATGCATAAATCTTTAAACTACGCAACGGATTTTGATGCGGTTTCTTTTAATGGATAGAGTGGTTCAAGAGGAAGGTTTATATGTATAATACATGCATAATATAGTAGAGAAACAATGATAATTTTCGTGCGAAGCCGGGGCAGTCGCTACTATTACTAAATATCTAAATCCAAGCTAACAAATATGCGGGTGGCAAAAATATATGGGATTTAGTGTCTTCCCTGCTGCAGCGGTGTGTGGAGGGTGAAGGAGGGTAGAAAGTGCTTACTTTCTACCCTCCTTTATTTTTTTTAGTTCCTAATTCAAGTATATCATATTATACAATCATATTTATAATACAATCATATTTATTCCATGCTGGACTGGGAGCGAGACAAAAACATAGAATGCGCCAGCTGCATTTCCTCCTGGGCATGCTGTAAAAGTCAGCTAAGGGATCCGAGGGTTTCGGTATATTGTAATTTAGGCGATGGGCTGACAACCTGTCACTACAGCAATATACCTACAAATCTTTCTAAAATAACCCTCAAAACTTTGTCAGACGTGGCGGAACAACCTTAATTTAAGTCGTTTACGCTCTGCCTACCCCATTAGGGATAAAGGCGTGATTATATGTATGTATGTATGCATAATTCAAGACTAGAAAGGCGGATGCCAAAAGAATTATCGATTATTGTTGAAACTCTTTGGTTTGTATTCAATAATGCTGGCCTGGGAGTGAGAGAAAAACATAGAATGTGCCAGCTGCATTTCCTCCCGAGCATGCTGTAAAAACCAGCTACGGGATCTGAGGGTTTTAGTATATTGTAATTTAGGCGATGGGCTGACAACCTATCACTACAGCAATATACGTATAAATCTATCTTAAAAACCCTTAAAACTTTGTCAGACGTGGCGAAACGACCTTTGTTTAGGGCGTTTACGCTCTGCCTACCCCATTAGGGATAAAGGCGTGATTATATGTATGTATGTATGTATTCAATAAGGAACACCCTGGCCGCCTAGTTATACATCTATTTTTTATATATATGTTTGATGTTCTCTCCCATACATCACTTGAAACAATATGGTTTTTCAGAAATACTGCGTATTATTTTACATACATACATACTATCACGCCTGTATCCCTAATGGGGTAGGCAGAGCGTGAACAACCCAAACAAAGGTCGTTCAGCCACGTCTGACAAGTTTTGAGGGTTGTTTCAGATAGAACTGGATATTGCTGTAGTAACAGGTTGTCAGCCCATCACCTAAATTACAATATACCCTTGATTCCCTCAGCTGGTTTTTACAGCATGCCCGGGAGGAGATGCAGCTGGCACATTCTACGTTCTTGTCGCTCCCAGTTCAGCATGGAAGCTTTTAAAAAAGCTTTCTTTTTTTGGAATTATTTTACTCTGCTAATTTAATACCTTCCAGTAGTAATTAGTATTATCAAGCGAATTATCAATTAATTACTAATAGTTTGTATCTCTAAGCCTACGAAATGATACTGGCCACTTATTTTTTTGGTAGTATGTGCTTTGCTTCATTTACTTCTATAAAAGAAAAAAATACGGAAAATCAACATGTCCGTGCAAATTCATTTTCGTTCTTTTATTTATTTAACTTATTTGATTAAAATGAAGTGTTTTTGATGTTATGTGTAACTGTACCAGGCCACTCAGAAAGTATTGCGATAAATAGTTTTTATATATGGCAGACTGGCCGGTTAGAATCTTTTTTGAAAATATGATTACTTGTAAGTATAAATATGTGTGTTCCATTTTCAAAATTTCCCTCCACATTTTTTGCGAGCTAATTCAAAGTATCGTGTCTTACTGAAAAATGGATCTGCGCCGGGAACATTTTAGAGCTATGATTTTTTACGATTTCAAGTGTCGCCTGAAACCGGATGAATCGTTCGATAGAGTTCAAATGGCATTT
The DNA here is from genome assembly GCA_949820665.1 of Scrobipalpa costella. NCBI lineage: Eukaryota > Metazoa > Arthropoda > Insecta > Lepidoptera > Gelechiidae > Scrobipalpa > Scrobipalpa costella. Next base: position 7,968,906 of record OX463323.1, on the reverse strand, counting down.
ATGGATGAAAGCCCCTCCAAGGCAACCGTGTATCGTTGGTATAACGAATTTAGGCGCGGTCGACCAACCTTGGGGGATGAAGAAAGAAGCGGTCGCCCTTTGACGGCAATTACGGAAGAAAACGTGCTAGCAGTGAAAATTTAATCCAAGATAATAGGCGAATTACATATCAGGAGATTCAGCACATATTAAAGATTGGATCGGGAAGCGTTCACGAGATTCTACATGGGCATCTTCGCGTGAGGAGGATAGTATCGCGCTGGGTGCCGCACTACCTCACTGACGCTCAGAAGCAGGCCCGGGTGGAATGGTGCCGTGATATGCTGAACAAATTTGAAGCAGGCTCGCCTCGGCGTGTTTACGACATCGTAACAGGTGATGAGTCCTGGATTTATCAATACGATCTAGAAACCAAGCGCCAGTCGACAGTTTGGGTGTTTCAAAATGAACCAACGCCTACCAAAGTGAAGCGATCTCGAAGCGGGGGGAAGATTTTGATCGCCAGCTTTTTTAATTTGACTCAATTCCCTTACGAGATCAAAGAAGCATTAACGCCGAATGGTATACTACCAAATGTTTACTAGAAGTTTTTTTTGTTGTGAGCAACAAGCGACCAAACACAGGGCTCCGCGGACTACTGCTCCACCACGACAATGCGCCTGCACACACCGCGCTCAAAACGAGGGACTTCCTGGACAGCACACCAGTCAAACTCCTGGGTCACCCTCCTTACAGCCCTGATCTAGCACCGTGTGACTTCTTTTTATTTCCAAAAATAAAAAATCAGCTCAAGGGGATACAATTTTCGTCGCCGGAAGATGCGCTGGCTGCGTTCGAGCAGGCTGTAGACGAGGTGTCTACGGCGGACTGGAAAAAGTGTTTTGAAAACTGGTTCAGACGCATGAATCTTTGTATAGAGGCTGGTGGAGAGTACTTTGAAAAGATTTAATAAAAATATATGTACCTGTAGAACAATTTTTTTTAGTGTCGCAAATCTTTCTGAGTGTCCCACGTATATAATGTGTTTAGTTTGTGTTCTGTTTGTATGGATGGTAACACTTCAAATGTACTTAACATGTCATGTGATATGTCATATACTACACGTATATAAATTATGTGATATGTCATAATTCTTTGTGTTACAAGTTTTTTTAATTATATTTTCCTTATAGATGTATTAGTGTAGCACTATGTATCACTCAGAAGAAAATGTGTTTCCTAAATTTTGTGTATTTCGTCCAAGTGATACACACTTCCCCCTTCCACCTAAGTAGCAACCCCCCCTTTTTGTGGCTCCGTCGCTCACTTCGTACGCTCCAAATGGTCACCGTTCTAACCCTCCTTTAGCTACTGAATTGAAATTGGAAACGTCTATGGCGGCAGTTTTGAACATGTTAGCGTGAATTGGTTATCCACTGTGATTTCTCATTAATTTTTCAATAATTTCATATCTCTGCTTCTACTTATTTCTGCAAGTTGAAACTTTGTAGGATTACTAATAAATAATACCTTTAAAAAATCATGGAAGCCCTAGGTTGTGGTTGGTATTCATAAGACAAGCCTCAGTTTGTAATACTTAGTTATAATTTACAAGAATGTGCTGGTTAAAAAATATTAAAATATCATACCTAAATAAATAAGTTATTTACTTATTTTTAATTTATGAAGTTATATTGATAATTATATGCCTTCTCATTTAAGAGTGTTGTATATAGGCTATACAACACTCTTAAATGAGAAGGCAGTAGTTCTAGTTGGTAAATCATGGTTAAGTATGACTCATCACTACATAGTATAAAATAAAGTCGCTTTTTCTGTCCCTATATACCTATGTATGCATAAATCTTTAAAACTACGCAACGGATTTTGATGCGGTTTCTTTTAATAGATAGAGTAATTCAAGAGGAAGGTTTATATGTATAATACATGCATAATATAGTAGAGATACACTGATAATTTCCGCGCGAAGCGGGGGCGGGTCGCTAGTGTACTATAAAATGATATGGGTATTCCCCTTAAATTATTATTAGCCTATAACTATATAGATAACCATAAGTTAAGGTTATGCCCTGAACTTAAAAAACCTTGTAATGAGAAGGTGTTTCAAAAAAGGGGAGGTAAAATAGACTGGAGAATAGCAATTTAAAAATAAAATACTTTTTAATAAAAGGGGTTGTAGGAAAATATCTAAAGCAATGAAAATACGAGGCATAGTATGTGGACAGGGAAAGGAAAGTATCTACCGAAAGATTTTATTAAATCATAATAGCTTTTATAAATATGAAAATAAATCCGTTTATAAATCTTACCTGTTGTAAATGAAGTTTTTACTGGGTAGATCCTCTGATGACAAATTTGTCTCATGTGTTCTTGTGATAAAGACACATATAAATAGTAAAAGTATTTTTTCCATTCTAAATAACTACTGTTATTTACACTTTTATTCAATATTTTTCACGGTTTTGATAAAAACGCATAACAGCGAGCAAAACAACATGATATAAAAATTTAAAAATCTGCTTTACTTTGTTATTAAATGCTCCTTCTCTTTCTAACATAGATATAGTCTCTTAAATAAAACAGAGATGGAAGATTTGAAGCATCCTTGACATTGACAACTCATAGTTTTTTATCTTCGGCAAATGAAATGAACTGTACAGCCACCATGGATCACATTACACGATCAATTTGTGGTCAATCGCGAACTGTGATTTCAAACTAGCTTTCTGTTCGCCTCGCGGTTTTGCCCGCAGCAAAGAGTTTTCTTGGGATGAATAGTTTTCCCGCTATACATTTATCCAGAGCAATGAAATGTGATAAACCGTTTAAATGCAACCGCGACAAAACAGTTACGTATTATTCATTAGTTGGTAAAAAGAAGATTTTGTCCTTCTCTTCTCTAGAATCAACTTTTTTTGCCCAGTTTGACTTTTCAAACCACGGTAATACACACATGTTGACAACTGAATCGATTTTCGGGGTCGTAAGGCACCCAATGACATTTTTGCACGAGACTTGTTTTTTCTGCTGCTCATATGATTTTATGGGGTCCCCGTTTAAATGATAAATTGCTAAAGTTCGAGGGTTTCTTTCGCAATCAACCTAGGCCTTGTGAACAGGTCCAGAACAAGTTAAAATAATGTTCCTAACCTACACAAAAGAGTAAAAATAAATTATGTCGCCAGCCACGTTTTTCGCTAAAACACTTTTTTATATGGCAACTCATGAAATGCATATTACTACATACCTATTATACATGCGAAACTAACTCTCTGAAAAGGGTAAATCTTTTTATTTACAAAAAATATTAAAAGTATTTACAAACTTAACTTAAATCTAATTAAATGTAATAAATGGCCTCCAGAGCGTCCTGCTGTGGCATGGTGCCCAGCACGCTGGCAGCATTCCCCCTTTGGATAGCGATGCTAATCCGCTGCGCAAAGAAACCGCCACCCCTGCGGTCACCAGTGACCTCACTCTTAGTCTTTCTTTTTGTTTTTACTGCTTTTCCGCCTAATCAGCTGAAAGGATATTACTGTTTGGCACGATGATAGCTGGTAGAAACTGACGGACAGTTAAAATCAGAGATCTTTATTAAAAAAAGCTTTTTATAGCATTTATGTCATTTACTCTTTTCTACCGTCTGCAACTTTGTCACTCGTATTTTGTATTTTGTTTTGTCAATACGCTTCGTACTATTTTTCACAATATAAAACGTTTTTTTTCTATTAAGTCTATTCTAAATTCGCCTAAAAAATCCACTGAATACCGCAACATTATTTTTATTATTATTATTTTTTACCATCTCCCTAGCCTTATCTGCATTATTTTTTACCGTGGGGAAATAACTCGCCCCTGGGGAAAAACAAATTTTGGACACTGCAACTAAAGTTAAAAGACTATGGAAATCTTTAGTTGCAGTTTAGACAGAAAAAAATATATAATTTTCTAGGTTTTGTTTTTTGTCAACTTTTTTATACCTGCCTAGGCTTTTGTATCATATACTACGTAGATTTCGGTTAGGTTCTGCCCTAAAAAAGCACAAATGCTACTTTTTCCGAGGGGATACCACTCATTCCTACGGAAACTCATAAAGAACAGTATATTGCAGCCAGGGAATCCAGTGAAGGAACCGAAAAATATTGTGTCTAATAATTGATCATGACTATCAATATAGATTGATGTTCTAGCGGCAGCCCAAGTAAAAAAGTCATCGAAAACTGACTGACTGACTGATTGACGATTGAAATCGAAGATGGCGTCGCTAAACCGATCAAAAGAACCTAATTTTTAATATTTTCATAGAAAACCTGTGTGATATTAACCAAGAAGTGGTTCTCGTCCGCGATTTAGCAATAAGAAGTGTCCTAAAATATCCCCGAGTGGTATATTTAGTGGGGAAGCTGTCAAGTTTTAGTAGCAAGCGTAATGGGTTACGAGAGGGGTCGGTATGCTGTGTTGGGGTGATATCAGGCCTGTGTTTACATGAATTCGGATCGGGGCTGCTGGTCAAGATGCTCCCGACAGTGGAGGAGAGCCGCGGGTACGACTTTCAGGACCCCGAGAACGCGGAGAAATGGCGCGGCTTGTTCGTCAACTCCCTCCGAAAGGTCAGTACACAAACATCAACATTGATCGTAATTTTTTGAGAATCTGAATTATCTGCTATTTACGTGGCTGAACGACTATTAAATTACGAGTTAATAACACAAGGGTTACAATAACAATAGTAGAACAATAATGAACTGGATTGCAATTCTTTTAAGAAAAGAATAAGCATTGATCTTTCGTAAATTTCAAATGTAGCTAATAACAATAAAGAGATTTTGTGATTTGTAATGAATAAACTGAAAGACATTAGAAAAAATCTTTCGCCATTAGAAACCTACATTCTCCTTGAGTTATAATAGGTTTGTAAGGGACAGTGTCCCGCAAACTGATAAGGGTTGTTCAGTCAATGAACCTGACCTCGATCAGTAGGTTTGTTTTTTTCAGAAAGAGGTTTTTTTTAAAATCACCTAGTATGGGAAGGGTTTTTTTATCTTGATCATGAAAGAATTACCTGGTGAAAGCTTTCGTTGACTGAGTATCCCTATCAGTTTGCGGGATGCTGTCCCTTACACCCATATTAATGAACAATTTAAATGTCCGTTTCTGGGTGTGGGTGTTCTTTGTGGTTGTTTCTGTGTATGAACAAGGGCACCCTGATATAGTGAATCATAGTGGGGGCTATGAGTGTGATGGTGTTTAAAAACTCAAAATGCTAAAAAAGGCTACCCTGTGTTGTACATTGTAGTACTAATTTATTTATCATCATAATCCATGATTTACAACCAGTCTAGACATTTTAATTATTTTACAATATAATTATGAAATTGATAATATGAAATAAATAAATCTAAAATCTAATCTATAGAAGAACTACCTACTTTATATATCTCATTTCAGGTGGTGGAGCAGGTGCACCCAACATTGTGCGCCGAAGACAGCGCACTTGAGTATGTTGAGTCGCTCTGTCTACGGCTGCTGGCTATGCTCTGTGCGGCACCTTCACCCCTCACCGTGCAGGCAAGTATTATTTAGGGCTCCCTTCATTTAGGCTTGGATGTATTCATTTAAGAGAAGATCTTTTCATTTAGTACTGGATCTATTAATTTAGACTCGAATCTACTAATTTAGAATTGTATCTATTAATTTAGTATTGAATCTATTAATTTAGAATTGGATCTATTAATTTAGAATTGGATCTAATTATTCACAATTGAATCTATTCATTTAGTAATGGATCTATTAAGTCCTGATTGAATCTATTAATTTAGAATTGATCCATTAATTCAGGTTTAAATCCATTCATTTAGTAATGGATCTATTAATTTAGAATTGAATCTATTAATTCAGGACTGAATCTATTAATTTAGTATTGAATCTATTTATTTAGAATTGGATCTAGTAATTCAGGATTAAATCTATTAATTTTGTATTGGATCTATTAATTTAGAATTGGATCTATTAATTCTGGATTGAATCTATTCCTTTAGTTTTGGATCTATTAATTTAGAATTGAATCTATTAATTTAGTATTGTATCTATAAATTTAGAATTGAATCTATTAATCTAGGAGTTGACTCAATTCATTTGGGATTAGATCTATTAATTTAAGATTGGATATATTAATTTAGGATTGGATCTATAAATTTATGATTGAATTTATTCATTTAGGAATTGGATCTCTTAATTTAGGAATGGAATTATGAATTTAAGGCTGGATCTATTATTTGGGATTAGATCTATTAATTTAGGATTGAATATATTGATTTTGTACTGGATCTATTATTTACGATCCAATCTATTAATTTAGGATTGGATTAATTGGGTCAGTTTATTTCAGAATGCATCAATTAATTAAGGATTAGACGATTTATTTATATTAGGATTACATCTATAATCCTATATAAACATAAACTAATAATCATATCCTAAATCCATTTAGGATGGAATCTATTCTTGTGAAGTAGACTTCAATCTTCTTATCTTATCTAGCCAAATGTGTCCCACTGCTGGGCTAAGAGCAGTAAGTAATAACTTCAGTAAGACTTCAATTCATTAACCATATAAACTAATAATAATGATAAGATAAAAAATAATTTATTGCCTTATAAAAAACCAAATAACATTTCAGACATAACCTAACTTAAAACTAGGAAATCAGGCAAAAGTCACTCCGACTCAGCTTTATGCATGCGTAGAGTCGCTGCATGACACTACGTAGCGCTGATTTTCAGTCACCCCCTTCTCCTTAAGGTCTTATGCAGGAGACTGGGTAATAGAGGGTTGTGACTTTTTAATTTGCCGTCGTTGTAGTGCTGTGCTCCAATGCTAACCAACTAATAAATTAACACAATATAACAATATGATAACTAGTAGGAAAAGAAAAACAAAGCAAGACAGAGCTTGTAACTAAATCAATAAATATGATCCTGTCCTAAATCCATTTAGGATTGAATCTATTCGTCTTACGTAGACTTCAATCTTCTTATATAGCCGTTATATATCCCACAGCTAAGCAAAGGCCTTCAGTAAGACTTCAATTCATTAACCACTGTTATAATTTGTCAGGATGTGGAAGAGCGCGTGGCTCGCACGTTCCCGACCCCGCTGGACAAGTGGGCGCTCTGCGACGCGCGAGACGCCGCCTCGCAGCGCAGGCGCCGAGCCATTCTGCCCACGGATAAGATACACCATCTGCTGCAGAAGGTAATTTTACTAAAGGGGGCGAAGGGCTTCAACTTCCATGCTGGTCTGGGAGCGAGAGAAAAACATAGAATTGTGCCAGCTGCATTTCCGGGCATGCTGTAAAAGCCAGCTAAGGGATCCGAGGGTTTCAGTATATTGTAATTTAGTCGATGGGCAACTGTCACTACAGCAATAATTTGTAGATAACAAATCTATCTTAAATAATCCTCAAAACTATGTCAGACGTGGCGGAACGACCTTTGGTTAGGTCGTTTACGCTCTGCCTACCCCATTAGGGATAAAGGCGTGATTATACGTATACGTACGGGCGAAGGGCTTCTTGAAATAATTTCCCAAGTGAGGTGATAAGCGCGAAGCTGCGCTTTTAGTAGATTAGTGCTTTAGTAGTAACTGCCACCGTGGTCTAGTGGCTAGTGCCATGGGCTCCCGATCCGGAGGTCCTGGGTTCGATTTACAGGGGGTAAAACACAAAGTTGAAATTTGAGAATTTATCACTTCGTGTATTTTTCCCCAGTTTGGTTAGGACATTGCAGGCTGAATCACCTGATTGTCCGAAAAGAAAAAGATTTCGTGCTTCGGAGGGCACGTTAAGCCGTCGGTCCCGGTCGCTGTCTTAGTGATCGTTACTCAAACCATGTCAGAGGTCTGATAGTTGCGCTACTAGGCGGTTTAAAAACTCTGACACCAGGGTTCATCGGGTCCATAGACTCGATACTCACTCGACAGAAGAAGAAGTAGATTAGTTGATGTTTGCCTCCCGCACTCCGCCTAATCGAGTCGTTCCCGTCCCGGTCCGGCCGATTGAATGGCGGGCGAGATTAAAACCAAAATAAATATTAATTCTTGTCATCAACTCGCCTGATCTGTTTCTTTTTCTATTCTGGGTTTTGAAAGAAAAAGCGTGTTAAAATAAAAAAAGTATTTTTAAGCCTGTTTCAGAAATGAAATAACAATGTTTTATTTGAGATAACCTGCAGGCTGATAATTTTTTTAAATATCAGTGAGTATTTAGTTAAAAAAAGTTGAATTTTTAATCACGTGAAACAATCCAGTTATATTTTGATGAAAAGTCTAAAATATGAACAAGTGAAAGGTGTGAAAGAGAAAGCTAAATTGACTTTTCTTGCTGATGATACACACATACATAAAATCACGCCTTTATCCCTTACGGGGTGGGCAGAGCATAAAACGCCTCGTGAAAGGAGCTTTCGCCACGTCTGACAAAAATTGAGGATAATTTTAGAATGTGTATTGCTGTAGTGACAGGTTGGCAGCCCATCACCTAAATTACAATATACTGTAACCCTCGAATCCCTTTTGCTGATTTCTACAGCATGCCCGGGAGGAAGGGCAGCTGGAACATGATACCTTGGCTATAAAATGTAGAAAAAAGAACAGATCCGTCGGGCCGATGACAAGGAATAATATTTATTTTGATTTTCCCCATCTCGCCCGGCCGAGTTTATGATGGGCGAGATGGGAAACGACGTGCCTAACCCGGCTACATATTCAACAAGATTGCCTCCATCTGTACTATTGAAGGTATACTCGACTTTTTACTAAGATACATACATATAATCACGCCTTTATCCCTAATGAGGTAGGCAGAGCGTAAACGACCTAAACATGTCGTTCCTGCACGTGTGACAAAGTTTTCAGGGTTACTTAAGATAGATTTGTAGGTATATTGCTGTAGTGACAGGTTGCCAGCCCATCGCCTAAATTGCAACACACAGAAACCCTCGGACCCCTTATCTAATTTTTACAGCATGCCCGGGAGGAAATGCATCCATTCTTAGCTGGTTTTTATAGGGAGCAAATGCAGCTGGCACGTTCTATGTTTTTCTCTCGCACCCAATACCAGCATAGAAGAACTAACTTCACTATTCTATTTTTGTTGTATTTAAATATTTCCTATACTTCAGCACTACTCTCTTCTCTTTACATTCTCCTCTACCCAAAGGTAGTCTGGAAGAGATCGCTTCCAGCGATAAGACCGCCTTTGTGCACATTAATTTAAGTTCTTCCATGCCGGCCTGGGAGCAAGAGAAAAACATAGAATGTGCCGGCTGCATTTCCTCCCGAGCATGCTGTAAAAACCAGCTAAGGGATCCGAGGGTTTCGGTATATTGTGATTTAGGCGATGGGCTGACAACCTGACACTACAGCAATATACCTACAAATCTATCTTGAATAACCCTCAAAACTTTGTCAGACGTGGCGAAATGAAAGGTCATTTCGCCACGTCTGACAAAGTTTTGAGGGTTATTCAAGATAATAACCAAAAAATACAAAATTAAACTTAAATTACATACATACATACATAAAATCACGCCTTTATCCCTAATGGGGTAGGCAGAGCGCAAACGACCTAAATTAGGAGTTTATACATATAAAAAACTAAGGAGTTTAGGTCGTTTGCGCTCTGCCTACCCCATTAGAGAAAAGGCGTGATTTTATGTATGTATGTAATTTAAGTTTAATTTTGTATTTCTTGTTTTTTGTGTACAATAAAGTGTTTTTACTTACTTACTTCATTGTACCATATTTATAATCCCCAGGAGGTGCTCCTCTACAAGATCGACATGTCGGTATCAGTGTTCATCACCGCCATCTTGGAGTACGTGTCGGCTGACATCCTGAAGCTGGCCGGAAACTTCGTGAAGAAGATCTCGCAGAAGTCTGGCTACGATACAGTCACTAGCAGGGACATCAAGACAGCTATGTGTGCTGATAAGGTGGGTGTTCGCGGGGAACATAAATGAAAGATACAGATTTTATGGAAAACAAACTGTAGCGGTTTATTTAAACTGATTTATCGATTTTACAGAATATTGGGGCGTCTGATCGCCGCCATGTCTAAAGAGCGAGAGAGTTGAAGCTATACAATGCTAAAGCATATAAAAGAACGCCTGAATATTATAGAATAGCAAATTTGCCTATTAACGATATGATATTAAAACTATTTCAGGCGCTTAGCCATTAGAATAATAATTAAAACAATAAAAATATATAATAGGCCGCAACAGTGGGACCGTTGTTTCATGTTTTTATTTTATTTTATTGTCAAGACGAACACAACAGTTAACAACCAAAGAAGAACAATATGTTAAGATTATTTATTTATTTATTTAACAGTTTATTGTACACAATAAAATACAAAGAACATATACATATAAAACAAAAACACAACAGGCACAGCTTATTTCTAAAAAGAAATCTCTTCCAGCAGACCTAGGCTAGTGAAATTGCATTCTGAGAGGCAGATACGACGTGCACAATTAAAAATATTGAAAACAATAAATTATAATTTAGATTAGATCCAGGAGCCGCATTTTTGAATCGCTCGAATCGAATTCGCATACGAAAGAGCAGCTTTTGCATGCCAATGTGACGCCTCGATACAAAATGACAATTTGACGATCGGATGTAGGTACGTCACAGGCGGCGTCCCTTGTAGTCGCGGCGGCATTCTTTGACTAGATGCGGCAATGCGCCGAGGCGGCATTCACAAAGGCGACGGTTTCTAAGCGAACGGACTTTACCTGTTGATGCAATTATTATTTTTTACATACATACATGCATACAATCACGCCTTTATCCCTAATGGGGTAGGCAGAGCGTAAACAACCTAAATATATAAAGGTCGTTCCGCCACGTCTGACAAAGTTTTGAGGGTTATTTAAGAGATTTGTACGTATATTGCTGTAGTGACAGGTTTTCAGCCCATCGCCTAAATTGCAATATACAGAAACCCTCGGATCCCTTAGCTGGTTTTTACAGCATGCCCGGGTGGAAACGCATCTGCCACATTCTATGTTTTTCCCTCGCTCCCAGTCCAGCATGGAAGTTACATACATACCTACATACATATAATCACGGCCTTATCCCTAATGTGGTAGGCAGAGCGCAAACGACCTAAACAAAGGTCATTCCGCCACGTCTGACAAAGTTTTGAGGGCCATATAAGATAGATTTGTAGGTATATTGCTGTAGTGACAGGTTGTCAGCCCATCGCCTAAAATTTTTTTTTTTAAATATTATTTTTTACTGTGTCTGATGAAACCCTATTTATTTTCAGGTGCTGATGGACATGTTTTACCAAGATTCTGAACTACTGGTCGAGTCGACAGCAGCCTCCGCGGGAGATAAAGCCAGTTTGCCAGGTAAGGCTAAAAAATACACTTTTCACTTCTCATGCTCTGAAAGTACTTTTAGTGCAGGCTGTAGGTTGCTGAATTTTGGTCACAAGGGCAAAAATGTATCTACTCTTTTAAGGCAAAGAAAATTATGGCCTAATCTTCTATTTCATAGATATAACTTGGTATTTTAAAATGCTTACTTCAAATTATTTGGCTTATATGTTTTTTATGACTTAAAACGAAATTCAAGTACGATAGTGTTTTTCTTTGATTTTATTTACAAAATAAAATGAATTGTAGGATGTGACATCTCCAGCCCAAGCCTAATATTTTATGTCGAAAGATTTAAAAAGTTAAATGGCGGGAATGAATTGTTTACTTACATATTTATTTTTTTGAATATCCTCAACTTTCCTTGCATCCAAAGTGAAAAGGAGAGTTTACACAAGACCATTTTTGTCCTTTACTTAATATCACGGACTCGGGCAGTTAAAAATCACTCGCAAACGCGACATTTTACGAAAGGCAAATTCAGCGAAGTAACGAAATAACCAAAACAACTTGCCTTCCAGGAGTCCGCGTGCGTTCAAACGACAAGCGTCCCGGAGCGGACGGCTCGCTCACATACTCGGAGCTAGTCAGAGAACTGCTCACGGACGAGAGGCACTTCCTCAGAGAGCTGAACCTCATCATACGGGTCTTCAAGGACGAGCTGGAGAAGATCCTCGACTCTGATTCCAGGGTGAGTGCTGTAGCTGAGCGGGGTAGGCAGGCGGGCCTTGTTACATCCGCGCGATGGCGTCTACTGGCGCCAGGAGGCTCCGTCTGGCTTCATATGGCCTCACCTCGCTGCAAATTGGCCTATGTAGCTCCAAATGACCCCACCTCGCTCCAAATTGGCCTATGTAGCTCCAAATGACCCCACCTCGCTCAAAATTGGCCTATGTAGCTCCAAATGGCCCCACCTCGCTCCAAATTGGCCTATGTAGCTCCAAATGACCCCACCTCGCTCCAAATTGCCCTATGTAGCTCCAAATGACCCCACCTCGCTCCAAATTGGCCTATGTAGCTCCAAATGGCCCCAACTAGCTCCAAACGTCCCCTTCTAGCTATAAGTCGCTCCATATACCTCTAAATAGTGTTCAATATACGGCTCGCTCACATACTCGGAGCTAGTGAGAGAACTGCTCACGGACGAGCGGCACTTCCTCAGAGAGCTGAACCTCATCATACGGGTCTTCAAGGACGAGCTGGAGAAGATCCTCGACTCTGATTCCAGGGCGAGTGCTGTAGCTGAGTGGGGTAGACAGGCGGGCCTTTTTATATCCGCGCGATGGCGTCTACTGGTTCCAGGAGGCCCCGTCTGGCTTCATATGGCCTCACCTCGCTCCAAATGACCCTATCTAGCTCCAAATGGCCCCACCTCGCTCCAAATTGGCCTATGTAGCTCTAAATGACCCCACCTAGCTCCAAATTGGCCTATGTAGCTCCAAATGGCCCCACCTCGATCCAAACGTCCCCTTCTAGCTATAAGTCGCTCCATATACCTCTAAATAGTGTTCAATATACGGCTCGCTCACATACTCGGAGCTAGTGAGGGAACTGCTCACGGACGAGCGGCACTTCCTCAGAGAGCTGAACCTCATCATACGGGTCTTCAAGGACGAGCTGGAGAAGATCCTCGACTCTGATTCCAGGGTGAGTGCTGTAGCTGAGTGGGGTAGACAGGCGGGCCTTTTTATATCCGCGCGATGGCGTCTACTGGTTCCAGGAGGCCCCGTCTGGCTTCATATGGCCTCACCTCGCTCCAAATGACCCTATCTAGCTCCAAATGGCCCCACCTCGCTCCAAATTGGCCTATGTAGCTCCAAATGACCCCACCTAGCTCCAAATTGGCCTTTGTAGCTCCAAATGTCCCCACCTCGCTCCAAATTGGCCTATGCAGCTCCAAATGGCCCCACCTCGCTCCAAACGTCCCCTTCCAGCTATAAGTCGCTCCATATACATCTAAATAGTGTTCAATATACGGCTCGCTCACATACTCGGAGCTAGTGAGAGAACTACTCACGGACGAGCGGCACTTCTTCAGAGAGCTGAACCTCATCATACGGGTCTTCAAGGACGAGCTGGAGAAGATCCTCGACTCTGATTCCAGGGTGAGTGCTGTAGCTGAGCGGGGTAGGCAGGCGGGCCTTGTTATATCCGCGTGATGGCGTCTACTGGCGCCAGGAGGCCCCGTCTGGCTTCATATGGCCTCACCTCGCTCCAAATGTCCCTAACTAGCTCCAAATGGCCCTACCTCGCTCCAAATTGGCTTATGTAGCTCCAAATGGCCCCACCTCGCTCCAAATTGGCCTATCTAGCTCCAAATGGTCCCACCTCGCTCCAAACGTCGCCTTCCAATTATAAGTCGCTCCATATACCTCTAAATAGTGTTCAATATACGGCTCGCTCACATACTCGGAGCTAGTGAGAGAACTGCTCTCGGACGAGCGCCACTTCCTCAGAGAGCTGAACCTCATCATACGGGTCTTCAAGGACGAGCTGGAGAAGATCCTTGACTCTGATTCCAGGGTGAGTGCTGGAGCTGAGCGGGGTAGGCAGGCGGGCCTTTTTACATCCGCGCGATGGCGTCTACTGGCTCCAGGAGGCCCCGTCTGGCTTCATATGGCCTCACCTCGCTGCAAATTGGTCTATGTAGCTCCAAATGACCCCACCTCGCTCCAAAGTGGCCTATGAAGCTCCAAATGGCCCCACCTCGCTCTAAATTGGCCTATGTAGCTCCAAATGCCCCACCTCGCTCCAAATTGGCCTATGTATTTCCAAATGATCCCACCTCGCTCCAAATTGGCCTATGAAGCTCCAAATGGCCCCACCACGCTCCAAACGTCCCCTACCAGCTATAAGTCGCTCCATATACATCTAAATAGTGTTCAATATACGGCTCGCTCACATACTCGGAGCTAGTCAGAGAACTGCTCACGGACGAGAGGCACTTCCTCAGAGAGCTGAACCTCATCATACGGGTCTTCAAGGACGAGCTGGAGAAGATCCTCGACTCTGATTCCAGGGTGAGTGCTGTAGCTGAGCGGGGTAGACAGGCGGGCCTTTTTATATCCGCGCGATGGCGTCTACTGGCTCCAGGAGGCCCCGTCTGGCTTCATATGGCCTCACCTCGCTCCAAATGACCCTATCTAGCTCCAAATTGCCCCACCTCGCTCCAAATTGGCCTATGTAGCTCCAAATGACCCCACCTCGCTCCAAATTGGCTTATGTAGCTCCAAATGGCCCCACCTCGCTCCAAATGTCCCTTTCTAGCTATAAGTCGCTCCATATACCTCTAAATAGTGTTCAATATACGGCTCGCTCACATACTCGGAGCTAGTCAGAGAACTGCTCACGGAAGAGCGGCACTTCCTCAGAGAGCTGAACCTCATCATACGGGTCTTCAAGGACGAGCTGGAGAAGATCCTCGACTCTGATTCCAGGGTGAGTGCTGTAGCTGAGCGGGGTAGGCAGGCGGGCCTTTTTACATCCGCGCGATGGCGTCTACTGGCTCCAGGAGGCCCCGTCTGGCTTCATATGGCCTCACCTCGCTCCAAATTACTCTATCTAGCTCCAAATGGCCCCACCTCGCTCCAAATTGGCCTATGTAGCTCCAAATGGCCCCACCTCTCTCCAAATTGGCTTTTGTAGCTCCAAATGTCCCCACCTCGCTCCAAATTGGCCTATGCAGCTCCAAATGGCCCCACCTCGCTCCAAACGTCCCCTTCCAGCTATAAGTCGCTTCATATACATCTAAATAGTGTTCAATATACGGCTCGCTCACATATTCGGAGCTAGTGAGAGAACTACTCACGGACGAGCGGCACTTCTTCAGAGAGCTGAACCTCATCATACGGGTCTTCAAGGACGAGCTGGAGAAGATCCTCGACTCTGATTCCAGGGTGAGTGCTGTAGCTGAGCGGGGTAGGCAGGCGGGCCTTGTTACATCCGCGTGATGGCGTCTACTGGCGCCAGGAGGCTCCGTCTGGCTTCATATGGCCCCACCTCGCTCCAAATGGCCTTACCTCGCTCCAAATGGCCCCTTCTAGCACTAAGTTGCCCCATCAAGCTCCAAATTGCCCCATCAAGCTCCAAATGGCCCCTTCCAGCTATAAGTCGCTCCATATACCTGTAATACTGTTGAATATACGTATATCTATAAAAGTTTTATTTGAAAACTAGCGACCCGCCCCGGCTTCGCACGGAAATTATCAGTGTTTCTCAACTATATTATGCATGTATTATACATATAAACCTTCCTCTTGAATCACTCTATCCATTAAAAGAAACCGCATAAAAATCCGTTGCGTAGTTTTAAAAAAATATGCATACATATGGGATATAGGGACAGAGAAAGCGAATTTGTTTTATACTATGTAGTGATTGTGAAGTATTATGAATAGTTGTTTGCCTTGTTGCAGTCAATCACGCTAATATTCGGCAACATTGTGGACATCTATGAGCTGACGGTGACGCTGTTGGGCAATCTGGAAGACGCGTGCGAAGCGGCCCAGGACTGTACCAACTCCACGCCCAGCATAGGATCTTGCTTTGAAGGTAACATATCATCATCATCTCCCTAGCCTTATCCCGTATCTTACGGGGTCGGCTACCTAATCTAGGGGATTGAACGAGGGTACTGGTGTTTACACAGAGCGACTGCCATCTGACCTCCGCAACCCAGAAGGGAAACCAGACCCAATCCTAGATTAGGTCAAGAGTTTTCAAGCCGCCAATGCTTAGCACTGGCCTCTGAAATGGCTTAACGACTAATATCTACGGTATTAAACGATATTAACCGGGACCAACGGCTTAACGTGCCTTCCGAAGCACGGAAAAAGCGCCGAATAAACGTACATATGAAATTCGAAAACCGAAAAACACATTGGTACGTGGTGGGATTCGAACCACGACCTCCCGCTCAGGAGGCAGCGGCTCTATCCACTACACCATCAGGCTCTCAACAACAAGGTAACATATAGACATACATATATAGTCACGCCTTTTTCCCAAATGTGGTAGGCAGAGCGTAAACGACCTAAACAAAGGTCAAGGAAAAAGTTTTAAGGGGTTATTTAAGATAGATTTGTAGGTATGCAATATAAGGTAGAATGTAGAATCATACCCTTAAATATGGTCAACTATTTCTTTTTTACACACACACACATATAATCACCCCTTTGTTCCTAATGGGGTAGGCAGAGCGTAAACGTCCTAAACATAGGTCATTCCGCCACGTCTGACAGTTTTGAGGGTTATTTGAGATAGATCTGTACGTATATTGCTGTAGTGACAGGTTGTCAGCCCATCGCCTAAATTGCAATATACTGAAACCCTCGGATCCCTTAGCTGGTTTTTACAGCATGCCCGGGAGGAAATGCAGCTGGCACATTCTATGCTTTCTTTCTATTCTATGTTTGGCACATTAATAATATACACCTCCACAGCGCTTGTTTTCCGCGCTACTATAATTTATTATATTCTTCTTTTAACGAGCGAATGGTTGAGTCAGCAAATGACCCTATGAACCCAGGTGTCAGAGATTTTAAACCAAGAATAACAATTCTTCCATGCTGGCCTGGGAGCGAGAGAAAACATAGAATGTGCTAGCTGCATTTCTTCCCGGACATGCAGTAAAAATCAGCTAAGGGATCCGAGGTTTCAGTATTTTATTATTTAGGCGATGGGCTGACAACCTGTCACTACAGCAATATACGTACAGATCTATCTTAAATGATCCTCAAAACTTTGTCAGACGTGGCGGAATGACCTATGTTTAGGACGTTTACGCTCTGCCTACCCCATTAGGGATAAAGGCGTGATTATATGTATGTATGTAATAAGCAATGATATGTTTTCTGTAATAACCATGATAACTTTTCCATCAGACATTGAGCCTTCTTTTATGATTCGGCTTGCATTTGTCTAAACTAATCTGAGGAAAGTATTAGTCCCTGAACACTCTTTATTAACTTTTATAATCTATTAATGACCGAAACGGAAGGTAAAATGAGGTATGGTCTATATAAATATATTTTTTTCACTTCTCATGCTCGAAAAAGTACTACTTTATGCAGAATCTAGGCGACATAAAGTTGAACTTTATGCACAAGGGCAAAAAAATAGCTTTTTAAATATATCTATACTAAGGCAGTGACCATTTAGACCATGCAGCCAAACATAATAAATTGTGCACGGATAAAACTTGCTAATTTATAATATATCCTTCCCTATTTGCATTTTTGGTTTATAATAAGATAATACGAAAAAGTAACTAAATATCAAGACATATTCATCACAAAAAAAAACAATATTCCAAAATAATTTAAGAGTAGGCTGTATATATTTTATTCTTTGCCCGAAAATCATGCACAAAAAATTTAAAAAGTAAAGTAGCGGGAAAGAAGCTGTGAAATTTTCGTATTGCACTAATTTTACTTTGAATTTTAATTAAATAATTGTTAGTATGTTATGTTACTGTTTTATTTTCTCGCAATCGAAGTGAAAAGCAGAGTTTATAACTCGTGCACAAATCATTTTTATCCTGGACTTCTTCATATAACGATCTCGGATAATAATGACTTGCTTTATGCACTCGGCATAAAATCTACTATTTTTTTCCTAGACAGATTTATGAAAGTCAAAGTCAAATCATTTATTTCCAAATGGATTCCTAAGAACACTTTTATAAAGTCACAAGCGAGTCAATTACAAATAAACATATATGTGTGTCACAAAATAAAATAAAACTATATCACAATGAAGAAGAAGCATGAGAAACTCGCACTTTGCGCCCCTCCCTTCGTACATACATACATACATACATAAATCACGCCTTTATCCCTTACGGGGTAGGCAGAGCGTTTAACGCCTCGTAAAAGGCGCTTTCGCCACGTCTGACAAAAATTGAGGGCAATTTTAGATTGTAATATGTATTGCTTTAGTGACAGGTTGTCAGCCCATCACCTAAATTACAATACACTGTAACCCTCGAGTCCCTTTTGCTGACTTCAACAGCATGCCCGGGAGGAAGGGCAGCTGGAACATTCTATGTTTTTCTATCTCTCCCAGTCCAGCATGGTAGAAAATGGCCCCTCCCTTCGTTTTATCTTATTCTTACTTTCGTCCTTCCCATTGTTCAAAATAGGGTTTGTGACCGCAATGTTCGCTTTACTGCAATATCAGAGCTCCATACATCTTTGTAATTTTTTTTTGCATGGTTATTGACGTAGCTATTGTATTTTGCCAGAACTAGCGGAGGTTGAGGAGTTCCGTGCGTACGTCCGCTACGCTCACATCGTCACTAAGAAGGAAGCCAGGGACGCCTTGCAGCGGATAGTGGACGACCCACAGGTAACAACATTATCACATACCTGATTGTCCGAAAAGAAAAATATTTCGTGCTTCGGAGGGCACGTTAAGCCGTCGGTCCCGGTCGCTGTCTTTGATAGTGGTCGTTACTCAAATCATGTCAGAGGCCTGATAGTTGTGCTACTAGGCGGTTTAAAAACTCTGACACCAGGTTTCATCGGGTCGATAGACTCGATACCCACTCGACAGAAGAAGAAGAATACAAAATTCTTTATTGCACAAAGAAACATACAACAGAAATAAAAAGGAACAAACGTGGCAGTACAATATAGGCGGCCTTATTGCTAAATCTGCAATTTCTACCAGGCAACCTTTGGGTATAGAAATTGTACAAGCAGCGGGATACTGCATATTACTACATATATATACACACTATTAAATAATTTCCTAGTTCTGTTGTAATACAAAGCTTTTATCTTGCAATCTCACACTAGGAATCAACCTGTCACGTGAGATTTATTAATACGATTTCTATATGTTGACAGAAAGCTTGAGTTTTAACAATACCAAACCTGGGAAAATTAAATGAATATAATAATACAGAAAAAACAAGTTTGAATGAGCGTATACAGGTGTATCTGTGTGTGTATGCGTGTAAGAGTGTAAGTGTATGTATGTGTTAGTGTGGTGAGTTTTGAATTTTGTGCGTTTTCTTTAAAAAAAAATATCTTTGTTTTATTCCAGTAATGTTTAAACCACTACTCTATTACCTCAATCATTTTCTCTGTTCACGTACTGTACGATAGGTTTTGGAGATACTTTATAATAAGGTGTTTAGCTTTATTTATATGTTTATCTATTCTTTTTACTCACTATAGATTTAAATATTCAACCACCATTGTATTTCTTCTCCAGCTGGGCGAGCGTCTAGAGACAGCCGGTCACGGTTTCCGACTGGCCGTTAAGTACTACCTACCCCGCTTGTTGCTCGCGCCTCTAGCCCACGTGTTTCTGTACCACTCGTACGTCCTGGCGCTGCTTCAGGTCGCCACCAACCACGATGACCGGGAGAGCTTTAAACAGGTAATTTAATTATGATTTATCCCGTGAACTGATAGGGGTTGCTCAGTCAACTACACTGAACAACTTCCACAATATCAATACAAAATGTCAACCTCGATCAGACAATTTGTAAGGAAAAGCCAAATTTGTTTTATCCTTCCTGAAAGAATTTCCTGGTGGAAATTGTTCAGTGTCTTTGACTGAGCAACCCCTATCAGTTTGCGGGACGCTGACACTTACACCCCGTATTAATTTGACACTGAAACATGCACAACCCGTCTCAGATTCAAACTCACACAGGAATAAACAAACACACACTCACACTCGTATTTACATTCATACACACACATACACATATAAAAAACCACGTACACATTTAAAATACACACAAGCACACTCACACACAAAAACATATTCACACACATATACATACGTACACATCCACACACGTAAAACACACACGCAAGAACCAGACATGAAAACATGCACACAACATACTGCTGTTTTATCACTAAATGACGAATAAGTGTTATTCATACTGATACTACTGCGGGCGGTGGCGTGTGATTTTCACTCTCCACGAAGAAGACTCTCGTAAAGAGTTAAACAAACTGAGTTGTAGCGTGTTATTGACATATACTTTGTAATTGTGTTTGCAGGTGGAATGCAATCTACATCCTATAAAGAAACTACTCATGAAGGCATTAGGAAACGGACCTAAAATGTAAGTTTCTACTATTAAATAAATGCATGACTTTAAACCATCACATTATTTGAATATTTACCCCATTAGGGATAAAGGCGTGATTATATGTATGTATGATTGTATGTATGTTCTTCCATGCTGGCTTGGGAGGGAGAGAAAAACATAGAATGTGCCAGTTGCATTTCCTGCCGGGCATTCTGTAAAAACCAGCTAAGGGATCCGAGGGTTTCAGTATATTGTAATTTAGGCGATGGGCTGACAACCTGTCACTACAGCAATTTACCTACAAATCTATCTTTAATAACCCTCAAAACTTTGTCAGACGTGGCGGAACGTCCTTTGTTTAGGTCGTTTACGCTCTGCCTACGCCATTAGGGATAAAGGCGTGAATATATGTATGTATGTATGACAAATATATATTAATAAGAATCATTATCACCATTAATAAACAAATTTGCAAGAATTTTCGTAAAATACTAATTAGTTTGTGTGTGTGTGTGTTTGTGTGCATTTGTATGTGTTTACGCGTGTTGGTATGAGTACGGGTGTGTTTGTGCGTGAGCGTGTGTGGGTGTTGGTTGATATACGGAGTGTAAGGGACAGCGTCCCGCAAACTGATAGGGGTTGCTCAGTCAAAGGAATTGAACAACTATCACCAGGAAATTCTTTCAGGAAGTGAAAAGAAATTGGCTTTTTCATACAAATTGTCTGATCGAAGTGGACATTTTGCATGGAAAAGCAAATTTTTATGTTCACTTCCTAAATGAATTTCTCAGTGGAAGTTGTTCCGTATCATTAATTGACCCCTAACAGTTTGCGGGACGCTGTCCCTTACACCCCGTATTCTCACGCCTCTTTTTTTCGAATTGTTTCAGGGACGCAACACTAAGAATGGCGACGCGAGCGAGAAGGCAACTGGCGATAGAGAAATGCAATGAATTAGCACGAATAGTGGACAACTGGGACAACAGGGACATAGGGCAGTGCTGCAACGAGTTCATCAGAGGTAACACTATAGTCCGGGCCTTTATATAGCGCGAGCGAGACGGCAATAGAGGAGTGTGGCGCGAATAGTGGATAACTGGGACAACAGGGACATAGGACAGTGCTGCAACGAGTTCATCAGAGGTAACACTATAGTCCGGGCCTTTATATAGCGCGAGCGAGACGGCAATAGAGGAGTGCGGCGCGAATAGTGGATAACTGGGACAACAGGGACATAGGACAGTGCTGCAACGAGTTCATCAGAGGTAACACTATAGTCCGGGCCTTTATATAGCGAGAGTGAGACGGCAATAGAGGAGTGCGGCGCGAATAGTGGACAACTGGGACAACAGGGACATAGGACAGTGCTGCAACGAGTTCATCGGAGGAAACAATATAGTCCGGGCCTTTATATAGCGCGAGCGAGACGGCAATAGAGGAGTGCGGCGCGAATAGTGGACAACTGGGACAACAGGGACATAGGACAGTGCTGCAACGAGTTCATCAGAGGTAACACTATAGTCCGGGCCCTTATATAGCGCGAGTGAGACGGCAATAGAGAAGCGCGAATAGTGGACAACTGGGACAACAGGGACATAGGACAGTGCTGCAACGAGTTCATCAGAGGTAACACTATAGCCCGGGTCTTTATATTGCAAAAGTGAGACGGCAATAGAGGAGTGTGGCGTGAATAGTGGACAACTAATAATTGTTAAGTTAAACTGTATATTTAATAAGCAATAAAGAATATAATTAAAATTATAGTTTCTCCGTGAGCCTTTATAAGGCGAAAATGAGATGGCAATAAAGAATAAACGCATGTACACAGAGTTTCTATTTGACTGTTTCACTTTTTTATATATTTTTTTAATTCGTTGCAGAGGACACGTTGTCAAAAATCGGTCCAGGGAAACGGATAGCGGAGAGGCGAGCGTACTTGTTTGATGGACTGTTACTGCTGTGCAAACCGGTCACTAGTTTGGTGAGTTTCAACACTGATTACACACACACACACACACACACACACACACACACACACACATACATACATACTATCATACCTGTATCCCTAATGGGGTAGGCAGAGCGTCAACTGCCCAAACAGAGGTCGTTCCGCCACGTCTGACAAGTTTTGAGGTTTAAAATAGAACTGTATATTGCTGTAGTGACAGGTTGTCAGCCCATCGCCTAAATTACAAATACCCTCGAATCCCTTAGCTGGTTTTTACAGCATGCCCGGGAGGAGATGCAGGTGGCACATTCTACGTTATTCTATCGCTGTAAGTCCAGCATGGAAGCTCACACACACACACATTATAGTAAATACCAGCTGGCTGCCTTAGACTCAATCGAGAAACGCGCTAAGAAGCTCATTGGAGACTCAGCACTGGTTGAGGCAAAACTACAGAACCTTGAGCACCGTCGCAGAGTGGCGTGCATGTCGGTATTTTACAGGATACATTTCGGGGAGTGCGCGTTAGCACTTCATGACCTTATACCCCCCTCCCCTTTCCATCTCCGGAGCACGAGGCGTGGACAGGGGTTCCACCCTTATGTCGTGGATATACCACAAATTCGCACGAAGCGGTTCGCTTCCACATTCTTAATGCGAACGGCTAAGGAGTGGAACTCCCTGCCGGCGGATCTGTTTCCGGAACAATATAACCTGGGCCTTTTCAAGGCGAGAGTGAATAGGCACTACATAGGTGAGTATGTTTCAACATAGTCCGCATCGTCACTTTCCACCAGGTGAGATGGCGGACAAATGCTCGCCTATATATATATAAAAAAAAAAAAAAAAAAAAAAAAAAAAGTTGTAATAAACGGTGCCAGCTGCTGGACTCATTTTATACATGCATATGATCACGCCTTTATCCCTAATCGGGTAGGCAGAGCGTAAACGACCTAAACAAAGGTCCTCCGCCACGTCTGACAAAGTTTTGAGGGTTATTTGAGATAGATCTGTACGTATATTGCTGTAGTGACAGGTTGTCAGCCCATCGCCTAAATTGCAATATACTGAAACCCTCGGATCCCTTAGCTGGTTTTTACAGCATGCCCGGGAGGAAATGCAGCTGGCACATTCTATGCTTTCTCTATTCTATGTTTGCCTACATTAATAATATACACCTCAACAGCGCTTGTTTTCAATTATTTTTCAAACTCCAAATGTAAAGTGCACACCCGTGTGTGCTCAATTTCGTTTGTATTTTTTTCATAGCTATAAAACCTTGACAGTGATCCATTAGCAACAAAGTCTGACTGGGCGCTCGTCGGGTTAACAATCCATGGAACAAATCAATAATTTAAAATCAATACGGTGATTTTATGCGTATATTTGCAGGTGGCAGTGAATAGCAGCACGCTAGTGGGCGCGGGGGGCGCGCAGCAACTCAAGCTCAAGGAGAAACTGCATATAAGGAAACTGGACCTCGTCGACAGACCGGACAACGAAGGTAACATTTGTTAAAGGTCGCGCCCCCATCATCTCCCTAGCCTTATCCCGTATATCATAGGGTCGGCTACCTAATCCAGGGGATTGAACGAGGTAACTGTTTTTTACACAGAGCGACTGCCATCTGACCTCCGCAACCCAGAAGGGAAACCAGACCCAATCCTAGATTAGGTCAGAGTTTTCAAGCCGGTAATGCTTAGCACTGGCCTCTGACATGGCTTAACGACTAATATCTACGGTATCAAACGGTATTAACGAATGCTTAGCACTGGCCTCTGACATGGCTTAACGACTAATATCTACGGTATCAAACGGTATTAACGGCTTAACGTGCCTTCCGAAGCACGGAAAAAGCGCCGAATAAATCTCAGGACGCAGCGGCCCTAGTAAAAATATAGCATGGAGTAGGAGAAAGAGGGACAAGGTACGAAAAATAGGTATGGCGTAGGGTAAAGAGGGACGAGGTAGGAGAAATAGGTATGGCGTAGGGTAAAGAGGGACGAGGTAGGAGAAATAGGTATGGCGTAGGATAAAGAGGGACGAGGTAGGAGAAATAGGTATGGCGTAGGGTAAAGAGGGACGAGGTAGGAGAAATAGGTATGGCGTAGGGTAAAGAGGGACGAGGTAGGAGAAATAGGTATGGCGTAGGGTAAAGAGGGACGAGGTAGGAGAAATAGGTATGGCGTAGGGTAAAGAGGGACGAGGTAGGAGAAATAGGTATGGCGTAGGGTAAAGAGGGACGAGGTAGGAGAAATAGGTATGGCGTAGGGTAAAGAGGGACGAGGTAGGAGAAATAGGTATGGCGTAGGGTAAAGAGGGACGAGGTAGGAGAAATAGGAATGGCGTAGGGTAAAGAGGGACGAGGTAGGAGAAATAGGTATGGCGTAGGGTAAAGAGGGACGAGGTAGGAGAAATAGGAATGGCGTAGGGTAAAGAGGGACGAGGTAGGAGAAATAGATAGGGCGTAGGATAAAGAGGGACGCGGTAGGAGAAATAGGTATGGCGTAGGATGAAGAGGGACGAGGTAGGAGAAATAGGTATGGCGTAGGGTAAAGAGGGACGAGGTAGGAGAAATAGGTATGGCGTAGGGTAAAGAGGGACGAGGTAGGAGAAATAGGTATGGCGTAGGGTAAAGAGGGACGAGGTAGGAGAAATAGGTATGGCGTAGGGTAAAGAGGGACGCGGTAGGAGAGAGAGAGGGCGCCACCTGATCGTAAACACCGAAGCTATATTTATTTTTTGTTAAAAATATTTAAAGTTCATTAATGGTAATACAGACTGTTTAAGGGGGAAGACAGTGTTACAACTGCCAAGCAGAAGTGTTTATGAAGGATTTTAATAAGAAATATCGAAGAAAAGTGCTTATTTCATCTACTACATTGTGACGAGTGATATTTACCTAGAAACATAATTACGGACTAAGGACTGTCATTCAAAATACGTGTGAGTACCAGAATATAGACTTTATTGGAAATTCTGTGTGATTTGGTATAAATTGGCTTAACAATAGGCTAATTTATTGAATAAATATCCCGTTACACAGTGCATTGTCATTTGAAATTTGTAAACAGAACACAGCTGAGCAATAACTGACCAATCAGCTGATTACAGTCTCCTCTCTTGCACGCCATCTGCGGATTCCATAGCATTCTATCTTATAATCAAAGCCAGTGCTGACCGCTAGCGGAAAAGGATTGAACTACGGCGTTTGGTAGATTGCCGTAATAGACCCACCGGAAAAAGCGATAGTGCGCGGCCCATTTACCTCAGCACCTCATTTGCATACACACCGCTAGAGGGCAGTAGCAGTATCAACATGAGGGTTTGCACAGCTTGCACCAAACATATTTTCGTGGCTGAAGTTTTGGGATGTGCAAAATGCAGGGCGGAATACCATCATGAATGTGTCAGCATTTCAAGGGAATTTTTTGTGGCTAATCAAGAGAATCTAGAGAGAAATTGGATCTGCCCTGATTGCATACGAGTAACTCGCCGTGTTAGGAATGACGACACACCTATACGTGGTCAACCGAATCAAGCTCTAGGAAACGAAAGTCTAATTTCATTGCCCGGGCATAATACGGCGACAGACAACCAAAGCATGCTTAACTGTTCCAGCATGTCTGTAGATGGAGCCAACCGCACAGCCGATGACCCTACTATGCCATTTCCTGATGCAGGCCTACAAACAATACTGCAGGAAATTCGACAACTTAGGGAGGAAATGCGTGCTTGCCGCGAAGAAATGCGCGAATTCCGCCAGGAAGTCCGGGAGCTGCGGGAACGAGTCAACACCTGCGAGACCCGAGTGGTAAACATTGAGGGTAAGATGGCCGGCCTGGAGGAGCAGGTGCGTTCGGGTGCAGGTGATGCCAACAATGCGACCGTCATCGCACTGGAATCTACTGTCGCTCAGCTGAAGGTCGAAGTGAATGAACGGGAGCAGGAGCTGCTTCTCAATGATTTACAAATATCTGGTGTACCGGAGGAAAAAGGTGAAAATCCATATCACCTCGTCCTAACTTGTGCCAGCAAACTCGGCGTAAAATTAGAAGAAAACGACCTCGTCAACTGCTACCGGACGGGCGTAGCTCGCGGCGCTGCAGAGGGCGAACCCGCCCCACGTCCGCGCACCATCATCGTCC
Organism: Scrobipalpa costella; assembly: GCA_949820665.1. Classification (NCBI taxonomy): domain Eukaryota; kingdom Metazoa; phylum Arthropoda; class Insecta; order Lepidoptera; family Gelechiidae; genus Scrobipalpa; species Scrobipalpa costella. The sequence goes on along the minus strand of OX463323.1, from coordinate 7,942,302 downwards.
GCCTCGCCCGGCGCGCCCCTCGGGACGCCATGCTAAACGCGGCGCGAGTGCGCCGGTCCATCACTACTGAAGGATTCGGTCTTAGCTGTCAACCTACAAAAGTCTATGTCAACGAACACCTGACTAAGACTAACCGACAGCTGTTTGGACAAGCGCGGCAAATTTGTAGGGACCTCAACCATGCTCCACGCGTCTGGACTAGAGACGGTAAAATTTTAGCCAAACAAAATCGTGATGCGATAACACAGCGCATAAGATCTGTAAGAGACCTGGAGCGGGTTTTTGGCAATGATGTCGTTAGCCGTATTCGCCGTAATTAAATCTCTCTTATTATATCAATGTATAACAAACTTATTTTCCTACTTAAAACTTTTTAACTTTGATTTCTTACAAGATACAATTCATGCTACTGGAATGTGTAATGATGTAAACGTTCTCAACTATGTTACATATATGTTGTTAAGGCATAATCTATCTCATAAAAAAATAATATTTATAATTGTAACAGAAAATAACACTAATAACTCACTAGACACACATACACATCATTATAAACATTTATATCATACACTTTTAGACAATTATTTTAAATTTACCTCTATAAATATAATACGCATACATTACTTTTATCATATACATTTCTTTGATCCGAGCCTAATCATAATAAATTACATTTTACATCTTAATTTAAAAATAACATATAACTTTAATACAATTCAACAGTAAAAGAAAATTTAAAATTGGCCTTTTAAATAAGGGCTCACTAGGAACTAAGCATGATGAATTCTTGGTTGCAATGCAACGACACGATGTAGATGTAATGTGTATTAACGAGACGTGGATAAAAGAGGGGCGGGAAGGCCGCGCGCCTAACGTAAAAGGGTTCCGATTCCGCTACGCACCCAGAAAACTGGGCAAACGCACTCGTGGCGGTGGTGTCGGATTTTATATACGACGGGGAATAGTCGCTCGCGTCCTACCTCACCCGCCAGGCGAGCTTGAACAGATGTGGCTGGGAGTAACGGTCAACGGTAGGAAACTAGTAATAGGCACGGCGTACAGACCACCATGGTTTAATGTGGGTACCTTCTTAGACTGCTTGTCCGCCTCTTTGGAATCATTCACCTGGTGTCATAATTTAGTGCTAGTGGGAGATTTTAATTTGGACTTGCTGAATGAAGAATTGAGTTCAACTATATCTCGCCTGAACAATCTATTGGACTGTTTCAATCTCAAACAGTATGTGGACAGACCGACTCACTTTACTGACCATAGCGAAACCTTAATCGATCTCGTCTGTACTGATGTATCTTCCGTAACATTAGCCTATGACCAAAACAAAGATCTTAGTCGTCACTCTCTCATAACGTGTGAGCTAAATATAATAAAATATAAACCAGCACCAGTTAGAACTATCCGCCGATCGCTGCACAATATCGACTTCTCTCAATTTAGCTTGGACCTAGATAGTATAGACTGGAAACATATAGAAAGTCTAGATGATGTTAGTGAAATGGTAGTTGAATTTAATAATCGAATTTCATTCTTGTTTGATCTGCATGCACCTGCTAAGCTTATTACCATGAAGTATCAACAATATCCATGGATAACATATGCCATAGATCAGTTAATGCGACGGCGCGACGAAGCACATGAACGTGCTCGTAAATCCAAATTGGACGCTCATAAAACTTACTATAAGGATTTAAAACGCGAGATTGAGCAAGCTATTTCCAGAGAAAAGAGAGCTTACTTTGATCATTATGTTAATAACAATAAACATGATCCCCGAACAATGTGGAAACATGTTAAAACAAATGTTCGAGTTAAGTCAACCCCCGAACTTCCCATACATATTTTTAATAACCCAGATGCGATAAACGAGCATTTCTTAAACATCACAGGTACTGCGAATATTCCTTCCTCATACGTTGCTTCTTTTAGTACAGAGTCTGACCAAAATAATCTTTTTTATTTAAAGCCTGTTGATGAACATGACATATTAAAAGTCATAAAATCTCTTCACTCAAAAGCTTTAGGTAGTGATAACATTTCTCTGGACATGCTCAACCTCACGATTGAAAGTACCTTGCCCGTAATTACATCTATTGTAAACAAATCAATAGCCACGAGTACCTTCCCAACCCTCTGGCAATCAGCGATAGTTAGACCCTTGCCAAAAATAACTAATCCAACAGAGCTCAAAGATCTACGGCCCATAAGTGTTCTTCCATGTGCCTCAAAGATACTCGAAAAAGTAATATGTAATCAACTGAGAACATTTATAGAAATAAAGCATATACTGGGTGGCGCAAAAGTAAAGACCCTATTTGGTTCAGCTATAACATTTTTTCTAAATTAGAAAACTAGATTTAGGTTTTTTTAAATGTATATTTGTGCCATTAAATTTCGTACCATTAGGATTTAAAGATGATGTCTTTTAAATGGTGACCTCCAGAGTTGATACACATTTGAGCCCTATTTATGACATTTTGCATAACTTGCCGTAACACTTCCTGCGATATGTTCGTTATTTCTTGACGAATGTTTTCTTTTAGAGCTGCGAGAGTCTGTGGCTTGTTCACATACACCCGAGATTTCAAAAAACCCCAAAGAAAGAAGTCTGGACTGGTCAGATCGGGTGATCTTGCAGGCCAAGGTAAATCGCCAAAACGAGAGATAACTCGGCCTGGAAAAGCGTCCCTCACTAAGTCCATAGTGTCGCGCGCTGTGTGTGCCGTAGCGCCGTCTTGTTGAAACCAGATGTGCTCCAGCCCCAATTCGTCCAAACTGGGTATCAAAAACTCACGTAACATGGTTCTGTAGCGTTCTCCAGTGACAGTTATCGCATTGCCTCCAGCGTCTTCGAAAAAATAGGGTCCGATCACTCTGTCAACACAGATGCCACACCATACAGTAACTTTTAGTGGGTGTAGAGGTGTTTCTTGAATAATGCGCGGATTATCAGTGCCCCAGAACCGAGTATTCTGCTTATTGACATGCCCTGAGAGATGGAAATGCGCTTCGTCACTCATAACCAATTTTGAAGGAAAATTATCCTCTTCAAGGTTGAGGTTTATGACGCGCTGGCAGTAATCTAGACGAGCTCGGTGGTCAGCAGGCAGCAGCTGATGAGTCATTTGAGTTTTATACGGGAACATCTTTAAGTCTTTCACCAAAATACGCTGCAGGGTCCGTCTGGAAATGCCCAATTGCGTGGCACGTCGCCTCGTTGATGTTTCTGGACACTCTTCCACATCTTCGCGCACAGCATCGATATTTTCAGCTGAACGGCCTGTTCTTGGTCTCCCAGACTTAGGTCTATCCAATGTTGAGCCAGTTGCTTCAAGGCGTGTGGCAAAGCGTCGAATTGTGCGACCAATCGGTGCCGGACGGTGGGGAAATCGTCGACGAAATTCACGTTGTGTTCTTATCACTGATGAATTATTCCGTAAGAACATTGACACAATTATTCCACGTTCTTGGAGAGTAAAACGGTCCATGTTTATTTTCAGTGTATTTTACATTTGTTCACTACACAATTTTCAACAACAGAATGACAGAAAATGTCATATAAAAAAAATAAAAATATTTTCTTTAGTGCCAGTACTTTTGCGCCACCCAGTATTACCACAAACTCAATCAGGCTTCAGAAAATTTTACAGCACTACAACCGCACTGCTGGATGTTGTGGACAATATTCTCGCTGCAAGTGATGTTGGAGAGGGCACAATATTAGCGCTACTAGATTTCACTAAGGCGTTTGACTGTATTGACAGAGAATTACTATTAATAAAACTAAAATACCATGGATTTAGTGATGAAGCAGTAAAGTTGTTTGAAAGCTACTTTCAATATCGCTCTCAGAGCGTTGAAATTAGCATGGACGATGGTACTATACGGGCATCTCAATATAGAAGTGTTGAACGTGGCGTTCCTCAAGGTTCGATACTGGGCCCTCTATTATTTATAATATACACCGCAGACATTGCTAAACACATACATCATTGCAAATACCACTTATATGCTGACGATCTTCAAGTATATATATCAAGCAAGCTTGGTGATATAGATTCAGCAGTGAATATGCTTAATGAAGATCTGGACCGCATAGCAACCTGGTCAAAATATAATTCCCTAGAACTAAATAGCAGTAAATCTAAGTTCATGCTTATGGGTACACGTCATCAAATAGATACCATGGCTAGTCTTGGGGTTCGTGTAAAGGTTGCGGATGCGGAAGTTGAGCGGGTGACCGAAGCCAGGAATTTAGGCTTGACTATGGACGAGGGATTAAGATTTGAAACTCACATCGCTAAAGTATCTAGCAATTGCTTTTATCGACTCAAGGTACTATACCAATTGCGTAATTCTCTTAGTCCCTCTACCAGAATCAAGTTATGCGACTCTTTGATACTGTCGAAGTTTAATTATTTGGACGTAGTTTATGGTCCTCGACTATTGGTACGTACACAAAATGCTATACAAAGGGTACAAAACGCTTGCGCTCGCTTTTGTTTTGACATCCCCTCTCGCACTCACGTAACACCCTATTTAAACAACAACAACATTTTAAAAATGGGTTACAGACGAGACTTACACTTAGCGTGCTTACTATTTTCTTTGGTAAAATACAGAATTCCACCTTATCTGGAGGAAAAGTTGGTTTGGAAAAGTGACATCCACTGTCGAACTCGCTCTGCAATTTGGGCCTTGTGTCTGCCTCACCACCGCACGGTCGGCTTCCGTGGCTCATTTCGTTTTGCTGCCAGCCGGTGCTGGAATGATCTTCCACCACCAGTTCGGGATCTAAAATCAGAATCTACTTTTAAAATTAAATACAAACAACATCTTTTGTTCACTCAAAAATCAGTGGCTTAGACACACCATTATTACATATATACAAATATACATACATATAATCACGCCTTTATCCATAATGGGATAGGCAGAACGTAAACGACCTAATCAGGGGTCGTTTCGCCTCGTCTAACAAAGTTTAGAGGGTAGTTTGGGATAGATTTGTAGATTGTTATATTATAAATAAAATTTAAAAGAAGAATACTTACCAAATCACCGTTTCAGACATTCTTGTTTGTTGACATACCTTCGAATAATAGGATTGATGTACCGATGATCACACATCACACAATCATTTAAATTATCCTTAATAATGTTTATTTTATTTGATATGTCTTTTTTTTCTTTTTTTTTTTACAAATTATGCTCAACTAAAGCCACTGATCGTAAATGTCGTTGTTTTTCGATCGAGCAGAACGTCTTGCGAATGTTCCGACAGTTCAGACATTGCTTACGGCATAGCCGCGCCGCCGCCGCCGCGCCGACCACAGACAAATTGCAGATAAGTTCAGACTACAGCGATTATTTTATTGAAATTATTTTATTTACTACACTAATTCTTCCTATTTTTTGACATTTACTGATATTATTATATTTTAAATTTACTATTGTTATTATTTTTTTTTATATATATTATAGTTTATTTTATGGTTTTTGATTTGAACCATACTTTATTTATATATGAATATATCGTAGCGTCATTTCTCTTTAAAAGGGCTCACAGAATACCAGCGTCGCGGTCTCACAAGATCGCGGCATAAGCTGAGTGGGTCCTTTTATTGTGACGTCGCGACACGCACATTCCGGTAGCATTAACTGTTTATTTTTAGGTACCTTTATATTAGATAATAGTTACTGTTTATATTATTATTTTATTTCACTTTCGTTTGTTCTGTTCTTGTTTAAAAATGTATTTACTGTGTTGTGTTTGTGACGTCATAAATAATAAATGTTTTCTATTCTATTCTAAATAGGTATGGCGTAGGGTAAAGAGGGACGAGGTAGGAGAAATAGGTATGGCGTAGGGTAAAGAGGGACGAGGTAGGAGAAATAGGTATGGCGTAGGGTAAAGAGGGACGAGGTAGGAGAAATAGGTATGGCGTAGGGTAAAGAGGGACGAGGTAGGAGAAATAGGTATGGCGTAGGGTAAAGAGGGACGAGGTAGGAGAAATAGGTATGGCGTAGGGTAAAGAGGGACGAGGTAGGAGAAATAGGAATGGCGTAGGGTAAAGAGGGACGAGGTAGGAGAAATAGGTATGGCGTAGGGTAAAGAGGGACGAGGTAGGAGAAATAGGTATGGCGTAGGGTAAAGAGGGACGAGGTAGGAGAAATAGGAATGGCGTAGGGTAAAGAGGGACGAGGTAGGAGAAATAGGAATGGCGTAGGGTAAAGAGGGACGAGGTAGGAGAAATAGGTATGGCGTAGGGTAAAGAGGGACGAGGTAGGAGAAATAGGAATGGCGTAGGGTAAAGAGGGACGAGGTAGGAGAAATAGGTATGGCGTAGGATAAAGAGGGACGAGGTAGGAGAAATAGGTATGGCGTAGGGTAAAGAGGGACGAGGTAGGAGAAATAGGTATGGCGTAGGATGAAGAGGGACGAGGTAGGAGAAATAGGAACAGGATCCACCACTCTCGTGGAAATCGAAGCCACGACCTTCGCTTCAGGAGCCCAAGGCTCACACTAAACCATGGAGGCAGTGAATAATCAGACCACTAGACTAAACAACCGTTTCTATTACAGAGTGCCGCAACGCAGTGGAGCTCTGGCCGCGAGTGGGCGGCGCGGTGGTGTTGGCGTGCGCGTCCATAGCGGACAAGTGGCATTGGATGGCGGACCTGGTCATGTTGAACACTAAACCCATGCTGGACCGGAGTCTGGACAGGTATGTACTTCCGTAGGTCAGCTGGAAGACATTTCTTAGTAGAAACTAGCGACCCGCCCCAGCTTCGCACGGAAATTATCAGTGTTTATCTACTATATTATGCATGTATTATACATATAAACCTTCCTCTTGAATAACTCTATCTATTAAAAGTAATCGCGTCAAAATCCTTTACGAAGTTTTAAAGATTTATGCATACATAGGGGTATAGGGACAGTGAAAGCGACTTTGTTTTCTACTATGTAATAGTAAGCTGTAAATGTTGTGCCGTTATTCCTTGTGTATTGTCTTTCTCATGTTTTTTCACGATAAAGATAAAAGACATTTATTTCCACATTATTACAAACAATAATAAAACACAGGCAATAATTCTGATTATTCACTTAAACCTAAAGCATTAATTAAATACATACATACATACATATAATCACGCCTTTATCCCTAATGGGGTAGGCAGAGCGTAAGCGACCCAAACTAAGGTCGTTCCGCCACGTCTGACAAAGTTTTGAGGGTTATTTAAGATAGATTTGTAAGTATATTGCTGTAGTGACAGGTTGGCAGCCCATCGCCTAAATTACAATATAATGAAACCCTCGGATCCCTTAGCTGGTTTTTACAGCATGCCCGGGAGGAAATGCAGCTGGCACATTCTATGTTTTTCTCTTGCTCCCAGGCCAGCATGGAAGAAAAAAAAAATTAAATTTGAAAAGAAATTAATTAAATTTGAAATTAAATTATACTAACTCTATCTGTTCCCGTGAATTTCCCATCTTTTATTCCCATTAGGTTTGCTGGAAAAGATAAGCTCGCCTGTTGTTTATTTTTTTAAGTTGAACTGTATTTTTAAAGCAATAAAGGATATAATAATAATAAACATACATACATATAATCACATATCATCCGAGGGTTTTAGTATATTGCAATTTAGGCGATGGGCTGACTACCTGTCGCCACAGCAATATACCTACAAATCTTTCTTAATTTACCCTCAAAACTTTGTCAGACATAGCGGAACGATCTTTATTTAGGTTGTATACGCTCTGCCTACCTCTTTACTGATAAAGGCGTGATTATATGTATGTATAAAATAAGATAAGATAATCATTTATTTGCAAGAATACAGATTAATAAGGCCTTAAAAATAACAAAAGTACAGTGTATTCAGCCTACATGCAGGCGTGCAAATATGACTCTAAGAATTACATTTAACAAATTAAACAAATCAAAATAATTAATAATTAATACATCTTCCATGCTGGACTGGGAGTGAGAGAAAAACATAGAATGTGCCAGCTGCATTTCCTCCCGAGCATGCTGTAAAAACCAGCTAAGGGATCTGAGGGTTTCAGTATATTGTAATTTAGACGATGGGCTGACAACCTGTCATTACAGCAATATACGTACAAATCTATCTTAAATCACCCTCAAAACTTTGTCAGACGAGGCAGAACGACCTTTGTTTAGGTCGTTTACGCTCTGCCTACCCCATTATGGATAAGGGCGTGATTATATATATATGTATGCTGATACCATTGTTCCTTATTGTACCATCTAACAACACAGTTAACAATAAAGATCTATCTTATCTTATAATTTCGCACGAATTGATTTAGATAGGTATTAAATGTCAATATATTATGGTGGAAACGCAAGTATTAAGTTACTAATAAAGGCGTGATTATATGTATGTATAAAAGACCGTGTTCTCTTAATTTCCAGTATACTGCTGGACCTAGAGCGGCGCCACCCGCTGCGCCTGCCTCCCGAGGCATTGTACCGGTTCGCTGTACCGGACACCCCGGACAACATACTGTTGGAGGAGAGAGTGGCTAACACCACCGCCGCGCCTAACATCAAGGTATATATGATTATTTCAATAAAAGTGTTACAATAGGGAATACTCATGATTTTTTTAAAAATTAGTAAGAATTATTGTCACCATAGATGAACGGATGTGAAGGAATTTTCGCAAAATATTCATTAGTTTAAGAGTTATAATGCCTTAAAGTGGTTAGTTAAAAAGAGAGGTCCGAACTGTCATGTGACGTCATAAGACAGGAGCGCCATACTAATTCCATATAAATTATCGTTTCGAAGAGAGAGATAGATAGTCTATCTTTATAATGATATATCTCGGTGATTTTTTGATCAATTTAATTTCTGTTTTCACTGTTCTTTTCATAATTTAAGATGTTTTTAGACAATAGGTTCAGGAACTGAAAATATGTTATATGCACGTTCTCTATTAAGACCATGGTGATTGGAACCCCCTTATAAAATAAATAAATAAAAATATCTTTATTTCAAAAAAGTACAAATGCACAATGTTTACGGGGCTTCCCAGTAAGTAATTAGGAAATACTTGTAGTGGGAATGCTCCGCTCTTCCACAAGGTTAACAAACAATAGTGGAACTTTTATATTAGTTAGGTAAAACTTAGATTTAAGGTTGCTAAGACAAAAAAGTAAGAATAATTACCCATAAATTAAATTATCTGCCCATCAGTTAGTAGGTATTTATGCTAACAACAGTGGGTGTGCATGAAGAGTGTAAAGTGTAAATGCGGAAAGTTCAGAAAGATTGCCCTGAGAACAGAGAAGCATAAGATAAGATAATCGTTTACATACATAAATCACGCCTTTATCCCTTACGGGGTAGGCAGAGCGTTTAACGCCTCGTAAAAGGCGCTTTCGCCACATCTGACAAAAATTGAGGGCAATTTTAGATTGTAATATGTATTGCTTTAGTGACAGGTTGTCAGCCCATCGCCTAAATTACAATACACTGTAACCCTCGAGTCCCTTTTGCTGACTTCAACAGCATGCCCGGGAGGAAGGGCAGCTGGAACATTCTATGTTTTTCTATCTCTCCCAGTCCAGCATGGAAGAAGATAATCGTTTATTCACTATTAAATAAGGTACATAGAAAGATGGTCAGTTATCTATAAAAATATAAGTCCTCATGTTTAGACATTACAAAAAGCATGCAAATTTAAGAGAATAGAAATAAATTATAATTTTCTTCCATGCTGGCCTGGGAGCGAGAGAAAAACATAGAATGTGCCAGCTGCATTTCTTCCCGGGCATGCTGTAAAAACCAGCTAAGGGATCCGAGGGTTTCAGTATATTGTAATTTAGGCGATGGGCTGACAACCTGTCACTACAGCAATATACTTACAAATCTATCTTGAATAGCCCTCAAAACTTTGTCAGACGTGGCGGAACGACCTTTGTTTGGATCGTTTGCGCTCTGCCTACCCCATTAGGGATGAAGGCGTGATTGTATGTATGTATGTAGAAATAAATTAATTTACATGAAAATATATAAATCACATTATCTAAACCATGTACAATCTTAATCGCTCCATTTAGTTATTACATTAACTCAATTTAGAAACGCATTTTAAATATTACATTACTTTAGAAGTCGAAAAAAAAGCGTCTGCGTCCCGCAAACTGATAGGTCAACTACACTGAACAACTTCCACCAAGAAACTCTTTCAGGAAGAGAAAAATAAATTTGGGTTTCTAATACAAATTGTCTGATCGAGGTGAACATTTTGTAATTTATTCTCTTTTCAATTTGCATGCTATTTGTAATCTCTAAACAGGAGGACTTTTATAGATACTTGTCCATCTTTCTATGCACCTTGTTTAATGGCGAATAAACGATTATCTTATTCTGCCTACACCATTAATAAAAGGATAAAGGCGTGATTATATGTATGTATGTATTCTGGCTTTAAGCAATAAGATAAGATATAAATATATGTACAGCAATATACCTACAAATCTATCTTAAATAACCCTCCACATATAACGGCAATATAAGATAAATAAATATGTTACGTCGTGTTATAAGGTCATCATCTCCCTAGCCTTATCCCGTATCTCACGGGGTCGACTTCCTAATCTAGGGGATTGAACGAGGGTACTGGTTTTTACACAGAGCGACTGCCATCTGACCTCCGCAACCCAGAAGGGAAACCAGACCCAATCCTAGATTAGGTCAGAGTTTTCAAGCCGCCAATGCTTAGCACTGGCCTCTGATATGGCTTAACGACTAATATCTACGGTATTAAACGATATTAACCGGGACCAACGGCTTAACGTGCCTTCCGAAGCACGGAAAAAGCACCGAATAAACGTACATATGAAATTCGAAAACCGAAAAACACATTGGTACGTGGTGGGGTTCGAACCACGACCCCTCGCTCAGGAGGCAGCGGCTCTATCCACTACACCATCGGGCTCTCGATCAACGTCGTGTTATAAGGTATCGTTAAAATTATCACTTCTGTAGGTCTGCTGTAAGAAATTTCTTTTTAGAAATAAGCAGTGCCTGTTGTGTCTTTGTTTTTTTGTCCTGTGTTTATGATGTTTTTTGTGTACAATAAATTGTTAATTAAATAAGATATATGTATATGTAAGATATATGTATGTTACGTGTATATAAGATAAGTAAATATCTTACGTCTGTTTCCAGGGCGCGACGTTGCTAAAACTAGTCGAGCGTCTAACCTACCACATCTACGCGGATCTGAACTTGGTGCGAACATTCCTCACGACGTACCGGTCCTTCTGCGCACCACATATACTGCTGGATCTGCTCATTGAGAGGTTCCAGGTGCCTGAACCGCAGGAGGTGTACACCACGCCGCAACCAGGTGAGGAATAGGGGCGGGGTGGGAGAAATAGGGACGAGGTGGGAGAAATAGACATACCGCTCGTTCTGCGCACCACATATACTGCTGGACCTGCTCATAGAGAGGTTCCAGGTGCCTGAACCGCAGGAGGTGTACACCACGCCGCAACCAGGTGAGGAATAGGGACGGGGTGGGAGAAATAGACATACCGCTCGTTCTGCGCACTACATATACTACTGGATCTGCTCATTGAGAGGTTCCAGGTGCCTGAACCGCAGGAGGTGTACACCACGCCGCAACCAGGTGAGGAATAGGGACGGGGTGGGAGAAATAGGGACGAGGTGGGAGAAATAGACATACCGCTCGTTCTGCGCACCACATATACTGCTGGACCTGCTCATAGAGAGGTTCCAGGTGCCTGAACCGCAGGAGGTGTACACCACGCCGCAACCAGGTGAGGAATAGGGACGGGGTGGGAGAAATAGGGACGAGGTGGGAGAAATAGACATACCGCTCGTTCTGCGCACCACATATTCTACTGGATCTGCTCATTGAGAGGTTCCAGGTGCCTGAACCGCAGGAGGTGTACACCACGCCGCAACCAGGTGAGGAATAGGGACGGGGTGGGAGAAATAGGGACGAGGTGGGAGAAATAGACATACCGCTCGTTCTGCGCACCACATATACTGCTGGACCTGCTCATAGAGAGGTTCCAGGTGCCTGAACCGCAGGAGGTGTACACCACGCCGCAACCAGGTGAGGAATAGGGACGGGGTGGGAGAAATAGGGACGAGGTGGGAGAAATAGACATACCGCTCGTTCTGCGCACCACATATTCTACTGGATCTGCTCATTGAGAGGTTCCAGGTGCCTGAACCGCAGGAGGTGTACACCACGCCGCAACCAGGTGAGGAATAGGGACGGGGTGGGAGAAATAGACATACCGCTCGTTCTGCGCTACACATATACTACTGGACCTGCTGATAGAGAGGTTCCAGGTGCCTGAACCGCAGGAGGTGTACACCACGCCGCAACCAGGTGAGGAATAGGGACGGGGTGGGAGAAATAGACATACCGCTCGTTCTGCGCACTACATATACTACTGGACCTGCTGATAGAGAGGTTCCAGGTGCCTGAACCGCAGGAGGTGTACACCACGCCGCAACCAGGTGAGGAATAGGGACGGGGTGGGAGAAATAGACATACCGCTCGTTCTGCGCACCACATATACTGCTGGACCTGCTGATAGAGAGGTTCCAGGTGCCTGAACCGCAGGAGGTGTATACCACGCCGCAACCAGGTGAGAGAGGGACGGGGTGGGAGAAATAGACATACCGCTCGTTCTGCGCACTACATATACTACTGGATCTGCTCATTGAGAGGTTCCAGGTGCCTGAACCGCCCCTATTCCTCATGCCGCAACCAGGTGAGGAATAGGGGCGGGGTGGGAGAAATAGGGACGAGGTGGGAGAAATAGGGGCGGCGTGAGAGAAATAGGGGCGGGGTGGGAGAAAATATGGACGGCGTGGGATAAATAGGGACGAGGTGGGAGAAATAGGGGCGGCGTGGGAGAAATAGGGGCGGGGTGGGAGAAAATATGGACGGCGTGGTAGAAATAGGGACGAGGTGGGAGAAATAGGAGCGGCGTGAGAGAAATAGGGGCGGGGTGGGAGAAAACATGGACGGCGTGGGAGAAATAGGGACGGGGTGTGAGAAATAGGGACGGGGTGGGAGAAATAGGGACGGGGTGGGAGAAATAGGGGCGGGGTGGGAGAAATGGGGACGGGGTGGGAGAAATAGAGGCGGGGTGGGAGAAATAGGGACGAGGTGGGAGAAATAGGGGCGGGGTGGGAGAAATGGGGACGGGGTGGGAGAAATGGGGACGGGGTGGGAGAAATAGGGGCGGAGTCAGAGAAATAGAAACGAGGTGGAGGAAATAAGTTTATGTCTGTCGTCCCAGTACGGATTGGTTGACTTCACACACTACCTTCGTAGGTGTGTGCAAACTTCCTAACGATGTTTTCCTTCACGGTAAAAGCACCGAATAAACGTACATATATAATTTGAAAATTGAAAAACACATTGGTACGTGGTGGGATTCGAACCACGACCTCGCGCTCAGGAGGCAGCGGCCCTATCCACTATAGCGGGCATATCCATCGGATACAAACACAACTTATACTTTACTGCCTCCGTGGTCTAGTGGTCAGAGCCATGGGCTTACGATCCGCAGGTCCTGGGTTCGATTTCCAGGGAGCCCAAAAGTTGATATTTGTCAATTTATCACCTAGTGGTTTTGTTCCTCACTTTTCTGCTGTATGTATTTGTGTTTCTTTGTGCAATAAAGTATCTTATATTTTATTGTATGTTTGTAATAAGTAAACAATAAATAAATAATTGTAACACATCGCACTCTGCTTTGCGCATGCAGTCACAAGGATTAAGACGAAAAAGGACATCAGTCCTAATTCGTCGCAAATGGAAATTGAAATAGGTAAACTAGATAAGATTTAGCATATTTTTCTTCCACCAATTTCCACCAATGTTTTTCTTCCATGCTGGACTGGGAGCGAGGGAAAAACATAGAATCTGCCAGCTACATCTCCTTCCGGGCATGCTGTTAAAACCAGCTAAGGGATCCGAGGGTTTCAGTATTTTGTAATTAAGGCGATGGGCTGACAACCTGTCACTACAGCAACATATCTACTAATCTATCTTAAATAACACTCAAAACTTTGTCAGACGTGGCGAAATGACATTTGTTTAGGTCGTTTACGTTCTGACTACCCCATTAGGGATAAAGGCGTGGTTATATGTATGTATGTATGACCATTTTTTTTACAGACAAAGTTTTGAGCGTTATTTGAGATAGATTTGTATGGTATATTGCTGTATGACAGGTTGTGAGCCTGTCGCCTAATTTGCAATAAACAGAAACCCTCGGATCCCCTAGCTGGTTTTTACAGCACGCCCGGGAGGAAATGCAGCTGGCACATTCTATGTTTTTCTTGGAAGTAAATTATAATTCACTCACCAACACTCATTATGGATTTAGTCCCTATTTCATAACTTGAAAAATAAATGGTAATTATTATTCTATAGCTTCCATGCTGGACTGGGAGTGAGAGAAAAACGTAGAATGTGCCAGCTGCATTTTCTCCCGAGCATGCTGTAAAAACCAGCTACGGGTTTTAGTATATTGTAGTTTAGGCGATGGGCTGACAACCTATCACTACAGCAATATACGGATAAATCTATCTTAAAAAACTCTTAAAACTTTGTCAGACGTGGCGAAACGACCTTTGTTTATGTCGTTTACGCTCTGCCTACCCCATTAGGGATAAAGGCGTGATTATATGTATGTATGTATTATTATTCTTCTTCTTCTGTCGAGTGGGTATCGAGTCTTATCGACCCGATGAACCCGTAAATTATTATGGTAAAGCGATAATAAGATCAAGGCATTTCCATTACAAGTGTCTTCGACTACTTACAGGGGAGCCTTATCTTATTTAGATGTAAGATTTATGCTATAAACGATTTTTCATTTTCATTCAATTATATCGTTATTGCTTACATGCTGGACTGGGAGCGACAGAAGAACCTAGAATGTGCCAGCTGCATCTCCTCCCGGGCATGCTGTAAAAAACAGCTAAGGGATTCGAGGGTATATTGTAATTTAGGCGATGGGCTGACAACCTGTCACTACAGCAATATCCAGTTCTATCTGAAACAACCCTCAAAACTTGTCAGACTTGGCGGAACGACCTTTGTTTGGGTTGTTCATGCTCTGCCTACCCCATTAGGGACACAGGCGTGATTATATATATGTATGTATATGTCAGATTGCAGTCGCTCTGTGTAAAAGCCACTCTCGTTCAATTCCCTAGATTAGGTAGCCGACCCCGTGACAGGCGTGATTGTATGTATGTATGTATAACGTTATTGACATTTCTTTTTTGTTTTGATAATTTAACAGAAGAAAGTATAGAAATTGTCGGCAGCAGTGACGCAGAGAAACTAAGTAAAAACACCGCAAGAGAAGATTGGAAACGGTATAGGAAAGAGTTCCTGCAACCGGTGAAATTCAGGTGAGTGCATCATTATTGATTTCAATTATCTATATATATAAAAATGAATCCCTATTTCCCTTGGTCACGGCATCACGCCTGAACGGCTGGACCGATTTCGCTAATCTCTTTTTTTGCTATGTTAGTTATTATCAGGAGAAGGTTCTTATGAAAGAAAAAATTTAGGAAATTGCGCGGAAAATTAGAAAATTTAAAATTACTTAACCACCATATAAAATTATTAAACTTTTTTAATGTAACCTTAAGACATTTGACATAGAATTGACTGAATGCGTGCTGCAAATATAGTCAAATAGGATGAAAAAAAAAAGTCAAAGAGGATAAAAAAAAAATGACGTTTAAAACGGATTCTTCTATCTGCTCATTTATGGCGTCTAAGGCGGAACAAAGTTCGCCGGGTCAGCTAGTTAGGATATAGATATCGCGGGTGTAAGGGACAGCGTCCCGTAAACTGATAGGGGTTGCTCAGTTAATGAAATTGAGCAACGATAAGCAGCAAATTCTTTCAGCAAGTGAAAAAAAATATTGTCGGATCGAGGTGGACATTTTGTATGAAAAACACAGTTATTTATTTAATACTTCCTAAGTAATTTCTTAGTGGAAGTTGTTCAGTATCGTTGACTGAACAACCCCTATCAGGTTGCGGGACGCTGTCCCTTACACCACGTAGATATTATAATGTGGCGCATCACTATTCGAGCCGTTGCCATAGCAACGAATCAACAGAGAAAATATTCGGTGGTGTTTTGTGATAATGTAAATTTACTCTGAAGAATACTATTATACAATTTAACCGTAGTAGCAACTGCCTCCGTGGTCTAGTGGCTAGTGCCATGGACTCCTGATCCGGAGGTCCTGGGTTCGATTCCCAGGGGGGAATCACAAAGTTGATATTTGAGAATTTATCACTTTGTGAATTTTCCCCCAGTTTGGTTAGGACATTGCAGGTTGAATCACCTGATTGTCCGAAAAAGAAAAAGATTTCGTGCTTCGGAGGGCACGTTAAGCCGTCGGTCCCGGTCGCTGTCTTTGATAGTGGTCGTTACTCAAACCATGTCAGAGGCCTGCTAGTTGTGCTACTAGGCGGTTTAAAAACTCCGACACCAGGGTTCATCGGGTCGATAGACTCGATACCCACTCGACAGAAGAAGACCGTAGTAGCCACCTGAGTATCATTTCCTACACACCTTCACGATTCCACAATAAGGAGCAAATAGTGCCAAAGCAATCATTTCGATAGTAACTCCACGGTACTATTTGCTTCTCAATTCATTACTTATTAAAAATCCTTAGGTCTAAATCTAAGGAAGTGACAGAGCAAAGTTTTAATAATGTCTATATTTGTGAGTTGTGGTTTTTTTACTAATGAGGGCGCCACCGCTCGGCATCATCTTTATCTTTATTTATTATACAAAAAAGTTACATTAACTGTCAAAACAACACATGTAAGCCTTAATCTTATCCTTACCACAGAGTAACTATAATACTACGTACAATCCTTACTTTCTTTCTTCCATGCTGGACTGGGAAAGATAGAAAAACATAGAATGTTCCAGCTGCCCTTCCTCCCGGGCATGCTGTAGAAGACAGCAAAAGGGACTCGAGGGTTACAGTGTATTGTAATTTAGGCGATAGGCTGACAACCTGTCACTACACATTAGCAATACACATTACAATCTAAAATTGCCCTCAATTTTTGTCAGACGCGGCGAAAGCGCCTTTTACGAGGCGTTTAACGCTCTGCCTACCCCGTAAGGGATAAAGGCGTGATTTTATGTATGTAATCCTTACTTAATCTAAATCTCATTGTACTCCTATACAATAGTATAGTATTGGAAATATCCAATAAGAGAAATGTCATTTCAGTACAAACTGGCCTGTCGAATCCATACTTAATATTGCTCTCAAGTTTGAGATCGCTTCATAAACACGAGGCTTAGTCTGCCCGTGAGTGACAGAGAACATAACGATGGAGAGAGATGAATGTCAACGGACGGAGACTCCTCTTAATCATAATTGTTATCTTCCATGCTGGCCTGGGAGCGAGAGAAAAACATAGAATGTGCCAGCTGCATTTCCTCCCGGGCATGCTGTAAAAACCAGCTGTGGGATCCGAGGGTTTCCGTATATTGCAATTTAGGCGATGGGCTGACAACCTGTCACTATAGCAATATATGTACAAATCTTTCTTGAATGGCCCTCAAGACTTTGTCAGACGCGGCGGAATGGCCTTTGTACATACATACATATGATCACGCCTTTATCCCTAATGGGGTGGGCAGAGCATAAACTACCTAAACAATAGTCGTAACGCCACGTCTGACAATGTTTTGAGGGTTATTTAGATATATTTGTATGTATATTGCTGTAGTGACGGGTTGTCAGCCCATCGCCTAAATTGCAATATACGGAAACCCTCGGATCCCTTAGCTGGTTTTTACAGCATGCTCGGGAGGAAACGCAGCTGGCACATTCTATGTTTTTCTATCGCTCCCAGGACAGCATGGAAGGAAAGGCCTTTGCTTAGGTCGTTTACGCTCTGCCTACCCCATTAGGGACAAAGCCGTGATTATATGTATGTATGTATATGTCAGATGGCAGTCGCTCTGTGTAAAAGCCACCCTCGTTCAATTCCCTAGATAAGGTAGCCGACCCCGTGTGATACGGAATAAAGGCTAGGGAGATGATAATAATGTCCTCCGTAAAGTGATCGTCATAATTGTCATAATTGTGTTCGCTTTACGTTTTATGCTATCTCACTTCTTAGCTGCTGTAAGACATTTCATTTTAGAAATAAGCAGTACCCGTTGTGTCTTGATTCCTACGTAATTGTTCTGTGTATGTTTCTGTGTCAATACATATTACAATCTAAAATTGTCCTTAATTTTTGTCAGACGTGGCGAAAGCGCCTTTTACGAGGCGTTAAAGGCTCTGCCTACCCCGTAAGGGATAAAGGCGTGATTTATGTATGTATGTATGTTTCTGTGTACAATAAACTGTTAAATAAATTGTTTCCCCTTTGCAGAGTGATAAACGTGCTTCGCCACTGGGTGGACCAGCACTTTTACGACTTTGAGCGCGACCCGACGCTGTTGGAGAAACTGCGCGACTTCCTGGAGTCGGTCGACGGCAAACCCATGAGGAAGTGGGTGCAGAGCGTGCTCAAGACCCTGCAGAGGAAGGTGACCAGCTCTCACAAGGATTTTTTAAAATCACTACATAATATTTCTTCCATGCTGACCTGGGAGCGGGAGAAGAACATAGAATGTGCCAGCTGCATTTCCTCCCGGGCATGCTGTAAAAACCAGCTAAGGGATCCGAGGGTTTCAGTATATTGTAATTTAGGCGATAGGCTGACATCCTGTCACTACTCCAATATACCTACAAATCTATCTTAAATAACCCTCAAAATTTTGTCAGACGTGGCGGAACGACCTTTGTTTAGGTCGTTTTCGCTCTGCCTACCCCGTAAGGGATAAGGGCGTGATTTTATGTATGTATTATTATGTCACCTTTGTAATCGTAATCAATTTACATATATGAAATAACATTTCGATTGATAACAATATGTATGTATACGTAACATCACTACATAGTATTAAACAAAGTCGCCTTCTCTGTCCCTATATCCCTATGTATGCTTAGATCTTTAAAACTACGCAAAGGATTTTGATGCGGTTTTAATGGATAGAGTGATTCAAGAGGAAGGTTTATATGTATCAAACATGCATAATATAGTAGAGAAACACTGATGATTTCCGTGCGAAGCCGGGGCGGGTCCGTAGTAGGCTATAAATCATCCCAAGTTTTTGAAATTAAATACAAAAAGGAAACATCTGGTCAGGTATATTTGCACAATTCTTCTTCTTTTGCACATTTGATGTACCCTTACAAATATACATTTTGTGTACATCGAGATATATTCGAGATTCAGATTTCTTTAACATACTTATTTATGAAGTAGAATATTTTTTAAATGTTGCAATTGCAAGACATTCTTCCATGCTGGACTGGGAGAGATAGAAAAACATAGAATGTTCCAGCTGCCCTTCCTCCCGGGCATGCTGTAGAAGACAGCAAAAGGGACTCGAGGGTTACAGTGTATTGTAATTAAGGCGATGGGCTGACAACCTGTCACTACACATTAGCAATACACATTACAATCTAAAATTGCCCTCAATTTTTGTCGAGGAATCGCCTTTTACGAGGCGTTTAACGCTCTGCCTACCCCGTAAGGGATAAAGGCGTGATTTTATGTATGTATGCAAGACATGAACTAATTTCTTAGTTGTATATTTTTATAGAATTTTCTAATGTTTCGTTTAGGAGAAATAAGCTCTTAAAAACAACCATTTGCCATATGGACACAGTTAAGGTGATAACTGTGTCTCTATTTCCACAGAGCGAGAAAAACAACGATTCTTAGATGTTGCAATTGCAAGCCATTAACTAATTTGTTAGATGTATATTTTTATATCTTCCATGCTGGACTGGGAGTGAGAGAAAAACACAGAATGTGCCAGCTGCATTTCCTCCCGAGCATGCTGTAAAAACCAGCTAAGGGATCTGAGGGTTTCAGTATATTGTAATTTAGGCGATGGGCTGACAACCTGTCACTATAGCAATATACGTACAAATCTTTCTTGAATGGCCCTCAGGACTTTGTCAGACGCGGCGGAAAGGCCTTTGTTTGGGTAGTTTACGCTCTGCCTACCCCATTAGGGACAAAGGCGTGATTATATGTATGTATATTTTTATAGAATTTCCCAATGATTTGTTTAGGAGAAATAAGCTCTTAAAAATAACCATTTGCCATAATGAATCTCTATTTCCACAGAGCGAGAAAAACAACGAGACAGAAGTGACAACTTCGTTATCGCATATATTCTCGCGGTCGCCTCCGTGCGTCTTAAGGTACGTTAATCGCGTCATTATACGGGGTGTAAGGTACTGCGTACTTCTTCTGTCGAGTGGGTATCAAGTCTATCGACCCGATGAACCCTGGTGTCAGAGTTTTTAAACCGCCTAGTAGCACAACTATCAGGCCTCTGACATGGTTTGAGTAACGACCTCTATCAAAGACAGGGACCGGGACCAACGGCTTAACGTGCCCTCCGAAGCACGAAATCTTTTTCTTTTCGAACAATCAGGTGATTCAACTGCGTACTGAAAACTGATAACAGTTGCTCAGTCAATGAAACTAAACAAATATCACCAGAAAATTCTGCCAGAAAATAACTTTTCCATACAAAATTACCACCTCGATCAGACTTTCGATTTTGTATGCAAAAGCCACTTTGTTTTTCATTTCCTGAAAGAGTTTCCTGCTTATGGCTGTGCAGTTTCGTTGACTGGCCAACCCCTTTCAGTTTTCAGTATTCTGTCTCTTACACCCGATAGAGGTTTATCCATCTATGTCAAACTTGTACGAACTTATTGTACGGAGTGTAAGGGACAGCCTCAAACTGATAGCTGGTGCTCAGTCAACGGAACTGAGCAACTATCAGCAGGTTTTTATTTAGGAAGTAAAATATCCATACAAATTGTCTAATCGAGGTGGTAATTTTTTATGAGTTTTCTTTTTTCATCTGCAATGCCTTGTGACAGTTGTTCAGTTCCGTTAACTGAGCAACCGCTATCAGTTTGCGGGGCGCTGTCCCTTACATTCCGTACAGTTCCAAGTGTAGACGAGTTTTTATTTATTCTACTATAATTTGTTTTTTTAGGCACGTGGCGGACCCCGAGCGGCACGCGTGGCATCCGCTCGCGTTACACCCGTTAGAATTGGCGAGACAACTGACATTGCTAGAGTTCCAATTGTACAGACTGGTAAGTACCGAGTAGACTCGTAAAGAGTCGAAACGTTGAGGTCTAACACCTCCGTTAAACAAACAGATAAGTAGTCGTTGATTTATCAGTATGTATCATTCAAACAGGTTGGTGATTTTAATGCGCACCCTAGCTTGGAGGGTGCTTAAGCATAAAAGAACACATATTATAAATTAAACCTGCTAACAACAAAAACGTATTGTTTTTATTTCCTCATACTTTATCTAAGTGGTATTTATTTTAATACAGGACAGTAAAAATAATAAAAATATTGAGGAAGATTTTATATATTTTTTTCACTTCTCATGCTCTGATACTACTAGGTCGCAGACTGTATTTTGTGCACTAGGGCAAAATCGTATCAACTCATAAATGCATTCTTCTAAGGCAAAGAAAATTAGGCCATACAGCCAAACAGAATTAAAAGGTCATAGATAGAACTTCTTTAATAATATTTACATTTTTCTTTGTTTTTGTGATATAAAATGATATTAAAATTTTAAGTCCAGTGCCATGGTTTATTAAATTTATACAAAATTAATTTAATAGTAGGCTGGATAGACCAAATCTAATATTTCACGTCGAAAATTTAAAAACTTAATGGCGGGAATGAATTGTAGTTTATTTACAGTAGAATTTCCTCAATTTTCCTCGTAATCGAAGTGAAAAGCAGTGTTTGTAACTCGTGCACAAAACCATTTTTGTTCTCAACTAATATCAGGCGACGCCCCGCGGGCTCGGCTTGCTAAAAAATCTCGGACAAAAATGACTCGTTTTGTGCACTTGCCGTAAAATGTACTATTTATGTGCTCCTTTGTTAATTTGTTACTTTTTCTCGTATAAAAATGGCTAACTTTATGTACTTATAGTAAAATCGAATATTTTTATTTCGCAGGTGAGACCGTCAGAGTTAGTAGGCGCAGTTTGGACAAAAAAAGACAAGGAAAGAAGTAGTCCTAACTTATTGAAAATTATTAAACATACAACAAATGTAAGTATCAGGTTGTTGCTAAACCATATAATAAGAGTATTTATAAGAGAATTTTAAATAGATTCTTCCATACTGCTCCTAAAGAGATGGATTTCATTCCGATCTTAAAAAGCTAAGCTCACAAGAGCGAAGCACTAGCATACTAATTTTCTTTTTAATAATCAGTATAATTTCATTGTGGAAGCTGTTCAGTCCTCCCACCTTGATGCTCTGCCTGCCCCGTACAGGTACAGGCGTGACTACTGACTGTTGTTTCGTTTCAGTTTACTCGATGGATGGAGCGGTGGATAGTTGAAAGCGAAAACCTTGAAGAGCGAGTGGCAGTCGTGTGTCGGTATGTTATCCAACTTATCTTTTACTTATTGTTATAACTATTCTAAATTTCTTCCATGCTGGCCTAGAAGCGAAAGAATTGCCCTACCGAGCATGCTGTAAAAACCAGCTAAGGGATCCGAGGGTTTCTGTATATTGCAATGTAGGCAATGGGCTGACAACCTGTCACTGCATCAATATACCTACAAATCTATCTTAAATAACCCTCAAAACTTTGCCAGAAGTGGCGGTACGACATTTGGTTAGATCGTTTACGTTCTGCCTAACCCGTTAGGGATAAAGGCTCGATTATATACATGTATGTATTTACCCGCGTATCATTAAAAAATATTACTTCTGCTGGTTTGCTGTAAGAAATTTCTTTTAGAAAAAATCCAATCAGCGTTCTTATTTCAGTTAAGGATATCAATTTTACTTGGACGATGAAACCTGACTTTATACAGTAAGATTTGACAATGGTGTCACCGTTGTCTAATTAATCGTGTTTTCGCAAAGTCCCTATTATTTTCGCGAATTTCGAATTATCAAATCATCAAGGTTTATATGTATAATACTTGCATAATATTGTGGAGAAACACTGATAATTTCCTTGCGAAGCCGGGGCAGGTCGCTAGTGTATAATAAATTGTAATGAAATAAATAAATTGTGTCGTTTCTTGTGGCAGGTTTCTGGAGCTGGCGGCGGCGTTACGAGACCTGAACAACTTCAACGGAGTGCTGGCAGTAGTGGCGGCGTGCGGGTCCGCCGCCGTGCATCGGCTCAAGACCACCTTCCAGGTCAGACACAGGCTCCTGCAGGTTGCTGGAGCTGGCGGCGCTACGAGACCTGGACAACTCCAACGGAGTGCTGGCAGTAGGGCATCGGCTCAAGACCACCTTCCAGGTCAGACACAGGCTCCTGCAGGTTGCTGGAGCTGGCGGCGGCGCTACGAGACCTGGACAACTCCAACGGAGTGCTGGCAGTAGGGCATCGGCTCAAGACCACCTTCCAGGTCAGACACAGGCTCCTGCAGGTTGCTGGAGCTGGCGGCGGCGCTACGAGACCTGGACAACTCCAACGGAGTGGTGGCAGTAGGGCATCGGCTCAAGACCACCTTCCAGGTCAGACACAGGCTCCTGCAGGTTGCTGGAGCTGGCGGCGCTACGAGACCTGGACAACTCCAACGGAGTGCTGGCAGTAGGGCATCGGCTCAAGACCACCTTCCAGGTCAGACACAGGCTCCTGCAGGTTGCTGGAGCTGGCGGCGGCGCTACGAGACCTGGACAACTCCAACGGAGTGCTGGCAGTAGGGCATCGGCTCAAGACCACCTTCCAGGTCAGACACAGGCTCCTGCAGGTTGCTGGAGCTGGCGGCGGCGCTACGAGACCTGGACAACTCCAACGGAGTGCTGGCAGTAGGGCATCGGCTCAAGACCACCTTCCAGGTCAGACACAGGCTCCTGCAGGTTGCTGGAGCTGGCGGCGTGACGAGACCTGGACAACTCCAACGGAGTGCTGGCAGTAGGGCATCGGCTCAAGACCACCTTCCAGGTCAGACACAGGCTCCTGCAGGTTGCTGGAGCTGGCGGCGCTACGAGACCTGGACAACTCCAACGGAGTGCTGGCAGTAGGGCATCGGCTCAAGACCACCTTCCAGGTCAGACACAGGCTCCTGCAGGTTGCTGGAGCTGGCGGTGGCGCTACGAGTCCAGGACAACTCCAACGGAGTGCTGGCAGTAGGGCATCGGCTCAAGACCACCTTCCAGGTTACCTTCAGGTTTTAGGTTTCTTTTTGTTAGGTGTTAGGTTTTCCATGCTGGCCTGGGAACGGGAGAAAAACGTGTGCCAGCTGCATTTACTTCCGAGCATGCTGTAAAAACCAGCTACGGGATCCGAGGGTTTCAGTGGCGGCACGACCTTTGCTTAGGTCGTTTACGCTCTGCCTACCCGGTAAAGTCATTATATATGTATTTATTGATCTGTTCATCTCCGCAGATGGTGAACCCTCGCCTCGTGAAGCTTCTCGAGGAGTTCCGCGCGCTGAACTCTGACCACTTCAAGGTGTACTGCAGTCGGCTGCGGTCCATCAACCCTCCTTGCGTGCCTTTCTTCGGCATCTACCTCACTAATATACTGCACATAGAAGAAGGCAACTTAGGTCAGTAATTTCCACTCTATTAAATTTCTTCCATGCTGGACTGGGAGCGAAAGAAAAACATAGAATGTGCCAGCTGCATTTCCTCCCGTGCATGCTGTAAAAACCAGCTAAGGGATCCGAGAGTTTCAGTATATTGAAATTTAGGCGATGGGCTGACAACCTGTCACTACAGCAATATACCTACAAATCTATCTTAAATAACCCTCAAAACTTTGTCAGACGTGGCGGAACGACCTTTATTTAGGTCGTTTACGCTCTGCCTACCCCATTAGGGATGAAGGCGTGATTATATGTATGTATTAAATTTCCACTTTATTAATATTTTGTTATGTGCTTTGTCTTATCTCATTTGTTTTCCTTTTTTATAAACATGTATTTCTACACTCCGTACCGGTGATAAATGTTTGTTATATAACTCTCGATCTGGACTCTCGCGATACAGGTTCGATATATATATTATTTTAAATAAAAATGGAAAAAAAAACACTGTGCTTCGGAGGGCATGCTGGTTTTTATTTTATTTGTTTATTCATATTTATTTATGCTGCTTCAATGCTGGCCTGGGAGCGAAAGAAAAACGAAGAATGTGCCAGCTGCATTTCATGCTGCAAAAACCAGCTAAGGGATCCGAGGAATTCAGTATATTGCAATTTAGGTGATGGGCTGACAACCTGTCACTGCAGCAATATACCTACAAATTGAACTTAAATAACCCTCAAATCTTTGTAAGACGTGGCGGAACGACCTTTGTTTGGGTCGTTTACGCTCTGCCTACCCCTTTGTGGATGAAAGCGTGATTGTATGTATCTATGTATTTATTAATATATACACTATATTAGTTTATATATATTTTGTTTATACTATGTACTATGTATACATATGTACTGTGGGGTATAATTATATACTTATATATAATTATACTCTAAATAAAATTTTTTTTTTTTTTTGTTCTAACTTTGTTAGTTATTAGGATAGAATTATTTTGCACCTGCCTTGTCATTTCCACATGCCCTGAAGTAGACTGGTAGATAATGCCTTATTATTTATTTAACAATTTATTGTACACAAAAAACATCATAAACACAGGACATAAAAAACAAAGACTTCAAGGTGTACTGCAGTCGGCTGCGGTCCATCAACCCTCCTTGCGTGCCATTCTTCGGCATTTACCTCACTGCTCATTTCTAAAAAGAAATTTCTTACAGCAGACCTACAGAAGTGATAATTTTAACGAAACGCGGATAAACGTGCACAAAATTTAATACCTATCAATAAAATAATACTACTGTAAAATACTTATATAATGTAAATATTTTACATAAATATAAACAAGTAATAAATAAATACTTCCAATTATATACATAAATATATACCCTAAACACGGATTACTTTGACAGGGAAAGATAATGTTCTTTAACTCGTCTTTTGAAGATGGCGATAGACGAGCTATCACGAACTGTCGGCGTTAAGTCCGTCCATGTAACATTTTTGTGCATAAATTAAATAAATAAATAAAGTTCTTGAAAAAGATCTCAATTACGTTTCTGTAATGACAAACTTTACTGGCTTCGTACGCTTATTCAAAATCCTTCCGCGGGCCGAACTAAATGCCTGGCAGGCTGGAGTTTGCCCATATGTGGTTAAGTGTGTTTAAATTCGAATCGGGACCAATTTATTGTTCTTTCTTCAGACTACCTACCCAATTCGGAGCTGATAAACTTCTCCAAGCGGCGGAAAGTGGCGGAAATTACCGGCGAGATACAACAGTACCAGAATCAGCCCTACTGCCTCACCGTCGAACCTAAAACTAGAGTGAGTCACCTTTGTTTAAGCCGTTAACGCTCTGCCAACCCCATTAGATAGTCGCTTCAAGTGGGGATTCACACAAGATTCTGACCTTAGAATATAGAATATAAAACCGTTTATGAAGGGTCCAGCACAATACAATAACATGAAAAGTTAAAAAAGACAACAACTATAAAAAATATCTTCCATGCTGGACTGGGAGCGAAAGAAAAACATATAATGTACCAGTTTGGGTCGTTTACGCTCTGCCTATCCCATAAAATAAGATAAAGGCCTGATTATATGTATGCATGTATAAGTTAGTTTATCTGATTATAATATTGTAAAATTGTTGCAGCTGCCTTGTCATTTCCATTTGCCCTAAGGAAGAATGGCAGATAATGCCTTTGGCGTTAAGTCTGCCCATGTTAAATTTTTGTGCATAAAGTTAAATCATATATATATATATGTTAGTTTATCTGATTATAAGTTAGTTTATCAGATTATAAGTTAATATATCAGATTATAAGTTAGTTTATCAGATTATATAAGTTAATATATCAAATTATAAGATAGATAGATAGATAGATAAACTCTTTATTGCGCATAAATCGTACAGTTTGAAAAACTTAAAAATAACAATGTGCGCAAAGGCGGCCTTATCGCTTTAAGCGATCTCTTCCAGACAACCCTGCATTTAAAAAAAGAAAAATTACACATAGCAAGTAGCTGCCCAAGTAGTATAAGTTAGTTTATCTGATTATAAGTTAGTTTATCGTGTCCCACAGGCATTCCTGGACTCCCTGGAGCCGTTCCCCGGCATGGACGACAATGAGATCACCAACTATCTGTACAGCAAGAGCTTGGAGATAGAGCCCCGCCCGCCCATCAAACAGATGCCCAAGTTTGTGAGTACATTGTCCGTACTTCGGAGGGCACGTTCAGCCCGATCGCTGTCTTTGATAGCGGTCGTTACACAAACCATGTCAGCGGCCTATTTGCCGTGATGTTAACATAACAAAAAAATACTTTATTGCACGTAAGAATACAAATCATACAACACAGCAGATAACATCAAAAGACATAGGCGGCCTTATTGCTAAGGTAGCAATTTCTTCCAGGCAACCTTTGGGTGAATGAAACATGCGTAGCGGTAAGCGGGATAGTGCAAACCTAGTCAAATAAGTATCCTAAATACATTACATTACATATAATACATAAACTAAGTACAAATTACTACATAAAAGTTTATTAGCACCGAAGCACGGGATATTTTCCTTGCAGACTATCAGGTAATTCAGCCTGCATTGTCTTAACCAAACTGGAGAAAATCTCACTAGGAGCGGAGTGGGGTCTGACCTGTTTCAGTTACTATTTAGGTAGTTTTGGTTCATATAAGTTTCTTATCTTGGAACGTATCGTTTGTGCATGCCTTTTGGTTTGAAGAACGCACCCGCGGCGTTTCAGCGTATTATTTATCGCTTTCGCTCAGAAGCAACAATTATAATTGTTGTTGCCTCCAATAATTGGTGTATAGATACATGATAGAATCATTTAAAAATAAATGTTTTATTTTATTTTTATTTAATAAGTATAGTTACAGATAGCAGACCAAAGGGTACACTATAATAATAAAAAAAATATCTAATACAAATCTGTTATCCAATTAATACCATACACAGCTTTCACTTAAAACATACAGAGATAAAACGTTAATATTATGTTATGATGATATAATGATAACTTTAAAATATTAGAAACAACAAATCAAAAATTCGACCGCTGACGGGATTTGAACCCGCGTCTTTGGAAAACCGGCCCAATGCTCTTAACCGCTAAGCTACAGCCATGTTCCGAGCGACTAATTAGTGATCTGCTATTTATTACTCGTCATGAGTGGACGCAGGGACATCTGTTGAATAATATTACAACTATACCGGGTGTAAGGCGCAGTGTCTGGCAAACTGCTAGGGGTTGCTCAGTCAATGACACTGAACAACTTCCACCAAAAACTTTTTTCAGAATGTGAAAAATAAATTGTTTGTCCATATAAATTGTCCGATCGAGGTGAACATTTTCTATGGAAAGGCCATTTTTTTTTCACTTCCTGTTAAAAAATCCTGGTATAAGTTGTTCAGTATCATTGACTGAGCAACCCCTAGCAGTTAGCGGGATGCTGTCCCTTACACCTGGTATAAAGATTTTTTTAAAGTGTAAAGGTACTTTGGCCTTTGCGATGACTGTGAGAGAAAACGAAACGCATCGGTTCGTCGTTTGTTGACCACTGTTCCGTCTTAATTTCGACTCATCAGATGCGGAAGTGTCCGCATTACAGTTAATTTAAAAGATTTTGTAAAATTAATAATGCTACCTACTCTGCAGTGGGTGGCCGTGATATGAAAATAATGATGATAGTGATATAATGATAACTTGTTTCAGCCTCGGAAATACCCTGAGCTATCCCTGAAACCTGTGAAAGTGTCGAGGAGAACTCAGCAGGCCGAACAGCAGCCTACGCACAATGATGACAACCTTAGTGAGTATTGACTTCCATGCTGGCCTGGGAGCGAGAGAAAAACATACTATGTGCAAGCTGCATATCCTCCCGGGCATGCTGTAAAAACCAGCTAAGGGATCCGAGGGTTTCAGTATATTGTAATGTAGGCGACGGGCTGACAACCTGTCACTACAGCAATATACCTACAAATAGACCTTTTTGTTGCCTTAGGTTAAGTTTTAAGTATGTTTAATTTTAAAATGTATGTTCATGGTGACGAATAAAGATTTTTCTATTCTACACATCTATTTTAAATAACCCTCAAAACTTTGTCAGACGTGGCGGAACGACCTTTGTTTAGGTCGTTTTGTGCTCCGCCTAGCCCATTAGGTATAAAAGCGTGATTATATGTATGATTTACGGTATAAAGTAAAAGTGATGGTGTTTGTGTTTCTTCCATGCTGGACTGGGAGAGATAGAAAAACATAGAATGTTCCAGCTGCCCTTACTCCCGGGCATGCTGTAGAAGTCAGCAAAAGGGACTCGAGGGTTACAGTGTATTGTAATTTAGGCGATTGGCTTACAACCTGTCACTATAGCAATACACATTACAATCTAAAATTGCCCTCAATTTTTGTCAGACGTGGTGAAAGCGCCTTTTACGAGGAGTTTGACGCTCTGCCTACCCCGTAAGGGATAAAGGCGTGATTTTATGTATGTATGTATGTTTTAAACGTGTCTTGTGCTTGCAGGCGTGTCACAGCTGTCTCCTACAAACAGCTCGTGGGACGGACAGTCCGTCGCCTCGCTGCCGATACACCACGAAGAACATAGAGGTAACGTAGACATTCTATACCGGGCTTTGTTTTTATGACACCTTACTTTACACCCTGTATAAATTTAGTTAAAAACCTCGGTAAAAAATCATCAAAATATAGACATTTTCAAAACATTTCTCTGTAACTTCCTTAGATTTAGTAATGAATTGAGGAGCAAATAGTACCCTGGAGTTACTATCGAAGTTTCCGCCAAAAGTGACCGTTTTTAGAAATAATTTCGATAATAACTGCCCGGTACTATCTGTCGGGGCTACCTAATCTAAGTGATTGAACGAGGGTACTGGTTTTTACACGACCTCCGCAACCCAGATCGTCTTTCGAAATATCGAGGCAATAAAAATAAAAATTGTCGTGGTAATAACATCTTTCAAAACAATAATTTAAATGAAGTGCCGAAAATCACAAAAAAAATATCGGTCAGGCAGACATTTGAATGATGAGTTTAAATGTCTGTTTCTGTGTCTGTGTGTTCCTTGTGGTTGTTTCTGTGATGTCCATGGCACCCCGATACAGGAATCCTAGTGGGGGCTGTGAGTGAGATCGTGTGTTTTTAGATAGATAGATAGATAAAATGGCAGCTGCATTTCCTCCCGGGCATGTTGTAAAAACCAGCTAAGGGATCCGAGGGTTTCTGTATATTGCAATTTAAGCGACAGGCTGACAACCTGTCACTACAGCAATATACCTACCAATCTATCTTAAACAACCCTCAAAACTTTGTCAGACGTGGCGGAACTACCTTTGTTTAGGTCGTTTACGCTCTGCCTACCCCATTAGGGATAAAGGCGTGAATATATGTATGTATGTATGTATGATAGATAAACTCTTTATTGCGCATAAATCGTACAGATTGGAAAAACTTAAAAATAACAGTGTGCGCAAATGCGGCCTTATCGCTTCAAGCGATCTCTTCCAGACAACCCTGCATTATATAAAGAAAAATTACACATAGCAAGTAGCTGCGGCAACATCAAAAACACAAATAACACTTAAACAACCATCAACACTTAAGATCTACATAATAGTACATTTTAAATAGTAATTTTTTAGTGTTGTTTTTTGTTATTTCAGGCTCAAAGTCCGAGGAGCGAGGTTCCTTAATAAGTCCTAGACTAGAGCGTTGCCATAGCAACACGTTCAGCCAACTCAGCCTCTTCGACAAGGGACTGGCGCTGTTCGACAAGACCAAGTCCACCAACTCTATAGCGGCCAAGTGAGCATTCTACTGTTTTCTATCAAACGGAGTTCCATGCTGGACTGGGAGCGAGAGAAAAACATAGAAAGTGCTCCCGGGCATGCTGTAAAACCAGCTAAGGGTTTCTGAATATTGGGATTTAGGCGATGGGCTGACAACCTATCACTACAGCAATATACCTAACTACAAATATATTTTAAATAACCCTCAAAGCTTTGTCAGACGTGGCGGAACGACCTTTGTTTAGG
The DNA here is from genome assembly GCA_949820665.1 of Scrobipalpa costella. NCBI lineage: Eukaryota > Metazoa > Arthropoda > Insecta > Lepidoptera > Gelechiidae > Scrobipalpa > Scrobipalpa costella. The sequence goes on along the minus strand of OX463323.1, from coordinate 7,910,968 downwards.
TTGTTAACGGTCTGCCTACCCCAGTAGGAATAAAGGCGTGATTACATGTATGTATGAGTTTCCGAGTTAAAGCATTTATTTCCAAATAGATTCCTAAGAACACTTATATAAAGTCACAAGCGAGTCTATTACAAAGAATATTATATCTGAGTCACAAAATAAAATATATATATATATCACAATGAAGAAGAAGCATGAGACACTCGCACTTTGCGCCCCTCCCTTCGTTTTATCTTATTCTTAATCTTGGCCTTCCTTTTGCACAAAATAGGGTTAATCAAACATATAATCACGCCTTTAACCCTAAAGGGGTAGGGCAGAGCGTAAACAACCTAAAAAAAGGTCGTTCCGCCACGTCTGACAAAGTTTCGAGGGTTATTAAGATAGTTCTGTAGGTGTATTGCTGTAGTGACAGGTTGTCAGCCCATCGCCTAAATTACTATATACTGAAACCTTCGGGTAACTTGGCTGGTTTTTACAGCATGCCCAGGAGTAAATGCAGCTGGCACATTCTACGTTTTTTTCTCGCTCCCAGTCCAGCATGGAAGAAAAAATATAGTATTTTTTTATTATTGTTATAGTTTTCTATAGCTGTATAATTATTACAATTTGTTTTTGCTGTAGTGATAAGGCGTGGCGGAACGGCCTTCGTTTAGGTCGTTTACGTTCTGCCTACCCCATTAGGAAAAAGGCGTGATTATATGTATGTTTTTGTTGCAGGTGTTCAAAAGAAGAGCCGGCATCGCCGCGGGATAGACATTCGCCCAGACACGATAGGTGGGTTACAATACTGCCTCCGTGGTATAGTGGTCAGAGCCATGGGCTTACGGTCCGGAGGTCCTGGGTTCGATATTCATGGGGGGAATACAAAGTTCTTCCATGCTGGACTGGGAGCGAGAGAAAAAAATAGAATGTGCTAGTTGCATTTCCTCCCGGGCATGCTGTAAAAACCAGCTGAGAGATCCGAGGGTTTCATAATATTGTAATTTAGGCGATGGGCTGACAATTTGTCCTACAAATTTATCTTAATTAACCCTCAAAATTTTATCAGACGTGGCGGAACGACCTTTGCTTAGGTCGTTCACGCTCTGCCTACCCCATTAGGGATACATACATACATATATTCACGCCTTTATCTCTAATGGGGTAGGCAGAGCGTAAACGACCAAACAAAGGTCGTTCCGCCACGTCTGACAAAGTTTTGAGGGTTATTTAAGATAGATTTGTAAGTATATTGCTGTAGTGACAGGTTGTCAGCCCATCGCCTAAATTACAATATACTGAAACCCTCGGATTCCTTAGCTGGTTTTTACAGCATACCCGGGAGGAAATGCAGCTGGCACATTCTATGTTTTTCTCTCGCTCCCAGGCCAGCATGGAAGAAATTACACATTAGGGATACAGGCGTAATTACAAGTATGTATATTCATCATCCCTTTCGCGTCCACGGTATTGTATATCTGTATGTACGGTGCCCTTGTGTTCAGGACGTTGCCGGCGGGCGGCGAGAGGAAGGCGCTGTCCCCGCGCGGCGCCATCGTCGACAAGGAGCTGTTCTACTCCTCGCGGAGTGTAGACCACTTAGCCAAGAAACAGGAACAAGTGAGTTGATCAAATAACGTTTGATTCTTCTATCAATTACTATAAAATAAAATCTTATTCAATTGAAATAAAAGTCTTAAAAATGCGTAACCATAAAATAACGTCTAATTCCACTTTTTACCATGATATAAAGTTTTATTCCATTTATTACCATAAAGTTACCAAATAAAGTCTTATTTCATTTGTTACTATAAAATAAAGTCTTATTCCATTTGTTGCCATAAAATAAAGTCTTCTTCCACTTTTTGCTCTATAAACACGTCTTTATTCCATTTGTTACCATAAAATAACGTCTAATTTCATTTGTTACCATGAAATAAAGTCTTATTCCATGTGTCACTCTAACATAACACGTTATTCCATTTGTTACTATAAAATAACATGTTATCCTACTTTTTACCCCAAAATAACGTCTTGTTCCATTTTTACCATGCTATAAAGCCTTGTTCCATTTGTGACCATGAAATAAAGTCTTATTTCAATAAAGTCTTATTTCACTTTTTGCCCTAAAATAACGTCTTATTCCATTTGTTACCATAAAATTAAGCTGTATTCCATTTTTTGCCAATGAAGTGAAAGTCGAAAAAATAAAGTCTTATTCTATTTGTTATCATAAAAAAACGTCTGTATTCCGTTTGTTACCCTAAAAAACGTGTTATCGTCCATTCGTGTTGCAATGAAGTGTTTGTTTGTAGGAGCTACTGCCCCCCCTCCTGCCCCGTAACAGCGCCGGGAGCGCCGACAGCGAGCCGCCGCCCGTGCTGCCGAGGAGGGACCAACCGCAATACAACAATGGTAACATTCTATGTTTCTATATTATTTATTATTATATTATTTAATCAGGCAAGCAGTTGTAGCAACTGATAGTGCCTGTATCCCATTGTTCACGATTTGCTTGTCTTATTGAAGTTTTGTAGGTATTTGTCCAATTTGTTCTTAAAGACATTTGTATTCTGGGCTGTCACTACATCTTGAGGTAGCTTGTTCCAATTAGCAACCACTCTATTCGAAAGAAAGTGCTTGGGGGGTAGTTGTGTGAGAAACAAATTTTCCCAGCCTTTTGTTCCAAATCCACCCTCTTAAAAGTTTCTTAGAACAGGAAAACACCTAGGAAAGCGACCCATCTAAGATCCGGCTTGAGCAGTAAATAATAATAATGATAAAATCGTTTATTTCCACACCACAAAAATTTGTTCATACACAGTAATATACTACAATTTACATTTGTTATTTTTCGTGGAGGGCTGATGCCTAAACTAGGTAAAGAAACCTGTGATATAGGTCATCAGGCCTTCTCATCTTTTTTGTGACATTTTTAAACAGCAAAGTAAAAGTAATACATACATACATACATACATATAATCACGCCTTTATCCCTAATGGGGTAGGCAGAGCGTAAACGACCTAAACAAAGGTCCGCCACGTCTGACAAAGTTTTGAGGGTTATTAAAGATGGATTTTTTACGTATATTGCTGTAGTGATAGGTTGTCAGCCCATCGCCTAAATTGCAATATACTGAAACCCTCAGATCCCTTAGCTGGTTTTTACAGCATGCCCGGGAGGAAATGCAGCTGGCACATTCTATGTTTTTATTTCGCTTCCAGTCCAGAATGGAAGAATATATAAAAGTAATATTCAAATAAATATGCTCCAATTAAAAATCTGTAGGGGAAAAAGTGAACAGAACTGTACCCCCAAGTAGCTTCGCACCTTCCACCTGCTGAGACACTCCCACCGGGTAGTGATTTCCCTGGGCAGCTTGGAAGTCGCTCAATAGACTTCGGGCTGGCGTTGGAAGATGCCACAAAGTCAAAGTCAAATCATTTATTTCCAAATAGATTCCTAAGAACACTTTTAGAAAGTCACAAGCGAATCTATTACAAATTAAATTAAATTATATCTATGTCACAAAATAAAATAAAACTATATCACAATGAAGAAGAAGCATGAGAAACTCGCACTTTGCGCCCCTCTCTTCGTTTTATCTTATTCTTACTTTTGTCCTTCTTGCCACGGTAACCGGATGAGGTGGGGATTGATGCCACGATAACCGGATGAGGTGGGGATTGATGCCACGATAACCGGATGAGGTGGGGTTTGATGCCACGATAACCGGATGAGGTGGGGATTGATGCTACGATAACCGGATGAGGTGGGGTTTGATGCCACGATAACCGGATGAGGTGGGGTTTGATGCCACGATAACCGGATGAGGTGGGGTTTGATGCCACGATAACCGGATGAGGTGGGGATTGATGCCACGATAACCGGATGAGGTGGGGTTTGATGCCACGATAACCGGATGAGGTGGGGTTTGATGCCACGATAACCGGATGAGGTGGGGTTTGATGCCACGATAACCGGATGAGGTGGGGTTTGATGCCACGATAACCGGATGAGGTGGGGTTTGATGCCACGATAACCGGATGAAGTGGGGATTCTCAAGCAATAACAACTGTGACTGCAGCGGTGCAAACAATGGCACATCTCTTGTCCTGCCCAAAAGTCCCAGCTCATGCACATTCCAGGATCTGCAGGAGGCAAACGACAAAGCAATCGCCGTCGCAAAATGTTGGGCCAAACTGATATAACGTGTTGCTAATCGACTAACTGCCTCCGTGGTCTAGTGGCTAGTGCCATGGACTCCCGATCCGGAGGTCCTGGGTTCAATTCCCAGGGGCGAAACACAAAGTTGATATTTGATAATTTATCACTTTGTGAATTTTTCCCCAGTTTGGTTAGGACATTGCAGGCTGAATCGCCTGATTGTCCGAAAAGATAAAGATTTCGTGCATCGGAGGGCACGTTAAGCCGTCGGTCCCGGTCGCTGTCTTTGATAGTGGTCGTTACTCAAACTATGTCAGAGGCCTGATAGTTGTGCTACTAGGCGGTTTTAAAACTCTGACACCAGTGTTCATCGGGTTGTTTGACTCGAGAATCCACGAGAAGAACAAGTAAAATTAATAGGAATTAATTTGTGCTATTTTATTTCATAAATATTATAAGTAAGAAATTAAAAACGTTCACTATGACGTGTTAAAAAGAGGTAGGGATTAAATTCGCCATTCTGACTACCGCCTCGGTAGCTCAGTTGGCAGAGCGATGGAACGGCATTCCGAAAGTCCCAGGTTAAAATCCTGGCCGCAGCGATTTTTTTATCTCTTACTTCTCAGGATGAATGATGTCGGGATGCTGTCCCTTACATCCCGTAGAATTTTGTACTTACCAGACACAATTATTTTAAATATAGGCATAGTAGGTTAAAAAACCTTCCTGCAGCACAAAAAACACGAGAAATGTCATCAGAAAACAACTAAAAAGACTTAGTTTTCATCAATTCCAGTCCAGTAAGAGACAGCTTCCCGCAAACTGATATGGGTTGCTCAGTCGACGAAGTTGAACAACTTTCGAAGGTTTTTTTATTTCAGTAAATGAAAACGATCAGACAATTTGTATGGAAAACCCTTTTTTTTTTCGTTTCTTTAAAGAAATTCCTATTGATAGTTGTTTAGTTTATTTGATTGACCAATCCCTATATCTATATCTAAGCTGTCCTTTACACCCCGTATTTATTGTTTGTATTATTGTTGGCAGCAATACCAGATACATCGGAAGCTTTCCCCGCGCCCCCCGCCAGCCCCAAACATCCAGACATCTTCAGGTAAGAGGCCCGTATTTATAACCAGCTCTCAAGATTGACAACGGGTTCAAACTCGTATCAGAAACTTCATTTCAGTAGAAAATGGCCTGTCAAATAAATGCTTAATATAGCTGTCAATCTTAAGATCGCTTTGTAAATACGATGACGGGAATGAATTAAGGGACGAAAGGGAAATTAGGGACGGAAGGGAAATGAGGGATGGATATCATACAATACAGCGTTGCTGTTCCGGGTTCGTACATACATACATAAATCACGCATTTATCCCTTACGGAGTAGGCAGAGCGTTTAACGCCTCGTAAAAAGCGCTTTCGCCACGTCTGACAAAAATTGAGGGCAATTTTAGATTGTAATATGTATTGCTATAGTGACAGGTTGTCAGCCCATCGCCTAAATTACAATACACTGTAACCCTCGAGTCCCTTTTGCTGACTTCAACAGCATGCCTGGGAAGAAGGGCAGCTGGAACATTCTATGTTTTTCTATCTCTCCCAGTCCAGCATGGAAGTAGTTCCGGGTCCGCTAGTTTTTTTTTTAATACATACATATAATCAGGCCTGTAATGGGGTAGGCAGAGCGTAAACGACCTAAACAAAGGTCGTTCCGCCACGTCTGATAAAGTTTAGAGGGTTATTTAAGATAGATTTGTAAGTATATTGCTGTGCAGTTATGCAAATATTGTAAATTACATAAATCATGTAATCAGTGACATTGTAGGTTCTGCAAAATTATCCGCAATAAATTAAAGAAACTTGATACACTGTTGATACTGTTATCATTTGAATATAATATTTACATCGCCTGTTTTTAGAGTTCCCTAGCTACGTAGGATGAATTATTAACAGCGAAAACTAAATGCATAAAAAATTGAAATTAAAAAAACAAAGTTAGAAACAAAATGATTTTAGATGGGATAAAAACTTGATTGCTTCCATGCTTGACTAGGAGCAATAAATAGTTGATTTTATGACGAGTGCATAAAGCAAGTCATTATTATCCGAGATCGTTATATGCCCGAGCCCGCAGGGCGAGGGCAGATGAAGAAGTCGAGGATAAAAATGATTTGTGCACGAGTTATAAACTCTGCTTTTCACTTCGATTGCGAGAAAATAAAACAGTAACATAACATACTAACATTTATTTAATTAAAATTCAAAGTAAAATTAGTACAATTTTGAATGCTGAATGATATGGTTTTTCCCGGCATATTAACGGCTTCTTTCCCGCTACTTTACTTTTTTAAATTTTTGTGCATGATTTTCGGGCAAAGAATAAAATATATATAGCCTACTCTTAAATTATTTTGGAATATTGTTTTTTTTAGTGATGAATATGTCTTGATATTTAGTTACTTTTTCGTATTATCTTATTATAAACCAAAAATGCAAATAGGGAAGGATATATTATAAATTAGCAAGTTTTATCCGTGCACAATTTATTATGTTTGGCTGCATGGTCTAAATGGTCACTGCCTTAGTATAGATACATTTAAAAAGCTACTTTTTGCCCTTGTGCATAAAGTTGAACTTTATGTCGCCTAGATTCTGCATAAAATAGTACGTTTTCGAGCATGAGAAGTGAAAAAAATATAACATGTGATGTGATGTCGAAACTTTGTCAGACGTGCCGGAACGACCTTTGTATAGGTTGTTTATGCTCTTACAGTCTGTCTACTGCCATTAGGGATAATGGCGTGATTATATGTATGTCCTTCCACGCTGGCCTGGGAGCGAGAGAAAAACATAGAATGTGCCAGCTGCATTTCCTTCCGGGAATGCTGTTAAAACCAGCTAAGGGATCCGAGGATTTCAGTATATTGTAATTTAGGCGATGGGCTGACAACCTGTCACTAAGCAATATACCTTCAAATCTATCTTAAATAACCCTCAAAGCTTTGTCAGACGTGGCGGAACGACCTTTGTTTGGGTAGTTGACGCTCAAATATATGTATGTATGTACAAAGGCGTGAATATATGTATGTATGTACATACATACTATCACGCCTGTATCCCTAATGGGGTAGGCAGAGCGTAAACGTACAAGTTTTGAGGGTGAAGATAGAACTGTATATTGCTGTAGTGACAGGTTGTCAGCCCATCGCCTAAATTACAATATACCCTCGAATGCCTTAGCTGGTTTTTACAGCAAGCCCGGGAGGAGATGCAGCTGGCACAATCTACGTTATTCTATCGCTCCCAGTCCAACATGGAAGCAAATATATATATATATATATATATATATATATATATTATATATATATATATTATATATATATATATATATATGTACTCGTATGTAGGTAAAACTTGATCAAAATTATAATTGCAACACTGCACGAAAATAAAACTCGGACTTGGCCATGTCACGTTGTAAAAAACACGAAACCGACAATATCCATTATACTGTGACAGTGAAAACTGTGTAGGCGTATGTTCGGGTAATTATTATTAATTTAATTACTAAACCAATAAAGCATTTAATTATTTTAATAATGAACAAATGGTCAACATCAATTACCATAAATAACATTACTTTAACATACATACATACATACATACATGTAATCACGCCTCTATCCCTAATGGGGTAGGCAGAGCATAAACGACCTAAACAAAGGTCGTTCCGCCACGTCTGACAAGGTTTGAGGGTTATTCAAGATGGATTTGTACGTATATTGCTGTAGTGACAGGTTGTCAGCCCATCGCCCACACTGCAATACACTGAAACCCTCGGATCCCTTAGCTGACTTTTACAACATGCCCGGGAGGAAATGCAGCTGGCACATTCTAAGTTTTTCTCTCGCTCCCAGGCCAGCATGGAAGCAATTACTTTAACAAAACAATTATTTTTTAAATTATTTAACTAGTATTTGTACCACATATAGTATAGTAAGATTTCCCGTTGGAATTAGATTTGCTCCCGCTGTAAAAAGTGTGAACTAGCTTAGTAGTAGTTTTCTAAAGGTGAAATAAATTTTGAAATCGGTCAAGTAGCTTTTGAGTTTATTCGTTACAAACAAAAATTATACACAAAAAAAACTAGTGTTATAGTATTTTTATCACACGACTGCCGCTAGGATATACTAGTGGTTGCGCGTACGGATCCGGGATGTTGCGGATGCGATTTGTAGTGGAATGAAGATAAGAGTCAAGAAACGCCAGAAAATTGTAGCAATAACACAGAATTTCTCAATATAAAAATGTTTTAAGGACTCTTTACACTCTTTGTGCACTCATCCTAGATTCGTATCTATTATGAAACGGATATGGATTGGTGGAGTGGATAGGTTGTCATACGAGGTGCATTCAATAAGTACCGAGCCTCATCGCCAGAGGGCGCTGTAGTTTCAAAAGAGTTTAAACACAGTGTAGCACATTCTTTTTTAATTCTTTTTTCAAATTTTCATTCCAATCCCTTCATTTGTTTTAATTTTACAACTTATGGAAGCGAACGTGTCGATCGGTTTTACAAAAATGGAAAAAGAGCAATATCGTTCGGTGATTTGATTCCTATTTTTGGAAGGGAAAACGCGCTTCGAAATCAAAGAGCGCTTGGATGCTGTGTACGGTGACTCTTCTCCATCGATGGCCACCGTCAAGAATTGGTTCAACGAGTTTGCACGTGGCCGTACGTCGGTTTTTGATGAACCACGTCCAGGTGCACCGAAAACAGCTACTACGGAGGAAAACATTAAAAAAATCCATGATCTCGTATTGGCAGATCGCCGATTGAAGGTTCGGGAGCTAGCTGAGACTGTAGGCATTTCAGAAGGAACAGTGCATCATATTCTTCACGAGGAACTCGGCATGAGAAAGCTGTCGGCGCGATGGGTGCCGCGTTTACTCACACCGGAAAACAAGCGCAACCGTGAGACCACATCGGAGACGTGTTTGGCGCTGTTTAAGCGGAATCCAGCGGAGTTATTGCGTCGTTTTGTGACCGTCGATGAAACCTGGATCCACTGGTACACACCAGAGACCAAGGAGCAATCAAAACAATGGATCCAGACCGGGGAACGTGCTCCAAAGAAGGCGAAAACTGTAAAATCGGCCGGAAAAGTTATGGCCACCGTTTTCTGGGATTCACAAGGTGTGATCTACATCGATTACCTCCAGAAGGGTAAAACAATTACAGGGCTTTACTATGCCGATTTATTGGGCCGATTCGACGCCGAATTAAAGAAAAAACGACCCCATCTGGCAAAGAAAAAAGTGCTGTTTCACCACGACAACGCACCGGTTCACACGTCTGTCGTTGCCGTGGCCAAATTGGTCGAATTACGCTACGAATTGCTGCCCCATCCACCGTATTCTCCAGATTTGGCCCCTTGTGACTTCTTTCTGTTTCCTAATCTGAAAAAGTCACTCGCCGGGAATAGATATGGATCAAATGAGGAGGTCATCGCCGCCACGGAGGCCTATTTTGCAGAGTTTGACAAAAACTATTTTTCGGACGGGTTAAAAAAGTTGGAGCATCGCTGGGCTAAGTGTATAGAACTAAAAGGAGACTAAGTTGAAAAATAAATTGCCACTTTTCCAAAATTTTCGTTTTCTTTTTGTAGGCTAAGTATTTATTGAATGACCCTCGTACATTTAGTAGGTAGGCGAAAGTGGATACGAATCTAATATAGGTGAGTGCACAAAGAGTGTATAAGGGTCCATAAAACATTTTTATATTGATAAATTCTGTGTCATTGCTACAATGCATTACATGCATTAAAATCCGCATCGATTTCATGCAGATGTCCAAATTCATGCGGGATACCCGCATATGCGGAAGCGGATGCGGATATTCACGACATCCCGGTTACGGACACGCGCGCACGTGTGCGTAAATACAGGTTGACTATAGTGAACCCACGCACACTAAGAAAATGCGCGTGTAGGCACATTTACACACACAAATATGGCAAAGCGGCAGTCTTGACATAATAATACTACAGTACAGCATGACTGATGAGGAGAAACGTGCAAAGGGCTGCTCAAAACGGATGAAGTTTTCTTCGAAAATTATTTATTGATTAACATGAAATTTCGTATATTTATGAACCTATATCTAATTAAAAAAATAAGGTTAGCAAACTGCACAAGTATACCAAACTTTATGAATATCAACAATTAATTTTCTGTGTGTACTAATATATATATATAATGTTGTTCAGGGCGACGGTGGTGCCAGCGATGTCTCCCAAACGCTCGCCCGCGCCGCAGCCGCCCGCCAGCCCGCTCAGAGCTTCCGAGAGGTAACTGTAGATGGTAGACTTACGAACTTGTAGCGATAGATGGCGCCACAACTACAAATATATATATTTAATATATATAGCTTCCATGCTGGACTGGGAGAGATAGAAAAACATAGCATGTTCCAGCTGCCCTTCCTCCCGGGCATGCTGTAGAAGTCAGCAAAAGGGACTTGAGGGTTACAGTGTCTTGTAATTTAGGCGATGGGCTGACAACCTGTCACTATAGTAATACACTTTTCAATCTAAAATTGCCCTTAATTTTTGTCAGACGTGGCGAAAGCGCCTTTTACGAGGCGTTTAACGCTCTGCCTACCCCGTAAGGGATAAAGGCGTGATTTTATGTATGTATGTAATATATATATGTATACTAGCGACCCGCCCCGGCTTCGCACGGAAATCATCATTGTTTCTACTATATTATGCATGTATTATACATATAAACCTTCCTCTTGAATCACCTATCCATTAAAAGAAACCGCATTAAAATCCATTGCGTAGTTTTAAAGATTTATGCATACATAGGCATATAGGGACAGAGAAAGCGACTTTGTTTTGTACTATGTAGTGATATATATTGCATTTACTCCCGGGTATGCTGTAAAATTCTTCCATGCTGGACTGGGAGTGAAAGAAAAACATAGAATGTGCCAGCTGCATTTCCTCCCGGGTATGCTGTAAAAACCAGCTAAGGGATCCGAGGGTTTCTGTATATTGCAATTTAGGCGATTAGGAGGTTCTATGCAATTTGCGATATTTTTTATCGGAAATTCGATTTTTACCTCGCTTATCACTCTGTCTTCCATTCTGGCCTGGAAGCGAAAGAAAAACATAGAATGTGCCAGCTGCTTATCCTCCCGGGCATGCTGTAAAAGCCAGCTAAGGGATTCGAAGATATTTAGGCGACAGGCTGACAATCTGTCACTAAAGCAATATACCTACAAATCTATGTTTCCCTCAAAACTTTGTCAGTCGTGGCGGAACGATCTTTGTTTAGGTCGTTTACGCTCTGCCTACCCCATAACGGATAAAGGCGTGATTATATGTATATGTATCACTCTGCCCTCGTAAGAATATAAAAACTTAACAACTACATAGCCATTTAGAGGTATACGCAGATACGTTTTCTCAGCTATTTGCAGATACTCCACTGAGCAACCCCTAAGGGACGCTGTCCCTTACACCCGTTATATTCCTTTTTTTCGACTTCTATAGTAATGTTGTATTAATTCTGTTCCAATAGGGCGAGTGCATTCAACTTCCCGTCGTCTCCCCCCGCCCCGCCGCTCACCCCGCACCCGCCCGCACGTGAGTACACACCTTTTATAAGCCCTATTACAGGAAGACAGGATTTGTTCCATGCTGGACTGGGAGCGAGAGAAAAACATAGAAAGTGTCAGCTGCATTTCCTCCCGGGCATGCTGTAAAACCAGCTAAGGAATACAAGGGTTCCAGTATATTGTAATTTAGTCGATGGGCGGACAACCTGTCACTACAGCAATATACCTACAAATCTATCTTAAATAACCCTTAAAACTTTGTCAGACGTGGCTGAGCGACCTTTGTTTGGGTTGTTTGCGCTCTAGCTTCCCCATTAGGGATATAGGCATGATTATGTGTGTGTGTATTACTGGATAAACAGGATCTAAACACCAAAATACTATATGTAAAAAATCTACTATTTCCAACTGAGTTTTAGAATAAAGGTAAACAAAGTTTCATGGATTTTTATTTAATTAAACATTTAAAAAAATAATGATACGTGTTGGCAAATTAGTTAAATTACTAAAACTACTATTTAATTCTATTGTCATATCTAATAGTTAAATATTTAATAATAGTTAAATTTAGAAATAAGATCTTCGATTAAAAGACATGAAGCTGTGTTAACCTTTATTCTAAAACTGAATATTCTAAAACTGAATTGGAAATACTTTGAATCCACGCAATTTTGCTCCTAGACACATAGTCGAAATAATAAAGAAATTTGTCATAGTCAACACCATTTGTATGGAGAGTCAAAATTCCTATTTCTACCTTATAGAAATATTATCATAACTGCCTCTATTGTCCAGTAGTTTGAGCCTAAAATTGTGATTGTCGATTTATAAAATAAATTATTACTGAAGGTGTTCTTAAGGTGACGATACTAAGGGTATCCACGAAAATGTCGGGTAGTTGTTGTTTAAAAAGAAAGATTTTATTTACAAAGTTTTTTATCACATGGGTATTTTAAACTTATACTAAAAAAATACAATTTAGTAATATCGAATAAACCTACGTAGCGTATGCCCTACTAGCCAAGTGGCGATCCCATTAGTAAAAAAAAACATAATTCACTAAAAACGCAGTCAATCGAATAACCGGTAAAATCGGTGGACCGGTTCAAGAATCAAGTAATAGTTTATAGATAATTTAGAATCTTATAAATTAGCAATTCTTAGTTCGCTGGAAGGAGAATTGCGAATAACGGCCACCAGCGGCAATTTTTCTTCCAGTTACTACACCGTACTAAAAATCATTACTTATAAAGTTCTAAATTAACTTTATTACTATAACTTGATTCTGTTGGACCGGTTTTTTCGATTCCCTGCGTTTTTAGTGAATTATGATTCCTTTACTAATGGGGGCGCCACTTAGGTCCTATCTCCACCTTAAAAGGCGATGATACTAAGTCTCATCATCTCTCTAGCCTTATCCCGTATCACACGGGGTCGGCTTCCTAATCTAAGGGATTGAACGAGGGTACTGGTTTTTACACAGAGCGACTGCCATCTGAACTCCGCAACCCAGAAGGGAAACCAGACCCAATCCTAGATTAGGTCAGAGTTTTCAAGCCGCCAATGCTTAGCACTGGCATCTGATATGGCTTAACGACTAATATCTACGGTATTAAACGATATTAACCGGGACCAACGGCTTAACGTGCCTTCCAAAGCACTGTAAAAGCATCGAATGAACGTACATATGAAATTCGAAAACCGAAAAACACATTGGTACGTGGTGGGATTCGAACCACGACCTCCCGCTCAGGAGGCAGCGGCCCTATCCACTACACCATCGGGCTCATCCACGTCGATGATACTAAGTCTCTACCCTAATAAATAGAGGTGTGATTGTGTGTGTATGTTTACAGCGAGCAGTAAAACCGGGACGCCGCCCCCCTTACCGCCTCGAAGACGTAAAGACTCCATAGCACCCACCACCCCACATCATCAGGTAATGTTCTATTTTCATTCTTCTACTTCTGTCGTGTGGGTTTCGAGCCGATCGATCCGACGAACCCTGGTGTCAGTGTTTTTAAACCGCCTATCAGTGCTTCCATGCTGGACTGGGAGAGATAGAAAAACATAGAATATTCCAGCTGCCCTTCCTCCCGGGCATGCTGTAGAAGTCAGCAAAAGGGATTCGAGGGTTACAGTGTATTGTAATTTAGGCGATGGGCTGACAACCTATCACTATAGCAATATACGTACAAATGGATCTTAATTAACCCTCAAAACTTTGTCAGACGTGGCGGAACGACCTTTGTTCAGGTCGTTTACGCTCTGCCTACCCCATTAGGGATAAAGGCGTGATTATATGTATACATTTCTTTTGCGCTATACTTGCGCACGCATGCACGCTCGTGTTTAGGACACTTCTTTGCAATGTTTTTCACGGTTTCCTAGTATCATATGGAGGTTGTCAATTATTTGTCGTATACAGCCGTCGTCGGCGTCGCCGCAGCTGCCCGCGTGCACGTGGCGCGTGACGCCCTCCCCTCCCGCGCCGAGCAGCGCGCCCCCCCCGCTGCCCCCGCGCCCCGCGCCCGCGCCCGAGCTGCTGCGCCCCGCGCACTCCACCATCCTGCAGCGGAGGCACCACACCATGCAGTGAGTGTAACACGCACACACACACACAGACATATACACACACACATAGACATATACACACACACACAGAGAGACATATACACACACAGAGAGACATATACACACACACAGAGACATATACACACACAGAGACATATACACACACAGATACATATATACACACACAGACATATAAACACACACACATAGAGAGAGACATATACACACACAGATACATATATACACACACACACACTCACGGATACATATACACATACACGGAGACATATACAGACACGCATACGCACACACACACAGTTACGCTCACGGGCACATACACACATACGCAGACACACATTACACAGAATATACAGACAGACACCCTCACGGACATATACACACATGCACATCACACAGAGTCATACACTTCCACACACATACACACACACACACATATATATATATATATACACACACACACACATATACACACACGCACATACACACACACACATACACAGACGTTTACAGGCACATACACACACATATAGAGAGAAACATACACGCACAGGCACGCAAAGACAAAAAACATACACGCAGGCACAGACACACACAGAGAAGTTACACACATGTTTGTACTTCAGTTTTTCTTAGACCTGTATTTTGTCCGCAGCAACTCCACAGCGCCCCGCCTACCGCCCAAGCCGCCGCCGGCGCTCGCGCCCCGCCCCTAGCGGCGGGCGGCGGGGGGCGCGGGGGAGCCCCCGCCGCACCCCCGCCCCCACGCCCCCGCCCCCGCCCCCGCGCCCCGCTGCACCGTCACCACCACGCAGATCGACGACAACACGCTCGAGATATACTACACGTGCGATACTCTATAGGGGCAGTTGGTTGGTGTTGGTGACAAGGTGTCACCACTACGTTGGTCGGTGTTGGACGGTGGTGTGGTGTCGAGTTGGACTCGTTTTTTTACTGTGCTCTGTCTGTTTGAATAGTGGGTGTAAGGGACGGTGTCCCGGGAACTTGATAGGGGTTGATCAGTCAACGAAACTTCTTTCAGGAGATGAAAAGAAAATGACCACCTCGATCGGTCAATTTGTATGGAAAAGTAAATTACTTTTTATTGCTTCCTGAAAAAAATCATTACTCCATGCTGGACTGGGAGCGAGATACTTCCATGCTGGAATGGGAGCGAGAGAAAAACATAGAATGTGCCAGCTGCATTTCCTCCCGGGCATGCTGTAAAAACCAGCTAAGGGATCCGAGGGTTTCTGTATATTGCAATTTAGGCGACAGGCTGACAACCTGTCACTACAGCAATATACCTACCAATCTATCTTAAACAACCCTCAAAACTTTGTCAGACGTGGCGGAACTACCTTTGTTTAGGTCGTGTACGCTCTGCCTACCCCATTAGGGATAAAGGCGTGATTATATGTATGTATGTATGTATGAAAAAAATCCTGCTGATAGTTGACTGAGCAACTCCTATAAGTTTGCGGGAAGCTGTCCCTTACACCCGATGTAGTAAATACTACATCGGGTGTAAGGGACTCTGTAAAACTAAAAAAAGAATACTTTATTACTCGCCCCACTAATATAAAAAGCGACAAAAGTGCTAGGGTAGTTGACTAATTTTGAGATTGCCTTTTAGTCTGATTTAGCTGAAATATTAATATTTTAGGTAACAACAAATTGCAAGACATTGGGGTCTATTCTAGATACCACCGGCTTATACTAAAATTGAAATGTATCATATAATATATGATACATTTAATATATGATACATTTCGCTCATGAGGCAGCGGCCCTATCCACTACACCATCGGGCTCCCCACAATAGGTTTGTTTTAGAAAATATTAAGCTTTGAAATATTTTCTTTCTGTCAACTACCCTATTCTCGAAAAACTGTGAAACGAAAGTTGTGACAGATGCAATTCATATACACTTTAGATGCATTTTCTTTTGTTTTCCTCAAAATGGCATCTGTACATACATACAATCACGCCTTTATCCCTAATGGGGTAGGCAGAGCGTAAACGACCTAAACAAAGGTCGTTCCGCCACGTCTGACAGGGTTTTGAGGTTTGTTTAAGGTATGTAGGTATATTGCGTTAGTAACAGGTTGTCAGCCCATCGCCTAAATTGCAATATACAGAAACCCTCGGATCCCTTAGCTGGTTTTTACAGCATGCCCGGGAGGAAATGCAGCTGACACATTCTATGTTTTTCTCTCGCTCCCAGTCCAGCATCGCATCTGTGCCAGCTACTATTTTACAGTTTTTCGGGTATAAATCTCGCTGATTCTTACAATACCTACCAGTTGTCGGTATTTGTATGTCCTTCAAGCTGTAATCCTCACCTATAAAACATAATTAAAATCGCTTTTGGCAAGGCCACCTCTCGTGCGAGCTAACGGTAGGGAGATTTCATTTGGTTTATATTCCAAAAAAAAAACAGCCTAATTAGTGATAATTACGGTAAAAGCAGACAAAAGAAACTATAGCTATAATTCTGCAATTATAAAGGCACTGATTTTCTCCCATAGGACACTATTTAATGGCATTGTCAAAATCGATTTTCACTATGTATTTATAAGTAAGGATTACAGATTGAAGGACATGTATTTACTGTTCTTAAAAATGCCTCTTACGAATCGGCAATCTTACTAAATCTGCATTTTTCTAAAACCGACACCAAAATAATGCGAGCACGGCTTTGAGGTTATTTAGCGCATATGCTCGTGTAGCAAACAAATAGTTTATTTTTAAATGACAGTTGACAATACAAAGTATTAATTTTGATGCTTATGGCTTTCACTACAGTACATGAACAATATTATGCCCCATATGGTTGTTATATAACTTTCTTTTTTCTTATTATAAAGTTAGAGCGACTAATGAACTCAATTATGCAACCCGCACCTCATTATGCAATTATACCCCTCATTATGCAACAGTTGCTTATAATTATGTATTGTGATAAAAATAAACATAAAACATGTAATCACGCCTTTAATGGGGTAGGCAGAGCGTAAACGACCTTAACAAAGGTCGTTCCGCCACGTCTGACAAAGTTTTCAGGGTTATTTAAGATAGATTTGTAGGTATATTTCTGTAGTGACTGGTTGTCAGCCCATCGCCTAAATTACAACATACTAAACCCCTCGGATCCGTTAGGTGGTTTTTACAGCATGCCCGGCAGGAAATACAGCTGGCATATTCTATGTTTTTCTCTCGTTCAGTCCAGCATGGAGAAATTGGTTCATTATGCAACAGTTGCTTATAAATATGTATTATGTTATATGATAAATAAAATGTTATATAACTGCAATATGGGTTGCACCAGTAAATGCATGTTCACTGCTGTGTAAATAAAATCCGTTAAGCATATATTAGATTTGTTAATAAAGGACCTCTATACAGGGTGTGAAAAAAGTACTACGTTCCTTTAAACCACGCATTGTATTAGTGATATACAACACAAAGCACACAAAAAATAAAATAAATAAAAATATTTAAATTTAATTAAATTTGTAAAATCAAAACCAGTGAGCCAACTGTAGTCATACACATTACGGCGTTCGTCTCAGCCCCCCCCTAAATATCACTACATAGTATAAAACAAAGTCGCTTTCTCTGTCCCTATATCCCTATGTATGCATAAATCTTTAAAACTACGCAACGGATTTTGATGCGGTTTCTTTTAATGGATAGAGTGATTCAAGAGGAAGGTTTATATGTATAATACATGCATAATATGGTAGAGAAACACTGATAAATTCCGTGCGAAGCCGGGGCGGGTCGCTAGTATTTAATAAAACTTGTAATTAAATATTTTTATTAATTTTAATTAACATGTTGTTTGTGTTGTAAATCACTAATACAGTACGTGGTTTAAGGAACGTAGTTATTTTTTACATCCTGTGTACGGGCTGTAAGGGACAGCGTCCCGCAAACTGATAGGGGTTGCTCAGTCAACGGAACTGAACAACTATCAGCAGGTAATTTTTTCAAGAGTTGAAAAAAAAAAAGTTTTTTCATATACGTCTGATTGAGGTGGTCATTTTGTTTCTTTCATCTCCTGAAATAAATTCCTGGTGATAGTTGTTCAGTTCCGTTGACTTAGCAACCCCTATCAGTTTGCGGGACGCTGTCCCTTACACCCGGTAGAGAGATAAAAAATATTATATGATACTGAACCTGTGCAGTGCCAATAATAGAATAGAAATATAAAAAAACAAATAAAACATATTATTAGGGAAAGGAAGGAATTGTATTATACAAAATAATAATAATTATTATTAATAAAATAAATGACAAGATCGCTACGGTACGTGAAGATATTGAATAATGCATTTATGTAAATACATAGTTGTATGTGGAGTGTATGGAAATGATTTTTTTTTTAATACCGAGCAATGGTAACCTTGCAAAATGTCTCTATCGCAAAATGTCTCTGAAAATTTTCTAAAACTTTTTAGTAGGTCCGGTCCACTATTAGAACTAAATCTATCAACATTTTTCGCAAGGGACATTTTAAGAAAGAGGCATTATGATAAAGATACATTATGCGAAGTAACGCAAGCAATGTACTTTAATGAATTTATTCTGTGAAAATATCATGTTTTACAGAATATAAACAGGATATAATTGATTTGAATAATTACTACAGACCTATCCTGTCTCTCCATTGGTCCTGTATGTTATGTTTGACTGTGTTATATGTGTAAAAGGTGTAAGGGGCAGCTTTCTGCAATCTGATAGGGATTGTTCAGTTAACGAAACTGAACAACTGACGTCAGGTGTGTTTTTTTTTGCAGGATGTGTAGAATAAATTTGACTTTCCCGTACAAAATTACCACCTCGATCAAACAATTTGTATGGTAAAGCCATTTATTTCTTTTTATTTCCTGTAACAATTTCCTGGTGAAAGTTGCTACAGTTTCGTTGACTGAGCAACCGCTATCTGTTTAAAGCTGTCCCTTACACCCCCCGATATGTCTCCGGGCCAAGTCCAATGAAATAAAACTGTCAAAGTTGTGAAAAGCTGTGTTTTCTGCGGTCGGTTAGGCATTGCTCGGTATTAAAGAGTCTGCAAATATAGAATGAATTATATTGTTTGTGATTCCTAAGTTTTTTTTACTACACGATAATCAAAATTATGTTTTATACAAGAAATAGACCAACTGTACAAATAATAATATTTATTCGAATGTGTTTCGATGATGGTTAAATCATTTTCAGTTTTGTAGAATGTTTTTTAATAATAATCAATAATGAAATCGGCTACAAAAAAATGTGATTTATTATCAACAAGAATGCTTATTATAATAACTAGAGATCATAGAAAAGTGTGTCGATATTAAGATTATAAACAAATGATTGTATGAAAGAAAGTTAATATATAACATGTTAGGGAAATTAATGATAAAACTAACGTAAAGTAATTGTAGTTTTTACGACGAGTGCACAAAACATGTCATTTCTGTCCGCGATTTTTAGCTGATATTAAATAGAGGACAAAAATGGTTCTGTGCACGAGTTTTAAACTCTGCTTTTCAATTCGATTGCGAGGAAAAATGAGGAAATTCTACAAATATATTGTAATATTGGTTACTTGTAAAAGTTAGATAAACAACTGACAGTAATTGTTTATGAACAAATTCTTAACTGATATTATTTTCATGAAAAAATACATATTATTTCTAAATAAGTGTTCAGTCACCGTCGCGTCTTTCATAAATTAGAAAATGTATAATAATAATACTAATTTAGCGAGTAATTTAAAAAGTTCAAAAACCCAACTGCGTAGAACACAAAGTGAGCTTTGAAACTTTAAATCGTTATAGATCTTAAACGATTGTTCAAAACGAAAAACAATGTTAGAAAACTCGTATTCTTTTTCAAATACCTATTCAATGATACCCCACTCGGCATGCTCATCGACTTTATTTTTTCCATTTTCTTGAAATGGCGTCTAATTGTCGCCATAACGATTTTTTTTACAAAATCATGTCTTCAGTGACACTCGCATGGTTAAGACGAATCAATTGACGTAAGAATCATTAAAATCGGCCCACGCGTTTGGTCTCTAGAGCGCCACAGAGGATCAAACATACATACATAGATATAATATGAAAGAAAGAAAATAATAAATTAGTTTCGGGCAGGGCTCAAACGAATCTATTATTTATTTTCTTTCATATTAAATAGAAAAAAAATGGCATTGCAAGTGCTAAAAAA
Organism: Scrobipalpa costella; assembly: GCA_949820665.1. NCBI lineage: Eukaryota > Metazoa > Arthropoda > Insecta > Lepidoptera > Gelechiidae > Scrobipalpa > Scrobipalpa costella. The sequence goes on along the minus strand of OX463323.1, from coordinate 7,890,365 downwards.
TCCTCAAAAATTACATACATAGATAGGCTGATAAACACATTACCCTCCTTCGCGTTGTGCATTCGGGTAAAAAGAGTGGTATATCGTTATTTCTCTAACACGTTATGGTATTATTTGTTGCAATTTAAGGAATATAAAAAAAATGGAATGGAAGGGAACAGACGGACGTCTTGTATGAATATCGTTTTTAGTTATTCGATTGAAGGTGCTTACTAATTCGCATTATTAAATAAGTACTTACGTAGATCAATCAACAATGTTTTTACTTTGCAAATAGTTAAGAATTTATATGAGAAATAGTTTAACGTGCAAATTCTGACCACAATGGTGATAAAACACATTTGTTATACTAAGTGTTATTACAAAAGTAATCGCTTCGGTTTTTTTTGTAATAACACTGTTAATGTTGTCTAACAGTACCTAACATGTGTCAACATTTCAATAAAGATACTATAGGCCGTTTACGCTCTGTATACCCCATCAGGAATAAAGGCGTGACTTTATGTATGTATGTACAGACGTAGCTGAATTATATTAAATTTAGTCCCACGCACAAAAGCAATATAATAAAGAAACTGAGTATTGAAAACTTATTAGGAAAATTTGACGTTTTCATAAGTTTCGGACCATGTTCAGCCCGATTTAGAGTACTTTCCTAGTTAAAAGGCGTTTTCTGACAAATACTGAGGGTAATTAGTAATTACAGGAAGAAAGATACATACATACTATCTCGCCTGTATCCCTAATGGGGTAGACAAAGCATCAACGATCCAAATAAAGGTCGTTCAGCCACGTCTGATAAGTCCTGAGCTAAGGGCTGTTTAGATATATCTATATATTGCTGTAGTGACAAGTTGTCAGCCCATCGCCTAAATTACAATATACTGCAACCCTCGGATCCCTTAGCTTGTTATTACAGCATGCGCGGGAGGAGATGCAGCTGGCACATTCTATGAATGATAATCATGTTATTTACTATTAGACAACATAATAACTACTGTGTGGAAACAAATTTAGTATACAGGGTGTCCATACTTCTCTTCCAAGTATATAGTTATAAGAAAAGACCACCTGTACATATATAGATGATATTGTTGTAAATATTAATAGTAGTATGATAGTGATCAATATTATATACACAGTTATAAAAAAAGAGTTGTTTTACTTACCTCCCTGAATTTTTTCCAACTCAGTTTTAGAATGAAGGTATAAACAAAGTTTTGTCTTTTAGTCGAAGATCTTGTTTCTAAAATAAGTTTTAGCTATTAGACATGACAACATAATGAAATAGTGGTTTTAGTAATTTAACTAATTTGCCAAAACGTATCATTTATTTTTTGAATAAAAACTTTTTTACCTTTATTCTAAAACTGAGTTGGTAATACTATAATAGTAGTATGGCTATAAAAGGAAGTAATATAATTTCGACTAGCCTCGATTCGACTTAAACATGATTTAACTAAAATAAATCAATATCTGTCATTTTCTGCCATGAGAGAACATTAATTAATAACGGCCTTGAGCCAGAACTACAAATTCATCCCGTTCGCTGTAGAGACGATTGGTTGCTGATGCAGAGAGGCAGTGCTTCTTAAGTATTACAAAGTTTTGAGGGTTGTTTAGGATAGAAGGTATGTTGCTGTAGTGACAGGTTGTCAGCCCATCGCCTAAATTGCAATATACTGAAACCCTCAGATCCCATAGCTGGTTTTTACAGCATGCCCGGGAGGAAATGCAGCTGGCACATTCTATGTTTTCTCTCGCTCCCAGTCCAGCATGGATGTATCAAGTTGACGTCAGGAAATAAATATGATGAAGTAAAACAAACAAATTCTTTAAATTGTTTAATTAGGTTTGGAATCGACGAATTATTGCTTAGCTTTCATGTTAACTTAATACTATTGAACAGTATACGGTGTAACAATAATAACAAAATTAAATTGGCGCAGAGTAAAAAAAAACTTAAAAAGTATCGCATCCTAGCATTACAAAATATTTATTATTCTTTGGTGGTACCATGTTATGCTCCTAAGTTTGTCTATTATCGCCATATTAGAGAACATTCGACACAATTAAATTAATTATTAGCATGTGTGTAATTTAATCACAGCATCACATAACTTAACTAAAAAGTAATACTATAAAGTTCAATAATTGGATGACAAATAAACGATTTTATATTATATTCTAATACTAAATGATAATACGAGACAATTATGTCCAACATCGCTTAATATTATCATCATATTATCAAAAATAATAAAGAAATATGGTGAACTATACTATAATGTCTTTAGCTTGGTTGATTAGATATACACTGTTTTAAAACTTATTTTAAACTACTCATCATGAAAAATCTACCTCTACATTGTGCTCTTATCACTTTTTCCTTAAAACACTAAAATAAAATAAAACAAAAAATCTAAACATTAAACTCTGCGCCGAAATGTATATAGATATTTTACAAAATAGGAAAAAGGAGCTGTTTTTTTGAATCACTCGAATCAAATTCGTGCGAAAGTGCGACTCTCGCATGCCGATTTGTATGGAAATCGCATGCGAACGTTACTCTTCCGTATGCGCATTAGCTTTCGAGCGGTTCAAAAATACCGCTCCCGGTAATAATTATGCTTTAGATTAAAACATTGTATGGGTTGGTATGCCCTCAAAACCTGCCAAATGTTTACCACTATAAATAGGCAAAATGTTTTGCGAAACTACTGCATTTTCAACATTTTAGGAATTCAACCCCATGATCCTGAAGAATATTAAAACAGACCAAGCGCCCAGCAACTAGAGTTAATTTCCAATGTTCACAATATTTTTGCAGAAGCACTTCATATTTAAAGCCGCTTTTCCATGCAAATAGCTTGCATGCAGACAGAGACTTGCACGTGGGTAGTTTCATATTTGCATACAAGAACTTGCAAAGGGTGGATTAAAATGAATTGAAAACATTATTTTTTTAATTTCATGTTTCCTGTATTATTAATCGATTTTGTTGTAGTAATAGAAGTATTCATGCTAAATTTCAGAATTTTAAGGTAGAAACTTTAAAAAATTCGTATTATGGCTAAAAATCATTCTTTTTTACAATATTAAGTCCTAAATTAAGTAATAAGGTGGTGGTAACACTGAGTTTGTATTTTGTAGTAGTGTAACACTGGTTTTTACACACACACTAGCACACTAATAAACCTTTTAGTAAAAACCAGTTTTACACAACTACATAATACAAACTTAGTGTTGCCACCACCACTTATTTTAAGACTTAATATTGTATAAATGTAAAAATAAAGTCAAAAGTACAATTTAGATTTTATTACTTAATGATTTTTTCAAAATTTCAACCTTAACATATAAATTTAAAATTCTGAAAATTTGCATTACACTTATAGAACGACGCAACATCGATTAATAATACAGGAAAAACGAAATTAAAAAAAATGCGCTTTTCAATTTCAATCCACCCTACACAGTGGAATCACGGCTTTAGTTTCTGCACACTTGAACCCGTAAGAAAGCAGGTTTTGAGAACGCACAAAAATAACATTACTATAATTAGCAAATTTTGAAGGTTCATGCTAGCCAACTAACTTTTTATGAGGTGAGACAATTTACACATTATCCCTAACTTTCCTTATAATTCTAAGTAGACCAAGCAATGAACGTTGTTTTATTTCACGATTGCAGCTAAACCATATATGAGCGGTCTAGTATCAAACCTCGCTAAAAACGAATTTTGCAAAATGTCGGCAAAATTAAAAACATAAAACACGCATGTTGAAACGACTACTGTTTAAGCGGGATTTGAATGAAACCTCACTTTTCATTACACTTTAATCAGGGTTTTTGTTACTGAATGTTCAACTGATCTTACACAGGCTTAAACGTACTATACAATCACTACATAGTATAAAACAAAGTCGCTTTCTCTGTCCCTATATCCCTATGTATGCATAAATCTTTAAAACTACGCAACGGATTTTGATGCGGTTTCTTTTAATGGATAGAGTGATTCAAGAGGAAGGTTTATATGTATAATACATGCATAATATAGTAGAGAAACACTGATAATTTCCGTGCGAAGCCGGGGCGGGTCGCTAGTACAATACAATATTCTTTATTGCACAAAGAAACACATACAACAGAAATAAAAAGGAACAAACGTGACAGTACAATATAGGCGGCCTTATTGCTAATGCAGCAATTTCTACCAGGCAACCTACAGTGACACCATCAGTTACCAAATACTAGAAAAACGTTTTAGCGGCTTTTAAACTAGTATTTCTAAGTCAGTGTTAAAATTAAGGTAAAAAAAGTTTCATGTCCTTTTTTCTAAAATAAGTTTTAGCTATTAGATATGATAACATAATGAAATAGTAGTTTTAGTAATTTAACTAATTTGCCAACACGTATCATTTGTTTTTGAAATGTGGTTTTGAATAAATAGTCTTGAAACGTTGTTTCCCTTTATTCTAAAACTGAGTTGGGAATACTTATAGATTATTAATGTGTGGTCGTGTGTAGACACGCGTCCTTGTGTGCGTCACTACAGGTTTACAATGGCGAGTCACGCACACTAAGACAATGTACGTGTAGGTACATTTACACACACAAGTATGGCTTAGCTGCCATCGTGAGATGAAACAAGTCTTCATTTATATTGTTTTCGCATCAATATGTTGTTTCATACACTAAAATAATTTCAAGGATTTTTTGTGTGTACAGGTCTATTTTTATTTCATAAATATGAGAAGGAAGAAAGCGGACAGGGTTTGAACCTGAGACCTCTGGATTGTCGTTCCATGAAAATTTTAATTTTTTACTTCTTATATTTATAATTGCAAGCGCTTGTTCACACCAATAAACTTAAATAATGAAATAAGTTTACAGGCATAAAAGAGCTCTATATTTTTCATTGCAGAAACACACATGAAGGCAGGTCTCCATCGAATCTCAAAATTAATACGTATAGATATAGCCTTGTCTCACCTCATGAATAGAATATTTAAATAGATAAAACTAGTCTGAACGCTAAATTGGTCACAGCCTACACCAATAACATTGTGCAGACACTTTTAAACTTGTGGTCAGAGGGGATTTTCACTTCCACTGGAACAAAAAAAAATCTAACCAAACTTTAGGGTGTGAACCTACCCATGAGAAACTGAACAACATAGGTCGAACATAGCACAATTTGTATGGACCGACCCTTATTTTTCTAAAAAACCTCGCAACGCAAGATCAAACCTAAATCGTTCGATTTTACATACAAATAAAAATCAAAATTACTCTTTGAGATTTTTGGCGTAGATATTTTAAATCGATGAAAATATTTCAGTAATGTGACGCTTTAGACAAAAAACACAAAGTTATATTTTAGGTTTGTATTTAAGTTTAGAATCGAATAGTTATCGTGCGCTGTTTTTTTTTGTAAAATATAAGGGTCGCTTTCACACTATGCCAATAAGTTTATAGTACATCCCAGTTCAGTTTCATGATTAGATTCACACAAATAGTTAGGTATTTTTTTTTTTAGTCCTTGTATATTAAGATACAGGTACTTCTGCTAGGGATTCTCATTTCAGCCTTAACTGACATCAATCTTATTACCTATAACGTCAATCTTACGAATCTACCGAAAATAAGAAATGAAAAGTATATGTATTTTGACCAGGAATAATCGAAACATATTTTAAGTTTGGTCTCGGCACGACTTATTATAGAAAATCAATTTTTTGGACAAAATCGAACTATTTGGAGTGAAGTTCGCTTTTGATAGATCTTTTTCGAATTCCCGAATGGAGCATTTTACATCGAAATCATCGGCGAGCGATTTAGACGCAGCGTCTTCGGAATTAGAATACATATATTCGGTTTCCGTTATAGCGTATGTTCTTTCTTTAGCAGCTTTTGAAACATTCGGTTTATTTTTATCGGAAACATCTCTAAAAGTGATCTCGCGTTCGCGGATGCGAATTTTTTTCACGACACCATCTCCGAAATTTGGATCTGAACAACTTTCGGCGAGTTTCCTACTTGTTAACATCTTTTTCAGCCGCTTATTTAAGTTAATAGACTGTTGTGCATCATCAGAGTTTTTCTCTTTTAACAACGTATTATTTTGTTCAGTACTAGAATCAGACTTTTGATAATTTAGCCGTTCTTTACGCTTCATTAACAGTAGCTCATCCAAACGAACGTTAAGAACATTATCGAGTTCATTCTCATCTACTTCATTGGGATCTGTTAAAGTATTTTCTTTGTCTACTCTTATAACTCCTCCCCTTTTAGCTTTTAGTATTTTATGATGTACATCGAAAATAGCTCCAGTTTGCTTCCTAAATTCATCTTTGGAGACTTTGTTAAAACATTTCAAATTAGGTTTTTCAGGTGAAATTTCCAGACTGGAGTCGGTTGTGTCATTGGCCATTTCTCTGTAGCTTTTAATTCGGTTCGAGCCTTTGACTAGTTGGTTTTTCTTGGTGAATATACTGAAATTCTCATTTCTTTTAACGTTTAACTCTTCGTCCGTATCATTCTCGAATTCCGTTACACTCTCCTCATCTCTAACTGTTTCATCATCTGTCTTGAATGCTTCTCTCATTTTTTCCCTATCTTGCCTTCTCTTTTCGACCTCTTCTCTAAGTTTCTTAATATCATCTCCATTCAAACTACCGTCTGCTTCGACTCTCTTTCCAAATATATGTTCGTACATCGTCATCACTATTGCTTTACACAGATCATCATCACCAATGTTTTTAACAGCTTTATCATTGGTAAAATCAATTCTATCATTGACTTCCCGGCCCATTTTGTCCTTGACAACAGATCTCATTATATCATTGTTACCCCGACCCATTCTATCATTAACATCCGTTGCCATTCTATCATTGACACCCCACTCCACTCTGTCATAGCCATCAGATCTCATTCTATCATTGACTTCCCTTCCAATTCTATCATCGACTCTCCTATCCAATACATCATTGAAACCCCTTCCCATTCTATCACTGTCACCCCAACCCATTCCAACATTAACATCCCCTCCCATTCCATCATTGTCTCCCTTAACCAAATCATTCAAACCCCCGCTAACATCACAAATCACCCCATCCCCCCTAAGTGTATAACCCCCCCTAGCAGAAGCAACCACTTCCCCCCCCTGCACAGCGTATTGGCGGCTGCGGCCCGTCTAGGCGAACAGTACGGTGGGCTCAGCGTCATGAATCTCGCAGACGAACTGATCTTGCTCGATCGGTTTCTTGATCCAGCGGCCGAGCTTGGCTTTGTCGAACGCTTCGATCAGCCGGTCTTTGGCGGCCTAAGGGAAATAAGAAATGTTTAAATACATACATACATTCATATAATCACGCCTTTATCCCTAATGGGGTAGGCAGAGCGTAAACGACCTAAACAATTTACTGAAGTCTGTAACACAGTCTATACTACCACAGGCTTCAGGGTTACTATTGATTGTAAGACTTTGTACATGTTACAAATAAATAAAGAAATTATTATTATTATTATAATGGTAGTTCCGCCACGTCTGACAAAGTTTTGAGGGTTGTTTAAGATAGATTTGTAGGTATTTACTGAAACCCTTGGATCCCTTAGCTGGTTTTTACAGCATGCCCGGGAGGAAATACAGCTGGCACATCTATGTTTTTCTCTCGCTCCCAGTCCAGCATGGAAGTAAATGTTTAAATCACGGATGGTATCGCAAAAGCAAACTAATAAATACTTGGTTCATTTTTAGTCAGTGCGCAAACTGATAGGGCTTGCTCAGACAATAAAACTTAACTGAACTTTCACAAAGAAATGAATTCGTAAAAATAACAATAACTTCTCTATTCCCCATACGAAATACGAATCTCCCTCCAGATCTGGAAGTCCTTAAACAGACGACGGAATCAGGTTGGCAGAAGTAAGAAGAACATGGTCAGGTGGGAATTTTCGGCAAGCTCCGATTTGGACTGTGTTTGCGGTGCAGTGCAAACCATTATACACTTGACATCGTGCCCGGCGCGCAGCGTGCCCCAACACTTGCACGCATCGTGTCCGGCGTGCCCCAGCACTTGCACGCCAGCGGATTTAATGGACGGCAGTCAATCCGCAATACAAGTCGCTGAATGCTGGGCCGCTACGATGTAATTTCTCGTGTTCCATAGACACGCTAAAAAGCTTCTGAGCAAGCCCTATGAGTTTGCAGATTAAAATATAACCCTGTACCCCCCACAGATCTCAATCTACCCTCTTACCTGGTAAAATATAACCCTGTACATCCATAGATCTCAATCTACCCTCTTACCTGGTAAAATATAACCCTGATAACCAACACATCTCAATCTACCCTCTTACCTGGTAAAATATAACCCTGATAACCAAGAGATCTCAATCTACCCTCTTACCTGGTAAAATATAACCCTGATAACCAACAGATCTCAATTTACCCTCTTACCTGGTAAAATATAACCCTGATTACCAAGAGATCTCAATCTACCCTCTTACCTGGTAAAATATAACCCTGATAACCAACACATCTCAATCTACCCTCTTACCTGGTAAAATATAACCCTGATAACCAACACATCTCAATCTACCCTCTTACCTGGTAAAATATAACCCTGATAACCAACACATCTCAATCTACCCTCTTACCTGGTAAAATATAACCCTGATAACCAACACATCTCAATCTACCCTCTTACCTGGTAAAATATAACCCTGATAACCAACACATCTCAATCTACCCTCTTACCTGGTAAAATATAACCCTGATAACCAACAGATCTCAATCTACCCTCTTACCTGGTAAAATATAACCCTGATAACCAACACATCTCAATCTACCCTCTTACCTGGTAAAATATAACCCTGATAACCAACACATCTCAATCTACCCTCTTACCTGGTAAAATATAACCCTGATAACCAACATATCTCAATCTACCCTCTTACCTGGTAAAATATAACTCTGTACTCCCACAGATATAAATCTACCCTCTTACCTGGTAAAATATAACCCTGTACTCCCACAGATATCAATCTACCCTCTTACCTGGTAAAATATAACTCTGTACTCCCACAGATATCAATCTACCCTCTTACCTGGTAAAATATAACCCTGTACTCCCATAGATATCAATCTACCCTCTTACCTGGTAAAATATAACCCTGTACTTCCATAGATATCAATCTACCCTCTTACCTGGTAAAATATAACCCTGTACTCCCACAGATATCAATCTACCCTCTTACCTGGTAAAATATAACCCTGTACTCCCACAGATATCAATCTACCCTCTTACCTGGTAAAATATAACCCTGTACTCCCACAGATATCAATCTACCCTCTTACCTGGTAAAATATAACCCTGATAACCAACAGATCTCAATCTACCCTCTTACCTGGTAAAATATAACCCTGTACTCCCACAGATATCAATCTACCCTCTTACCTGGTAAAATATAACCCTGATAACCAACAGATCTCAATCTACCCTCTTACCTGGTAAAATATAACCCTGTACTCCCACAGATATCAATCTACCCTCTTACCTGGTAAGCAGAGCAGAGTTGCTTAGCCTCGTTGTAGAGCAGGTTGTCGAGCGCGGCGGGCGGCGCCGGCTGCTCTATCTCTTGCTGCAACTCCTGGAAATACATACATATAATCACGCCTCTATCCCTTATGGGGTAGGCAGAGCGTACACGACCTAAACAAAGGTCGTTCGGCCACGTCTGATACTGTTATGAGGATTATTTAAGATAGATTTGTAGGTATATTGCTGTAGTGTTACAATGTGTACTGTATTAACTGTTTGTGTACCTATTTTAATAAATAAATAATAATAATAACAGTGACAGGTTGTCAGCCCATCGCCTAAATTACAATATACTGAAACCCTCGGATCCCTTAGCTAGTTTCTACAGCATGCCCGGGAGAAAAAGCAGCTGGCTCACTCTGTTTTTCTCTCGCTCCCAGTCCAGCATGGAAAAAAAATCTTTTTACTCATTGCAGAAAGGAATTGTCATGGGCATTTTCAAGTTAGTTATATGTAATGTAATACATACATACATACATACATATAATCACGCCTTTATCCCTAATGGGGTAGGCAGAGCGTAAACGACCTAAACAAAGGTCGTTCCGCCACGTCTGACAAAGTTTAGAGGGTCATCCAAGATAGATCTGTAGGTATATTGCTGTAGTGACAGGTTGTCAGCCCATCGCCTAAATTACAATATACTGAATCCCACGGATCCCTTAGCTGGTTTTTACAGCATGCCCGGGAGGAAATGCAGCTGGCACATTCTATGTTTTTCTTTCGCTCCCAGTCCAGCATGGAAGAAAATGAAATGTAATGTAATGTATGTAGGATACCTATTTGACTAGGTTTGCACTATCCCGCTTACCGCTACACTTTTGTCTTTCACCCAAAGGTAGCCTGGAAGACATTGCTACCTTAGCAATAAGGCCGCCTATGTTGTACTTGTTTTTTGCTGTTATCTGTTGTGTTGTATGTTGTATTATTACGTGAAATAGAGTATTTTTATGTTATGTTAAGTTAGATCGTGTTTCCGGCGAATCGAGGTGACTGAAACAAGGAGGTCGGCTCTCTCACCGGTATCTTGTGCAGCAAGTGTTGCCAGCGCGCGAACATGCTCTGCTTGCACAGCAGCGAGGGTTGCCCGCTCTCCAGCTTGCCCGTCGTCCCTATATAACAAGGAGGTCGGCTCTCTCACCGGTATCTTGTGCAGCAAGTGTTGCCAGCGCGCGAACATGCTCTGCTTGCACAGCAGCGAGGGTTGCCCGCTCTCCAGCTTGCCCGTCGTCCCTATATAACAAGGAGGTCGGCTCTCTCACCGGTATCTTGTGCAGCAAGTGTTGCCAGCGCGCGAACATGCTCTGCTTGCACAGCAGCGAGGGTTGCCCGCTCTCCAGCTTGCCCGTCGTCCCTATATAACAAGGAGGTCGGCTCTCTCACCGGTATCTTGTGCAGCAAGTGTTGCCAGCGCGCGAACATGCTCTGCTTGCACAGCAGCGAGGGTTGCCCGCTCTCCAGCTTGCCCGTCGTCCCTATATAACAAGGAGGTCGGCTCTCTCACCGGTATCTTGTGCAGCAAGTGTTGCCAGCGCGCGAACATGCTCTGCTTGCACAGCAGCGAGGGTTGCCCGCTCTCCAGCTTGCCCGTCGTCCCTATATAACAAGGAGGTCGGCTCTCTCACCGGTATCTTGTGCAGCAAGTGTTGCCAGCGCGCGAACATGCTCTGCTTGCACAGCAGCGAGGGTTGCCCGCTCTCCAGCTTGCCCGTCGTCCCTATATAACAAGGAGGTCGGCTCTCTCACCGGTATCTTGTGCAGCAAGTGTTGCCAGCGCGCGAACATGCTCTGCTTGCACAGCAGCGAGGGTTGCCCGCTCTCCAGCTTGCCCGTCGTCCCTATATAACAAGGAGGTCGGCTCTCTCACCGGTATCTTGTGCAGCAAGTGTTGCCAGCGCGCGAACATGCTCTGCTTGCACAGCAGCGAGGGTTGCCCGCTCTCCAGCTTGCCCGTCGTCCCTATATAACAAGGAGGTCGGCTCTCTCACCGGTATCTTGTGCAGCAAGTGTTGCCAGCGCGCGAACATGCTCTGCTTGCACAGCAGCGAGGGTTGCCCGCTCTCCAGCTTGCCCGTCGTCGCGTTCAGCATCTCCGCCACCTGACAACGTGGAGAAGGATATCATATATAATATATACATAATTAACAAATTATCATGTATAATATACATACATACATATAATCACGCCTTTAACGGGGTAGGCAGAGCGTAAACGACCTAAACAAAGGCCGTTCCGCCGCGTCTGACAAAGTCTTGAGGGCCATTCAAGAAAGATTTGTACGTATATTGCTGTAGTGACAGGTTGTCAGCCCATCGCTTAAATTACAATATACTGAAACCCTCAGATCCCTTAGCTGGTTTTTACAGCATGCTCGGGAGGAAATGCAGCTGGCACATTCTATGTTTTTCTCTCACTCCCAGTCCAGCATGTATAATATGAAAGAAAGAAAATAATAAATTTAACAACTTAACAAAGGCCGCTGTAGCTAGAACGGGAGCCGCAGAGATGAGATGTAAGCTTCGATGCGGCCGCAGAGCGCTCTACCTACCCTGTACAGGCTGATGGCTCACTCACCGGCGTGGTAACACACCAACACACGCTGAACGAAGGCGCTCTGGCCGGGGTCCTGGCTTCAGTACTTGCCGCGCGCGCTCTACCTACCCTGTACAGGCTGATGGCTCACTCACCGGCGTGGTAACACACCAACACACGCTGAACGAAGGCGCTCTGGCCGGGGTCCTGGCTTCAGTACTTGCCGCGCGCGCTCTACCTACCCTGTACAGGCTGATGGCTCACTCACCGGCGTGGTAACACACCAACACACGCTGAACGAAGGCGCTCTGGCCGGGGTCCTGGCTTCAGTACTTGCCGCGCGCGCTCTACCTACCCTGTACAGGCTGATGGGTCACTCACCGGCGTGGTAACACACCAACACACGCTGAACGAAGGCGCTCTGGCCGGGGTCCTGGCTTCAGTACTTGCCGCGCGCGCTCTACCTACCCTGTACAGGCTGATGGCTCACTCACCGGCGTGGTAACACACCAACACACGCTGAACGAAGGCGCTCTGGCCGGGGTCCTGGCTTCAGTACTTGCCGCGCGCGCTCTACCTACCCTGTACAGGCTGATGGCTCACTCACCGGCGTGGTAACACACCAACACACGCTGAACGAAGGCGCTCTGGCCGGGGTCCTGGCTTCAGTACTCGCCGCGCGCGCTCTACCTACCCTGTACAGGCTGATGGCTCACTCACCGGCGTGGTAACACACCAACACACGCTGAACGAAGGCGCTCTGGCCGGGGTCCTGGCTTCAGTACTCGCCGCGCGCGCTCTACCTACCCTGTACAGGCTGATGGCTCACTCACCGGCGTGGTAACACACCAACACACGCTGAACGAAGGCGCTCTGGCCGGGGTCCTGGCTTCAGTACTCGCCGCGCGCGCTCTACCTACCCTGTACAGGCTGATGGCTCACTCACCGGCGTGGTAACACACCAACACACGCTGAACGAAGGCGCTCTGGCCGGGGTCCTGGCTTCAATGCGGCCGCAGAGCGCTCTACCTACCCTGTACAGGCTGATGGCTCACTCACCGGCGTGGTAACACACCAACACACGCTGAACGAAGGCGCTCTGGCCGGGGTCCTGGCTTCAGTACTCGCCGCGCGCGCTAACAAAGGCCGCTGTAGCTGGAACGGGGGCGGCAGAGATGAGATGTAAGCTTCAATGCGGCCGCAGAGCGCTCTGAAATAGAAATAAGATTACATACATACATATAATCACGCTTTTATCCCTAATGGGGTAGGCAGAGCGTGAACGACCCAAACAAAGGTCGTTGCGCCACGACTGACAGTTTTGAGGGTTATTTAAGATAGATTTATAGGTATATTGCTGTAGTGACAGGATGTCAGCCCATCGCCTAAATTACAATACACTAACCCTCGAATCCCTTTTGCTGACTTCTACAGCATGCCCGGGAGGAAGGGCAGCTGGAACATTCTATGTTTTTCTATCTCTCCCAGTCCAGCATGGAAGAGAAAAAAGATAATGCTTATATTTAGCGAACTAAAGCCCGATCCAGACCTTCGGATCCTAACTTCCGATCAATCCTAAATCGGACAATGTGTAGCGTAGGACGCGTCGGCTGATTAAGATGAAACACTTCCTCTCCCCTCTCTGCTCCGAGTTTTTATATTTTCTTTGCGCGCTGGAGTCACGGCTTTACGTTACACATTGGAGGCAATTCGTTTCAACACAAATTCAAAATTTTAACTAATCACCCGGACTGGAAGCGAAAGAAAAATATTGTATGTGCCAGCTGCATTTCCTCCCGGGCATGCTGTAAAAACCAGCTAAGGGATCCGAGGGTTTCCGTATATTGCAATTTATATAGGCGATGGGCTGACAACCTGTCACTACAGCAATATACCTACAAATATATCTTAAGTAACCCTTAAAACTTTGTCCGGAACAACCTTTGTTTAGGTCATTTACGCTCTGCTTACCATTAGGGATAAAGGCGTGATTATACGTATGTAGATGGCAGACGTCGCTGTGTGTAAAAACCAGTGCCCTCGTTCAATCCCCTAGATTAGGTATCCCACCCCATGAGATACGGGATAAAGCTAAGGAGATGATGATGACATGTTTTGCTACCCTATAGGTGTTAAAGACGAGACTTTTTATGCGTGTAAATGAAGCTGATAAATGGAGTAATTTATGCTTTTTTTAATGACATAACTCATTTTTTTAGTTCAGTGACCTTACAACAAGCTATTCAGTAAATCGTGTCAACAACGCGCACTGCGCAGGCGCAGTTTTTCCAACTCGGTTCTCAAACCAGTCCCGCCACGGTTACAACACGCGCCCCCTTTCCCTGCGGACAGGTTTTCATAATCGCCGTGCTACGAATTTATTACTTAGGAATTTGTTTTTATGCCATGTGAATTTGGCTAGTAAGTTTTAGAGACAGAGTTCGCGAAAATGGTTTGTACGGAAGTTAGTTTGTCGATACGAAGATTTGTATGTTTATTTGTACTGAGACCGATGGTGTAGTGGATAGGGCCACTGCCTCCTGAGCGGGATGGAGGTCGTGGTTCGAATTCCATCACGTACCAATGTGTTTTTCGGTTTTCGAATTTCATATGTACGCTTATTCGGCGCTTTTTCCGTGCTTCGGAAGGCACGAAGGCACGTTAAGCCGTTGTTCGCGATTAAAATCGTTTAATACTGTAGATATTGGTCGTGAATCCATGTCAGATACCAGTGCTAAGCAATGGCGGCTTCAAAACTCTGACCTAATCTGGGATTGGGTCTCTTCTGGGTTGCGGAGGTCAGATGGTAGTCGCTCTGTGTAAAAACCAGTATCCTTGTTCATTCACCTAGATTAGGTAGCCCACCCCGTGAGATACGGGATAAGGCTAGGGAGAAGATGACGAAGATTTGTATGTTTGTTTGTTTGTTACGGCAAAACTCTAAAAATACTGGTCAGAATTACAATGAAAGGTTTTTTTTAAATACCTCAAATAATTTCCATACACAAATTGTACAGGTTGTACTGGGCTGTTTCCCGTAAACTGATTGGGTTTCCTCAGTTCATGAAACTGAACAACTTTTGGCTGTCCCGTACACGTTTTTTAATAAAAATAGAACTCAAAAATGTTGCAAACTTACTTCAAGTCAGTCAACCGGAAAACAGACTATGTTGAAGTAGGATTATTATATCGCATTTCCGGTTAGACCAGCTTTAAATATTAGATAGTAATCGTGTTATAGGTATCTAGTATTAATGTTTCGTAATTTCCTTTTAAAATAATAATTACAAAAATGGACTTCACTGACTTGCTCGGGCTTTTTGAGTTTCTTGATATCATAACATAATACCGGGTGTAAGGGACAGAGTCCCACAAACTGATAGGGCTTTTCCGTATAAATTGTCTGATCAGGTTGGGCATTTTGTATGGAAAAGCCGATTTTTATTTTCAGTTCCAGAGAGTATTTCTTGGCGGAAGTTGTTCACTATCGTTGACTGAACAACCCCTATCAGTGTGCGGGACGCTGTCCCTTAAACCCGGTATGTACATAGATAAGGCTACCTTATATTTAATGGCTAGCTGAGTATAAATTCAAATTAAGTCACCTCCCACTGAGACTTCTTAGCGGAAATTCAGAAACATAATCATTATCAAATCATATTAAAAAAAATGCCCTATGGTGTAGTGGATAGGGCCGCTGCCTCCTGAACAGGAGGTCTTGGTTCGAATCCCACCACGTACCAATGTGTTTTTCGGTTTTAGAATTTCATACGTACGTTTAGTCGGCGCTTTTCCGTGCTTTGGGAGGCACGTTAAGCTGTTGGTCCCGGTTAATATCGTTTAATACCGTAGATTTTAGTCGTTAAACCATGACAGAGGCCTGAAGCATTGGCGGCTTCAAAACTCTGACCTAATCTGGGATTGAGTCTCTTCTGGGTTGCAGAGGTCAGGTGGCAGTCGCTCTGTGTAAAAACCAGTACCCTCGTTCAATTACCTAGATTAGGTAGCAGACCCCGTGAGATACGGGATAAGGCTAGGGAGATGATGATGAAAAAAAAAGTAATAATTTCGCCTCGAGCAGGACTTGAAAGTGCGTCTTTCTGTTAACTGAGCTACCGAGGATGTGGGGGCTGTGGCGAATTTATCATAGTCCTTCTTATGTTTACGTCATAGTGGACTGTAAGTGCAAAAAATCCTTAAAATATCATACCAAATATATAGATAACCGTATTTTTAGAAGTTTGAAAGTGCTGGCCAGGGGAGGGAGAAAAACATGAGACTATGCCAGCTGCATTTCCTCCTGGGCATGCTGTAAAAACCAGCTAAGGGATACGAGGGTTTGAGTATATTGCAATTTAGGCGACGGGCTGACAACCTGTCACTACATCAATGTACCTGCAAATCTATTTCAAATAACCCTCAAAACTTTGTCAGACGTGGCGGAACGACCTTTGTTTGGGTCTTTTACGCTCTGCCTACCCCATTAGAGAAAGAGGAGTGATTATATGTGTGTATGTTAAAGTTATTTTTTAAAACATGCAAAAATTAAGAGGCTGCCCCACTGCTGCCGCCGCCTAAGCTTGGAAACTAAACGAAAGGATTATTAAGATTGGGCTATATGACGACAATTTTTCATAGCTTTTATATTTAAAATATTTAAGAGTAGATTCTCGAGTCAAACGACCCGGACCCATTGCTTTTATTAAAAACCATTTAATAAGAATTATTTAATTGTAACGGGTCAAATACATGTCATGATTTTTATAGAGTTTTTGAACTATATTAACAGAGTGTTAATTTAATTTCGTGACGTATAATTGTTGGTATCGGCAAAGAATCACATAAAAATATTTAAAAATCCTACTCAATAATATGGTATTTTACAGTTAAACATTTAAATTACAAATCAAAGCATCGACTGTCAAAATATGCAGGGTGTAAGGGTGAAATAGACTACAGCGTGACGAAGTTTGAAAGAGGTTATTCATAAGTATGCATTCAACAAAAAATATTAACTTTCACAAAAGAAAGAGGAAAAAGTTTCTGGAAAATAAATACAGAAATAAGTTTATTTTTTACAACCCGTGCGAAAACCTAACATAATTGAAATATTCAGATTATTGTCATTAAGTCTCCGAAACCATTTTCGCTTCACACATCCTACACTACATACACTCTTCACCTCATCATCTCCCTAGCCTTATCCCGTATATCACGGGGACGGCTACCTAATCTAGGGGATTGAACGAGGGTACTGGTTTTTACACAGAGCGACTGCCATCTGACCTCTGCAACCCAGAAGGGAAACCAGACCCAATCCTAGATTAGGTCAGAGTTTTCAAGCCGCCAATTCTTAGCACTTTCCTCTGACATGGCTTAACGACTAATATCTACGGTATTAAACGATACTAAACGGGACCAACAGCTTAACGTGCCTTCCGAAGCACGGAAAAAGCGCCGAATAAACGTACCTATGAAATTCAAAAACCGAAAAACACATTGGTACGTGGTGGGATTCGAACCACGACCTCCCCGCTCAGGAGGCAGCGGTTCTATCCACTACACCATCGGGCTCCTCCATACACTCTTCACCTCTCTTATAAAATACCTGAACGATCCCTACAAAGCGGTGGTGGTAGGCTCCGCCTGGCTCACAACCCTCTCACCGGAGTCCGGCGCCATACAGCTTGCTTAACATAACAGGCGTCTTCTGGGTGAGCTCGCTCCATCGTCGACTCTGTCACGATCATCCCTGACCTAGTGTCTATTTCTAATAAAAAAAAATACCTAATACCGTAGCAGCATGTAACACTAGCCTAATGAAAAGTCGTTTTTTGCGGAAAGCAGCGCTCATTTCATACTCCTTCAACCAAATACAGTTACCGTGCGACAGCGCTTGGGTGTATATAACGAATAAAAAACACTTGCATAGTTTAAAAAAACATAGTTTAGTCATTTGCATAAATAATAGGTTGTATTGAAAGTTTGATTTAGTTTTTAGTGATGTCGAAATAGATTAATAGTTAGTTATTGATAAGGAGTTGGTTAATATTTTTTTTAACTTTTATATATAATTAAATAAAATAAGTTATCGTGAAATCGTTTCAAAATGCAGACGGCATTGCCCTTAGCCTGTTTCCTATCTATGATACGTAAGTATTTTATTCTTTATTACGTACAATATTTTTACAATAAATAAACAAACTTAAATTTTGTTCACAAAGGTTCATCTTTATAAAGAGATCTCTTCCAGCCAATCTGTAAAACTGAATATAGTAAGAATACTATGATATGATCCTATTTTTTACATTATAACTATAATTCTCTTACATGCTGGATTGTAAACGAGAAAAAAACATGAAATGTGCCAGCTGCATTTCCTGCAGATAAGGCTAGGGAGATGATGAATCCTGTTTTTGATCTGATCTGATGATAACACGCTAGACTGGAAGGAATAAAACACATAGAATGCGCCAGCTGCTTCTCCCGGGCTTCAACAATGTTCGATATGAACACACGCAAAGCCGTTGCACACAAGTTGCCAAGTTTAAACAATATAATTCGATTACCATAGAACTGGTTTGCTCACGCTTCAGTAAGTTTATAGGCCTGTTACTGTCACACAGAATTAACTCATTCAGGCATTAATTACTGACTGAAACGCGTGAACATTTACATAATTATTAGTAAATCACTAGTTGACCAATACAACTGCCAACATAGGATGGTACGATGGGGTAACTGTGCAAAATGTCCCTTGGTCGCAAAATGACCCAATTTTTCATAATGTCCCTTGGTCGCAAAATGACCCAATTTTTCATAATGTCCCTAACTGCCTCCGTGGTCTAGTGGCTAGTGCCATGGACTCCCGATCCGGAGGTCCTGGGTTCGATTCCCTGGGGGGAAACACAAAGTTGATATTTGAGAATTTATCACTTTGTGAATTTTTCCCCAGTTTTGTTAGGACATTGCAGGCTGAATCACCTGATTGTCCGAAAAAAGAAAAAGATTTCGTGCTTCGGAGGGCACGTTAAGCCGTCGGTCCCGGTCGCTGTCTTTGATAGTAGTCGTTACTCAAACCATGTCAGAGGCCTGATAGTTGTGCTACTAGGCGGTTTCAAAACTCTGACACCAGGGTTCATCGGGTCCGTAGACTCGATACCCACTCGACAGAAGATAATGTCCCTTGGTCGCAAAATGAGTAAATTTTTCATAATGTCCCTTGGTCGCAAAATGACCCAATTTTTCATAATGTCCCTTGGTCGCAAAATGACCCAATTTTTCATAATGTCCCTTTGTCGCAAAATGACCCAATTTTTCATAATGTCCCTTGGTCGCAAAATGAGCCAATTTTTTCATAATGTCCCTTGGTCGCAAAATGAGCCAATTTTTCATAATGTTCTCCCTTTTGCAAAATGTCCTTATCGCAAATTGCAACTGCGCCGCTGCGCTGCTACTGCTGCTTTCGCAAAATATTTTTTTGTATAATTTATAATTCTTGTCAGTAGCTGCGCACTATATGAACTTAATCTATCAAAAGAGGGGCGGCATTTATCGAAAGAAACATTTTGCGAATAGGGACATTATGCGAAAGAGACGTTCTGCGAAAGGAACATAATGAGGAAGGGACATTCTGCGAAAGCTGTAAGCTTGTGTAACCGACCACTATCAGTAAATGCGACCGCTAAACTTGACGTTCGAAGTACCTACTGTTTTTTTTTTCTTAACGACGACGACGCGACGGGAAAAGTTATTCAGTATCGTAAACTGATTTCACCCTTAAATTGATCGAATGATTTTTCACTTCTAAGAGCCCGATTATGTAGTGGATAGTGCCTCGGCCTTCTGAACTGGGAGGTCGTAGATTCGGTCAGAGTTTTCAAGCCGCCAATGCCAAGCACTGAGCTCAGACATGGCTTAACCACTAATATCTACGGTATTAAACGATATTAACCGGCTAACACGTGCCTTCCGAAGCACGGAAAAAGCGCCAAATAAACGTACCTATGAAATTCGAAAACCGATAAACACATTGGTACGTGGTGGAATTTGAACCACGACCTCCCCGCTCAGGAGGCAGCGGCCCTATCCACTACACCATCGGGCCTTACATTATTACATACATACATACATATAGTCACGCCTGTATCCCTGATGGGGTAGGCAGAGCGCAAACGGCCCAAACAAAGGTCGCTCCGCCACGTCTGACAACGTTTTGAGGGTTATTTTAAGATAGATTTGTAGGTATATTGCTGTAGTGACAGGTTGTCAGCCCATCGCCTAAATAACAATATACTGAAACCCTCGGATCCCTTAGCTGGTCTTTACAGCATGCCCGGGAAGGATATGCACCTGGCCCATTCTATGATTTTCTTACGCTCCCAGTACAGCATGGATGTTATAGAAATAAATACACAATATTAATACAAATAGCTACTAGGGCGTGATGAGCGCAACATTTCTTTGCACTGAATGCCTGTCTCGTCAACCGTGCCAAAGATAGCCAGATTATTACAGAATTGCTAAATTATAATTAGCATGCTGGCATGGGCTATGTTAAAATATACCGGGTGTAAGGGACAGCGTCCCGCAAACTGATAGGGGTCGCTCAGTCAACGAAACCACAGATAATATAATACTATACTAGTACAGATGCCTAATGTCATACAACAAAACTGGTCCGCCATAAGTCGGGCCGAGTGGCGGGCCGCATGATTTTAGTACAATCTGACGCAACGGTAGCACGTGACAGACCACGGCGGGAAGTGTTCGGTCATAATATTTTGCCGTGATCACAGATGGCCCCACGTAGGTACAATGCACGTTCGAAGTACGTAATTTTCTACTAGACTACTAGATGGCGGTAAGAGAGAAGTGAACGCTGCGCCAGAGCACAGATATTAGCAGTTTTGATTTCTAATTTGTAAGAGATTGAATAATGAAACTTATCTTATGTACTGTCAGCAAAGGCTATTGCAGGGCAGGGCCGTTCGAAACGGATGAGATTGTTTCAGGAAATTATGTATGAATTTTAATGTGGTTTAGTATATTTATTGCAGTAAGTGAATCGTGCAAATAAGCGAGATTTTATTAAAGTTTATAAATAATTTCCTGAAATGATCTCTTTCGTTTCGAGCGGGCCTGACCAGATGTCTCCTCTGCTGACTACGTACACTCTACAATCATATTAGGTGCTATCATTTATAAATTTAATAAACTGCTTTACACGATTGTTACTTTTACTTTTTTTCACCTGGCCTCCTTCCACTTATCACTATTTTGAGCCTCTATTTTTATTTATCAAGATGGTTCTTATTAATAGAATAGAAATCGGCCTCAAATACACTTTAAAAGTAATAAATTGAACAGTAGTATGACAGTAAAATATTTACCTTAAAAAGTAAAAGAAAGAAAAACTAATACTAAATAAATGTTTCTAACAAAAAGGAAAATGTATTTTCAATTAACGATCGGACTCGATCCGGATAATCACAGCGCTGAAACCCGACCAACTAACCAACGCGCCATCCCGCCGGTGAACTGAGTTGCGAATAAAAGCTACCCATGAAGTTGTTATGGTTCATCAATGAGTATATTTTTTTTAATAGTAACGTAAACAACAAGTAGAATATCGACATAATTAGCAGGAAAATATATATATGATTTCTTCATTAATTCGTTTAGGAGAAATAAGATCTAAAAAACATACATATAAGTATGTAATTTTTACAAATTTCGGAATCAACGGAGCGGATTCGCATTTACCCATTCATACGTTGACCGGCAACGTTGCGCGCGGGCCCGCACTGAATGGCAACGACGCCACTTGCGGAGCCAACGCTGCACAGTGGGTCAGAAATTGAGATTCATAGAATTAGGAATAAACTAAGTTTCGGAATTTTGCTTACAACTTTCAGAAGACAATCTACAGGTAAACTCAACAAAATTAACGACAAGTATCTCAAAGCAACTAAAACTTAAACTTAAGTATGTTTCATTAGGTTAATTTTAATTTAATAAAAATATATTTATCACTAGGGATAAAGGCGTGACTATATGTATGTATGTATGTATATTTATCACTATTATATATATTTAACATAAATATCTTTGACATTTTAGGAACACATCGAAGTAAAAGGTGTTACCAAGCAAGGTTTAAGAATCGATATGAATTGTTTTAGGCAGCAGGCAATCATGTCTTTTCATTACAGCTACAATTTACTCGAAATATGTTTTAATTAAAATATGTATTCTTTTAAAGATTCTTAAATAATTAATAATATAAAAATAGCTCTTATAGATAGTGAGAGAAAAAAAGTAAGTTAATCTAATATTTATATTCTTTATGTTAGTTAAATCTAGTCTACGCCGAATCGTGGCCATGTCAATATTTTGTACATACATACATCACGCCTTTGTTCTTAATGGGGAAGGCAGATCGTAAACAACCTAAACAAAGGTCGTTCCGCCACGTCAAACAAAGTTTTGAGGGTTATCTAAGACAGGTTGTCAGCCTATCGCCTAAATTGTAATATACAGAAACCCTCGGATCCCTTAGCTGGTTTTTTTCAGCATGTCCGGGAGGAAAACCATCTGGCACATTCTATGTTTTTCTCTCACTTACAGGCCAGCATGGAAGAAGATTGTGAATGATTTGTTGTTGGTAAATTAAACAAATATAGAAACAGTTTTCCTGCTGATCGTAAGAAAAATACATACTATCCATACTCTGTACAAATATTATAAAATCCGAAAGTAGCTCCGTCTATCTGTTTGTTTGTTGTTCTTTCACGCCTTAAATTCTGAACGCATTTTGATGAAATGTGGTGGCATGGTGATAGATGAAACGGACAAAGGCAATTTTTTACCGTAGGATAAGATCTTATTCCCTCGGGAAATATTTTCACACGGCATTTAGGGTATAGGGCAACACTTTATGTATCGATTGACTATGACTATGACATTATAACGCTATGGCTGATAACCAGTGATCGGAATTGGTAGAGTATATTTACCTAAACTTCTAAGAACAGAAGCGGAAAATGGAGACTTCCTTACTACGTAAACTTTTTGCGGGACATCACATAAGTAAGCAAGAAATATACTTTGCACCATGGTTTTTAATTCTATGGACAAATACAAGATAAAAATATACTTGGTGATATTTGGCTACAGTGTCACATTGCCTAGATATTTTGAATTCAAGATTTTCTTACTTTATAGCTTTAAAACTGCTGTGTGTAGGAAAAAAAATATTGAGGAAAAAATTACGCATATTATGTGCTGTATAATTTCTTCATAGGTGTCAACATCGTACGCTTTACAGAAACCAAGATATTTACGAAAAATTGTTTTATTTTTACATTTGACCTTGAATAGCTTATATTCCTGGTTGGTTTTTTTAAGGCACCATTTCGTACGCCGAAATAAATCTGTGAAAAGTCCTGGGTTCGATTAAGATAAACCGATGCTTTTAATAAGTTCCCCTTAGTCAAACATTGATAACAACGCCGTAAAGAGTATGATATAAAACACACAAAGTAATTTTAATTGTTAGAAGGCTTGCACTGATAGTAATATGCTTTAAAATAAGTGCTGTTTATTCACAAATAAACAAAAACTTCGTAAACAAAGCGATTAAATAGAACTACACAAAAGAAGCTCAATTGTCAAAAGGCTTGCACTAATTATTTTTACCTGAAAAGTGATTCCAGGTAAAAAAAACACTGAAAAAACACGTGCTGTAAATGAATGGAATTTGTTTCCGAATTTCGAACCGTCAACTTTGCAAGATAAAATCAAATGCAAATAAAGCAAGTCATAAAATAATCGAACAATAGGAAATGAGGCTTGAATTTATGCATTTCTGTATTATACGTGACTATACGCCACATAATAGAACTAGAAGAGGAATAGTAGGCCCTTTTTGACCGGTTATCTATGGCCAAACGACCAAATCGCAATCTTTAGATCAATGTCTCTTGGTAATGTAATATTTTGTTTTATATTTATTTCATGTTCAAACGTCACACGGTTGATCGTACGCTAGCCAACTTGAACCAAATCTCAGTTAAATATCGGCAAAATATTTAGTATGCCAGATACAATCATACCTCTTTCAAAATATGAATTTTGTTTTTTGTAGTTTTTAATGATAAAAATTAAAATTGTTTTTTTTTAACTTAAGGTATAAATGAAAGAACCAATAAAAATTAAAATAAAGCTCATTTTGATTAAAGTAGACAATTATTCATGCAATGCAGTCCAAAAAACCTGATCACGTAAGGTACATCGTAAACGCGATTAATTTTACTTAAAAACTAATATATTTTATATGTCGTCAATGTGTTCGTCTTCAGTGACAGAATCTGAAGATACTGACGAAATATTGCTTTCTTGCAGGGAATTGAAGTAGATGAGCAAATTTTTTCTATATTTTCCGGTTTAAGTCTATTCCTTTTTACACTTAAAATCCACTAATAGGTGTAAAAGGACCTTTCAACATCTACAGATGTAAGAGGAGCATATTTAAAAAATACTTCGTCATCTACTTCGATTCCCTTTACAATTTTTTCACTTATTGTTGTAATAAAATCGTAGTCCGGAATTCTGTTTAAAACTTTTTCAAATTTATTTTGAATTATCTGATTTGTTGACCAGCTTAAAACATAACTAACATCGTCCATAATATAAAAACTGTCAGATATCGTTAAAACGGTTTTTCGTAAATATCTTGGTTTCTATAACTCCAACGATGTTGACACCTATAAAGAAATTATAGAACACAAATTACGCGATAATTTTTTCCCTTAACATTTTTTCCTACACACAGCCGTTTTAAAGCTATAAAGTAAGAGAATCTTTAATTCAAAATATCTAGGCAATGTGACACTATAGCCGAACATCACCAAGTATATTTTTAGCTTGTATTTGTCCATAGAATTGAATGCCATGGTTCAAAGTATATTTCTAGCTTACTTATGTGATGTCCCGCAAGATGTCCCGAAAAAGTTTTAGTAGTAAGGAAGTCTCCATTTTCCTCTCTTCTTTTTAGAAGTTTAGGTAAATATACTCTACCTATTCCGATCACTGCTGATAACATTTCCTCCCAGCCGAATTTCCTTCCGGGCATGCTGGAAAAACCAGCTGAGCAATCCGAGGGTTTCAGTATATTGCAATTCAGGCGATGAGCTGGCAACCTGTCACTACATGAAACTGCCTAAAAATTAAAATCTATCTTTAAATAACCCCTTAAAACTTTGCCAGACATGTCGGAACGACCTTTGTTTAGGTCGTTTACGCTTTGCATACCCCATTAGGCGTGATAAAGTCGTGAATATATATGTGTATATATGTATGAGTGACATAGCAACAGGCTAACCGTTAAATACTTTATTTCCGCGAGAAAATTCATTTAATCGCGGGTGAAAACGCGGGGCGGAAAGCAAGTGAGTTTTATAAATAAGATACAATATTCATACTTTAATTTTAGTTTTATTGTTTTTTTCATAATTCAATGTGCGAGCGTCTCTAAAAGTAAAGTCATATCACATAAACGGCAACCGCTCGATGTAGGTATATTAATTTCATCTGTGGATCGATAATTGTACCAGTGACATCTATTGGTGAATGGTTGGTACTACCTGTATGTGTTTAGGGTTCGAGCGAAAGTCGAAAAACTTCATATCCTTGACACTCCTGTGTGGGTGTCGCTAGAGTAGCCGCTGAAAAGAAACTTTTAATCTAAAACTTTTTAAAAACGAGCATATACGATTTTTAATGATCAGGGTAATCAGAATTATTTATTAAACAATATATTTGCTGGCTTTAGAAACAAAAAACTTGCTTTATGTAAACTTTTATTTAGAATGACCTGCCCGTCTTACCCGTAGCGCCATCTGCTGATATTTTGTAAAAGCTATTTACTGTTGTTCCGGATGGGACCCCATGACGAAACTGAACAACTTTCCTCACGAAACTCCCATTCAAAATGAATCGAGCTGCTACACCATTTGTATATGGGAGAGACAAATATATATATTTTTCTTATCATCCTTCCATGCTGAACAGGGAGCGAGAGAAAACATAAACTGTGCCAACTGCATTTCCTCCCGGGCATGCTGTAAAAACCAGGGATCCGAGGGTTTCAGTATATTGTAATTTAGGCGATGTGCTGACAACCGGTCACTACAGCAATATACTTACAAATCTATCTTAAACAGCCCTCAAAACTTTATCAGACGTGGCGGAACGACCTTTTTAGGAAAGGCGTGATTAATTGTTACAGCCAAGTGAAACTTAGAACTTGTTTATTTCATGTTTATAAAACCCGAACTACGAGTAAAACAGATGGGCTATTCGGTGGGCTCGAATCCCATAGCTGGTTTTTAAACCATGTCCGGGAGAAGCATTCTATGTTTTTATCCCTTCCGTGTAATCATCAGATCAGATCAAAAACATGATTCATCATCTCCCTAGCCTTATCCCGTATTTCTCGAGGTCGGCTACCTAATCTAGGGGATTGAACGAGGGTACTAGTTTTTACACAGAGCGACTGCCTAACCTAACCTAACCTAACCTCCGCAAGCCAGAAGGGAAACCAGACCCAATCCTAGATTAGGTCAGAGTTTTTAAGCCGCCAATGCTTAGCACTGGCCTCTGACAAGGCTTAACGACTAATATCTACGGTATTAAATTATATTAACCGGGACAAACGGCTTCACGTGTCTTCCGAAGCACGGAAAAAGCGCGGAAAAAACGTACATGAGAAATTCGAAAACCGAAAAACACATTCATACGTGGTGGGATTCGAACCACGACCTCCCGCTCAGGAGTCAGTAGCCCTATCCACTTTCGAGAAAAGATTTTTGGTTTGATAAAGTTGTTCAGTTTCATGTAGTCACTAGGTATCATACCCAGGGTATGTACGAGTATCTATGACTGTGAACACAACGCTGTTGCCATATTTTTCAAGTAATACGATTTTTACTGTATCTTATCTTATTTTACGGTAAATTACGTTATTTACCGTGGTAACTTTACCTCTTTACATCTCTTGTCACCACACTTTATGTCACACGTTTTCCGTTCTCACTTTCCTGGATTTTCCAGTTCGGCTAGTGCGTAACCAGTCGCAAAGCAGTCGCATAGGTCGTTATGTCATCTTATGTAAGGATAACTTGAATTTAAGTACCAATTTGATGTGTAAGATAAGTCGCAAATTACTAAATTGATACTTTTGAAGAAATGACATAATATCAGGTGTAAGTGCGTGACAGCGTCCCGCCAACTGATACTGAACAACTATCATCGGGAAATTCTCTCAGGAGATGAAAAATAAATTGACCTTCTCATACAGAATAAACAACTCGATCAGACAATTTGTTTGCAAAATCTTATTTCTTTAACTTCATGAATTAAACTCCTGCTGGTAAATGTTCAGTTTCGTTGACTGAGCAACCCCCATGTTTGCGGGACGCTGTCCTAAGGGACTTCATCCCGAAAGTAATTCGAAAACCGAAAAAGACATTCGTACGTACGTAGTAGGATTCGAACCACGACCTCCCCACTCAGGAGGCAGCGGCCCTATCCACTACACCATCGGGCTGTATCCTATCCTTAAAGTAAGAGACCTTTGCCTACATAATCAACTTTATTACAACGTTTACTGTTACTTCCATGCTGGACTGGGAGTGATAGAAAGTCATAGAATGTGCCAGCTGCTTCTCCTCCCGGGCTTGTTGTGAAAATCAGCGAAGGGATTCGAGAGTTTCAGTATTGTATTTAAGGCGATGGTCTGACAACCTGTCACTATAGCAATATACAGATCAGTCTGGAATACCCCTTAAAACTTGTCAGACGTGGCGGAACGTCTTTTGTTTAGGTCCTTTACAATCTGCCTAACCCATTAGGGATAGAGGCGTGATTATATGTATGTATGTATTAACTGTGAAGCAACCGGTCTTCGCATCACTACATAGTATAAAACAAAGTCGCTTTCTCTGTCCCTATATCCCTATGTATGAATAAATCTTTAAAGCTACGCAACGGATTTTGATGCGGTTTCTTTTAATGGATAGAGTGATTCAAGAGGAAGGTTTATATGTATAATACATGCATAATATAGTAGAGTAACACTGATAATTTCCGTGCGAAGCCGAGGCCGGTCGCTAGTCATAAATAAAATAGCACAATGATACTTGCACAACTAAAACCAGGTTGACATCCGCGCAAAAACACACCAACTCAAATAAATACGTGTATGTATGAACTCATTTCCACAGTAAAAAAGCTGTTTGAAGTGCAAGTTGGTCCAGTTTCGTGCGAATATTTATTTGACGTGTGTTATGCATGACGAAAGTTGAGCAAGTTTGTTATACTACGTCTATCGTATCTCGTCATTGAAAAAGAAAGGAATCAAACCCATAACCTATGAGTGAACTGACAGTTTCAAGGACCATTCACCACAGAGAACAGTTTCCGGTTTATAGATACTTTATTCTCATTAAGTCAATGATAGTCACTTACATGAGAAATAACTTCCATGCTGGCCTGGGAGCGAGAGAAAAACTTAGAATGTGCCAGCTGCATTTCCTCCCGGGCATGCTGTAAAAGTCAGCTAAGGGATCCGAGGGTTTCAATATATTGCAATGTAGGCGATGGGCTGAAAACCTGTCACTACAGCAATATACCTTCAAATCTATCTAAAATAATAATAATAGTTTTGGCCGTTTACGCTCTGCCTACCCCATTAGGGAGAAAGGCGAGATTATATGTATGTATGTACATGAGAAATGTATACAAGCAATACAGATAATGATTTATTATTAAATCCTAGTTGTCGTTCAAACAGTACAAAATTTTAAACTCTAATCTTAATCTTAAATTTATTTACTTTTCCTTTGATCACCTCTCTAAAATCTAGAAATATTTTGTTTTAATGTATTCCGCTAATTTTGTTTTAAAAATATTGAACGAGACATTTTTTTTTTAATATTTGGCGGTAGGCTGTTATATTTTTGTAAAGAATATCACACAAACACGATCATCATAAATTTAAGAGCTTTGCTCTTGCCGGTGGAATAATCGCCATCTTTAATCTTTAGTCCATCTTCATTCCATGCTGGACTGGGAGTGATGGAAAAACATAGAATGTGCCAGCTGCATCACCTCCAGAGCATGCTGTAAAAACCAGCTAATGGATTCGAGGGTTATAGTATATTGCAATTTTAGGCGATGGGCTGACAACCTGTCACTAAAGCAATATACGTCATGATCATCTGTAATAATCCTCAAAACTTGTCAGACGTGGCGGAACGACCTTTGTTTAGGTCGTTTTCGCTCTGCCTACCCCATTAGGGATAAAGGCGTGATTATATGTATGTATGTATTTAATCCAGTTCGTATTACTCCTTTTTCACGGTTTTTTTTTGCGGTCTTGCCTTTCACACTAGCGAAGCTAGTTCGCGTTATATATAGTCTGGACATGAGCCCTTCCAGAACACATTCCTCCAACCTGTACTGGTGACACCAGAGGAATGCTTATTTAGTGGCGGCATTGACCCGCTACGTCACAAAATCTTTTTCGGACATTCGTGGCATTTTTTAAGGAAGCCCATCCCACTGGACTCTCCAGCAAAGAGATAAATATTTTAAATGTACCATGTCAATTTATATATGAAAATATTATGTATGCAAGGAAAAATATTCATAGTTTTACCAAAAACAGTGACAGGCATAACCGGAACCTTAAAAGCAAAAATGAAATTGACCAACCCCCGTTTAGGTTAGTTAAAGTTAAAAAATCATTTTTAGGTCTAAGTATATATAATTAATATTTATTAGTAGGATTATTTAGCATATTTTTCAAGTAATTGTGTTTGTTTTTATTTTTTTAGTGATAAGTAATTTTTAAGTAAAAATTACTTCCATGCTGGACTGGGAGAGATAGAAAAACATAGAATGTTCCAGCTGCCCTTCCTCCCGGGCGTGCTGTTGAAGTCAGCAAAAGGGACTCGAGGGTTACAGTGTATTGTAATTTAGGCGATGGGCTGACAACCTGTCACTATAGCAATACATATTACAATCTAAAATCGCCCTCAATTTTTGTCAGACGTGGCGAAAGCGCTTTTTACGAGGCGTTCAACGCTCTGCCTAACCCGTAAGGGATAAAGGCGTGATTTTTGTATGTATGTATAAGTAAATTATAATTTATTGTTTATTGTTTTCAATATTTTTAATTGTGCACGTCGTATCTGCCTCTCAGAATACTATTTCACTAGCCTAGGTCCGTTGGAAGAGATTTCATTTTAGAAATAAGATGTGCCTGTTGTGTCTTTGTTTTATATGTATATGTTCTTTGTATTTTATCGTGTACAATAAACTGTTAAATAAATAAATATACAATACTATAACAAAATACCTGACCATATATTAAATTTGTCAGAAAATCAATTTAAAAATACTATTAAAAACACATTATGTCGGAAAGTTTATTACAAGTTAATGACTATACTAATGACAAAGATGTATGGAGCTCTGATACTTCAGTGAAGCCTAAGAAATTGGCACACATTGCGGTCACAAACCCTATTTTGAACAAAAAGAAGGACAAAAGTAAGAATAAGATAAAACGAAGGGAGGGGCGCAAAGTGCGAGTTTCTCACGCTTCTTCTTCATTGTGATATACTTTTGTTTATTTTGTGACACAGATATAATTTTCTTTGTAATAGACTTGCTTGTGACTTTCTAAAAGTGTTCTTAGGAATCTATTTGGAAATAAATAATTTGACTTTGACCACATCCTAACGATCTTGCCGCTGTTTGGTCGTTAAGGCTGAGCTGTACGCTACTAACGGGGTACACAGATGGCGAATAGAGGAACGGCCCTCAATATACATACATACATATAGTCACGCCTTTATCCCTAATGGGGTAGACAGAGCGTAAGCGACCTAAACAAAGGTCATTCCGCCACGTCTGACAAAGTTTTAAGGGTTATTTAAGATAGACTTGTAGGTATATTGCTGTAGTGACAGGTTGTCAGCCCATCGCCTAAATTGCAATATACTGAAACCCTCGGATCCCTTAGCTGATTTTTACAGCATGCCCGGGAGGAAATGCAGCTGGCACATTCTATGTTTTTCTCTCGCTCCCAGTCCAGCATGGAAGCATGCCCTCAATATAGCTGCGAATATATCGAATGAGCAGTCCCCCACACAAACGCCACAAAATAAATTATGCTTCTTGCAAAATGAGGATTCATACAATGCTCTATAAAATTTGCACTAGCGGTTTGCATATTACGAAAACTCTATAAACGTATTACATAAGCGATGTACTGCCTCCGTGGTCTAGTGGCTAGTGCCATGGACTCCTGATCCGGAGGTCCTGGGTTCGATTCCCAGGGGGGAAACACAATGTTGATATTTGAGAATTTATCACTTTGTGATTTTTTCCTCGGTTTGGTTAGGACATTGCAGGCTGAATCACCTGATTGTCCGGAAATCAAAAAGATTTCGTGCTTCGGAGGGCACGTTAAGCCGTCGGTCCCGGTCGCTGTCTTTGTTAGTGGTCGTTACTTAAACCATGTCAGAGGCCTGATAGTTGTGCTACTAGGCGGTTTAAAACTCTGACACCAGGGTTCATCGGGTCGATAGACTCGATACCCACTCGACAGAAGAAGAGATAAGCGATGTAAGCCATTCTATTTTGATTTCGTGGAGTAACCATAGGAATTGTTTGGTACTGGTAAATCAATCAAACGTGCACTAAATAGAAATATACTTATTGCACAAAAACACAGAAATTACAAATTAATTAGACAGAAAAAATCCAAGGACGGGGAGGGATTCAGTGCATTAAAATTTAGAACAGTTTGGTTAGGACATGGCTGACTACTTGTTATCAAATTCAATCTGAAATTACCGTCCATATTTGTCAGACGTCAGACTCTGCCCACCCTGTAAGGGTTAAATGCGTGACTATTACGTACATATTGTACGTTGTATTTTCTTCTATGCTGGCTAGAGCGAGAGAAAAGCATAAAATGCGCCAGCTGCATTTCTTCCCGGGCATGCTGTAAAATTTAGCTAAGGGATCCGTATATTCAGTATATTGTAAATTAGACGATGGTTTGACAACCTGTCACTACGGCTTTATACCTACAAATCTATCATAAATAACCGTCAAAACTTTGTCAGACGTGGCGGAATGACCTTAAATTGTTTAGGTCGTTGACGCTCTGCCTACCCCGTTAAGAATAAAGGCGTGATTATATGTATGAATAAGTTATTTTTCTGTATGTTTCCCAGGGCCGCCGGGAATCCAATTCGAGGAGGCGTTACTACAGATAGCTCCGGTCAACAAAGCGAAATGTCCCTACGTCAAAAACACCAATGATATAGAGTTCCGGCTTTACACCAGGTAGGTAGAAATTACCCTCCATTTTTGTCAGACGTCAGACTCTGCCAACATACATACATACAATCACGCTTTTATCAATAATAGGGTAGGCATAAGTAGGTATTTATAAGTATCATTTAAGTAAGTATATGTAGTGATATTCTATCTACCAATTTCTCTGATATATAACGTAGAGTATCCTAACTTATGTAGCATATATTATGTATTAGTTTATCATAAGATATGTATCAGTATATTTGTTTTTATTGAAATATTTATTAAATAGTGTGTAAATATTGTCTAAGTATTATATGTAGTAATATGCACTATCCCGCTTTCTGCTTGTACAATTTCTATACCCAAAGGTTGCCTGGTAGAAATTGCTGCTTTAGCAATAAGGCCGCCTATATTGTACTGTCACGTTTGTTCCTTTTTATTTCTGTTGTATGTGTTTCTTTGTGCAATAAAGAATATTGTATTGTAGGCAAAGCGATTGATTGTATGTATGTATGTATTGTATTCAAAAAGGTAACTACATCGATTATTCATGCATCCTATATAGGGGAGTAGAGCAAAATGCAGTCACTACGCTCTACCTTATATATACATACATATAATCACACTTTTATCCCTAATGAGGGAAGGCAGAGCGTAAACGACCCAAACAAAGGTCGCTCCGCCACGTCAGACAATGTTTTGAGGGTTATTTAAGATAGATTTGTAGGAATACTCTGTCAACCCTATAAGGTACATGCGTGACTATTATATACATACGGGGGGGGGTGTAAGGGACAGCGTCCCGCACACTGATAAGGGTTGCGCAGTCAACAAAACAGAACAACTTAATTCTTTCAGGAAATTCCTTCCATGCTGACCTGACCTTTGTTTAGGTGGTTTACGCTCTGTCTACCCCATTAGGGATAAAGGCGTGATTATATATATGAATGTAATGAAAAAAAAATGTGACGTCCCTATACAAATGGTATTTAGCTAGTATTTTAAATGAGGTAGTAGATTTTTTTTTAGCTCCTGAAAGAATTTCTTGTCGAAAGTTGATCGGTTTTGTTGACTGAGCAACCCCTATCAATTTGCGGGAAAATGTCCCTTACCCCTACATCGCCGCTTAAAAATTGCACCAAAAAAATATGCATTATTTTTATGTCAGTCGCTATTTGACAAAAAGAACAATAATTTAGAAACAGTAAAGTCCATATTGTAGCTTTTTTGTAAAGTGTGGAACTCCCTGCCTGCGGATCTATTTCCGGAACGTTATAACCTGGGCCTTTTCAAGGCGAGAGTGAACAGGCATTTTCTAGGCAATCATGCTCCATCATAGTCTACATCATCACTTACCATCACGTGAGATGGCGGACAAATGATTGCCTATCGAATATTTAAAAAAATAAAAAAAAAAACAACTTTACGGCCTTTTGCACATAGTTGTCGCCTTCTTTTATGTCGTTCCCTATTTGATAAATCAAACTTTATTTTAGAAGGTCCTTATTTAAGCTTTAAGTAAACCACTTTACGACCTTTTTGCACATAGTTGACGTGGTACCACGGTTTGAGTTTAATTTTGTATAGGTACCTGTAACTATATTTGATCCAAGCTTTACCCCCTGGCATAGTACATATCGTAACTAACTGCCTTCGTGGTCTAGCGGTCTGAGCCATGGGCTCTCGACCAGGAGGTCCCGGGTTCGATTCCCGGCGGGGGACAATGACTTTGTGTTGTTGTTTCTAGTTTGGTTAGGACATTGCAGGCTGATCACCTGATTGTCCGAAAAGTAAGTTGATCCATGCTGTCGGATGTAAATAGTCAGTCCTGCGCCTGATTTCTCTCTGGTCGTGTCAGTCAATCTGTCCCATCAGAATAAGAGATTGAGGGAACAGAGAGTGCACCTGTGTGTAGCGCAAACACTTGGGCACTAAAAACAAGTCCTGCGCAGTTGGCTAATCTCCGGGAGATTGGCCGCCATCACCGAAAATCGGTGGGAGGACTATTATTATTGGTACATATCCTGGGTAGACTTTAAACTACTTTTTTCTTCTAGACACAACCCTACGGTCTACCAAGAGCTGAAGATAGATGATGACGAGAAACTGTTCGCTTCGAACCTCGACTACCACGCACCAACCGTGGTCTATTTCCACGCTTATATGGAGACCACGGACGACGGCAGCGCAGCCAGGATTCGGGAGTGTAAGTGTACTGGATTATTGCCACTAACTGCCTTCGTGGTCTAGTGGTCAGCCATGAGTTTACGATACGGAGGTCCTGAGTTCGATTCCCAATGGGGGAACATTTGTCAATTTATCACTTTGTGAATTTGCCCCAGTTTGGTTAGGACATTGCAGGCTGAATCACCTGATTGTCCGAAAAGGAAAAGGGTTCCGTGCTCCGGAGGGCACTTTAAGCCGTCGGTCCCGGTCGCTGTCTCTGATAGTGGTCGTTACTCAAGCCATGTCAGAGGCCTAATAGCTGTACTACTAGGCGGTTTGAAAACTCTGACACCGGGGTTTATCGGGTCGTTTGACTCGAGAATCCACTCGCTAAGAAGACTACTATTTCATTAGCCACAACAGCCTACCACCTACCTCCTTACCTACATAAGCATTTTGTGTGTTGAACTGAAGTGCCCCGTGTACCTACACATAGCGCGCTGGCTTGCATAGCCACGTGCTCCGACACATAAAACCAAGATGGACTTCAGCCAATCGTAAGTGCAATCCTTCCTATTTCTAACAAGCTGCTTCGTTCTTGTCCTTATCCAATGCAGCTAGTAATCCTATCTCTTGGCAAACAACCTCGTGTCAAACAACTATAGCATTTTTCGTACATAATCCTAAAAACATATAAAAGGGAAACCAGACCCAATCCTAGATTATGCCTTTAAAAATTATATTTAATATAAATAACTTAAACCTAAATATTTTTTCTTCTCTACACAGCCTACATCATCAGAGGCGACACCAACATAATAATGGTGGACGCGAGTCGCCTGGAGGCTGGTCCGTGGTACTTCACAGCTGCAGAGAATACCTGGTATATAGGAAACTTTGCTGCCAAGTTCGTAGACTTCCTCGTCTCCAGGTCAGGAAGCAGTTTTTTTTAAATTAGAAATGGGTTTTCTTGACTCTAGACTAGGTTTTATGTATTATTTCTTTATAACGCAGTGCGCGCATGCTGTAAAAACCAGCCCACGATGGTTTCAGTATATTGCAATGAAGGTCATGGGCTGGGAGTGATAGAAAAACATAGAATGTGCCTGCTTCATCTCCTCCCGGGCATGCTGTAAAAATCAGCTAAGGGATTCGAGGGTTCCAGTATTGTAATTTAGGCGATGTATTGTAATGTCAGCCGACGACCTGTCACTAGCAATATATAAATCTATCTGGAATAACCCTCAAAACTTTGTCAGACGAGGCGGAACGACCTTTGCTTAGGTCGTTTACACTCTGCCTACCCTATTAGGGATAAAGGCTTGATTATATGTATGTATGTATGTATGCAGTGCGCGGTTTTAAGACCCATAGGCATGCGTTCAAATTGAAAGTGCCCGAACTATCGCAGCATGGCGTTATCAACAGGGAAAATAGGACTGTTAAATTTGTGTTCTTATGTAGTGAAATTAGTGCTTTGTTACAGTAGTTACAATGGAACAATCTACTTAAAAACCTTATTATTGTCACATTAGAAAAGCGCCATCTTGAGACGTCGCATATCATTTCTTTTTGCTTTCAGAGGACTGGATCTGGGCAAAACGCATTTTGTGGGACACAGCTTGGGAGCCCAAGCCGCAGGCGTAGCGGGCTATGCTTTAAAATCAGGTAAATACCAAATGACTGATAGACTTCCATGCTGGCCTGGGGGCGAGAGAAAAACATTGAATGTGGCAGCTGCTGTAAAAACCAGCTAAGAGATCCGAGGGTTTCAGTATATTGTAATTTAGGCAATGGGCTGACAACCTGTCACCACAGCAGTCATCATCTCCCTAGCCTTATGCCGTATCTCACGGGGTCGGCTTTTTAATCTAGGGGATGCTGTCACCACAGCAATATACCTACAAATCTATCTGAAACAAACCTCTAAACTTTGCCAGTCGTGTTGTTTAGGTTGTTTACGCTCTGCCTACCCTATTAGGGATATAGTATACCTATATATTACTAATTCCCTAAAACCACTAGTACCACCGAATTATTTCCTGCAGGATACTAAGTATTTTATTACTGATCTATTTATCTATCTATTTAGCCTATATTAGCCCACTGCTAAGCATAGGCCTCTTTTATGCGCCATTCTTTCCGATCCTGTGCTATCCGCATCCAGCTCTCTCCCACCACAGAGACTATATCGTCGGACCATCGGGCTGGTGGTCTGCCTACTGGGTGCACTGATCTTATCACTGATTACTGATCACTTATCCTAATTTAGCCTTGACTGGTTTACATTGTTCATTGTTTAGTACAGACCATTAGGACAGTTCATAAATTATACACCGTTCTTTCTTTCAGTGGCTTTCGAGTTGCCTTTCAAGTGTGCTAATGCACTGTACTACACACTTGAATAATGTAAACTAGCCTTAACTTTAATGTGAAAGTAATCCTGAAATGGACACTTTTTCTCTTCGTTACCCTACCGTGAAAGATAATTAATATAAGTCGATCGTTTTGATTTTCTTCTAATGGTTTCACATTCGGGAAACTAAAAAAACGCTCCGTACAAAACATAGATGTCTTTGGCGTAAAAAAAACCGACCGCTACGCGAAGTCTTTAAAGTATTCAGTAGTATGGAATATATTGATTTAAAGACTGAATGAAAAAAAAACAATGAATGAATGGAATGTGTGCCTGTCAAAGTCGCCATGCAAATTTAAAATGTCAAAATATTACGGAGGAATCGCAAGTTTGATGTTTATTTTTACATGTATTCTTCTTCTTCTGTCGAGTGGGTATCGAGTCTATGGACCCGATGTATTGATGTTGTTCCTAACATAATGAGAGAAAAATACTGGACCAGTAGTCTCAGCCAAAAACGCAATTAATATAGTCTCGTTTAAATCAAATTCACTCGACCATATATTGCTTTTTTACGACTTCAAAAGTAATGTACCTTCTATTAACTTATAAACTGTATGATTTCAGGACGCGTAGCAAGAATAACTGGCTTGGACCCGGCCCTACCTTTGTTCCACGGTCTACCACTGGAGCAGAGACTGGACAAATCCGACGCTGAATTCGTCGATGTTATACACACTGATGGCGGTATCTTTGGTGAGTAAATACTCCTGGTTCTGTTTTGGGGCGTTTAAATTCGTCTGTCACACTTCCATGCTGGACTGGGAGCGAGAGAAAAACATAGTATGTGCTAACTGCATTTCCTCCTGGGCATGCTGTAAAAAAACAGTTAAGGAGCCAAGGGTGTCAGTATATTGTAATTTAGGCGAAGGGCTGACGACCTGTCACTACAGCAATATACCTACAAACCAAATTAAATATTCCTCGACACTTTATCAGACGTGGCGGAACGACCTTTGTTTAGGTAGTTTACGCTCTGCATACCCCATGAGGTATAAAGGTGTGATTATTTCTATGTATGTAAATTCGTCTGTAATGTAGTGGCCTGTGACTTGGACTCAAGATCCGGAACACGTGGGTTCGATTCTCAATTTCCAGTAACAGTAACACAAAGTTAATATCATTTTGTCACTAAATGACGAACAAGGGTTATTCATACTGATTTGGTTAGGTCAATGCAAGCTGAATAACACTGCTGAATAACTTGATTGTCTGGTTGCTCTCTTTGATAGTGGTCGTCACACAAACCATTCCAGAGATCTATTAGCTGTGCTATTAAGAAGCATGGAAATTAGAATCAATGCTCTAAATGACGACGCCCTTAAAAGTTTTTTATTTGAAATAGGTTTGCTCTTGATTCTAGACACTAGATCAGGGATGACCATGACAGAGTCGACTATGGAGCGAGCTCACCCAGAAGATGCCTGTTATGGCACTGTCAACCTCACGCATCGACGGAACACAGCAAGCTGTTCGGCGCCGGACTCCGGTGGTCGTGTGGTCGGGTCGCAGGCGGCCCCTTGCGAAACCTACCACCGCTTTGTAGGGATCGTTCAGCCGGACTTATTCACAGGCAAGCCTGTGTTGCCGTTGCCCGGGGTGGACCACTAGGAGGCAGATCCCATCCTACCCCAACTACTGAGTGTCTGCGTTAGTATCCATGTATCAAGCTGTACATTTCTTATTAATTTATATGTTTTCTTGACAGGAATCAACCACCCCCTGGGCCACGCGGACTTCTACCCCAACGGCGGGATCAGCCCGCAGCCAGGGTGCGAGCTGGAGGTGGTGTTCTCGCAACAGATGCTGCTCAATAAATGTAAGGCGCTCCGAGTATTCAAACTGCCTCGCTATCTTTGTAAGTACCCCGGCATGTATGGACAACACGCAGTTTCTGATTCACTGAAAACCGAGGTACTTACAAAGAATGCTACAACGCCATATCACCCCCTTAATCTGCATATTACACCTATAAAAACCCTCCCAAACTACATATCTACCGCCCCCCAAATGCCATGTCTAACACCCCTATACTACATTATCTAATGACCCTTAAACTCCATATCTAACACCCCGCGAACTCAATATGGAAATTCCCCCAACTACATAAGTAACACCCCCTGAATTACATTATCTAACGTCCGTAAACTCTATATCTAATACCCACCAAACTCCACATCTAACGCCCCCCAAACTCCATATCTAACCTCCCCAAACGACATTATCTAACGCCCCCCAAACTCCATATCTTACGCCCCCCAAACTCCATATCTAACGCCCCCCAAACTCCACATCTAACGCCACCCAAACTCCATATCTAACCTCCCCAAACGACATTATCTAACGCCCCCCAAACTCCATATCTTACGCCCCCCAAACTCCATATCTACCAAACTACACTATCTAAAGCCCCTAAATTCCATATCTAACATCCCCCAAATTACATTATCTAACCCCCCCAAACTAAATATTTAAAACCCCCCTCCCCCTCACTAGTGTACCTACTAATCACCTAACCCCGCTCTCCCAGTGTTCTGCAGCCACTGGCGTTCCAACGTGTTCTACCGAAGTCCGTGGTCCACCCAGAGGCTTTCAAAGCCAGCTCGTGTGCGTCCTGGCAACATTACGCGCACGGCCGGTGCTCGCAAAATACATTATCTAATGCCCCTTAAACTCCATATCTAACGCCCCTAAACTCCATATCTTACCGCCCCCCAAACTCCACATCTAACACCCCCAAACTCCATATCTAACGCCCTATAAACTCCATATCTAACTTCCCCTCTCTCTCATACCCCAAACTACATTATCTAACGCCCCTAAATTCCACATCTAACACCCCAAAAACACCATATCTATCGCCCCCATACTCCAATTCTAACACCCCCCAAACTACATTATTTAATACCCCCCAAACTCTATATTTAACACCCCTGTCCCTCCCACACTAGTGTCCCTACTAATCATCTAACCCCCCTCTGCCAGTGTTCTGCAGCCACTGGCGCTCCTACTTGTTCTACGCGGAGTCCGTGGTCCACCCTGAGGCTTTCAAAGCCAGCTCGTGCGCGTCCTGGCAACATTACGCGCACTGCGGATGCTCACAAAATACATAATCTAATGCCCCTTAAATTCCATATCTAAGGCCCCTCAAATTACATTATCTAATGCCCCTTGAAACTCCATATCTAACGCCCCCTAAACTACATTATCTCATTCTCCCAAACTCTATATCTAACGCCCCCAAACTCCACATCTAACGCCCCCCAAACTCCATATCTAACATCCCCCAAACTCCATGTATATCATCCCCCAAACTCCCTATTTATCACCCACCTCCCCCCCACACTAGTGTCCCTACTAATCATCTAACCCCCTCTACCAGTGTTCTGCAGCCACTGGCGTTCCTACATGTTCTACGCGGAGTCCGTGGTGCACCCTGAGGCTTTTAAAGCCAGCTCGTGCGCGTGAAATACATTATCTGATGCCCCTTAAATTCCATATCTTATGCCCCTAAACTCCATATCTAACGCCCCCTAAACTCCATATCTGACGCCCCCCAAACACCATATCGAACACCATATTGGGGGTCAAAGCTGTCCGCGTCCGTAGGCGAGGCCCTTTTCTGGGCCTCTTACTCGAGTTTCCCTACACGTGGCCCCTGGGTAGTGCAAAATGGACAGCACCCTCTCCGGTG
This sequence comes from Scrobipalpa costella, assembly GCA_949820665.1. Lineage (NCBI taxonomy): Eukaryota > Metazoa > Arthropoda > Insecta > Lepidoptera > Gelechiidae > Scrobipalpa > Scrobipalpa costella. The sequence continues at coordinate 7,849,545 of OX463323.1, read as the reverse complement.
GTAGGCTTCGGCCGCGGCTGGTTACCACCCTCCTAACTAAATAATGTCGCCAAGCGGTACCGCCGTGTTCCGACATGTAGTAAGGAGAAGCCAGTATGGAGGTTGGGTCTGTACAGTAGTACCGCGGCATGTAGCAGGTCGGAGTGGCTGATTGTTGCGACAACGAGTGGCTGGTTCTGGAGGCTAGCGGGATCCGAAGCACGGTGCACCGCTGGCCGACCGTAGGAAGTTGAGGGCCCAAGTAGCGGGAAAGCCACCCGCGAAAGGCTGCCCTGCCACCTCACGAAAAATCCCGGGATGCTCCACCTTGCCGGTTGGCGACCGGATGGGAGGACCAGGTGGCAATCCCCGGGGGGGTTCGGGCGTCCCCGCGGTCTCCAAGCCAGCTATCTTTGCGTGTGGCTGCAATCAGCTCATTTTCTAAGCTTATTGCAACGCGGTACCTCGTACAACTGCCTTCCTCCTGCCTATTCACTTTTTCCCCACATCACCAATTATGAAAACACTCAAAAAACGGAAAATGGTTAAACAGCGGATGCACGTCCTCCCACTTAAAGTGCACCTCTCAAATATTCGAGGCTTGCACTCAAATCTCAACCCCGTCCATCACCATCTTGAGACTGAAAAACCGCATCTGCTGTTCCTCACTGAGACGCAGATCAATTGTCCGGCTGACGCGGCGTACCTCAGCTATCCCGGCTACACACTAGAACACAGGTTTCTACCTCGTGCCGGAGTCTGTGTGTACGCTCGCGATGACATTTGCATCAAGCGTCTCAAGAACCTTGAGGCACCAAGTTTTTCCGTATTGTGGGTACTGGTCGATACTGGTGTAGCTCAAAATGTGTATGCTTGCGTCTATCGCTCGCATAGTGGAGACACGGAGACAACCAAACTGTTTGAACACCTCAGTGAAGGTGCTGATGAAGCTCTCCAGAGATACCCGGCAGCGCAGCTAGTCATCCTGGGGGATTTCAACGCTCATCATAAAGAGTGGTTGTTCCCATACCTAGTGACCGATCATGCTGGGCGAGAGGCGCGCAAATTTGCATTGTCGCTAAATCTCTCCCAGCTTGTCAGCTGTGCAACAAGGGTCCCGGATATTGAGTCTCATACAGCCAACTGCTTAGACCTTCTGCTGACTACCGATCCAGACCGATACTCTGTGTCTGTTTCTGCCCCATTGGGCACCTCAGATCACTGTCTGGTGAAATCTGTATCAGTGTATTCACCACCCGATCAGGGCCCTTGTGGTAAAAGACGGGTGTGGCGATACAGGTCAGCAGAATGGGATGAGATGCGCCACTTCTTTGCTTCGTATCCTTGGCAGGACTGTTTTTCTTCAGCCGAATCGTCGAGCTGCGCGGATGCTATTACAGAAGTCATACGTCAGGGTATGGAGTATTTCATACCGTTCTCTGATGTTCCTACCGGTAGCAAAGCTCGCCCGTGGTTTAATGCTGACTGTAACTGCGCGGAATCGCAGAAACAGTCGGCATTCCTTGCTTGGGCTGATGCTCGTGCACGCAAAGCTCCGAATACTCGCGATCTGAAGAAAAACTATAACAAAGCCACCAAGTTAAGCAAAAAGGAATTACGCAGGGCTCGATTCGCCCACATAGGCCGAGTAGGCGCTAAGCTTGCTTCCTATCCGGCTGGCAGTAAAGCGTTCTGGTCGCTTGCGAAAGCAGTGGAAACAAATTTCTGCCAGCCATCTTTACCGCCTCTGCAGAGACCTGATGGGTCGCTTGCTCATACTGCGGAGGAGAAAGCCAATCTTTTTGCCTCCTATTTTGCGGAAAGTTCGCGTCTTGATGCCGCAGGTAAAATACCACCCCCGTTACCTCGTGTCGACTGCTCTATGGCAGCCGTACGCATCCGGCAAAAAGAGGTCCTTAAAACCATGCGAAATCTAGACGTGAATAAAGCAAGTGGCCCTGACGGTATCCCTGCAATCGTCCTGCGTAACTGTGCGCCTGAGTTGTCTCCGGTGTTGACACGCCTGTACCGCCTCTCACTTGAGACTGGTGTTGTTCCCAAATCGTGGAAGCTTGCAAATGTGCAACCTGTACCCAAAAAAGGTAGTCGAGCAGACCCTGTCAACTATAGACCCATATCGGTAACCTCTATACTCTGCAAGATTATGGAGCGTGTACTGAATAATCGGCTCCTGGCATACCTTGAGGATAATGATCTCCTTAACGATCACCAATACGGCTTCCGCCGAGGGCGATCGACGGGTGACCTCCTCGTGCATGCCACTCACTTATGGAGCGAGGCTATCGAGAGACATGGTGAAGCACTTGCCGTGTCTCTGGATATCTCCAAGGCCTTTGACAGGGTCTGGCACGCTAGCCTTACTGGCAAGCTTCCCGCCTACGGGTTACCTGCTGGCCTTTGCAACTGGATTTCGGACTTCTTGAGCGAACGATCCATACAAGTGGTCTTAGAAGGCTGCTCCTCCGGACAACAGGCTATTGATGCCGGAGTTCCTCAGGGTTCTGTCCTGTCTGCAACCTTATTCCTGCTGCATATCAACGACATGTTTACACCCGATACCTTTGGGTACGCTGATGACAGCACGGTTGTTGACAGATATCTGTCCAGTGCAAGGGCCAACAGTGAAACAATCCAGTCTTGTCGGGAGTCCATGGTGGATCGTCTGAACTCATCGCTAAGGGTGATATCCGAGTGGGGCGATGCCAATCTCGTCAAGTTCAACGCATCCAAAACCCAGGCGTGTCTATTCTCGACAAAACGGAGTCCTTTTAACCTGGCTCCAACTTTCCGGGATGTATCCGTACCGATTTCTGACCATCTTGAGCTTCTTGGTATGAGCCTTACGTCCGACTTGAACTTTGGACGTTACATTGAGTCTCTGGCCACAACAGCTGCCAAAAAACTTGGTATCCTCTCGAAGGTGAGGCGATACTTCACACCGGGACAGCTATTGCAGTTGTACACAGCTCAAGTCCGATCGTGTATGGAGTACTGCTGCCACCTTTGGGACGGTTCAGCTAAATACCAGCTGGCTGCCTTAGACTCAATCGAGAAACGCGCTAAGAAGCTCATTGGAGACTCAGCACTGGTTGAGGCAAAACTACAGAACCTTGAGCACCGTCGCAGAGTGGCGTGCATGTCGGTATTTTACAGGATACATTTCGGGGAGTGCGCGTTAGCACTTCATGACCTTATACCCCCCTCCCCTTTCCATCTCCGGAGCACGAGGCGTGGACAGGGGTTCCACCCTTATGTCGTGGATATACCACAAATTCGCACGAAGCGGTTCGCTTCCACATTCTTAATGCGAACGGCTAAGGAGTGGAACTCCCTGCCGGCGGATCTGTTTCCGGAACAATATAACCTGGACCTTTTCAAGGCGAGAGTGAATAGGCACTACATAGGTGAGTATGTTTCAACATAGTCCGCATCGTCACTTTCCACCAGGTGAGATGGCGGACAAATGCTCGCCTATATATATATATAAAAAAAAAAAAAAAAAAAAAAAAAATCTAAGGCCCCTTAAACTCCACATCTAACACCCCTCAAACTACTTTATCTAACGCCCCCCAAACTACTTTATCTAACGCCCCCCAAACTACATTATCTAACGCCCCCAAACTCCATATTTAACAACCCTAGTGTCCCTACTAATCATCTAACCCCCATATCCCAGTGTTCTGCAGCCACTGGCGTTCCTACATGTTCTACGCGGAGTCCGTGGTGCACCCTGAGGCTTTTAAAGCCAGCTCGTGCGCGTGAAATACATTATCTGATGCCCCTTAAATTCCATATCTTATGCCCCTAAACTCCATATCTAACGCCCCCTAAACTCCATATCTGACGCCCCCCAAACACCATATCTAACGCCCCTTAAACTCCACATCTAACACCCCTCAAACTACTTTATCTAACGCCCCCCAAACTACTTTATCTAACGCCCCCCAAACTACATTATCTAACGCCCCCAAACTCCATATTTAACAACCCTAGTGTCCCTACTAATCATCTAACCCCCATATCCCAGTGTTCTGCAGCCACTGGCGCTCCTACATGTTCTACGCGGAGTCCGTGGTCCACCCTGAGGCTTTCAAAGCCAGTTCGTGCGCATCCTGGCAACATTACGCACATGGCGGGTGCTCTCACGCGCAGACCACGCACATGGGCTTCGGCGCGTCGCCTACGTAAGATGCTGACATGATTTAATGCACTGGTGGTGAAAGAACGGAAAACGCACCGCACTTTGAAATCACTGTTTTTAGGTTTGTTTCGGCACTATGTTATAGAATTTAAAATCCATGTACAGAAGCTCTGGCAGAAAAATATTAGATGCAGAGGTGCACTTTATAGTGGTGATGCACTTTTGTAGATAGTTTTGCTTTGTTTGTTTGTAAAAAGGAAGAAAAATAGTAAAAATAATGATGAAAATTTGTCATCGAAATTATTTGACAAAGTTTCACAAAAATCTATTAGATTAGAACGAACCTGAACACAAAAATGTACACTTACCAACTACATACAATAAATTTGTCACGTCTGTATCACTTACGGGTTAGACTGAGCGTCAGCGATCTTTTCAATTAATTAGTGTTCCAATATTTCTACGTTTATTCAAACACACTCCAAAAAGAGCATTCATTAAATATCAAAATTTAAAAAAATTACAGTAAAGGACAAAAGAACAGTGTAAGTAAAAATTAACGACAAAATTTTCAAAGATTTTCCACATTGATTTCAGGTGAGAACAACACACAACCACTCGGCTTCTTCACATTCTACCTGACACCATACAAAAGCAAGTCCACACTGAAACTAGAGAAAGGCCTTCAGAAACTATTTACAAAGATACATACTTCAAAACGCATGAACAACCATCAACAAACAAAAGACAAGAAAGAAGATTTATTCACTCCTGATGATATGAGAATCAAAGAGATTAAACATAAACAAGACATGACGAAGGTGGAAGACCAAGTGATGGTTGAAAGTGTTAATAAATATTACAAAATAATTCCTTACTTAGTGGCTATACACAAGAAGGATGTTAAAGGTACAATCAAACCTATAATTAAAAGAGTCAGCTCTTCAGTTAAAACAGAAATTTTAGAAGAAGATACCGATGCTAAAGAAACACTGATAATCAACACAGACAAAAATGAATCTCAACATATGAAAACACAAGAAACTGTTGAAGAAGACTCTCCACATAAAACACAACGAAAATTAAGTAAATACGAACAAAATCAGGAAAATTCTGAAACACAATACAGCCCTGCAGCAGAAAACATACATGAAAAAAACGATGCTAAACAAACATTGAAAAACACAACAGATCAAAACAAAAACAATCAAGATACTCAACACATGAAAACACAGGAAACTCTTAAAGAAGATTCACCACAAACGACACAAAAAGAAACAACTCAAAACGGTGAAACTGCATCACAACCACACACACCAAAAAGCCACGTCACAAAAAGACAGAAACGCTTCATCAACCTATTCCAGAAACCTACACCAGTCGAAGAACAGCAGAACTTCTTATTCCGAATCATGGGTTTCCTCTTCAAGGCTGGCCGTAACATTCCTGTGTATTCTATCATGAGGGAGATCAATACTCTAGTGAAAAGTGGCCAAGGAGAATTGAACCATGCTTTGAAAGAGACTAATAACTACATAGGAGCTCCACCGCCAGTAATTCCTGTGACGTATTCGTTAGAGCTAGGCAATGAGAACAAAGCTGTGGCGTTTATGAAGAAACTGTTAGGGTTGACGCCTAAAGGGGACAGGTTGACTATCAGTGGCACGGGGAAGTAAGGTAAGGAAGGGTTTGAACTACAAGGTGGCGCAAAAGAAGTCATCCGATGTTGTTTGGCTCTCATTTTTTTTCTAAATGAAAAACTTCGAATCTGTTTTTTGATTATATTTATTTGCACCTTTAGAATTTTACTGGTCAAGTCGAGAAGATGATATCGGCCAAATGGGCGCCGTTACAATTGATTGCCATACGGGCTCGTTTTATGGCATTTTTCATCACTTCGGCGAGAACTTCGGGCGACAGATTCTCGCACTCGTGTCGAATGTTGTCTTTGAGGGCTTCCAAGGTCTCAGGCTTGTTGACGTAAACACGAGACTTCAAAAAACCCCATAAAAAGAAGTCCGGGACCGTTAAATCGGGCGATCTGGCCGGCCAGTGCAAATCGCCAAAACGAGAGATTAGGCGACCCGGAAATGCCGCCTTCAGAATGTCGGTTGTGGCTCGTGCAGTGTGCGCCGTTGCCCCGTCCTGTTGGAACCACATGTCCTCCAGTCCCAATTCGTCCAATTGCGGCAGAAAAAATTCGGTCAACATGGCCCTATAGCGCGCACCGTCCACTGTTGTCGTTTGACCCGCGGCGTTCTCGAAAAAAAATGGCCCGATGACTCCTCCAGCGTGAACAGCGCACCACGCAGTCACTTTGAGCGGGTGTAACGGCTCCTCGTGCATCACTCGTGGATTCTCGGTGCCCCAGAAGCGATAATTTTGCCGATTCACGTAACCGCTGAGGTGGAAATGAGCCTCATCGCTCATGATGATTTTGGTCGAAAAATTGTCCAATTCTTCCTCGAGATTGAGGATGGCTTGGGCGTAGGTTACGCGCGTTTGGCGGTCGGCAGGCAGCAGCTGATGCACGGTCTGGACTTTGTAAGGAAACATCTTCAAGTCTCGCACCAAAATTCGCTGCAAGGACCGCCGGCTGAGGCCCAATTGCGTGGCACGTCGTCTGGTCGATGTTTCGGGGCTCACTTCAACGTCCTCGGCTACAGCGGCGATATTCTCGGCAGAACGGGCGCTCCGGGGCCGGCCACTCTTAGCAACGTCTCGTGTGGTCCCATACTCTTCAAGGTTGGTGGCTAAACGTCGCAGTGTTTGCGCAGTCGGTGTCGGACGGCCGGGGAATCGGCGACGGAATTCGCGCTGCGCCAACACCACAGACGAATTGTTACTCAAAAAAATAGACACGATTTTTCCGCGTTCTTGGGGAGTGTATCGCTCCATGGCTTGTTCACTTGTATTCTGCATCTGTCTAGTCCACAAATGTCAAAACAGATTTGACATTGGCGGCCATTTGCAAAAATGAGAGCATCTTCCAATAGGGTGATTTCTTTTGCGCCACCTGTTATAAACAATAAAAAGAAATAGAGTATACTAATAAATTAACCAAAACTCTTGTCGAGAGGGGTTTCAAGACAATCAACCGAGAGTTTCAAGAGTTTTTAAACCGCGTAATACTAGCAAACTGACATGTTTTATGTAACGACCACTATTAAAGACAGCGTACGGGACCGACAGCTAAACGTGCCTTCCGAAGCACCGTATCCTTTTTCTCTGCATTGTCCTAGAAAATCTCACAAAGCGATCATCATCATCTCCCTAGCCTTATCCCGTATCACACGGTGTCAGCTACCTAATCTAGGTGAATGAACGAGAGTACTGGTTAAATGTCACAAACTGACAAATTAACAAATTCTTTCGGATCGCGAGCCCATGGCTCAGACCACTAGACCACGGATGCAGTGATTCCAGTCACGTATTCGTTAGAGCTAGGCAATGAAAACAAAGCTGTGGCGTTTATGAAGAAACTGCTAGGGTTGACGCCTAAAGGGGATAGGCTGACTATCAGTGGCACGGGGAAGTAAGGTAAGGAAGGGTTTGAAGTAAAAATCAATAAAAATAAATAAAGGTAATATAGTATACTAATAAACTAATCAATACTCTTCTTGTCCAGTGGGGTTTCAAGTATATATAGAAGAAATTTTATTTGGTAATAAATTTGAAAGACTTATACTGAACTTAAAGTTAAACAAAATTTATACCAAAATGGCTGCCACTCAGCATATTGTCAAGTCAATCAACCCGATGAACCCTGGAGTCAGTTTTTAAACCGCGTAATAATAGCACTATTAATAGGCCTCTGACATGGTTTGTGTAACGACCACTATCAAAGACAGCGACCGGGACCGACAGTTTAACGTGCCCTCTGAAGTGATTTCTGTGACGTATTCGTTAGAGCTAGGCAATGAGAACAAAGCTGTGGCGTTTATGAAGAAACTGTTGTGGGTTGACGCCTTAAGGGGGCAGGTTGACCATCAATGGCACGGGGAAGTAAGGTAAGGGATTGTAGGTAAATTATCAACAAAGCTAACAAATTAATCGGTACACAATGACAACAGATAAATAGATTTTTAAATTAAATGCCTTGAGGAAATAACTTTGGACCCATATTATTTCTCTCATACACAAATGGATTTATTATTGACTCATCCATAAAATGTATAAAGATACATCTTTCTTTCCTTAAATAAAAAAATGTGTATTAAAATTAATTTATTAGGGTTTGAGGTGTTGGAAATATAATAATAGTGAAATACAATATAGACAGGTGAAGGTAATTTAAAAAAATGGATACATTGTACATACATACTGCCTACCCCATTAGGGATAAAAGCGTGAATATACATGGACGGCCAAAAGTAAGAGTAAGACAAAACGAAGGGGGGGGCGCAAAGTGCGAGATTCTCATGCTTCTTCTTTATTGTGTTTTTTTTTTATTTTGTGACGTATATATATAATATTCTTTGTAAAAGACTCGCTTGTGACTTTCTAAAAGTACTCTTAGGAATCTATTTAGAAGTAAATGATTCGATTTGATTTGTGGGAAAGTAATCATATGTTATAACACCCTTTAAATTTGTTTTTCAGGGCGCAAGGAACGTTCTACCTTATGACGAATGAGAAGTCGCCGTACTCTAGAGATTAATATAGTTATATGTTATTTTTAGCCATAAAAGTTCTCGTTTTTTTTCTCTACAAACATATTGTAACAACGGATGCAAAGGATGTAAATCTGCCCAAAAAACTGAACAACATTCCCAAAGAACATTGGACGAAATATGTCAACTTTTTTTTTTTATGGGTGGTATTTTATTTCAACCTATGTTAATTTAATTTAATATAAAATTAACATACATAAATACATATAATCACGCCTTTATCCCTAATGGGGTAGGCAGAGCGTAAACGACCTAAACAAAGGTCGTTCCGCCACGTCTGACAAAGTTTAGAGGGTCATCCAAGATAGATCTGTAGGAATATTGCTGTAGTGACAGGTTGTCAGCCCATCGCCTAAATTACAATATACTGAATCCCTCGGATCCCTTAGCTGGTTTTTACAGCATGCCCGGGAGGAAATGCAGCTGGCACATTCTATGTTTTTCTTTCGCTCCCAGTCCAGCATGTAAGAAGTAAAATTAAACTTAATCTAATTAGATATGGATAATTCCTAACATGACTGTAATGTAATTTGGTCTGTTTTTTTATTAATTTTTTATTTCATCATTCGCTTGCCCTTATCCTACTTGGGGTCGGCGCAGTACGTTTTCTTCTTCCATTCTCATCCCTGTCCTATTTTTTAATTTTATTTATGTAATTAAAAGTTGTTCAGTTTTATGGGCAGATAATCTTTCAGGGTTATATCTTCTTTTTTACATATTGTCTGAATAAGCTGCACCCTTCCCCTTTTATAAGGGTGCAACTTATTCAGACATTAGTATTTAAATAGATAGTTCATCAAAATGAATGAAATTATTAGTTATAAGAAAATGAAAATAAATAAAATAACAAATTCGCCAATTACAAACAAGGAAACGAATAGAACTGTATTAAAGTAGAATTTTACCAGATATTCGGTTCTATAAATTGGTTATAAGTTTCATGAAATTACACATTCCTATGTCTGCTGTAAGACATTTATTTTTAGAAATAAGCAGTGCCTGTTGTGTCCTAATTCCCTACGTAATTGTTCTGTATATTTTTCTGAATACAAGAAACTGTTAAAATAAATAAATAAATGTCAAACTTGTTATTCTACCATGCTGGCCTGGGAGCGAGAGAAAAATATAGAATGTGCCAGCTGCTTTTCCTCCCGGGCATGCTGTAAAAACCAGCTAAGGGATCAGAGGTTTCAGTATATTTCAATCAATAGACCTACAAAATCTATCTTATATAACCCTCAAAACGCGGCGGAACGACCTTTGCTTAGGTCGTTTACACTCTTGACTACCCCATCAGGGATAAAGGCGTGAATATATGTATGTATGTACACTCCTAAAATTAGAATATCTATAGAACTTACCTTGTTTGTTAAATGATTAATTTGAAAATATAGATTTTACTTTAAACTCTTACCTGTACATATTCCGTAGATTTAGTGAATACATTAAAAGAAACGACATAGTAAATTAGATAAATTGAAATATAGTTCTTCTTAATTAATATTGTGTTTTTCATTCCAAATAAAAACTCTTCTTCTTCTGTCGAGTGGATATCGAGTCTATCGACCCGATGAACCCTGGAGTCAGAGTTTTTAAACCGCCTAGTAGCACAACTATCAGCCCTCTGACATGGTTTGAGTAACGACCACTATCAAAGACAGCGACCGGGACCGACCGACGGACGGGCCTTTCGAAGCACGAAATCTTTTTCTTTTTCGGACAATCAGGTGATACAGCCTGCAATGTCCTAACCAAACTGGGGAAAAATTCACAAAGTGATAAATTCTCAAATACCAACTTTGTGTTTCCCCCATGGGAATCGAACCCAGGACCTCCGGATCAGGAGGAGTCCATGGCACTAGCCACTAGACCACGGAGGCAGTTGGCAAATAAAAATAAACAACGAACTTCTCAAAATGTCCTTGTTCTTTTTTTGATGTCATTTTCTTAATTTGTTTCCATTCCTTTCGAAAGAATAACATACTCTTTCATGTTAATCTTTTGAGGATTTGAGTACTCTGACGAGAGGAATGATATATTGAGATAAGAACATGTTGAACATGAAATGGACGCTTTAAGAAAAGGACGTCTTAAGAAAAAAGGCCCATTACGAAATGAACGTTCCGAGGAAAGGACAATTTAAGTAATCAACGCGGCAATGCTGCCAGCATCATGGGCACATTTGAGCCAGGCACCAGTGGGAATGGAATCTATAGTTAAGCTTAGTATTTATATTTATTTTTGTTATGTTTTTGTAATTAATAATTGTAAATTTTTAACTTTCAATAAATAAATATATATTTATAGTAAAGGCCTACTAACATGTAAGACGTACGTAACTCTTGAATTCTATACACTTCCCAGCAAGAGAAAAACATAGAATGTGCCCCCTGCATTTCCTCCTAGGCATGCTGTAAAAACCAGACAAGGGGTCCGAGGGTTTCTGTATATTGCAATTTAGGCGATGGGCTGACAACCTTACTTAAATAACTCTAATTTTGTCAGACGAGGCAGAACGACCTTTAAGTCGTTTACGCTCTGCCTACCCCATTAGGGATAAAAGAGTGATCAAATGTATATATGTATGTGATCTATTGTTCTAAGATTTGGACTCTCGATGTGGAAGTTGATATGGTACTTGGTCTGCGAATGAACCGCGACAGTAAGGTGCCTTGGAGCCCCACCACGCACCAACGGGGCACTTGGTCTGCACACGCCCCCGTCAGCAGACGGCTATATTAGTCAGTACCTGTACATATGGTGCGGGTGAAGCAGCGAGCCGAGCACTAGCGAGTATAAGTAGACGGGGCGAATGAACCGGGACAGTAAGGCGCCTTGGAGCCCCACCACGCACCAACGGGCCACCTTGTCTGAACACGACATCGTTAGCAGACGTTCGCCCTGCAACAAACACAAATTTTAATACAATTTATACTTGCGATTGTCGGCACTTGGTGAAACTCCATATTTATAATGTTGTTATTAAAAACACTTGTACTTGTTTCACTTAATATAATTTAATCATACATACATATATACAATCACGCCTTTATCCCTTACGGGGTAGGCAGAGCGTTAAACGCCTCGTAAAAGGCGCTTTCGCCGCGTCTGACTAAAATTGAGGGCAATTTTAGATTGTAATGTGTATTGCTAATGTGTAGTGACAGGTTGTCAGCCTATCGCCTAAATTACAATACACTGTAACCCTCGAGTCCCCTTTGCTGTCTTCTACAGCATGCCCGGGAGGAAGGGCAGCTGGAACATTCTATGTTTTTCTATCTCTCCCAGTCCAGCATGGAAGAAATTTAATCATATAGGCCACATTGTACTGAAATGACGTATCTAATACAATAAACTCAAACTAACTGTCAGTCTCAAGTGCTGTTTATAATTACGGGCCTTACTGAACTTTAGGGTAAGTAGATTAAATTTATGGATTAAATTATATTAAGTGAAACAAGTACAAGTGTTTTTAATTAATTTAATCATATTGTTATGGATTAAATTATATTAAGTGAAACAAGTACAAGTGTTTTTAATTAATTTAATCATATTGTTATGGATTCAATTATATTAAGTGAAACAAGTACAAGTGTTTTTAATTAATTTAATCATATTGTTATGGATTCAATTATATTAAGTGAAACAAGTACAAGTGTTTTTAATTAATTTAATCATATTGTTATGGATTAAATTATATTAAGTGAAACAAGTACAAGTGTTTTTAATAACAACATTACAAATTTTAATAATAAAAAAATAATACACGGGATGATTTGAACCTGCCGTCTTGGAATATCGTTCTATTTCTCTGCCTCCACGCGGGTTCGATTCCCGGCGGAGGACAACGACTGTGTTGTTTGGTTCTAGTGTATAGGACGTTGCAGGCAGGTCATCTGATTTCCATGCTGTCGGATGGGCATGTAAATAGTCGGTCATGCGCCTGATTTTTCTCTGGTACATACATACATACATATAGTCACGCCCTTACCCCTAATGGGGTAGGCAGAGCGCCAACGACCTAAACAAAGGTCGTTTCGCCACGTCTGACAAAGCTTTGAGGGTTATTTAAGATAGATTTGAAGGTATATTGCTTAGTGACAGGTTGTCAGCCCATCGCCTAAATTACAATATACTGAAACCCTCGGATCCCTTAGCTGGTTTTTACAGCATGCCCGGGAGGAAATGCAGCTGGCACATTCTTTGTTTTTATCTTGCTTCCAAGCCGGCGTGAAGAAATTCTCTCTGGTCGTGTCTGTCAATCTGCATACATACATATATATAATCGCCATCAATCAATCGCCTTTATCCCTAATGGGAAAGGCAGAGCGTAAACGACCTAAAAAAGGTGGTTCCGCCACGTCTGACAAAGTTTCGAGGGTCACTTTAAGATAGATTTGTAGGTATCAATATTTCTCTACTATATTATGCATGTATTATACATATAAACCTTCCTCTTGAATCACTCTATCCATTTAAAGAAACCGCATCAAAATCCGTTGCGTAGTTTTAAAGATCTAAGCATAGGGATATAGGGACAGAGAAAGCGACTTTGTGTTATACTATGTAGTGAATTGCCAAGTGATAGAACTTGGACGAATAATTCTCTGGACGCGTCACCAAACGAAAATGTATGAGAACTCGTTCAACCGAAACTCCCTAGTTTCCCCCCCTGGGAGGGAGGTATGACAGATAATACCCGAACAGATTTAAAAAGTACGCGCTTCCTATCATATTTGTTTATTTTTGACACTTTTTAAATATTCGGGTTGTATGTCTTTTTTGATCGTGTCATAGATAGTGTTGTACCCTAGTCGATAATCGATAAAGAATGAATGTTGAGTGAATGATGTTTCCTGAATCATAGAAATATGAACACGTGTTTTTAATAAATTATTTTTTTAAATAAAAGTAAAGTAAAATTTTCAAATCGATCACTATTCATTGAATTTATACCATTATCTATCTATACACTAAGAAATCTCTAGAAGGGTCTTGTCTGTATTTTGAATATTTTCAAGAAAACATTATTGCAATAGGCATTATAGCGATACCACCAACGCCTATACAATAAATTTGAAATATTTATCTGTCTATCTGTCTGTATCCACATAACGCCAAAATTACTGAACCGGTTTCGATGGGAGTCTTTTTATTCAACTAAGTGACATTTGATTCAACAAAGGATACATGTATCATACTGCCTTATTTAGGGGGTTGGCAGTTAATTGAATTTTGGTTGTATTTCAACCGATTTAGATGCATCTTCTTTTTTTTCATGTAAATATTTTTAGACTCAAACAAGATTTCATCACGCTACACGTAGCGTAAGTTACGACTTGGGGAAATGAATAAATTGAATTTTGGGTTTTGACTTGGAACTAAATACACATATCTATTATGCTACGTAACTTCGATTTAAAAAATGTACCTATTCATTTTCATACTATAATAATTAGTCCTCCCACCGATTTTCGGTGATGGCGGCCAATCTCCCAGGGATCGGCCAACTGCACAGGATTAGTTTTTTAGTGCCTAAGTGTATGCACAACACACTGTGCACTCTCTGTTCCTTCAATCTCTTTTTCTGATGGGACAGATTGACTGACACGACCAGAGATAAATGAGGCGCAGGACCAACTATTTACATGCCCATCCGACAGCATGGATCATCTTACTTTTCGGACAATCAGGTGATCAGCAATGCAATATCATAACCAAACTAACAACAACGCAAAGTCATAGTCCTTCGCCGGAAATCGAACCTGGGACCTCTGGGTCGAGAGCCCAGGGCTCAGACTGCTAGACCACAGAGGCAGGAGCTTTTTAAACAAAGAACAGCATAACCAACATTGTTCATGACAACCACGCGTACTAAGAAGTAGGCATAATTAGTTGTAAATGAAAATAAAAAGTCACGCAACCACAGATGAAGCTTATACCAGTCAACAGATCACAAAATATTAGCGTTATATATGCCGGCGACGATTCTGTAAATCATTCCTATCGATATCGTTCATCGATAGTGTCACGTCTCTAGATGAACAAAAATGAATGAACGAATGGAAAAAATACAATTCTAATCCGACTCATTAGAGAATGACAACATACTTGTTTACATGCATTCAGAACCCTGGATGTTTTATTGGGTCGTATTATTCACTCATGTCACCGCGCATTTTATTCATTTTAGAAGAAAATAACAAGAAATATTGATCTAAAATACAATTACAAATGAAAAAAATTTATTGCTGATTCGATTACTATAAGTTTTGCTAAACAAAACAGCATATTTCAACATTTTCAAAGGTATTTTTCCTCCTCGAAATTTGAAGTCACACTGACGTTGGTAGTTTGTTTACTCTGGCCAAAATGCACACTATCGGTCTAGAGGGGTAAGGAGTCAAATGTCATAATTGCACGTCCAGAGGTTGTTTCGTCCAAGTTATAGAATTATTAATTGTTATGACATTAAAATAAAAATTTGTTACATAAATTACATTAAAACAGGACGATAATTATTTCCATGCTGGACTGGGAGCGAGAGAAAAACATAGAATGTGCCAGAGGCATTTCCTCCCGAGCATGCTGTAAAATCCAGCTAAGGGATCCGAGGGTTTCAGTATATATTGCAATTTCGGCGATGGGCTGACAACCTGTCACTATAGCAATACGTACAAATTTATCTTAAATAACCCTCAACTTTGTCAGACGTGGCGTAACGACCTTTGTTCAGGTCGTTTACGCTCTGCCTACCCCATTCGGGATAAAGGCGTGATTATATGTATGTCCGTATGTATGATAATTTATGTAAAAATTTAAATTAATAATATTATTATGTTATTTGATGAAATAGTTTTTTGTAAATGTAATAAAGTAATTAATTTAAATATATTTTATAGAATGTGTTGGATGTTTACCTGCAGGACTCCATCCCAGGTCTGTATAGTGTTGGTACAGTTCTTGACAGGAATGGTGCCCTCACCAGACTCGATCTTGGTGCGTAGTTGACCGCGGGCTAGTCTGGAAACATTGGAAAGAAATAAGTCTTCTTCTTCTTCTGTCGAGTGGGTATCGAGTCTATCGACCCGATGAACCCTGGTGTCAGAGTTTTTAAACCGCCTAGTAGCACAACTATCAGGCCTCTGACATGGTTTGAGTAACGACAGCGACCGGGACCGACGGCTTAACGTGCCCTCCGAAGCACGAAATCTTTTTCTTTTCGGACAATCAGGTGATTCAGCCTGCAATGTCCTAACCAAACTGGGGAAAAATTTACAAAGTGATAATTTCTCAACTTTGTGTTTCCCCCCTAGGAATCGAACCCAGGACCTCCGGGTCAGGAGTCCATGGCACTAGCCACTAGACCACGGAGGCAGTGAACCTGAGCAGTGTATAACAGCAACTTTAGATGAGCTCTCTAATGCTGATGATGACCAGCATTGCTTGGCGCAAAGAGCGAGTTTCTAATGCTTCTTCTTCATTGTTATATAGTTTTATTTTATTTTGTGACATATATATAATTTCATTTTCTTTGTAATAGACTCGCTTGTGACGAGCCCGATGGTGTAGTGGATAGGGCCGCTTCCTCCAGAGCGGGAGGTCGTGGTTCGAATCCCACCACGTACCAATGTGTTTTTCGGTTTTCGAATTTCATATGTACGTTTATTCGGCGCTTTTTCCGTGCTTCGGAAGGCACGTTAAGCCGTTGATCCCGGTTAATATCGTTTAATACCGTAGATATTAGTCGTTAAGCCATGCCAGAGGCCAGTGCTAAGCATTGGCGGCTTGAAAACTCTGACCTAATCTAGGATTGGGTCTGGTTTCCCTTCTGGGTTGCGGAGGTCAGATGGCAGTCGCTCTGTGTAAAACCCAGTACCCTCGTTCAATCCCCTAGATTAGGTAGCCGACCCCGTGAGATACGGGATAAGGTTGGGGTGATGAGACTCGCTTGTGACTTTCTAAAAGTGTTCTTAGGAATACATACATACATATAATCACGGCTTTATCCCTAATGGGGTAGGCAGAGCGTAAACGACCTAAACAAAGGCCGTTCTGCCGCGTCTGACAAAGTCTTGAGGGCCATTCAAGAAAGATTCTTACGTATATTGCTGTAGTGACAGGTTGTCAGCCCGTCGCCTAAATTACAATATACTGAAACCCTCAGATCCCTTAGCTGGTTTTACAGCATGCTCGGGAGGAAATGCAGCTGGCACATTCTATGTTTTCCTCTCGCTTCCAGCCCAGCATGGAAGAAACACATTTATTTTTTGACACAGATATAATTTCATTTTCTTTGTAATAGACTCGCTTGTGACTTTCTAAAGGTGTTCTTAGGAATCTATTTGGCAATAAATGATTTGACTTTGACTTTGCTGTACCTGTTGGGATGCTTGTCCGGCTCCAGCTGCTCGTGCGGGCTGAAGATCCGCCCGTCGCCGCACGGCGCCGTGCTCACGTACAGGTGTACCTGCAAACCAACCGCATCACGTTCATCATTACTACCCCGTTAGAGATGAAGGCGTGATGTATGTGCGTGTACGATTTTAGTCATAACTACCCCGTTAGGGATGAAGGCGTGATGTGTGTACGTGTACGATTTTAGTCATCATAACTACCCCGTTAGGGATGAAGGCGTGATGTATGTACGTGTACCATTTTAGTCATCATAACTACCCCGTTAGGGATGGAGGCGTGATGTATGTACGTGTACGATTTTAGTCATAACTACCCCGTTAGGGATGAAGGCGTGATGTGTGTACGTGTACCATTTTAGTCATCATAACTACCCCGTTAGGGATGAAGGCGTGATGTATGTACGTGTACCATTTTAGTCATCATAACTACCCCGTTAGGGATGAAGGCGTGATGTGTGTACGTGTACCATTTTAGACATTACTACCCCGTTAGGGATGAAGGCGTGATGTGTGTACGTGTACCATTTTAGACATTACTACCCCGTTAGGGATGAAGGCGTGATGTGTGTACGTGTACCATTTTAGTCATCATAACTACCCCGTTAGGGATGAAGGCGTGATGTATGTACGTGTACCATTTTAGTCATAACTACCCCGTTAGGGATGAAGGCGTGATGTATGTACGTGTACCATTTTAGTCATAACTACCCCGTTAGGGATGAAGGCGTGATGTGTGTACGTGTACGATTTTAGTCATAACTACCCCGTTAGGGATGAAGGCGTGATGTGTGTACGTGTACGATTTTAGTCATAACTACCCCGTTAGGGATGAAGGCGTGATGTATGAACGTGTACCATTTTAGTCATAACTACCCCGTTAGGGATGAAGGCGTGATGTGTGTACGTGTACCATTTTAGTCATCATAACTACCCCGTTAAGGATGAAGGCGTGATGTATGAACGTGTACCATTTTAGTCATTACTACCCCGTTAGGGATGAAGGCGTGATGTGTGTACGTGTACGATTTTAGTCATAACTACCCCGTTAGGGATGAAGGCGTGATGTATGTACGTGTACCATTTTAGTCATCATAACTACCCCGTTAGGGATAAAGGCGTGATGAATGTATGTACAACTTAAGTATTACAAGCATGGAAAGATGGCGCTTCGTCAGCGCTGTGTCTTTCTTTTGGCTTGTACACACAATACATACATACATACATATAATCCCGGTTTAATACCTAATGGGGTAGGCAGAGCGTAATCGACCTAAACAAAGGTCGCTTCACCACGTCAACGTTTTGAGGGTTATTTAAGATAGATTTGTAGGTATACTGCTGTAGTGACAGGTTGTCAGCCCATCGCCTACATAGCAATATAGTGAAACCCGTGGATAAACTAAGGACCTTAGGCGGTTTAGAAACTCTGACACTAGAGTTCATCAGGTCATTAGTTGATTTGAAATCCCGCTAAAAAAAAACAATAGTTAGTTTTAATTTTGTTTTAATTTAGAATAATTTCTATTTTGTTTTATAAGACCGCTTCTTTGTAATTTGGTGCATGCTGTGGCAATCTTTAAGTAAGGCTCCACTAAGCATATTATTTAAGTTTGGTTTTTTATCATGAATTCAAATTCAAATTTTATTTAAAATAAGGAACTTAACTAAGATACAAATACCAGCGGACCTCGCACTAGGTCGAACCTGTATCGCGAGAGTCCAGATCGAGCGTTATAATAACAAACATTTATCACCGGTACGGAGTGCAGAAATACATGTTTATAAAAAAGGAAAAAAAAAAAAAAATGAGAAGACAAAGTACACAACAAAATATTAATAGAGTGGAAATTTAAAATATAAAAGAATGCTATCGGAAGTAAATTGTATGAGTTGTTTGTCCTTAATAAAAAAAAAAAAAAACAATTTAGTAATGAAACAAAAGTTCACCTGTCGGTCTGGTTTCATCTGGTATCCGCCTCCAGGAACCGGCTCCAAATCAGACTCCGGTATAGTTCGTCGCGGGTCTGAAATAAAAACCAGTGCAAAATAAAAACCAGTGCTAAAGCAATACATATTACAATCTAAAATTGCCCTCAATTTTTGTCAGACGTGGCGAAAGCGCCTTTTACGAGGTGTTAAACGCTCTGCCTACCCCGTAAGGGATAAAGGCGTGATTTATGTATGTATGTTAACCAGTGACTCCTGCTCTGATAATTACACGAAACATACCCCCGCTGACAAACTGCCATGCTGGCCTGGGAGCGAAGGAAAAACGTAGAATGTGCCAGCTGCATTTCCTCCCGGGCATGCTGTAAAAACCAGCTAAGGGATCCGAGGGTTTCTGTATATTGCAATTTAGGCGATGGGCTGACAACCTGTCACTACAGCATTATACCTACAAATCTATCTTAAATAACCCTCAAAACTTTGTCAGACGTGGCGGAACGACCTTTGGTCATTTACGCTCTGCCTACCCCATTAGGGATATACACGTGGTTATATGTATGTACATACCCCCGCGGGGCAGAGGGGAAGGGAAATGTTTGTGAAACCCTCCCCTCTACCCGCAGGGGTATGTTTCGGTGCGCAGGAGTCACGGCTTTAGTAGAATAGTAAATTACTCCGAGGCCGAAAAAAAGGCTTCCAAATTAAATTTCTTCCATGCTGGACTGGGAGAGATAGAAAAACATAGAATGTTCCAGCTGCCCTTCCTCCCGGGCATGCTGTAGAAGACAGCAAAAGGGACTCGAGGGTTACAGTGTATTGTAATTTAGACGATGGGCTGACAACCTGTCACTACACATTACAATCTAAAATTGCGCTCAATTTTTGTCAGACGCGGCGAAAGCGCCTTTTACGAGGCGTTTAACACTCTGCCTACCCCGTAAAGGATAAAGGCGTGATTTTATGTATGTATGTATGCAAATTAAACGAGACCTTAAATTTCTATTTCGACTGAGAGAAGTATAGTACTTTTCTGTCATTTTGCGAGGAACAGTAACAGTATTTTATGGCCTGGATACTAGTCCTTTAAGCCAAGTTTTAATTTTGCTCACTTTCACTTAATTTGGAGCACAAAAGTTTATAGGTTCTTAATAATATTTTTAATAAACTTGAACAACGGAATTAAGCACTTGGGGTTAAGCTCTGGTTTCGTAGAAAAGCGGTGCCGTCATATAGCGGCCGTAATATTACGGACGTAAAAATACGGCCGTCATTACGGTGATGACATGTGGAAAGTTCCACCACCGTTATAACACGTCAAGTGAAAAGTATCGACAAATTTGTATTAAATATTGCTCCACCGCTATCAATAAAACGTTCACGAAACTGTCGGACACCGACAAGACGGCCGTCATGCAAATGGCGGCACCGCTTTTTGACGTTACGGTGTCAGTTACCGTTCTCTAGGAAACCGCGCCATTTTGTTTCTGTAGACAGCGTTCTTGTGACGTCATTCCCCGCTATATTACGGCCGCTATATGACGGCACCGCTTTTCTAGGAAACCAGAGCTTAACACAATATATCACAAAAACAAACATCAATCTTGCGATTCTTCCATAATATTTTGACATTTGCATGGCGCCTTTGACAGGCGCACATTCCATTCATTCATTCCATTTTGAAAATTTAAATAGTTGTATCCGCATTCAGCCTAAAAATGATCAATAATGTGAACATAAAAATACCTAGGATCGATTCCCAGGGGGGAAACACAAAGTTGATATTTGACAATTTATCACTTTGTGAATTTTTCCCCACATTGCAGGCTGAATCACCTGATTGTCCGAAAAGAAAAAGATTTCGTGCTTCGGAGGGCACGTTAAGCAGTCGGTCCCGGTCCTGTCTTTGATAGTGGTCGTTACTCAAACCATGTCAGAGGCCTGATAGTTGTGCTACTAGGCGGTTTAAAAACTCTGACACCAGGGTTCATCGGGTCGATAGACTCGATACCCACTCGACAGAAGAAGAGTACCTTTAGAGTTGGAATATTCTAATAGTTGTGCGTATAGATGTCTCTGCAGGCAGCGGCGCGAGATCACCTGAAATTAAACACACATTTTGCATTAAATTCTTCCACGCTGGACTGGGAGCGAGAGAAAAACATAGAATGTGCCAGCTGCATCTCCCCCCGGCATGCTGTAGACAGCTAAGGGATCCGAGGGTTTCTGTATATTGCAATTTAGGCGATGGGCTGGTAACCTGTCACTACAGCAATATACCTACAAATCTATCTTAAATAACCCACAAAACTTTGTCAGACGTGGGCGAACGACCGTTGTTTTAGGTCCTACTCTATTAGGGATAACATATATACATACATATAATCACGCCTTTATCCCTAATGGGGTAGGCAGAGCGTAAACTACCTAAACAAAGGTCGTTCCGCCACGTCTGACAAAGTGTTGAGGGTTATTTAAGATAGATTTGTAGGTATATTAGGGATAAAGGCGTGAATATATGTATGTATGTATTATTCTACTTACTTCCATGCTGGACTGGGAGAGATAGAAAAACATAGAATGTTCCAGCTGCCCTTCCTCCCGGGCATGCTGTTGAAGTCAGCAAAAGGGACTCGAGGGTTACAGTGTATTGTAATTTAGGCGATGGGCTGACAACCTGTCACTATAGCAATACATTTTACAATCTAAAATTGCCCTCAATTTTTGTCAGACGTGGCGAAAGCGCCGTTTACGAGGCGTTAAACGCTCTGCCTACCCCGTAAGGGATAAAGGCGTGTTTATGTATGTATGTATTATTCTCATGATTTCGTTTGACACGTTTACTTGTGGTAGTGTAGCATCTACCGGCCACTCGAGTCCAGGTATCGAATACCGAACCTGTATACGTAGTTCTTCTTAGAGAATAATAATTTCTTGGATCCTAAACTGGATGAATTAAACTCGGCCCTGGATTTCTTGGATTAGTTATTTATCCTATCTCCCATTAGCATAATATACATACATATAATCACGCCTTTATCCCTAACGGGGTAGGCAGAGCGTAAACTACCTAAAGAGAGGTCGTTTCGCCACGTCTGACAAAGTTTTGAGGGTTATTTAAGATAGATTTGTAAGTATATTAGCATAATATGTATTAGTTTATTATAAATATATATATTAGTTTATTTTATTTATGTATTTATTTAGTAGTATTTATATTGTTTAAGTATTAAGATGAACTTAGTTTGCACTATCCCGCCATCTGCTATGTAGTATCCTACTACCCAAAGGTTGCCTGGTAGAAATTGCTGCTTTAGCAATAAGGCCGCCTATATTGTACTGTTTTGTTCCTTACTTTTCTGCTGTATGTTTTTGTGTTTCTTTGTGCAATAAAGTATCTTGTATTGTATTGTATTGTACGTACCTCAGCGTGGCAGTCGTTCACGGCACGACCTCGTACCGACATGTGTTCGCCCGACACGCACTTGGTCCCAGTAGTAACTGCCACCACCTGAATAGGGAATAGATTGTGATACCGGGTGTAAGGGCCAGCGTCCCGCAAACTAGGGGTTGCTCAGTCAACGAAACTGAATAACTACCACCAGGTTTTTTTAATTTCAGGAACTGAAAAGAAGTATTTGGTTTTCCATGCAAATTGTCTGATCGAGTTGTTCATTTTGTATAGGAAAATATATTTTTTTATCTCCTGGAAAAAATCTCCTGGAAAAGGGATTCGAGGGTTACAGTGTATTGTAATTTAGGCGTTGGGCTGACAACCTGTCACTACAGCAATACACATTACAATCTAAAATTGCCCTCAATTTATGTCAGACGTGGCGAAAGCGGCTTTTAGGAGGCGTTTTACGCTCTGCCTACCCCGTAAGGGATAAAGGCGTGATTTTATGTATGTATGTATGTATGAAAAAATCCCCGGTGATAGTTGTTCAGTTTCGTTGACTGAGCAACCCCTATCAGTTTGCGGGACGCTGTCCCTTACACCCGGTATATTTCACACACATGTGTTACTTTTATTATTCCTCGGGTCCCTCTACACTACACTGATTTAAATGATAAAGACTTTACAGGATGTAAAAAAAGCACTGCGTTCCTTTAATAGAGAACGTGCATAAAACATATTTTCAATTTCTGAACCTATTGTCTAAAAACATCTTAATTTATGAAAAGAACAGTGAAAACAGAAATAAAATTGATCAAAAAATCACCGAGATATACCATTATAAAGATAGACTATCTATCTCTCTCTTCGAAACGACAATTTATATGGAATTAGTATGGCGCTCCTGTCTTATGACGTCACATGACAGTTCGGACCTCTCTTTTTAACTAACCACTTTAAGGCATTATAACTCTTAAACTAATGAATATTTTGCGAAAATTCCTTCACATCCGTTCATCTATGGTGATAATAATTCTTACTAATAGTTTTAAAAAAATCATGATGATTCCTTATTCACGTATTGCATTAATGATATATAAGACAAAACACACATTAAATCAAATGAATAAAAATATTTATATCGAAATTTTATTAAATTTGTTCGTTCTTCCATGCTGGACTGGGAGCGAGAGAAAAACATAGAATGCGCCAGCTGCATTTCCTCCCAAAACCAGCGACGGGATTCGAGGGCTTCAGTGTATTGCAATTTAGGCGATGGGCTGACAACCTGTCACTATAGCGATACACATTTCAGTCTTAAATAGCCCTCAAAACTCAGACGTGGCGGAACGACCTTTTTTTTGGTCGTTTATGCTCTGCCTACCCCATTCGGGATAAAGGCGTGATTACATGTATGTATGTATTAAATTTGTAAATCAGAAAAAAGTAGGCTAACTGTAGTCATGCACACTACGTAGGGCGCGCGGGGGTGAGGCCAGGGGGGCGCGGGGCGCGGCGGCGGCAGAGTACCTGCGACGAACGCCGAATTGGGCGTCTACGGTTTGCTTACTTTGTTACTTGCGATAATTAGAATTAACATATTTTTACTTCCATGCTGGACTGGGAGCGAGAAAAAAACATACATGTGCCAGCTGCATTTCCTCCCGGGCATGCTGTAAAAACCAGCTAAGGGATCCGAGGGATTCACTATATTGTAATATAGGCGATGGGCTGACAACCTGTCACTACAGCAATATAATTACAAAACGTTAAATATCCCTCAAAACTTTGTCAAACGTGGCGGAGCGAGCGTTGTTTAGGTCGTTTACGCTCTGCCTACCCCATTAGGGATAAAGGCGTTGTTAAAGATAGCGAGTATTGGGACTGTAATTGGGATTTATAAAGAGAAATACGACTTGGTTTTTGTTCAACAATTTGTGTACTGCTAGAACCTTTCAAAGATACATTTTTTTCAAAAAATACAATTTAATGGTAAAAAGAGGTTTCGCTGCAGCCAGTTGCCAACATCCTCCGCCCCAGTGCAAGCACTCAGTCGGAATTGGCTACTGGCTGAGGCTCACTTAGCAGCGGCACCAACTTCCTAGTCGGCCGACGAAGGACTCCACCCTTGGTAACAACGTCAGCCACCCGAACAACGCCGTCTTGGCCAGGATAAACTTTCGAAACCCTTCCCAATGGCCAGGTTCCCCTCGGAAGAGAGCCGTCCGCAATGAGTACGATGTCACCAATCTTCAATTTCGCCGTGGAGCTGCAGGTTGGGCGAGGTATCAGCGTGGGCAGATATTCGCGCACCCATCGCGCCCAGAAGAAATCAGCGAGACGCAGAGTCCGCCTCCAGTCGCAGCGCTGAATCAGGTCACCGTCGTCCAGTTCCCCCGAGAGCCAAGCGTGGTTCGACGAAGTCCCAATGAGGAAATGAAAGGGTGTGATTGCCGTAGGGCTGTCGGGGTCCGCTAGTGAAACATATGTCAATGGTCTTGAGTTTACTATTGCTTCAGCTTCTGAGAGAAGTGTGATGAAAACTTCTTCTTTAGGCGCACGCTCTCGAAGCGTCGCATTTAAAGCGGTCTTTACGCAGCGCACGAGTCGTTCCCATGCACCACCCATGAACGGCGCGGCTGGAGGAATGAAGTTCCATTCGATCTTGTTTTTAGAAGCGAAATCAAAAAGCGGTGAAAGCAGGCCGTCAGCCCCTCTGAAGGCGGTGGCGTTGTCGGAGAATAATTTACGTGGGGACCCGCGGCGTGCGATGAAGCGACGTAAGCATAAGATTGCGGCATCCGCAGATAAATTGCTCACCATTTCTAGGTGCACAGCTCTGGTCACAAGGCACGTGAAGAGGCCGACATGTCTTTTTTCTTTTCTTCTTCCAATTGTGACGTTGAGGGGGCCGAAATAGTCCAAGCCCACGTTGGTGAAGGGGCGGGAGTGATGTTGCAGCCTTTCTAAAGGGATATCGCCTGTAAGAGGCACTTCGGGGCGCGCCCTCGCTCTTTTGCAGAATAGGCAGTCGCGCGTGATAGTTTTTAACGCGTTCCTGCAGCGAAGTATCCAGAACCTCTGCCGTAGCTCATTGAGTACCAGATTATAATTTGCGTGACCGGCTTTCACGTGGTAGTCCCGGATTAGAAGGCGGACCGCTAGATGCTGACCATCCAGGACGATGGGTGATTTTGTCTCTTCCGAAATGCCAGGAGCGCGGGTTATTCGAGAGTCGATGAGTAGAAGTCCATCGTCGGCTCGTCGGAGTGAAAAAGACGCGAGACGGCTTTCCTTAGGAATAGGGGCCGCGGAACTTAGGCACGCAATCTCTGCGGCAAAGCTTTCAGCTTGAATTCGGATAAAAATATTCCGTTCTGCTTTTTCGATATCAGATGCTGTGAGGAAAGAATGGTCATGATTAATGGTGAAATTTGAATTTGGTAAACGGGTCCGAACTAGAGATCGAAACTTTCTGCCGGCTTGAATAATTCGGGCTGTAGCCCTTGTGAGGCGTGGCCAGCAGCTGAATCTTGCCACATTAGCCACAGGCGGCAACTGGTCTAACGAAATCGGTACGTAGTAAACAGCTGCGAACTCAGTGGGCTTCATTTCTTCAAGACCGGGAACTGAATCGTCACTTGGCGGTTCAGAAGGCCACGCCTCAGGAGGACTCAGCAAGAAAGGCGGGCCAGCGAACCACCTGTCAGATGCGTCCACATACATTGGCTTAGATCTCGTTGCATCATCGGCAACATTATGAGCACTTGGGAGCCAACGCCATTGGGCAATGTCCGTGGTTTCGCAAATCTCTCCCACCCTGTTGGCGACGAATGGCTTAAAACGCTTCGCGTCACTGCGAAGCCATTTCACAACCGTCATGGAATCGGTCCAGAAAAAGGTCAATTTGGGTTTGATCCGATGACTTTCCGTGATTTTTGACGCTAGACGCGCGGCAATAAGAGCAGCCTGGAGTTCTAAACGCGGGATTGAGACAGGAGCCAAAGGACTAACGCGAGCCTTACTACCAATTAGCGACAACTTAACGTCTCCATTTGGGTAAAGAAACCTCCAATACGCTACCGCCACGAATGTCTGTTCGCTAGCGTCAGCGAAGACGTGGAGTTGCGTTTCTAGCGGGTCAGATCTAATCAAATACCAACGAGGTATGCGTAGCTCAGCTATAGCCTCCAACTCCTTGCGCCACTGGAGCCAGAATGCCGCGTGTTTCGGCGGAATTTCATCATCCCACCCCAAACGTTCTCTCCACAACTGTTGGATAAAAATACGACCCTTTACAGATACGGGCGAGATTAAACCTAGCGGGTCATAGACACGCATGACTTCCGAGAGCACCGAACGCTTCGTAAACTTGATGCTGGTGCTGTCGTCGCGTGCGCCGATACGAAAACCTAAGGTATCAGCGCAGGGGTTCCACTTGATGCCTAAAGCGCTTACGTCCTTGTTTGGTGGAAGGTCAACGTCGGCTTCAGGTTCAGCCCACAATTCCTTTGGAACTTGCGAAAGCGCTTTCTGATCATTGGAAATCCAAGCTCTCATCTCGAAGCAGCAAGCCTTGTGAACGGTGACGATCTCTGAGGCTATACGAGCGGCATCTGAGACGTTAGAGACGCTCCCGATATAATCGTCCATGTAATGCTCGTGCACGATCGCGTGAACCGCGTCTGGATACAGGTGACGATGCTCCTCGGCATTTTTATTTTTAACAAACAGAGCGGTGCAGGGGCTCGTAGCGGCTCCAAAGGTCATTGAAGACATGCGGTACTCCTTTATGGCGGCGGTACTGTTGTCGCGCCATAGAAAACGCTGCGCGTCTTGATCTTCCTCGCGAATTTTAATTTGCGGAAACATCTCCCTTATGTCAGCAGTAAGTGCGACCTGCCCCTCCCGAAACCGATAGAGGATCCCTAAGAGGGAGCAGAGAAGGTCGGGTCCCACGAGGAGTAAACTATTAAGGCTGACTCCATCCGTTGCCGCGGCAGAGTCGTGAACCCCGCGCAACTTATTTTTCTGTGGATGTTAAACACCGAAGTGTGGGAGGTACCACTTAAAACCATTTTTCATGTCGCCAAACCGATGGTAAGTCTCAGGAGCGCATTCTTCCGCGTACCCTTTATTTATGATGCCGTTAATAAAATCTTTATAAGCAGTCGCGAACTTGGGGTTTTTTGCCATCTGTTTCTCCAATGACAAGAATCTGGTTAAGGCTTGAGGGTAGCTATCAGGGAGCGACGTTTTATCGACATCGCGCCACGGGAGTCCCACTTCGAAGCGGCCTGAAGGGAGCCGTCGCGTCGTCGACTCGAGAATTTCCAGAGCTCTCTCTTCTTCTTTCGACAAATGCGGTTCACGTGCGGTTATTCCTAACACGTCTAGCTTATATTGCTCTTTAATAATTGATGTTAAATCTTCATTTGCATGCGGGGAATCGAAGCCCCGACAAATCGCATGATTAATAAATTCTACGGGTTTACATCGACTTGACATACCGCCGTGCAAACACCAGCCCAACAAACTTCGCGACGCTACGGGTTGAGATTTTGTACCTTCACGACATTCTCTACTCCTTGACACGTACCAGTTTTTCGCGCCTATGAGAACCGTGGGTGTCACATTGACGTGAGTTAACTGACTCACTAAGCCATTCAAGTGAGGGAGGTCCCTCAAATCACTCTCATAAATTGTTTGAGGAGATAAATCTAGTGACTTCATGGACTTAGCTTCTTTAATAAGATAACGTTCTTTTAGATTACGGCCTTTTATGTAAAAGTTTACGATTTTTACGCGTGAGTTTGTGGACATTCCGCCAATACCTTTTATCGACAAAGACTGCTCTGGGCCGGTAGCGCCGATACGCGAGGCGACGGCGTCGTCGATCAACGATGCCGTGCTGCCGTCGTCGAGCAGCGCGTACGTCTCGTATTCACCCGCCGGACCGGACACCACCACCGGCACCACTTTAAGCAGTACACGTTCGCTCGCCGATTGGTCTGAAATGTTTTTATTGGAAGAATCAGTGGCGGCTGCGACATTAATAGTGTCGCCGTGAGAGGCGCTCTCTGTCGACAAGGATTCTCTGTCGGCTGTTGACTCAAGAACACCGGTGGAGTCCGTGTTGAGCGTGACTTCACGTGCTATTGGTTGCGGGCGCGTGAGTCCGTGAAGGAGTGAATGGTGGCGACCGCGGCAGCCCTGAATTCCACAGGCGCCGCGTCCAGAACACGTGCTCCATTGGTGGGGTTTATTTTTCAAGCATCTGTAACAATACTTCGCTTCACGGAGCCAGCGCCATCTGTCATCTACCGAGAGTGCTTTGAACTGCCCACAAGATTTTATGTTATGGCTATCTTTACAGTAAATGCATGCCGGGCTATGCTCAGTTGATAGATGCACAGTGTCGCGCCTAACTATTATTGGTGGTCTAACGAACCCGTGCGCTAACGCGTGCTGCCGTGGGTGAGATGGCGGGGCGGGCGGCACAGCTTCCGATTCCGAGCAAAACTTGATTTGTGCATCCGCTTCACTCAATAAGAACTGTGCGAGAAGCTCTAGCTTTGAAATATTTTGGTCACTAATAGATTGGTGGCGCTCTTTAGCGTAGTCGCACCAGCGAGGTTTGAGTAAGGCGCTAAGTTTAGAGAGAACGCTTGAAAACAATTCGGGAGAGTCCAAATATTGCCTTTGTTTGAGCGATTTTATAGTCGCGACACTATTGCGAATTTTGCATGAGAATTTATTTAAATCTTTCGAGTCGTTACTTAACTTAGGCAGACTTCGCAACGTGGCGACCTCCTGCTGCACGATGAGTTCCGGACGCGCGAAATGGAGTTCGAGAGCAGTGACCAACTCGTCCGGCGACTCTGCAGAGAAGAGGTATGAGGAAAGCGTTTCACGAGCTTCACCACGTATCGCGTTGCGTAGCCGGGCCAAGTTCTCTAGGGGGGAATAAGATGGTTTAGTATCGTCGTAAGTACGTTTAAAAATCAACCATTCGTTTGGTTTTCCGCTAAATGGCGGCAGCTCTATACATCTGCCGCTGCGGTGGGTCATGGCTAATGCGTGCAAAGCCGTAGCTAATGAAGGATGATCCAGAGGGCACGCATGATCTACGTTCGGAGCGTTCTGCGCTCGAAGCGCGTGCCTTGTGGCGGGATCCTCGACCCACAGCGCATGGTCTACATTCTGATCATTCTGGAGTTGTTGCGCGTGTCTCGCGGCGCAGTACTCGACCCACTCTTGGGTGTCGGCGAGAGACTTGCTACAATTGCTACGGGGGCGGTGGAGGGATCTAGCTGAGCCGCCTGCTTCGATGGCTGCTAGTCCCGCGAGCAGCTCTTTCTCCTCCACCACTCGTGCCTGCTCCGCTAGAACGCGCTCTCGTTCCAGCTGTTTCCGCTGGAATTCCGCCTCCAAAGCAAGCTTGCGAGCTTGTAAAGTCGCGGCGGAGACCGTTGTGCCGTTTGATCGACGGCCAGAAGCGCCTGAGCACGTAAGCATTGAACGATTCACGTGGGAGTGCGATCCGTTGGACGTACCATCGCGAGGGGGGCGAGGAGGTTGCTCCGGTCGTGGCAGTGCTTGCAAAGAAGCATCGCCACGGGGAGAGTGCGGAGCAAACTCCGACCGCGGTGGTACGTTCAATGGGTCAGGGGGACCAGAGGTCCCTACCGCCGCAGAATCAGCACCGGGATGTGGTGCGGAAGCGCCGCCGGAGCCTGTAGTATTAGGGGCTTGCCCCGGTGGGCCCGAGACGCTTACCGATTCCCGAGGGTCGGCTGATTCGGCGGCGGCCAGTACACGGTTGTTTTCCGCCGTACTTCTCGTTAAAACCATTATTTAAGGATTCGAAGGACGAAAATGTTAAAGATAGCGAGTATTGGGACTGTAATTGGGATTTATAAAGAGAAATACGACTTGGTTTTTGTTCAACAATTTGTGTACTGCTAGAACCTTTCAAAGATACATTTTTTTCAAAAAATACAATTTAATGGTAAAAAGAGGTTTCGCTGCAGCCAGTTGCCAACAGGCGTGATTATATGTATGTATGTATGTATGTAACATATTTTTAATTAATTTTATTTAATATCCCTAATACTTTACGTGGTTTATAGGAACGTAGTACTTTTTCATACATCCTGTATATAAAACGCCTGCATAATCTAATGTTAATCTAAAATATTCTATTTTACCCTAGCCTTGTTGTTGATAGTGATAACAATTCCAGCGAGCACTTTCCGTTTCGAGTGTACCACGTCGCCTTTTATTATCTCTTTCACTAGTCTGTCACACCCTGTACAACTGACATCACCCTGTACAACTAACCTTAGCCCCCTCAGCCTTGTTGTTGATAGTGATAACAATTCCAGCGAGCACTTATCGTTTCGAGTGTACCACGTCGCCTTTTATTATCTCCTTCACTAGTCTGTCACACCCTTTACAACTGACATCACCCTGTACAACTAACCTTAGCCCCCTCAGCCTTGTTGTTGATAGTGATAACAATTCCAGCGAGCACTTATCGTTTCGAGTGTACCACGTCGCCTTTTATTATCTCCTTCACTAGTCTGTCACACCCTTTACAACTGACATCACCCTGTACAACTAACCTTAGCCCCCTCAGCCTTGTTGTTGATAGTGATAACAATCCCAGCGAGCACTTTTCGTTTCGAGTGTACCACGTCGCCTTTTATTATCTCGTTAAATTTCTCGTTAACTAATCTGAAATGAAAAACAAAACATTACAATGAGTTGTTTGTTTTTAATCATACTTACATACATATAATCACGCCTTTATCCCTAATGGGGTAGGCAGATCGTGAACGACCTAAACAAAGGACGTTCCACCACGTCTGACAAAGTTTTGCGGGTTATTAACATAGATTTGTAGGTAGGTAGATTTCTGTAGTGACAGGTTGTCAGCCCATCGCCTAAATTAAAATATACTGAAACCCTTGGCTCCCTTAGCTCGTTTTTACAGCATGCCCGGGAGGAAATGCGGCTGGCATTAATAACAGAATGGTAGTTTTTTTTTCATTTTTGGGTTAAATTGGTCACTTGGGTCAAATTGGTGTTAAGTTCTATGGATGTGTTTCCACTCACTTGCCAATGTGGTCGGCCTGTGTTTGTGGTAAGAAGGGCGTGTAAGTGATTCATATGTGTCATTTAGGTCAGTTAGTCAAATGGGTCATATTTGTCATTGGGTCATAAGGTTCATTTAGGTCATCGGGTAATATGGGTTATTAGGCCATATGGGTTAAATAGGTCATATGGGTAACTGCGTCAAATGAATCGATGGATCATGTTACTGAGTCTTGTAGGTTAAAGAGTCGTCTCGGTCATATTATGGGTTATTGGGTCATTTTGTCATATGGAGCTCGATGGTGTAGTGGATAGGGCCGCTGCCTCCTGAGCGGGAGGTCGTGGTTCGAATCCCACCACGTACCAATGTGTTTTTCGGTTTTCGAATTTCATATGTACGTTTATTCGGTGCTTTTTCTGTGCTTCGGAAGGCACATTAAGCCGTTGGTCCCGGTTAATATCGTTTAATACCGTAGATATTAGTCGTTAAGCCATATCAGAGGCCAGTGCTAAGCATTGGCAGCTTGAAAACTCTGACCAAATCTAGGATTGAGTCTGGTTTCCCTTCTGGGTTGCGGAGGTCAGATGGCAGTCGCTCTGTGTAAAAACCAGTACCCTCGTTCAATCCCCTAGATTAGGAAACCGACCCCGTGAGATACGGGATAAGGCTAGGGAGATAATGGGTAATTTTTTCATATGGGCTGTTGTCAAATGGGTCATTGGATTGAATGGGTGATTCGAGGCTACTCACTTGCCGATGTGGTCGGCCTGTGTTTGTGGTAAGAAGGGCGTGTCGACGGCGGCGGCGGGCGTGGAGGATACCACACCTTCTGATAGCACTGCCAAGGCCGATCGAGCACAAGCCAGCTTTGCTAGCTTCTTGCTTGAACCTGGAGACAAACATACTTTCAATGTAATATTTATATGTATTAGTTTATTATAGTATGTTAATATGTGTATTGGTATTACTATAATCCCTCCGATACTATAATAACTGACTCTGTGGTCTAGGGGCTAGTGCCATGGAGTCCCGATCCGGAGGTCCTGGGTTCGATTCCCAGGGGGGAAACACAAAGTTGATATTTGACAATTTTTCACTTTGTGAATTTTTTCCAGTTTGGTTAGGACATTGCAGGCTGAATCACCTGATTGTCCGAATAGAAAAAGATTTCGTGCTTCGGAGGGCACGTTAAGCCGTCGGTCCCGGTCGCTGTCTTTGATAGTGGTCGTTACTCAAACCATGTCAGAGGCCTGATAGTTGTGCTACTAGGCGGTTTAAAAACTCTGACACCAGGTTTCATCGGGTCGATAGACTCGATACCCACTCGACAGAAGAAGAAAGATATAACATTTTAAAACATAACATTTTTCTTATTATATACTTTGTTTATATGTTTTGAAGCAACACTCCGCTAAGAATTAAGTCTGAAGACATAGGACACACAGATTTTCTGCGGACAGCGTTTGAGAAATCCTATACACAATATATTTTATTCGCAGTTTCTTTTGTTATTTCAAAATGACATACATACATACATAAAATCACGCCTTTATCCCTTACGGGGTAGGCAGAGCGTAAAACGCCTCCTAAAAGGCACTTTCGCCACGTCTGACATAAATTGGGGGCAATTTTAGATTGTAATGTGTATTGCTGTAGTGACAGGTTGTCAGCCCATCGCCTAAATTACAATACACTGTAACCCTCGAATCCCTTTTGCTGACTTATACAGCATGCCCGGGAGGAAGGGCAACTGGAACATTCTATGTTTTTCTTTCTCTCCCAGTCCAGTATGGAAGTTTAAAATGATATACATAAATAATAATAATAATAATGTTAGATTAGATTTATTTATTTCATATTATCAATTTCATAATTACATTGTAAAAATAATAAAAATGTCCAGGGATAATATGATTGTCAAAAATATAAAGTTAATTAAAAAAGAAAGTAATTAAAACATGTCAAACAAAGTAATAAAATAAACCAAAATGTAGCAATAGCTAATGTCAAAATAATACACAATAATTTACAATGTCAAAACTAAATGTAAAATGATAAAATGAAGCAATAGCTGAAAATGTCAATACAATTTAACCAATTAAATAACAATGTCAGTGTTTATTTCTCATACATACATACATACATATAATCACGCCTTTATCCCTAATGGGGTAGGCAGAGCGTAAACGCCCTAAACAAAGGTCGTTCCGCCACTTCTGACAAAGTTTTGAGGGTTATTTAAGATAGATTTGTAGGTATATTGCTGTAGTGACAGGTTGTCAGCCTATCGCCTAAATTGCAATATACTAAAACCCTCGGATCCCTTAGCTGGTTTTTACAGCATGCACGGGAGGAAATGCAGCTTGAACATTCTATGTTTTTCTTTCGTTCCCAGTCCAGCATGGAAGTATTTTTTTTTTTATTTCTCTCACCTCAATATTCATAATTTTGTACAAGATATTATCTTAGAATATTAATAAAACTAAGTACTTTGGTGAGAGCTGGTTCCTGATAAAGGCATTGTACAGACTACAGGTAACCAGGCCCCACCCCCTTGAATACATTTGAAAAAAAAACTAAGATGAATTTTGTCAATAAAAAGTCTGTGATAATAACATGGTGAGGCTAACAAGAATACTAAATAAATAAATAATAATAATAAATAATAAATCGTTTATTCACATAAGACAGCATGTTTATATTTGTACAACAAATTCCGCCCAACTGTACAACAGTTTGTTGGCAGAAATAGACTCCCCTGTATTAAACATTTACATTACTGCTTTATGTTATCTAAGTTAATATTGTAAGTTTAGCAAGAAAAGTTTAAATGAGTTACAGTTTAGCAAAAATTACAAAAACAAATTATTGTTATTATTTATCAGTTCGAGTTCAGTTTTACTTTAAGATTTTTTAGTGTGTATTTTTTTAGAAAACATTTTTAGTTGTGCTCTTTCTTATAGATAACGGTATATCATTATATATTTTGGGAACGAGATACGGTCTAGCCCTCTCACCGTAATAGTTCACAACTCTAGGTACAATTAGCGCTTCATTAGCTACCTTCCTATGCAACTTTAGATTATTGACGTACACTTTAAAGTCACACCCAAATTGCTCTAGAGCAATCTGAAACGATACTTTCTCATCGACCGGCAAGATGTTACATTTTAGAAACAGTTTATTATAATCTATACTACAAAGTTGTACTACATAGGTCCGTGCTTAACATGCAGTAAACACATATGCAAAGAAAGTAAAAGAGATGCAAAATTAATTAGAAAAAATGTGTGCATGCGTGTGTGTGTGTGTATATATATATACTTTATTGCATAAACACAAAAGAAATGTAATTTACAAATATAGTGTGCAAGGGCGAAGTTATGTCTATGAAGAGATCTCTTCCAGCCAACCCAATGGTAGTAAGAGAAAGTGAATAATTTTGAGGGGACAAGAAAATGCAACATTAACAGAGACTAGTAAAACAAAGAATTAACCAAAAATAAAAATACTTACATACCTATACATAGAATAAATACCTAACGTATATTACTATCTTAAATAAACATACATATATACTAAACAATATATTGATACATACATATACGAATAAACTACATAAATACATACATCAAAATTGTTCAGATAAGAAGTGCTCTTTTAGTCTTTTCTTAAAGACATTCACTGAGGGACTGTCTTGAATTGTCTTAGGCAGTTTATTCCACAGTTGTGCAGCTTTTACAGAAAAGGAGTTGAAGAAGAACTGTGTGTGTGTGTGTGTGTGTGTGTGTGTGTGTGTGTGTGTGTGTGTGT
The DNA here is from genome assembly GCA_949820665.1 of Scrobipalpa costella. Classification (NCBI taxonomy): domain Eukaryota; kingdom Metazoa; phylum Arthropoda; class Insecta; order Lepidoptera; family Gelechiidae; genus Scrobipalpa; species Scrobipalpa costella. Next base: position 7,814,060 of record OX463323.1, on the reverse strand, counting down.
GTGTGTGTGACATAAATCCACAAACAATGTAAAGAATATCTCACCGTATCCCTCGAACTTCTGATCCTTGACCGAGCAGACCACCTTGAACCGCATGCTGTGACTGAGTTCCGCCGGCGCAGCTGTTAATAAAACATTCATACATTTATTTAGCTCTTATACATACATACTCATAGGCCTTTACGTCTATGTCAGACGATTTAAACAGAGACTGGGATACATCTTTACTGATGGCTGTATAAGCCAATACGAGAGCGGCAGATTCTACCACACACAGGACATACATACATACAATACAAAATTCTTTATTGCACAAAGGAACACATACAACAGAACTAAAAAGAAACAAACCTGACAGTACAATATACCTTTGCATACATACATACATACTAATGATTAACGAACTCAATTTAATACCCCTCATTATGCACGAGTTGCTTATAATTATGTACTATGTTTTATGATAAAAATAAACATAAAACATATAATCACGCCTTTAATGGGGTAGGCAGAGCATAAACGACCTAAGCAAAGGTCCATGTCAATTTATATATGAAAATATTATGTATGCAAGGAAAAATATTCATAGTTTTACCAAAAATGGTGACAGACATAACCGGAACCTTAGAAGCAAAAATAAATTTGACCAACCCCCGTTTAGGTTAGTTAAAGTTAAAAAATCATTTTTAGGTCTAAGTATACAATGCTATAACAAAATACCTGACCATATATTAAATTTGTCAGAAAATAAATTTAAAGATACTATTAAAAACACATTATGTCGGAAAGCCTATTATAAGTTAGATGACTATACTAATGACAAAGATGTATGGAGCTCTGATACTTCAGTGAAGCCTAAGAAATTGGCACACATTGCTTTGAGATTTGTAGGTGTATTGCTGTAGTGACATTTAGCTCCTATACTATTACCAAATAAGTTTTAGAACAAAGGTTAACAAAGTTTCTTTAATCGAAGGTCTTGTTTCTAAAATAAAGTTTTAGCTATTAGATATGATAACATAATGAAATGGTAGTTTTAGTCATTTAACTGATTGGCAAACGCGTATCATTTATTTTTGAAATGTGTTTTTGAATAAAAAGACATGAAACTTTGTTATGAAATGACGTGTTTTTGTATAAAAAGACATGAAACTTTGTTTATCTTTATTCTAAATCAGGGAAATAGTATAGAGGTTGTATTAATATTAAGGAGTTTAAATAACTGAATTAATATCGCGCTTAAGCTACAAAATTTTAGTGCATTAAATATACATAAAAAAAATATCCTTAAATAGTATATTTTATGACAAGTGCACAAAACATAATATTGGTCCGAGTTTTAAACTCGTGCTGTTCACTTCGATTGCGAATATAATTGATGAAATTCCACAAAGATATTGTAAATAAACGTAACAATTCATTCCCGCCATTTAACTTTTTAAAACTTTCGACGTGAAATATTAAGCTTAGGCCACAGCTCGGACACTCCTAACCACAATGTAATTTTGGTCATACATCGACAGACGGCATGTTGCACTTGGCATGCGTTTGTGTGCGTGTTATAAGGGTTGACAAATTTTGTAATACCGGTCATAATCATCACTTGATTAAACCAACGTTTTAAAGTAGTTCACTGTAACTGAATAGTTAGAATAGGTTAGGTTGCAGGTTTTGTATGAAGTTACTTACCGTCTCTCATCACTTGGGAATCTAAAAAAGTTCCTATTAGAGTCATATCTTGTGGTAGAAAGACATCCGTACACGGAACAGTACCTAACATTCAATGAAACAAAAAAAAAAAACGATCACACTCACAGCCCCCACTAGGATTCCCCGTATCGGGGTGCCATGGACATACACAGAAACAACCACAAAGAACACCCAGACCCAGAAACAGACATTTAAACTTATCATTCAAATGTCTGCCCCGGCCGAGAATCGAACCCGGGACCCTTTGCGTAGCAGGCAGGTACACTGCCAACTAGGCTGCGCGGATCGTCTTTAACTAACTTTATTATTTCCGTAACACTGGGAAACATGCGCGCGCAATGCCCGCTAAGCGTACCCACAATGAAACCCACAATTCGGCGCGGAGTGTGACGTATATCGGACTGGGGAGGGGAGGTGAGTTGCCATTCTGTATGTAGTACTATTATATATTCTGCGCTTAGGCTAAGTCTACTATTCAATTAATATTGTAATAGTAAATTAAATAAACTGTCGTACTTTAATTTAAATTTTAATATAACTTTATGTCATAAAAACCCAAAAGACAAATAATTTAAAGTAAATATTATAAAATAACAAGATCTATCTGTCCACTTCTCATTAAGTGTGGCTGTATGGCTTGAGCATGAGAAGTGCAAAAGTCTTTTGTATTTGTACACACATACATACATATAGTCACGCCTTTATCCCTAATGGGGTAGGCAGAGCGAAAACAACCTAAAAAAAAAAAGGTCGTTCCGCCACGTGACGTGGCCCACGTCTGAGTTTTGAGGGTTATTTAAGATAGATTTGTGGGTATATTGTTGTAGTGACAGGTTCAGGCAGGAGAGGCCCATCGCCTAAATCGCAATATACAGAAACCCTCGGACCCCTTAGCTGGTTTTTACAGCATGCCCGGGAGGAAAAGCAGCTGGCACATTCATGTTTTTCTCTCGCTCCCAGGCCAGCATGGAAGTAACCGGTCACCCAGTGTTCTGTAACGCCTGTAAATACAGCCTAGCCACTCACCCAGTGTGTTGTAACGCCCGTAAGTAAATACAGCCCAGTTCCCCGCTCACCCAGTGTTCTGTAATGCCCGTAAATACAGCCTAGCTACTCACCCAGTGTGTTGTTCTCTGTGATGGCGCTGCCGTCCCCGAAGGTGCAGTTGAACACCAGCCCCGGATAGTTCTCGTACAGCTGGTTGATAGGGCTCTTGCTGGCCTGCTGGGCGGCGGCGCTGCCGAACAGCGCCAACCAGGGGGACGACGCTGATGTCTCCGAGTTTGTTGCTTAGGAGGGGATACGATCATTAGCAATAATCTAATTTATACAACGTGTAACAGAAATTTCTTCCATGCTGGACTGGGAGAGATAGAAAAACATAGAATGTACTAGCTGCCGTTCCTCCCGGGCATGCTGTAGAAGTCAGCAAAAGGGACTCGAGGGTTACAGTGTATTGTAATTTAGGCGATGGGCTGACAACCTGTCACTATAGCAGTACAAATTTCAATTTAAATTTACCCTCAAATTTTGTCAGACGTGGCGGAAGCGCCTTTTACGAGGCGTTTAACGCTCTGTCTACCCCGTTAGGGATAAAGGCGTCATTTTATGTATGTTATGTATGTATGTAACAGAAAGGGTATATGCACCGGAAAGGATATGAAACTAAATAACTTTCCCACAGGAACATAAGTCTGAATATGAAAAAAAAACAGTTGTCTGTAAAGTCGTTACTGACGATAGTTCAACGTGACAACGTCATAAAAATATACTGATTTGATGGTAACATGTAAATGTAGTATTGTATAGCAGCTGTCCACGCGGACGCATCGCTCACTCAAGTAGGAGAGAGACAGATGTCGAAGGCTGCCGAACGCGGAGGCTGATTGTGCCTCTTCGTCGCTCGGTCCGCGCTCTCGCTTGCACTTCAAGCCTTAAATGGGACGCCTCAGAGCGAGGTAACGCCGCATGAGTCATGTTTTTTGTGCGTGCAGCCGGCTCCATCGAATTATAAGACGTTGTCACGTCAAAACATTTGACCTTCCATACAAAATGCATCAGCTGATAGCGCGTGTAGTAAGAGGGGTCAATTGTTTTTTTCGTTTTTCGACCTATGTTGCTTTGGGGAAGTTGTTCAGTTTCATGGGCTGGTTCATATACTTTCGGGTGCATATACCCTTTATGTTACACGTTGTATAGACACAAGAAGTACGAGCTATTGCATACATACATATAATCACGCCTTTATCCCTAATGAGGTAGGCAGAGCGTAAACGACCTAAACAAAGGTCGTTCCGCCACGTCTGACAAAGTTTTGAGGGTTATTTAAGACAGAATTGTAGGTATATTGCTGTAATAACAGGTTGTCAGTATATCGCCTAAATTGCAATATACAGAAACCCTCGATCCCTTAGCTGGTTTTTACAGCATGCCCAGGAGGAAATGCAGCTGGCGCATTCTATGTTTTTCTCTCGCTCCCAGTCCAGCATGGAAGTTGGAATGAGCTATTGAAAACTATAATAGAGGGGAAACGGGGAAGGGGTAGAAAGGAGGATGAACATGCTTGACAACATCAAGGAATGGACGAACAAGAAAGACGCAGCCACACTCTCAAGACTGGCTAAGAACAGAGAAGACTTTGCCAACGTGGTCACCGACGCCCGTTAGCGCATGGCAGCTGAAGAAGACATACATACATACATAAAATCATGCCTTTATCCCTTACGGGTTAGGCAGAGCGCTAAACGCCTCGTAAAAGGCGCTTTCGCCACGTCTGACATAAATTGGGGCAAATTTAGATTGTAATGTGTATTGCTATAGTGACAGGTTGTCAGCCCATCGCCTAAATTACAATACACTGTAACCATCGAGTCCCTTTTGCTGACTTCTACAGCATGCCCGGGAGGAAGGGCAGCTGAAACATTCTACGTTTTTCTATCTCTCCCAGTCCAGCGTGGAAGATTTGTACATATATACATATAATCACGCCTTTATCCCTAATGGGGTAGGCAGAGCGTAAACGACCGAAATAAAGGACGTTGCGCCACGTCTGACATTGAGGATTATTTAAGATAGATTTGTTAAAAATTATGGGATCTTCTTATTATGTATGCGAAAAACGGCCACCAAAGGCAATTTTTCTTCCTGTTACTACAACGTGCTAATAATCTCTAATTTATAAGGTTCTAAATTATTTTAATTACTATAACTTGATTCTGTTGGACCGGTTTTTCGATTCACTGCAGTTTTAGTGAATTACTAAAAAATCACCAAAATCACTAAAACTGCAGTGCACTAAAATCGAAAAACTGGTCCAACAGAATCAAGTTATAGTAATTAAAATAATTTAGAACCTTATAAATTTATATATATATATAGCCAACGTAAAGCTTCAGACACCCGGACCATCTTTTTCCAATACAAAGAGGCGTGAAGCAGGGCGACCCACACTCCCCCAAATTATTCACAAGCGTTCTAGAAGACGTATTCCAGAAGTTCGCACCAGAATGGGAAAGCAAAATACATAACGTCACGCCTCTTTCCCGGAGGGGTAGGCAGAGATCACATCCTTCCATTTGCTACGATCCTTGCAAACTTCTTTTGCTTCATCTACAATCATCAATCTTTTCATACACGCTCGTCGGTTTAGGGTACTCCTGACCTGACCTTTCCCTAGAACGTCCCCGATTTGATCGCGGTACGTTCGTCGAGGTCTTCCCCTTCCAACATTCCCACTCACACTCGCCATGTATATCTGTTTGGTTAATCTCTTTTCATCCATCCTCTCAATATGACCAAACCACCTCAGCATTCCTTTTTCTATACCTGTCACTATATCCTCTTTCACACCACAACGTTCCCTTATCACGCTATTTCTTATTCTGTCACTCAGTTTCACACCAATCATACTTCTTAATGCTCTCATTTCTACCGCATTTATTCTACTTTCATGTCTTTTCTGCCATACCCAACTTTCACTGCCATACAGAAGTGTTGGGACTAACACTCCTCTATGCACAGCCAGACGAGCCTTATTGGACACCCTCTGGCTGTTCATAAAGGTGTGCAACGCCCCATTCACCATGTTACCAGCATTCACTCTTCTTTCAATATCACTATCACACTTTCCATCTGCTGTAAACAATGAACCCAAATAAACAAACTCTTTCACTTGCTCCACCTTTTCATCTCCTATCAGAATGTTACACTCTGTCATTCTATCCTCTTTCTCAAAAACCAGTGATTTGGTTTTACTAACATTCACTTTCATTCCTTTCTTTTTCAAAGCTTCATGCATACAATTTACCATCTCCTGTAACTCCTCAGCCGTGGACGCAAGTATAACTTGGTCGTCAGCGTAGAGAAGACATTTGACGAGTAACTCGTTCATTCTTAGACCACATTCATTATCTTTCAAAACTGTCAAACAGCTATCCATGAATAAGTTAAACAGCCATGGAGACGCTACACATCCTTGTCTTACACCAAAAAAAAGAAAGAAAGCAAGGGTCTCCAAATTAGCAGCGCCAGGCTTACAAACCTTCGTTTTGCTGACGATATCGTTCTCTTCTCCTCAACGGCCTTTGAGCTACAACAAATGCTTCAGGATCTAAGCAGGGCAAGCGTCGAGGTTGGGCTAAGGATGAACTTGTCGAAGACTAAGGTCATGACTAATAGTGCTGAGCAAATTGTGGAAGTGGATGATGGGGAAGAATTAACACAAATTGAATACCTTTACCTAGGCCAAATAGACTCTTTCAAGGCGAGACAAGACAAGGAAGTCGAAAGACGGACTGAAAACGCCTGGAAGAGCTATTGGGCAATTCTTCTTCTGTCGAGTGGGTATCGAGTCTATTGACCCGATGAACCCTGGTGTCAGAGTTTTTAAACCGCTTAGTAGCACAACTATCAGGCCTCTGACATGGTTTGAGTAACGACCACTATCAAAGACAGCGACCGGGACCGACGGCTTAACGTGCCCTCCGAAGCACGAAATCTTTTTTTTTTTTCGGACAATCAGGTGATTCAGCCTGCAATGTCCTAACCAAACTGGGGAAAAATTCACAAAGTGATAAATTCTCAAATATCAACTTTGTGTTTCCCCCCTGGGAATCGAACCCAGGACCTCCGGATCAGGAGTCCATGGCACTAGCCACTAGACCACGGAGGCAGTTTGCATTGGGCAATGAAAGACCTCATGAAAGGTGAGTTGCCTCTGAGTCTAAAACGCAAGCTCATGGATATGTGCATTCTTCCCATTCTTACCTACGGAGCTCAGACCTGGTCTTTAACTGACATTCAAAAGTCCAGACTCGGGGTTTGCCAAAGAAACATGGAACGCAGCATACTTGGAGTCAAACTGATCGACCGAGTTCGGAACTCAGTGCTGCGTTCCCAGACAAAAATCATAGATGTAGCTCAGAAGGCTGCCTACTTGAAGTGGGATTGGGCCGGCCACGTCACTCGAATGCCGGAAGACCTGTGGGCTAAAAAAGCCACTGCATGGGATTCCAATGCCAGAAGACGACGTGGGTGACCCCGAAAAAGGTGGCGGGACGAGTTACACGCACATGTAAAAGAATGGCGCGAGCTTGCGCTGAACCGTGATGAATGGAAGGGACGGAGGCCTTTGCCCTGCAGTGGGACACCATAGGTTCATAATCATCATCATCATCTCCTTAGCCTTATCCCGTATCTCACGGGGTCGGCTTCCTAATCTAGGGGATTGAACGAGGGTACTGATTTTTACACAGAGCGACTGCCATCTGACCTCCGCAACCCAGAAGGGAAACCAGACCCAATCCTAGATTAGGTCAGAGTTTTCAAGCCGCCAATGCTTAGCACTGGCCTCTGATATGGCTTAACGGCTAATATCTACGGTATTAAACGATATTAACCGGGACCAACGGCTTAACGTGCCTTCCGAATCACGGAAAAAGCGCCGAATAAACTTACATATGAAATTCGAAAACCGAAAAACACATTGGTACGTGGTGGGATTCGAACCACGACCTCCCGCTCAGGAGGCAGCGGCCCTATCCACTACACCATCGGGCTCTCTTACCATAGGTTCATAGTTCAGGGTTCTATCCTGTCTGCAACCTTATTCCTGCTGCATATCAACGACATGTTGACACCCAATACCTTTGGGTACGCTGATGACAGCACGGTTGTTGACAGATATCTGTCCAGTGCAAGGGCCAACAGTGAAACAATCCAGTCTTGTCGGGAGTCCATAGTGGATCGTCTGAACTCATCGCTAAGGGTGATATCCGAGTGGGGCGATGCCAATCTCGTCAAGTTCAACGCATCCAAAACCCAGGCGTGTCTATTCTCGACAAAACGGAGTCCTTTTAACCTGGCTCCAACTTTCCGGGATGTATCCGTACCGATTTCTGACCATCTTGAGCTTCTTGGTATGAGCCTTACGTCCGACTTGAACTTTGGACGTTACATTGAGTCTCTGGCCACAACAGCTGCCAAAAAACTTGGTATCCTCTCGAAGGTGAGGCGATACTTCACACCGGGACAGCTATTGCAGTTGTACACAGCTCAAGTCCGATCGTGTATGGAGTACTGCTGCCACCTTTGGGACGGTTCAGCAAAATACCAGCTGGCTGCCTTAGACTCAATCGAGAAACGCGCTAAGAAGCTCATTGGAGACTCAGCACTGGTTGAGGCAAAACTACAGAACCTTGAGCACCGTCGCAGAGTGGCGTGCATGTCGGTATTTTACAGGATACATTTCGGGGAGTGCGCGTTAGCACTTCATGACCTTATACCCCCCTCCCCTTTCCATCTCCGGAGCACGAGGCGTGGACAGGGGTTCCACCCTTATGTCGTGGATATACCACAAATTCGCACGAAGCGGTTCGCTTCCACATTCTTAATGCGAACGGCTAAGGAGTGGAACTCCCTGCCGGCGGATCTGTTTCCGGAACAATATAACCTGGGCCTTTTCAAGGCGAGAGTGAATAGGCACTACATAGGTGAGTATGCTTCAACATAGTAGTCCGCATCGTCACTTTCCACCAGGTGAGATGGTGGACAAATGCTCGCCTATTTATATTAAAAAAAAAAAAAAAAAATAGTAATAATAATATATAGCCACGCCTTTATCCCTAATGGGGTAGGCAGAGCGTAAAAAATAACTGATACTTACAAGAATTAGCTGGACTAGACATCAGAGCCGGTTTAGATGTAGTTATGCTCTCTTTTGGTTCATCTCTAATCGCTAAAACAACAAAATTATAGTTAAAAATAAATTTAACAAATAAGCGGTAACTTCAGGAAATGTCCCTTTAGCAAAATACAAACTGGGTGTAAGGGACAGCATCCCGCTAACTGATAGGGGTCGCTCAGTCAACGAAAGTGACCAACTATCATACATACATACATAAAACCACGCCTTTATCCCTTACGGGGTAGGCAGAGCGATAAACGACTTGTAAAAGGCGCTTTCGCCACGTCTGACAAAAATTGAGGGCAATTTTAGATTGTAATATGTATTGCTTTAGTGACAGGTTGTCAGCCCATCGCCTAAATTACAATACACTGTAACCATCGAGTCCCTTTTGCTGACTTCTACAGCATGCCCGGGAGGAAGGGCAGCTGGAACATTCTATGTTTTTCTATCTCTCCCAGTCCAGCATGGAAGGTAAACCAACTATCAGCAGGAGTTTTTTTCGAGAGGTGAAAAACATAATATATTACATACATACATATAATCACGCCTATATCCCTAATGGGGAAGGCAGAGCGTAAACGACCTAAACAAAGGCCGTTCCGCCACGTCTGACAAAGTTTTGAGGGTTATTTAAGATAGATTTGTAGGCATATTGCTGTAGTAACAGGTTGTCAGCCATCGCCTAAATTGCAATATACTGAAACCCTCAGATCCCTTAGCTGGTTTTTACAGCATGCTCGGGAGGAAATGCAGCTGGCACATTCTATGTTTTTCTCTCACTCCCAGTCCAGCATGGAAGATTCTTTTATTCGAGAGGTGAAAATAAATAATTGATTTCCATACAAATTAAACACAAACAAACTTTTCATATTTTTTCGGCCGATCGCTCACAGATTATCTATTAAATGTCATGACTAATTACCTATGTCACCTTTCACGGCGCTATCGTCGCTGGTGAAGTCTTGGGGCGGCCCGGCAGATGGCAGCACTCTCCCGGCGCGAGCTAGCAAGGCCGCTAAGCAAGCCCTAGCGGCCGACGCCCGCGCCGTGCGCTTGCTGTGTCCCCAGCCTTGAAATGTCATGTCGGCCACCTGCGCAAAATACAATACAAGATACTTTATTGCACAAAGAAACACAAATTCATACAGCAGAAAAGTAAGGAACAAAACAGTACAATATAGGCGGCCTTATTGCTAAAGCAATTACTACCAGGCAACCTTTGGGTATTAGGATAGTGCATAGCAAATAGCATATATAGGAAATTGAAATTGAAATCCATTTTATTTCAGGCACAATATGTCCCATATTTTACAATACATACATACAGTTACAAAATAAATAATATTAAATTAAAATATATAAAGTCTCAAAGTAATAATAGGATAACAAATAAAATAAAATTTAATTTAAATGACAAAAAATCAAATAAAATAAAATAATTAATTTATCTGTGAGTGAGGTACATAGCGCGTGACAGCAAAAAAAGAGTTTACATACATACATACATAAAACACGCCTTTATCCCTTACGGGGTAGGCAGAGCGATAAACGCCTCGTAAAAGGCGCTTTCGCCACGTCTGACAAAAATTGAGGGCAATTTTAGATTGAAAAGTGTATTGCTATAGTGACAGGTTGTCAGCCCATCGCCTTAATTACAATACACTGTAACCCTCGAGTCCCTTTTAAAAAAGAGTTTAGTATGTTGAAATGTTGTAGTAAATACAGCATTGATGATTTCATTGTTACATTTCAAAACTCTTTCAAAATACATGAAAATCAACAAACAAAATAACTTTTTAAGAACTTGCTATTATTTTCACTCATTTTACTATTTTCACCGGTCAACTACAAAAAAGAAGAACAAGAAAAAGATTTCGTGCTTCGGAGGGCACGTTAAGCCGTCGGTCCCGGTCGCTGTCTTTGATAGTGACCGTTACTCAAACCATGTCAGAGGCCTGATAGTTGTGCTACTAGGCGGTTTAAAAACTCTGACACCAGGGTTCATCGGGTCGATAGACTCGATACCCACTCGACAGAAGAAGAACCGGTCAACTCGCGATACGTATTTAGGTAAAACATAGGAATTACCTTTCATCACGACGTTTCGACAATTTAAACAGAGCCTCATTATTACCCTACGTAGAGTTGTGTGAGAAGCAACTGAGCTCGAAAAGAACCTCTATAATTTCAACTTTCTATCTTTTCTTTCTTTCATGCTGGACTGGGAGCGAGATGTAAACATAGAATGTGCCAGCTGCATTTCCTCCCGGACATACTGTAAAACCAGCTAAGGGATCTGAAGGTTTCTGTATATTGCAATTTAGGCGATGGGCTGACAACCTGTCACTACAGTAATAGGCCTACAAATCTATCTTAAATAACCCTCAAAACTTTGTCAGACGCGGCGAAGCGACATTTTTGTAGGTCGTTTTCGCTCTGCCTACCCCATTAGGGATAAAGGCGTGATTATATGTATGTATGTACATATACATATACTTCCGCTCTGCCACCGCAAAACAAAGGTCGTTCCGCCACGTCTGACAAGGTTTTGAGGATTGTTTAAGATAGATTTGTAGGTATATTGCTGTAGTGACAGGTTGTCAGCCTGTCGCCTAAATTGCAATATACAGAAACCCTCGGATCCCTCAGCTGGTTTTTACAGCATGCCCGGGAGTAAATGCAGCTGGCACATTCTATGTTTTTCTCTCGCTCCCAGTCCAGCATGGAAGTAATGTTGTATATGTATACGTAAGTATGTTTATTTTACCCACTTACTTACCTTGACAGTAACACCGAATATTGGCTGATGATCCGCTCCAATTTTGGTTGTGTCAATGAAAACATATTTCGTTCCGAGTTCATTGAGCACCGAGATCGGGTTCTTCTCACGTAACTCCTTATCCGTAATCATCCGAGTTGATATCTTGTCAAACGGTCTACCCTCATTTTGGGCACGGTTGTACAGTGTTTTGAACAAAGTCATTTTTGAGATATGCTGTATCGGAAACTTGGTTAGGGATTTAGACTGGTACAAGTTTGTATATATTATTTCATAATCACTACATACTATAAAACAAAGTCGCTTTATCTGTCCCTATATCCGTATGTATGCATAAATCTTTAAAACTACGTAACAGATTTTGATGCGGTTTCTTTAAACGGATAGAGTGATTCAAGAGGAACTTTTATATGTATAATACATGCATAATATAGTAGAGAAACACTGATAATTTCCGTGCGAAGCCGGGGCAGGGTAGCTAGTTTACTATACACACAGATATTCTTAAAATTAACTTAATCTAGATAGATTATGTACAAAGGCGAGCTTAACTCAAAATATTTGAGTTATCTTCCAGCTTACCACTATTACATAAAAACTGATTTTTTTAACAAATATAATTAAGTAACTCACATTCAAAAAGCTATATATTAAACACATTTAAAATCTTTTAGCTGTAAAATTATTCTAATGCATTTTTTATAGCGGAATATACTTGTGTCCTTTCTGTCAATCAGGAGAACTACCCTTCTAGACTTATGATACAATCATCATCATCATCATTCGCTTGCCCTTATCCCATTTACTTGGGGTCGGCGCAGTACGTTTTCTTCTTCCATTCATCCCTGTCAGCCGTCAATTCAACACTCACACCTGTTTTAGACATATCATCTTTCACGCAGTCCATCCATCTTTTCTTTGGTCGTCCTCTCCCAACATATCCATCCACATTCAAATTCATTACCCTTTTGCCTATATGACTTTCATCCCTCCGCATAACATGGCCATACCACGCAAGACGATTTCCTCTTACTTTGTCGGTAATTGGCGCAACTTTCAGACTTCCTCTTATATACTCATTCTTTATGATACAATATTGAGATAAATTATAAAACCAGTAAACAAGAAGCCATACGTTAAATAAATAAATACAGACAGCACAATGTATCACAAACTAATTCAATCTTTATAATACTTTATCACTGATATCTAGGAGGAAATGATAGTATAGAGATAAGCTCGCCTTTGCTTTAATTTTGAGATATAACTAATGTATTGAAATTTATTAAGAATATATACCTATTGAAATGATGATTATGAATGAATGATGATGATATTGAAATGATAATTGATGAAAACATTAAATTTCACTTATCTCATTAGTAAATAGTTAGTTTTCCAATTTTATCAACAAGAATATTGTATATGTCGCAAGATTATGACAAATGCAGGTTTTTGATCAAAACCCGGACTTTTACAAAATACTGGTCATAATCCAGAGAAAAATCCAGGTTTTGATAAAAAGAACTAGTAATTTTTAAGTTTGTTACTTATACTATTCTCTGGATTATAACCAGTATTATGCCAAAGTCCAGGTTTTGATCAAAAACGTGATTTCATCATAATCCTGACGACATATACATACAAACTTACTTATGCCTATCTATATATTTCTTCTATAAGGTTGGCAGAGCATCAACAGCCTAAATTATCTGTAAATACTATGCTAAAATTGATAATTGAAATCCCTATCTAATACCAGAGATTGTTAAAACCTTTTTGGTAATAAAACAGCTTAAGTTACTCAAAGAGAATGAAAAGAATCTTTCTAATAACATTAAGCGGGTTGCAGGATAAAAAGAATTATTCAGTATTTATATTTAAGTACTAACTACTCATGAATTACTTACATTCGAACTTTGTACACTGCTGATAAAAAAATCCCAAAATTTTGCTTGGAATCTTTAAAAGCTATTTAGGTACCTACAATATTACATCACCGTAATAACAAAATATTCAGAAATAAAATTATTCTAGTAGTTTATTGAGAATTTTGTTGTCTGGACTTTTTTGTTACTGTTTAATTGAAACTCTTCCATAAATAGCATAAAACCACGTAATTGCCTTTAGGTAGGCTACATAGGTACACAAATAAGTTGAATTATTCACACTAAGCTATAATTTCAAAGAAAAATCCGTGGAAAAATCACAGAAACAGAAGTCCTTCTAGACCAATTCCAGGCGCTTTTGGTTTTCACTTACTGCTTAACCTTGCACTTGCACAGTAAATTAAATACGGTTTAAATTTTAGAAATTGCTTCTAATTTTTAGCGAAAGCTAACTGAAAAGTGAAAATTTCCCCAAAACAATAATATTTCGTAATGTTTTTTTTTAAACCACCGCGAAACGGACATTTATAAAAAGTTTATTATTATTTTTCTAGTATTATTTTGGCTTGGAATCCAGTTGTTCCAATTTTGCCAAATAAACACAAGATGAAATAATGTTGCCCATTCAATACGAAAACTACGAAATCGGTAGATTAGTCGTCTTTATAGCATGCGTCATAGTACTTATATATATAATCACGCCTTTATCCCTAATGGGGTAGGCAGAGCGTAAACGACCAAAACTAAGATCGTTCCGCCAAGTCTGACAAAAATTTGAGGGTTATTTAAGATAGATTTGTAGGTATATTGCTGTAGTGACAGGTTGTCAGCCAATCGCCTATACTGAAACTCAATTACAATATACTGAAACTCTCCGATCACTTAGCTGGTTTCTACAGCATGAACGGAAAGAAAAACACAGCTGGAACACTGTATGTTTTTCTCAAGTCCAGAATGGAAGTAATAATCATACAAATAAAAGAATGCACCATTTCACCCAATAAAGATGTCCACATGGTCAGAAACTCTTGGTTAGTACAAACACTAAGCAAATGAGTCTCATTGGGTCCGGTGAACAGATAGAATGAGTCACGTAAGGATAAAAAGATCTTTATTACGAGAGTTGCTTCCATGCTGGACTGGGAGCGAGAGAAAAACATAGAATGTGCCAGCTGCATTTCCTCCCGGGCATGCTGTAAAAACCAGCTAAGGGATCCGAGGGTTTCTGTATATTGCAATTTAGGCGACAGGCTGACAACCTGTCACTACAGCAATATACCTACAAATCTATCTTACACAACCCTCAAAAGTTTGTCAGACGTGGCGGAACGACCTTTGTTTAGGTCGTGTACGCTCTGCCTACCCCATTAGGGATAAAGGCGTGATTATATGTATAAATGTATGTATTACGAGAGTCAGTTAAGGAATACTTACAAGTATGTATTTCATATGTATAGAGCCCGATGGTGTATTGGGCCCTCCTGAGCAGGAGGTCGTGGTTCGAATCCCACCTCGTACCAATGTGTTTTTCGGTTTTCGAATTTCATATGTACGTTTATTCGGCG
Organism: Scrobipalpa costella; assembly: GCA_949820665.1. Taxonomy (NCBI): domain Eukaryota; kingdom Metazoa; phylum Arthropoda; class Insecta; order Lepidoptera; family Gelechiidae; genus Scrobipalpa; species Scrobipalpa costella. Next base: position 7,798,931 of record OX463323.1, on the reverse strand, counting down.
CTTTTTCCGTGCTTCGGAAGGCACGTTAAGCCGTTGGTCCCGGTTAATAACGTTTAATAGTGTATATATTAAGTCGGTAAGTCATATCAGAGGCCAGTGATAAGAATTGGCGGCTTAAAAACTCTTGACCTAATCTAGGATTGGGTCTTCCGGGTTGCGGAGGTCAGATGGCAGTGTCACTCTGTGTAAAAACTAGTACCCTCGTTCAATCGCCTATGTTAGGTAGCCGACCCCGTGAGATACGGGATAAAGCTATGGAGATGATGTTTTATCGGCGTTTCTTTAAAATTATCACTTCTGTAGGTCTGCTGTAAGAAATTTCTTTTTAGAAATAAGCAGTGCCTGTTGTATCTTTGTTTTTTATGTTTGTGTTTATGATGTTTTTTTTGTGTACAATAAATTGTTAAATAAATAAATGTATTTGATATGTTTTGAACAAGTACTTACATTGACCGAGACGGTGAAGCTGGGACAATGCGCGGGGCCCCCCTGACGTAGCACGGTGTAGTTGACGCGAACACCGAGCTCGTTAAGCGCCGACACTGGCGATTTGCTGCCGGACTGGACTGCATCCGCTGCGGCCGCCAGGGCCTGAGAGACAGCAGCAAGAATTGGAAACACAGTTTGGTAAACAGGTAATTTACATACATACATACATAACGCCACGCCTCTTTCCCGGAAGGGTAGGCAGAGATCACATCCTTCCATTTGCTACGATCCTTGCAAACTCCAGGTAATTTAAGAAGTTCAAAATACCCAAAAAATCAAAATATTCAAAATAACTTCCATGCTGGACTGGGAGCGAGACAAAAACATAGAATGCGCTAGCTGCATTTCCTCCTGGGCATGCTGTAAAAGTCAGTAAAGGGATTCGAGGGTTTCAGTATATTGTAATTTAGGCGATGGGCTGACAACCTGTCACTACAGCAATATACCTACAAATCTAACTTAAATAACCCTCAAAACTTTGTCAGACGTGGCGGGACTACCTTTGTTTTGGTCGTTTACGCTCTGCCTACCATTAGGGATAAAGGCGTGACAATATGTATGTATGTTTGTCAAAATACCCAACTGCGTAGGAAATGAGCTCCAAATTTTGAATCGTTACAAATCCTAAACGAAAATTTATGTAAAGCCGTGACTCCTGGACCCAAACAAAACACGAAACATACCCCCGCGGGGTAAAGGGGAAGGGAAATGTTTCAGAAACGCTTCCCCTGTCTGCCGCACTTCTGTTTCCTGTTTTGCTTATGTGCTGGAGACTCGGCTTTAGAAACCTGAAATTCTTCTTCTTTTCGAGTGGGTATCGAGACTATCAACCGATGAACCCTGGTGTCAGAGTTTTTAAACCGCCTAGTAGCACAACTATCAGGCCTCTGACATGGTTTGAGTAACGACCACTATCAAAGACAGCGACCGGGACCGACGGCTTAACGTGCCCTCCGAAGCACGAAATCTTTTTTTCTTTTCTGACAATCAGGTGATTCAGCCTGCAATGTCCTAACCAAACTGGGGAAAAATTCACAAAGTGATAAATTCTCAAATATCAACTTTGTGTTTCCCCCCTGGGAATCGAACCCAGGACCTCCGGATCGGGAGTCCATGGCACTAGCCACTAGACCACGGAGGCAGTTGAAATTGATTTACATATACCTATTAAATGATATGTATTCCACTCAGCATAGGGCGTGCCTGAGTTATTGTGAACGTGTATGTCTGTGATATATGTAGACTTTATTTTTGACTATGAAATTATGTTAAAAAATTTTTTTTTACTATTTTTATATATTGAAATTGATTGTAATTTATTTATTTTTAGCATGTATTTTTTTTTACTAAGTATTATGTACGACTTGTGATGTCTTAACCTAATTTTATGAAATTGTTTGAAGCCTTGGTTTTTACTGTAATTTTTAACATTCTTTTAAAATAAATGAATTTGAATAGTTAGTCGAATTTTATTTTCAATTTTCACAAAGGGCGTCATATTTGATTTAGATCAAAATCATGTCTTTAGTGACACTCGCATGGTTGGGACAAATCGATTGACGTATGAATCATTTAAATCGCCCCACGCGTTGGGTCTCTAAAGCGTCACACAGGTTCAAACAAACATACATACATAGGTTACCCTCCTATGCGTTGCGCAGTCGGGTAAAAAGTAGAAATTAGGCGCTGTTTCCTTCGCCCAGACAATTATAATATGGCAACATAATGAGAACGGTGAAGACTTAGTAAAAAAAAATTACGTCGAAACTATAGTCTGTCAACGTCGTGCTTACCGCGCCTTAGGGGTACAGACGTGCGCGGGGACGCGGTAACGGGGGTGCGGGCGGTGAAGCAGGAGGGTGAGCGAGCACGACGCAATGTGTTCATGTTCGCAATCGCCGCCTGCTACCGCGTCCCCGCCAACGTCTGTACCCCTAGGGCGCGGTAAGCACGACGTTGACAGACTATAAATAAAGTCATGTCATTTTATGTCATGGAGAGCATGAGAGCTAACTCTTAACCAAAATTATTGCCGTCTCTTTCTGTTCTCTCAGGATAGACAATGACATGTGACCATTTTAGTAAAGATTTCGTGATTTTGTGCGTTTACGAATTGATACCAATGTCATGTATTTTTTTAATTAATTTAATTTAATTGTTTTTTTAATTCTAAATAAATGAAAAATTATTAACGACTGCCGCGTACTCATACAGAGCCCGATGGTGTAGTGGATAGGGCCGCTGAGTGAGTTCGGCATAGTAAACCTGTATGGTTCGTTTTTTTAGCGTTGTGTTATCGATACCAACGTAAACAGCATTTTCTTTGCAACTTAGCAGACGATCAAATTTCAGAACCGCAAAGAATAACCTTGTTACAAACATATGATTTTCGGTTTACTTTCTTTAAAAATGTAAGGAAGCTGTTTATGGGCTGCAAAACAAGTTGGTATTTACAACTCGCTAAATTACACGTACTGTAGTTACGCATACGCACACAAGGGCGCGTGTCTGTACGCACAGCACAACCACAAGTATGGCCGAGCGGCAGTACATACATACATATAATCACGCCTTTATCCCTTATGGGGTAGGCAGAGCGTAAACGACCTACACAAAGGTCGTTCCGCCACTTCTGACAAAGTTTTGAGGGTTATTTAAGATAGATTTGTAGGTATATTGCTGTAGTGACAGGTTGTCAGCCTATCGCCTAAATTGCAATATACTAAAACCCTCGGATCCCTTAGCTGGTTTTTACAGCATGCACGGGAGGAAATGCAGCTTGAACATTCTATGTTTTTCTTTCGCTCGCAGTCCAGCATGGAAGTATTTATCCGAGTCGCTGAGATAAATCCGTAACTCACCTGAAGGTTCCAATTGAATCCAACGCCAAGTCTGATGGAAGGCGGGGCAGCTCTAGACGGAGCCACCTTCTTTGCTGGCGGCTCGCCATCTGACAAACAAAATCAACTTTTATGGTCTCTACAACACAGCTGTACCTCATCATCTCCCTAGCCTTATCCCGTATCTCACAGAGTCGGCTACCTAATCTAGGGGATTGAACGAGGGTACTGGTTTTTACACAGAGCGACTGCCATCTGACCTCCGCAACCCAGAAGGGAAACCAGACCCAATACTAGATTCGGTCAGAGTTTTCAAGCCGCCAATGCTTAGAACTGGCCTCTGATATGGCTTAACGACTAATATCTACGGTATTAAACGATATTAACCGGGACCAACGGCTTAACGTGCCTTCCGAAGCATGGAAAAAGCGCCGAATAAACGTACATATGAAATTCGAAAACCGAAAAACACATTGGTACGTGGTGGGATTCGAACCACGACCTCCCGCTCAGGAGGCAGCGGCCCTATCCACTACACCATCGGGCTCTTTACAATACAGCTGTACCTGTTGTGTCGTTATTCCTTGTGTATTGTCTTTCTCATGTCAAGAGCCCGATGGTGTAGTGGATAGGGCCGCTGCCTCCTGAGCGGGAGGTTGTGGTTCGAATCCCACCACGTACCAATGTGTTTTTCGGTTTACGAATTTCATATGTACGTTTATTCGGCGCTTTTTTCGTGCTTCGGAAGGCACGTTAAGCCGTTGGTCCCGGTTAATATCGTTTAATACCGTAGATATTAGTCGTTAAGCCATGTTAGAGGCCTGTGCTAAGCATTGGCGGCTTGAAAACGCTGACCTAATCTAGGATTGGGTCTGGTTTCCCTTCTGGGTTGCGGAGGTCAGAGGGCAGTCGCTCTGTGTAAAAACCAGTACCTCGTTCAATCCCCTAGATTAAGTAGCCGCCCCGTGACATACGGGATAAGGCTAGGGAGATGATATGATGTCTTTCTAATGATACTTGTGTTAAACAGTAAATAAATAAATACAGTAGGTATACAGGTGTAATAGGCATTATGCCTGGGTGGCTAAAAAAATCATTACGTTTATACTTAAAACTGATGGCTAAAAATACTGTGGATCACATTCATAATTAAAAAAAATATGCACATTTAGATTTAATAATAGAGTTAAAAATATAGAAGTTATTGATTTGCTTAGTCAATATTTACTGGCGAGTGACGTCATAACCCACAATTTTCATACAAAAAAGCGTTCATGACACTTCATAAAAAGTTGCAGATTTGAATAGCAGGCAAATATTGAAAGGGAAAAGAAACTGAAAGACGTTGAACGAAACTGATCACAATTCGCAAAGAAATGTCATCTAGGCGCGAAAAGAGAAGAAAAACATTGTCTATTTCATTTCTTGGCCTAGATGAACTGTCTGGCTAATAGGAACGGAACTGCAAGTATTGGAAAGATAGCTAGTGGTTATCCATTTCCCTCCACTCACGACCCGGAGGTCCTGGGTTCGATTCCCAGGGGTAACACAAAGTTGATAATTGACAATTTATTACTTAGTTAGTTTTTCCCCAGTTTGATTAGGACAATGCAGGCCGAATCACCTGATTGTCTGGAACAAAAAATATTCCGTGCTTCGGAGGGCACGTTGGGCCGTTTGTCCCGGTCGCTGTGTTTGATAGTGGTCGTTACACAAACCATGTTAGAGGCCTATGAGCTAGGCTATTAGGCGGTAAAAAAAACGAATACCAGGCTAAATCGGGTTGACACACGACTGAAGAAGATCCATTTCCCAGAAGGATGTTTTTGTTAAAGTTGTTCAGTTTAGTTGACTTAGCACTCTTCCTATATTGTGCATCGGAGAGCACGTATTGTAGCCGATTAAGTAAAACAAACATCACCTTCGAATTTCTGGAGACCAGCATCAATTACTGCGAGCATATTTTTTGATTTGATGATTTGAACCACAATTTTAACACTTGGAAATTTTGTAACCTACTTTCACTGTATAGATAAATAACATAATCCAATAAAAATCTCGATAAATTAGAATTTTGAGAACAATTTGATTTAATTATCGTAACGTAACGGACTTTGACGGAAATATGTGCCAACATTTTTTGTTACTACCGACATTTTATTGTTGGGCGTTATTTTTGGGTTGCCAGATGTCAGATAAAATAACTACCAGCAGTAAACAGATCAATCATCTTTGGCATCGTTCGCACTGTCAATATTACCGCAAGATACGTGAAAACAATGCCTGTCATAGAGAAGAACAGACCTTTGTCTGTTCAGCCAGAAAAAAAGACTTCTAATTCTTTAATAAGAGGTCTTTTTTTCTGGCTGGGCTATACTCAAGGTCACGGATCATGTGATAATACTGACAGTGAGAATGGTGCCAATGTGTAAAAAACACAAACCCAGGTTTAAAACTCTGACACCAGGGTTTATCGGGTCGAAGGACTCGATACCCACTCGACAGAAGAACAAGGTTCTCTTTGCTTGCAGATTTTCCTCTCATCTTCACTACACCTACAAGGCCCATAAATCCCACGTACATTATAAATGCATCGACTGAACGGATTGGGATAAAATTTAGCAAGTATCATTTAGAACAGGTTTGGTGCTGGAATAGCACAGTGCAGAAAAATAACAGTGTAGTACCTACATTATTTATTACCGCTTCAATTCAATTTATTCAATAACAATAATATTGTGTTTGAAATACATTCATACATATAATCACGCTTTTATCCCTAATGGGGTAGGCAGAGCGTAAACGACCTAAACAAAGGTCGTTCCGCCACGTCTGACAAAATTTTGAGAGTTATTTAAGATAGGTTTGTAGGTATATTGTTGTAGTGACAGGTTGTCAGCCCATCGCCTAAATTACAATATACAGAAACCCTCGGATCCCTTAGCTGGTTTTTACAGCATGCCCGGGAGGATATGCAGCTGGCACATTCTATGTTTTTCTTTCGCTCCCAGGCCAGCGTGGCCAGCGTTGAAATACATGTACACTAAAATTAAATTACAATCATACGATCACAGTTACATTAAAATGTCTAATTATAATAAATAAGTAATTAATGATGTTAATGAAACTAAATAAGATGATGTAAATTTACATGTCAAATTCAAATATTATTACAGTAAATAATTGTGAATTACATCGAAGGCAGCAATTGTTATCAAAAATCGTCAATGGAATACAAGCAGCTTTCCAGTAAGAGAGCTTTTAATGCTCCTTCCATGCTGGACTGGGAGAGATAGAAAAACATAGAATGTTCCAGCTGCCCTTCCTCCCGGGCATGCTGTAGAAGTCAGCAAAAGGGACTCGAGGGTTACAGTGTATTGTAATTTAGACGATGGGCTGACAACCTGTCACTATAGCAATACACATTACAATCTAAAATTGCCCTCAATTTTTGTCAGACGTGGCGAAAGCGCCTTTTACGAGGACTTTTACGCTCTGCCTACCCCGTAAGGGATAAAGGCGTGATTTTATGTATGTATGTATGTATGAGCTTTTAATTTTTGTTGAAATTCGCTTAACTTACGTATACATTTTAATTCTGTAGGCATTTTATTGAACAACATCTGCGTAACCTACTTCCTACCCACAGTCATGAAATGGGCGTGAGTAAAAATACAAACCGCATTATGCGATAACATTCGAACGTAAACATAATTTTACGATCGTAAAATTACAATTACTACCAAGCAACTTTACTTCCTAAACAAATTGTATGTTCGTAGGTCTGGGACCGTGGTACCGCTGGCATGACCCCGCGGTCATACATACATACATATATTCACGCCTGTATTCCTAATGGGGTAGGCAGAGCGTAAACGACCTAAACAAAGGTCGTCCCGCCACGTCTGACAAAGTTTTGAGGGTTAAGATAGATTTGTAGGTATATTGCTGTAGTGATAAGTTGTCAGCCTGTCGCTTAAATTGCAATATACAGAAACCCTCTGATCCCTTAGGTGGTTTTTACAGCATGCCCAAGAGGAAATGCAGCTGGCACATTCTATGTTTTTCTCTCGCTCCCAGTCCAGCATTGAAGTTCTCTGGGAATACCAGCTAAATTTCTTCCAGGGCATTCTGTAAAAATCAGGTAAGGGATCCGAGGGGTTCTGTATATTTCAATTTAGGCGATGGGCTGAAAACCGGTTAAAGCAATATACCTACAAATCTATCTTAAATAACCCTCTTTGTCAGACGTGGCGAAACCACCTTTATTTTGGTCGTTTACGCTCTGCCTACCCCATTAGGGAAAAAGGCGTGATTACATGATTGACATATTTGACATTATTTGCTGTGAGCTCTAGAGAACAGTGCAGAAGCCGGTTTTTTGTTGCACCTTTTAACACCAATTAATTAAGTATGAACTTCCATGCTGGCCTGGGAGCGAGAGAATAACATAGAATGTGCCAGCTGCATTTTCTCCCGGGCATGCTGTAGAAACCAGCTAAGGGTTTCGAGGGTTTCTGTATATTGTTATTTAGGCGATGGGCTGACAACCTGTCACTACAGCAATATACCTACATATCTATCTAAAATAACCCTCAAAACTTTGTCAGACGTGGAGGCACGACCTTTGTTTAGGTCGTTTACGCTCTGCCTACCCCATTAGGGATAAAGGCGTGATTATATGTATGTATGTATTAAGTATGTATGATAGGGAAGAGCCGAGCCACCTGACACAGGCTTTATTAGCTTAAAAGGTGGCTTGGAACACTATAATTTGTCAAACATTTATTAGACTGAAAATAAAGAATTTATTAATTTATTATTATAAAGACCATTATAACAAACAGTGACCGGGAATGACGTCTTAACGTGCCCTCCGAAGCACGGAATCCGTTTTCTTTCAGAGAATCAGGTGGATTCAGCCTGCATTGTCCTAACCAAACTGGGAAAAATCTCACAAAGTGATAAATTGACAAATATCAACTTTGTGTTCCCCCCTGGTAATCGAAGTCAGAACAAAGTCGAAGTCGAATTATTTATTTCCAAATAGATTCCTAAGAATACTTTTAGAAACTCACAAGCGAGTCTAAAGAAAATTATATCTGTGTCACAAAATATAATAAAACTATATCACAATGAAGAAGAAGCATGAGAAACTCGCACTTTGCGCCCCTCCCTTCGTTTTATCTTATTCTTACTTTTGTCCTTCTTTTTGTTCAAAATAGGGTTTATAACAGCAATGTGTGCCAATTTCTTAGGGTTCATTGAAATATCAGAGCCCATGGCTCTGACCACTAGACCACGGAGGCAGTTAGGATTGAGAATAGACATAGAAAATCTTTATTCTCAGTTACAAAACAACATAGCACAGAATTAAGAATACCTACATACATACATATAATCATGCCTTTATCCCTAATGGGGTAGGCAGAGTGCAAACGAACCAAACAGAGGTCGTCCCGCCACGTCTGACAAAGTTTTGAGGGTTATTTAAGATAGGATTCTAGGTATATTGCTGTAGTGACAGGTTGTCAGCCCATCGCCTAAATTACAATATACTGAAACCCTCGGATCCCTTAGCTGGATTTTACAGCATGCCCGGGAGAAAATGCAGCTGGCATATTCTATTTTTTTCTCTCGCTCCCAGACCAGCATGGAAGTAAAGTGGTTTCATTAAGAATACAGACCTCTACAATACAGAATACTACCTCCGTGGTCTAGTGGCTAGTGCCATGGACTCCCGTTTCGGAGATCCTGGGTTCGATTCCCAGGGGGGGAAACACAAAGTTGATATTTGAGAATTTATCACTTTGTGAATTTTTCCCCAGTTTGGTTAGGACATTGCAGGCTGAATCACCTGATTGTCCGAAAAGAAATAGATTTCGTGCTTCGGAGGGCACGTTAAGCCGTCGGTCCCGGTCGCTGTCTTTGATAGTGGTCGTTACTCAAACCATGTCAGAGGCCTGATAGTTGTGCTACTAGGCGGTTTAAAAAAAACTCTGACACCAGGGTTTATCGGGTCGTTAGACTCGATCCCACTCGACAGAAGAAGAATACAGAAATAAGATTAGGATACAGAGTAGAAGGTAAGAGTATACACATCATACAATATAATAGTTACAAACAGTAACGTTAGAGAAGAATGTAACATGTTTCGTAGCTGAGAAAGGGTGCTGACTCAGCATGTGCTGTGTTTTCCCTCAGCGCTGTTATTCTGCCAGAACCCAAGTCCGCGAGCTAATCACAGCGAGCGCGAATATAAAAGAACTACATAGTCACAGCTCGGACACTCCTAACTACAATGACGTCCGTAACGTACAATTGACGACCCGCGCAGCCTCGTTGGCAGTGTACCTGCCTGCTACGCAGAAGGTCCCGGGTTCGATTCTCGGCCAGGGCATGGGGTCCCATCCGGAACAACAGTAAATAGCTTTTACAAAATATCAATAGATGGCGCTACGGGTATCGATTTGTAAATCAACAATAAAAAACTAAGGAACATAGTGACAGAAAATAAATATTTAATAACATAAATAAACCATAGCACACCTACACACGAAAAATCGATAAAAAAGTTATTTTAAATATTTATTTGATTAACTGCTAAGTGGCAGCATGGTGGCAGGAATTGGTACTACGCGGAGCCACAACACGGTCATCTGGGCTCAATTTGTCACAAAGTGGGTTAAGTTTTAAGCGTGCATTGATAGATGTCGCTGTCATCTTGTGAATGAGCTCGTTTTTCTGTTACAATTTTGTATGCCGTTACTTTATTTCAAATACTTCATTTTTTAAAAAAAATAAGAATTATTTAAAAAAATATGACAACAATTCAACATTAAACGAATAATAATAATTTATTACATCTTATTGCTCATATAGATCAGTAAACTATTTATTTTCGTTTTATTTACTATAACGAATAGCACAATATTTGTGAAAAAAAAAAACGCGATACCGAACTTGGGACGACGTAAAGTTTGATTTGCTTTTGCGACGATCCTGAGTTGTATGCGCATACGTTCTTTGGTGATTCTTTATTAATTTGTGATCTGTGTTTTGAATTTGGACTTGACGACGCTTCCTACGACGAACTGACACTGGATATCCCAACGGACATCGAATAACTAATTCTTATCCTGTCAAATCTACGTACCTTCCTAAAATAGTCATAGTAATTGTTCTGAGCGAATTGTAACTGACAGGATTATTAGGGTTCCCTGTTACCTATCGTGACAGAAATATTACAATTGTAGCCTTATTTTAGGTAGATCGTGATAGGGAATTAAAGGATAAAGGCTTGACTGTATGTATGTGTTACGCACTATCCCCGAACAAAAAAATCGCCATTCCGTGAATTGTAAAACAACCATTCTGCGGACTGGTAAACACCAAATGGTCAATTGCCGAAGTCGACAAAATACTAGGTGTAAGGGAGAGCTTAACACTAAGTTTTATATATTCTGTGGCTTAACGCAAAGTGATAGATGTTGCCCAGTCAAAGAAACTGAATAACTTTCACTAGAAAATGAAAATATTAATGACTTTACCGTTCAAAATTATCACCTCGATGATCACTTCCTGATCAAAGTTGTTACATTTCGTGAGTTCATGACCTAAGCGATCAGTTTGCATTAAGCTGTCTCATACACCTAGTATTTTCACTACTTCGGTAATAGGCTGTTTGGTGTTTGCCAGTCCGCGCAATGGTCGTTTTACAACGCGCATTAGCCGAAATATGAAGACATCTCCCGGATTGTGCGTTTTCCGGAAAGTCCCTTTTACCCGGCTAATGAATGAATTCGGGGATTGTACGTAACACATACGATTGAGTCTCTATCGCTTAATCCGTCGCTTATGGTACGGGGTGGGCAGAATACAAAATACAAACATAAACCTTTCCTCTTTCAAAGAAGTCTGAATACCACTATACCAAATCACCAACCTATATATCCTGCCTGCCAATGTCTTATTGGAATCCTTCGAGCCGCTTAGGCGTGCAATGGCAATTGACGAACAGATTAACTTTTGCATCTATAATATTTATTTTAATTCGTGGAGATTACAAAACATATGCTGTGATTTTAAATCTTTGTTTCATTTACCTACTTTAATTTTTAGTGACCATAACCATTTTATAACATATCCATCACCCTTTTCCAAGAACAGGCTCTGGAGCAGATTCTGTTAAAGACAAATTTTAGTTTCGTTCTGACCCATTGTAAAATTTAACAGCAACATAACAGATAATTATAATCCTGTCAACATTAAGTTCTTAAACTGGAAAAGGGTCAAAGTGCGTTGATAAATCACTTCTCAAACCTAAGCTATACCTATGGACGAGAAATAGAAGCCCAACTGCGCGCATTGAATCAACAAGAAACCAAGCCTACCAAGCAGCCCATCCAGATTGGCGCCGGCACGCTATACTTGCGAGCGACTTTGCGGAAGGGCAAACATGGCAGACGACGCGGTCTTAGATCTTGTAGGAGTTACTGCTTTTGATTTCATCTATTTTTATTGGAATTGAAAAATAAATAATAAAAAAATAATTTACATAATTACTTATTATCCTACAATAATCAATAATCATACAATGTTTCTTAAAACACGTAAAAACTTATTTTAATATCTACATCATTTCCAAATATTTTAGGAATTGGATGTTTACGGGGTTGGATGGGAAGTTGCATCTTCAAACTCCTTCTAACAAACATTCGACGTAGGCGGTGCGGTGTATTACTATAATGTTATAGTGCCCTTACAGAGGGATCAATGATCTAAGAATGTTAGTTAGAAGTTAATGAATGTTATTAGACCTATTTGTACAGCAAAAGCAAATAAATATATTGAGTACTTATTGGGTGCACACACTGCGCTAAACGCAACGTCGTCTATGTTTCATTATTCAACACAATGCAATATGGGTGCACAGAAAATCGCGCGCACCGTCGCGTAGCACGTAGAACAGTGTGAACACTGCCTTACCTAACACTTAAACATTCAAGCTTGCGTGATACCGTACGAGCACTTTCATCCTTTGATCTGTGCCCAAGACTACAGTCGTTCCGATCAGCAGCTAGCATGAGGGCGAACTCTGCGAAGACGGGCCGATTTGAAAGCGTTTTATAGCTTTAGGCTTAGGTATGTAGTACTATTATATATTCTGTGGCTTAGGTTTACACGCGCTTGCTTGTCCGTACCCGTGCTAGTTGAATCCCGCTTTAAAGAAGAAAAGACCACGTGCACAGGGGTTAAACAGTTGTATGAATTTATTATGATCCTCTCTTTTACTCACGTCACGAACTATTAGGAAACAAGTTGTGCCTACGACCGAATCACCACCAATGTAGGTACGCCGCGCCCTGACATGGCTAGTGTGTGTATAGATACAATTTTATCCTTCACTTTCCCTAAATATCTTAAAAAATCAGGTTTTATCGGCTAACAGAGGTCAGAGGTCAGGCGTAATAAACGTCCTCGTATAACCAGAGGTAGCGCTACACCAAACATGACACAATTGGAAGCGTCGGCGCGTACTAGATATATGCACCTTTATTATCTGAAAACTGGAACAACTGAGGACCAAATTCGTGGTTATCTAGATTCGGTGTGTGGCCGTGATAATGTCATATCTGTAGAAACCTTAAAAGCTAGAGGTAACTACGCATCTTTCAAGCTCAGCATAGCTCAAAACTCATTTGAGAAAGTTATGGCCCCTGAAAGCTGGCCAGAGGGCATTTGTATAAAACCTTGGTCGCAGCCCTTTCGTGGAAAGCAACGAAACCGCCGTTCCGAGGTGTCCCAATAAACTGTTTAAAGTTGTGGCTTATTACCAGAACGTTCGTTGGTTAAAGTCGAAACTTTTCAGCTTTAGGACCAATCTTTCCCTGTTGGAAGAAATAAACTTAGTCGCCATCACTGAGAGCAACCTAGATAGTTCTATATTCGACGCAGAGGTTTGTGGCACTGGCGAGTGGTCAGTACTGAGGAGAGACCGAGCATCTGGCGAAGGAGGGGGAGTGTTGCTGGCTTCGCGGCCGCCTATACAACTCGAGCGTGTGCCGAGTTTCGAAACTGCACACTGTGAAGACCTTTGGGCCAGGTTTAAAGTAGACGAATGCTACGTGTACATCAACGTCTTCTATATTTCACCAACAGCTGGAGATGAGCGTTATTTTGAGTGGTTTGATAGTGTTGAAAATGTGTGTTCAAAAATAACAAGTAATAAAGTTATTGCACTAGGAGACCTTAACCTTTATAGTGCCAGTGATAGTGTTAATAGATATTTTCATTGTTTTACAAATGTCTGTAATTTTAATCAGTATAATAGCGTGATGAATGTGAGTGAGAGAATATTGGATGTGGTGCTGACTAGCGTGGAGATGGAAGGCGCAATACAGGTACGTGAGGCGACATCGCAGGAGGTGATCACCAAAATCGATACTCTTCACCCCCCGTTAGTACTTAATTTTGAGTATTCTTTTAGGAGAGGGGACATAAAACTCGATCCCACAAATATTGATCGTGAATTAGATTGGAATTTTGCAAAGGGCGATTTTTACCAGTTATATACATTACTTTTAGAAATAGACTGGAAAGCTATATATGAAATCAGAGACTCAAATGAAGCAGTGCATTTCTTTACCAACAGTCTTTATACAATATTTAATCACTGCGTTCCAAAAAAACAACGGAATAAGTCTCCTAGTAGGGTGTACCCTGTTTATTACACGAAGAATATCTTAAGCGATCTCGATACCAAAGCAAATTATCATCGTTTGTGGAAAAGTTCTGGTGATAGAAGTTTCTATAATAAGTTCTCTGAGCTACGATGTAAAGTTAAGTCCGATATATGTGAAGCCTATAGTAGCTATGTGCGCGGTGTTTCTGGACGGATATTGTCTGAACCAAAACAATTTTGGTCATTCGTTAGTACTTTGCGAAGTAAAGGTGGAGTGGAGATAATGGTTACCAGAAACGGCAAAGAGCATCGAGGTGTGGACACCGCCAAAGCATTCGCTGAGCATTTTGGTTCAGTTTTTTTAACAGAAGAGCCACTCTTAAACTGGGAGGATGCTAACGTGAATTCGAATTCCCACTCAAGGCGGGTTGATATACAGCACTTTGCCGAGGCAGACATCCACACTTCCATTAAGAGGTTAAAAGCCCAAACATCACCGGGTCCAGATGGCATACCACCCTATATTATTAAGGGATGTGCTACAATTTTGTTGAAGCCCATTACCTACATATTCAATTTGATCTTGTATACTGGCAGGTATCCCAATATTTGGAAAAAATCTCGCATTATACCAATTCCCAAAAAAGGGTCCAAAATCGCCGTCGAAGATTATCGACCAATAGCAATACTCAATACGTTAGCAAAATTATTTGAAATGACCCTCTACGATAAGATTTTGCCACAATGTGCTCCTTACATCACAGACGCTCAGCATGGGTTTCTTCCCAAGCGATCAGTGTCCTCGAATTTAGTACAGTTAGTTGACTTTGTATCCACACAACTACAAGAGAGCAACCAAGTCGACGTCATATACCTGGACTTTCAGAAAGCATTTGATAGGGTGGATAACGACGTTCTTTTGAGAAAATTGGGGGCGATGGGTTTTACACCAAAACTTTTAAAACTATTCGCGAATTATTTGTCTGATAGAGAGCAATTCGTGAAATATGGACAGTTTGTGTCACCTCCCTATCGAACGCTGTCTGGTGTTAGTCAGGGATCGAATTTAGGGCCATTGCTCTTTGTGTTGCTAATTAACGACCTTCCAGAACTAGTTCAGGACTCACTAGTTTTGCTTTATGCTGACGATGTTAAATTGGTGAAATCAGTGAATAATTTAGAGGACTCTGTTATTCTGCAACATGACCTGGATAGGGTATATCGATGGACTGTTGACAATAAACTTTACTTCAACCCAGCTAAATGTGAGATAATGACCTTTACGAAGTCATCTCTCCAGCTCGAGTTCCCATACACCATTGACAGTGTCCCAGTGGCGCGTGTTAAGCAGGTTCGCGACCTCGGAGTTGTATTCGACCACAAACTTATATTCCACGCTCACGCAGAGTCGGTTGTTGAATCAACTTATCGACGTCTCGGATTTGTTATGCGAAACGCTGTGCATCTCTCGGATCGCGCAGTACGCACACTCTACGGTTCATTAGTCCGGAGTGTGCTAGAAAACAATGCTGTAGTATGGAATCCACACGAAAGTAAGTACGCGTTGATGGTCGAACAGGTACAAAAGCGATTCCTACGGTATCTGTACTCGAGGCACCATGGGTACTATCCATTTATGTACCCTACACTATTTCTGCAAGGTCATCTAGGCTTTGACTCATTGCAATTACGTAGATATCTGGCCCTTGTTAAATTTGTTTTTGGTATACTTCGCGGTCGAATTAACAGTTCGTACTTAGTTAGCCGGTTGCTAAGTCTGTACGTGCCGGACAAGTACCTGCGCGCGCGGCGGCACTCGCTCCTGGCGTTGCCGCACGCGCGCACTGTTGCGCACCAGCACACTCCCGTACTGCGCGCCATCGCGCTTCTCAACTCCACACTTGAAGCTGCACCACAGTGTGACCTGTTTGCAAGTTCGATTGTATGTTTGGTCAATGAGTGTAGGAAGAATTTTGAAAGGTTGATGCCTGCAAGTTCTATACCTATGTAATTTTAAATTTATACTGTTATTATTGTAATTCAATTTTTATTATCCATGTTATTTAAATTATTTGAAATTCTGATGTTTTTTTTTTTTTTTTTTTTTGTTGTTGCTATTGAGTGTATCTTTGTAACGCCGTGGATTTTTCTGTAATGTTACAATGTATAAATAAATAAATAACCGCTAGCTATATCTTCGTTACAAGTAAGTATAAGTAGGCACTACACATCATTTAGGTACAATCTATAACTATTTTAGAAATCTACCTACAGTGAAGTGAGGGAAATTCGATAAGAACACGACCTAACTAAATCTCAACTAAAATTCTTGCCGTCCCTTTCTATTCAAACCAGATTTCTCATAATAGAAAATTACAGTTATTGATGCTGATTCGGAGACACAACTGATAATTTAGTGTAGTCATGTCACTTTCTAAAATATGAACAAAAAAGAGACGGCAACACGACAGTTATTATCCAACCCTCGTTTTAAACGCTAGGTATAGGTACGTCACTGAAATAAGCAGCTGTTGTATTTCTGTCCATTTTTCAATTAAAATTGTATGAAGTGAGAAAACAAATTAGGTAGGTACACTTGAGTAGTTAAAGTTGAAGATGCAACCGAATCGGCACCATGGACTTATAACTACCTTGTCTAAGGACGTGCAACGCCGAATTTCTATAGATACGTACACCATTCGTTTTTAAGATCTAATTTTAACATTTTTATTTTCATAATTATTGGTATAATGTAATGTCTAGTTATTGTATTTATAACGCAAATTGTAAGAAATGCGCATTAAAAAAATAACAACATATAATGACGCCTTAATCCTTAATCGGGTAGGCAGAGCGTAAACAACCTACACAAAGGTCGTTCCGCCACGTCTCAGAAAGTTTTGATGGTTATTTAAAATAGATTTGTTTGTTGGTTTGTATATTGCTGGAGTGACAGGTTGTCAGCCCATCGCCAAAATTACAATATACTGAAACCCTCGGATACCTTAGCAGGTTTTTGGAGGAAATTCAGCATTCTATGTTTTTCCCTCGCTCCCAGGCCAGCTGAGAAAAAGTAAAAATAACAATCGTGTAAAGCAGTTTATTAACTTTATAAATGATAGCACCTAATATGGCTGTAGAGTGTACGTAGTCAGCAGAGGAGACATCTGGTCAGGCCCGCTCGAAACGAAAGAGATCATTTCAGGAAATTATTAATAAACTTTAATGAAATCTCGCTTATTTTCACGATTCACTTACTGCAATAAATATACTAAACCACATTAAAATTCATACATAATTTCCTGAAACAATCTCATCCGTTTCGAACGGCCCTGCCCAGTAATAGCCTTTGCTGACAGTACATAAGATAAGTTTCATTATTCACTCTCTTACAAATTACAAATTAAAACTGTTGTTATCTGTGCTCTGGCGCAGCGTTCACTTCTCTCTTACCGCCATCTAGTAGTCTAGTAGAAAATTACATACTTCGAACGTGCATTGTACCTACGTGGGGCCATCTGTGATCACGGCAAAATTAAATTACGATATTATGCCGTGGTCTGTCTCGTGGTACCGTTGCGTCAGATTGTACTAAAATCTTGCGGCCCGCCACTCGGCCCGACTTATGGCGGACCAGTTTTGTTGTATGACATTAGGCATCTGTACTAGTATAGTATTATATTATCTGTGGCCAGGGCAGACATTGGAATGATGAGTTTAAATGTCTGTTTCTGGGTCTGGGTGTTCTTTGTGGTTGTTTCTGTGTATGTCCATGGCACCCCGATACAGGGAATCCTAGTGGGGGCTAT
The DNA here is from genome assembly GCA_949820665.1 of Scrobipalpa costella. NCBI lineage: Eukaryota > Metazoa > Arthropoda > Insecta > Lepidoptera > Gelechiidae > Scrobipalpa > Scrobipalpa costella. The sequence goes on along the minus strand of OX463323.1, from coordinate 7,781,109 downwards.
GAGTGTGATCGTGTTATGTAATTTTTTTCACCCATCGACAGACGGCATGTTGCACTTGGCATGTGTTTGTGTGCGTGTTATAAGGTTTGACAAATTTTGTTATATCGGTCATAATCGTAACTTGATTAATCTGGTTCTTGATTAAACCAACGCTTTAAAGTAGTTCATTGTAACTGAATAGTTAGAATAGGTTAGGTTGCATATTTTGTATGAAGTTACTTACCGTCTCTCATCACTTGATAATTTAAAAAAAATCTATTGGAGTCATATATTGTGGTAGAAAGACATCTGTACACAGAACAGTACCTAACCATCTTTGAAACACAAAACTTTATTATTTCCGTTACACTGGGAAACATGCGCGCGCCATGCCCGTTAAGCGTACGCACAATGTGACCCACAACCCGGCGCGGAGTGTGACGTATATCGGACTGGGGCGGGGAGGTGAGTTGCCATTCTGTATGTAGTACTATTATATATTCTGTGACATAGTATAAAACAAAGTCGCTTTCTCTGTCCCTATATCCCTATGTATGCTTAGATCTTTAAAACTACGCAACGGATTTTGATGCGGTTTCTTTTAGTTGATACAAGAGAAAGGTTTATATGTATAATACATGCATAATATAGTAGAGAAACACTGATAATTTCCGTGCGAAGCCGGGGCGGGTTTTTTTTTTTTTTTTTTTTTTTTATATATATAGGCGAGCATTTGTCCGCCATCTCACCTGGTGGAAAGTGACGATGCGGACCATGTTGAAACATACTCACCTATGTAGTGCCTATTCACTCTCGCCTTGAAAAGGCCCAGGTTATATTGTTCCGGAAACAGATCCGCCGGCAAGCTAGTAAAATAATATACAGGGTGGCTCAAAGAGTGACGTCCAAAGGAAAAATTTTGATTCCTTAGGTCAAGGGGTAGCCAAATCACCCCCATGTATGTTCAGCGATTTTTAGTAGTTTAGGAGTTATGAATTTTTTTGCTAATTTTCTAAGAAAATTGACCTCAGTGGATTAATTATTTTTTATTATTTTTTTGGATAACTTTTTTTTATTTTTTTTTATTTTTGTGACATCCTCTTAAATTGTTCTTTTAACCATATATTGTGAGTAAATGTGTAAAAGAATTATCCGAGTTTATTTACTTATTATTAATAATACAATTGTCTCATAAATCTTACAACTCACACTAAAACATTTTACTAAGAATTTTCATTCAAAAATGTAACTTAAATAACATTTTTTTGTAAATAATTTTATTTTCCCTTTAATTTGATACATTTTCTAACTTAATTAGTCCTTAGTAATGACATAACAGGAATCTTTCAACTTTCTGAAACAATTTACTAATTAGGTAATTTCCGCCCAAGTACCTTTGAAGGCTGTTTTCTGCAAAAAATACCCCATTAAGCAATAGTTAATTTTTATTTTTATGTAATTTTGAAACCTTGCGGAGTTTTTAAAATTAATAAGGGACCATGAGATTATCTTTTTCAATTTTTAATTTCAAGTTGAAAATTCAGAGCAGACTAGCTCGATCGTAAAATTCGAACTTTCGATAAAAAAATAACTAACTTACATTACAGCTAGGAAGCTGAAACTTTTATGGTTAAAAGAACAATTTAAGAGGATGTCACAAAAAAAAAAAAAAAAAAAGTTATCCAAAACAATAATAAAAAATAATTAATCCACAGAGGTCAATTTTCTTAGAAAATTAGCAAAAAAATTCATAACTCCTAAACTACTAAAAATCGCTGAACATACATGGGGGTGATTTGGCTACCCCTTGACCTAAGGAATCAAAATTTTTCCTTTGGACGTCACTCTTTGGGCCACCCTGTATAATAGGATAGCGTGTACTTACATTTCCTTTTCGCCATATTATGGCGTCGTTTGACGGTCATAATGTCCTCGGAAGCCATCACGAAGTCCGTGGTAGATGTTATGTCCCCACTGGATGTCTGGAATTAATAATACATACATATAATCACACCTTTATCCCTAATAGGATAGGCAGAGCGTAAACGATCTAAACAAAGGTCGTTTCGCCAAGTCTGACAAAGTTTTGAGGGTTATTTAAGATATTGTAGGTATATTGCTACAGTGACAAGTTGTCAGCCCATCGCCTAAATTGCAATATACAGAAACCCTCCGATCTCTTAGCTGGTTTTAACAGCATGCCCGGGAGAAAATGCAGCTGGTACATTCTATATTTTTCTCTCGCTCCCAGTCCAGCATGATTTGACTTTAAAATTAGTAGAATACTTACCAACAAATTTTCAAATGTATCTGAAAGAAAAAGACAATGTATAGTATCATTTATTTTGGTACAAAACTTTATTATTATTATTTAATAACAAAGAAGCAGAATTGCTGTTGAGGCTATATCCGTAGCTGGTGTGTGCGCTAATATTTTATTTAAGTCCATATTTTTTTCAATCTGTTGTAGTCTACAGAACATGTAAGGTAAGTACATACTAGTTAAGGTATATACACATAATATATATGTATATTATATACATATATATATTAACACCATTATCCCTAATAGGGTAGGCAGAGCGTAAACAATCCAAACAAGTCATTCCGCCACGTCTAACAAAGTTTTGGATCACCAAATCTATCTTGAATAATCCTATTTAAGATAGATTTGTAGGTATATTGCTGTAATGACAGGTAGTCAGTCCATCGCCTAAATTGCAGTATACAGACACTCAGAGTCCTCAGCTGGTTTTTACAGCATGCTCAGGAGGAAATGCAGCTGGCACATTCTATATTTTTCTCTTACTGTTTTACTCTTTCTAGGCCAGTATTACTTATATTTACCGTTTTTAGTGAAATCTATAGACATCGTTTGCAAGTCTGCAGGCTGAAAATAACAAACAATTTATTGATACAATTAAAGTCGGCAGATGCCACCGGTATAAATTAAATAATTGCCAGATAATCTCAAATATTATTAAAAGCCTTAATTTGTTTACCTATATATAAACAAGAAGGTTTTCTTCAGCACAAAATACTATTAATTGTACTGAAAATGTTCCGATCAAAGGCTGAAAGATAATTTCTTACACATTGGGCTGAAACAGAAACACACACAAGGATAGCAGTTGACTGCGTCTGTCACTGTCAGTTGTTGTTTTATCTTTGGAAACTAGTCTTTTTGCCATAATTTCAGTCAGAGTTGCCAGATACTTTTCCCAAAACAGCGTCTTGTTGCGAAGGTATCAAGAGCAGGCTGGCAATTTTTTTTTTCACAAAGAATGATAGAGATAGATGCTATTCCTGAATGACAGCCAAGTTGACAACTTTATAAACAAAACGAGTTTTTTTTTTGGTATTTAGGACGTCAAGTCGAAAACAGTCGTACGAAAACCACATGAAACGGTGTGAAAATGAAAATACCGCAGAAAAACAAGCTGAAAAAGCAAAATATTACGAAGAAATCAGTAATGAAACCCAAGAAAGAGCAAGTCCACATCGTGGCACATGAGATAAAATTCGCCCGACTACTTTCAGGGAACGAGAAAAAATCTCGAGATCGGGCGCTGAAAACACTGAAAAAGTGGCTCTTGAACTGCTTTGAGAAGGGATACGGTAAGAAATAATTATGTATCCATGTCCATTAGCTTGTGTTTGTCTCAGTGAATCCGAAAAACGTGTATATTCTCACACGTTGAAACATAACCTCAAAATCAAAATACGACGTACGTCATGCGTACATCCAGAGCATGAAAGATATTCTGAGTATTATAAAAAGTATTTATTTGTATGATGATGGTATATGTATCTATGTACTATTACGCCTGTATCCCTGATGGGGTAGGCAGAGCGTCAACGACTTAAACAAAGCTCGTTCCGCCCCGTCTGACATAGTTTTGAGGGTTACTTAAGATAGATTTGTAGGTATATTGCTGTAGTTACAGGTTGTCAGCCCATCTCCTAAATTACAATAGTAAAACCCCCGAATCCCTTAGCTGGTTTTTACAGCATGCCCGGAAGGAGATGCAGCTGGCACATTCTATGTTTTTCTTTAATATATACAGATAAGGGAGAGAGGCCTTTGCCTTGCTGTGGGACACCACAGGCTCATGAATAAATAAACAAAATAATATATATATAATATCAATAGTATTGCTATTCAAGTCATCAATACTACATACATATAATCACGCCTTTATCCCTAATGGGGTAGGCAGAGCGTAAACGACCCAAAGGTCGTTCCGCCACATCTGACAAAGTTTTGAGGGTTATTTAAGATATATTTCTATGTATATTGCTACAGTGACAGGTTGTCAGCCCATCGCCTAAATTACAGTATACTGAAACCCTTGGATCCCTTAGCTGGTTTTTACAGCATGCCCGGGAGGAAAAGCAGCTGGCACATTCTATGTTTTTCTGTCGCTTCCAGGCCAGCATCAATACTATCAATAGCTTTTTCTTTTTTGAGGATTTAAGAACTCACAATGCTATTTTTATTACATAGTATAAAATATACTATTCTATTCTAAATAAAAATTACATTGTGAGTGCTTATAGAATATGTAAAAAGTGAGGCAATATTGACTTGAATGCCAATCTTAATTTGGACTGGTCAAGCCGTACATAGTTCTTAAACTACACAGCTAGATGTTGCTAACGTCGCTATGATGTATACATACAAGTTGTAAGAAAGACTATGATAAATTCGTCACTCCCTCTACCGTTTCTGTAACTCGGTAGAGTAATAGACTGGCATTCCAGAGATGCAAGTGCGTGTCCTGCCAGAAACGAATTTATTATTTTCTTTCTTTCATATTACTATCAATAATAGTACTGAATACTTAGAAGAGCGCTCTGTGTAAAAATCAGTACCCTCGTTCAATCCCCTAGATTAGGAAGCCAACCCCGTGAGATACGGATGATGACTTAGAAGCAATACTAAATAATGAAAAATCTTTTCAAATTCATAATTTTTCAGAATTCAAGGAAGATGATTTTATGCGTATTTGGAAGGGCCTCTTCTACGCTGTATGGATGTCTGACAAACCTCTCATACAGGTAAGTGAACATACTTACACTACATAAAAAAAATATGTATATTTATTTCAGTTACTTAAACCTAGTTTACATAAACTGATGTTGGAGTTTCCATTTAAGCGAAAAAAATTGCTTGTATGAGGAAACACCGCTCTTCTTTTAACAATAACAGGTAGGTTTAAGATACCACTAGCTAAAGTAATATTTATTGACTCTTTAGACTTAAAATTTGTTAATTCAAAATTAATACAAGATAGAATAGAATAGAATTTCTTCCATGCTGGACTGGGAGCGAAATAAAAACATAGAATGTGCCATCTGCATTTCCTCCCGGGCATGCTGTAAAAACCAGCTAAGGGATCTGAGGCTGCAATTTAGGCGATGGGCTGACAACCTGTCACTACTGCAATATACGTACAAATCCATCTTGAATAACTCTCAAAACTTTGTCAGACGTGGCGGAACGATCTTTGTTTAGGTCGTTTACGCTCTGCCTACCCCATTAGGGATAAAGGCGTGATTATATGTATGTATGTATACAAGATAGTAAGTAAGCTGAATTTTAATTTAGTATTAAAAATAAAATTTGAATTAAAATTTGCCATGCGTGTTTAGTGGCTGTGTGTGTATTGTGTGTGCCTGCGTGTATGTATGTGTGTGCGTGTGAGTGGGTGAATACATACAACCACGCTTTTATCACTAATGGAGTAGGCAGATATATAAGTAACTGAATTTATTTTTTTATACTTCAGACGAATTGCATTATGGTTGACATTGTAATTTAATTTAATTTTGAAACCTGTAATTGTGAAATAAATAATCTAAATTAAAGAGAGCATAAATGACCTACACAAAAGTAGTTTCTCTATACCTAACAAAGTTTTGATGGTTATTTAAGATAGAATCATAGATATATTGCTATAGTGATTGGTTGTCAGCCCATCGCCTAAATTACAGTATGCTTAAACCCTAGGATCCGTTAGCTGCTTTTACATCATGCTTGGAAGGAAATGCAGCTGGCACATTCTATGTTTTTCTCTCATTCCCCGGCCAGCTTGGAAGAACATACTTAAACTACATATGAAAGATACCATGTGGCTGGTACTAGATGACTGAAGCCTCAATAAAAAGTTGATTTTAAAAGAAAATCTGTTTATTTCAGGAGGAACTTTGCGATAACATAGCCGGTATCCTGGACCTTTTTCCACCGGAGCAGTTCCGGCATGCCCTGTTAATGGTGAAGGTTGGCCTACGAGCGATGGCCACTGAGTGGTACGGTATAGACCAGCACCGCATGGATAAATGTTTGATGGTAAGCTGTGTGATGGGCATTCAACTTTTTAGCTGACACTGTCATTTTGTTTTAACATTCATACATATAATCACGCCTTCATTCCCAATGGGATAGGCAGAGTGCAAACGAAACAAACAAAGGTTGTTCCGCCACGTCTGACAAAGTTTTGAGGGTTATCCAAAATGTAATTGTACGATTGTCAGCCTATCGCCTAAATTGCAATATACTGAAACCGTCGGATCCCTTAGTTGATTTTTACAGCATCCCGGGTGGAGTGCAACTGGCACATTCTATGTTTTTCTCTTGCCAGCATGGAAGAAGTAGTTTTTTTTAAGCTGTATAAATTGTTAAAAGAAAATTTCAAAGAGAGATAAATATTAGTAGTTAGTAAAACATGTCCCACTGAATGAAACATGTACAATTGAATCCCACCACGTACCAATGTGTTTTTCGGTTTTCGAATTTCATATGTACGTTTATTCGGCGCTTTTTCCGTGCTTCGGAAGGCACGTTAAGCCGTTGGTCCTGGTTAATATCGTTTAATACCGTAGATATTAGTCGTTCAGCCATATCATAGGCCAGTGCTAAGCATTGGCGGCTTGAAAACTCTGACCTAATCTAGGATTGGGTCTGGTTTCCCTTCTGGGTGGCGGAGGTCAGATGGAAGTCGCTCTGTGTAAAAACCAGTACCCTCGTTCAATCCCCTAGATTAGGTAGCAGAACCGTGATACGGGATAAGGCTAGGGAGATGATGAGTTCAAGAAAACATGTTAGTCAAATAATTCCTGTTTTTTGCAGCTCGTGCGTCGCTATTTGCGCGGGAGTTTGCGATGTCTCGCGCGCAGCGAATGGAGTGAGAAGGCGTGTAAAATGTACGCTAAAATGCTGAGCGAAAATGATGGTAAGTTTCGTTAAAAAATAAATATGTTATTATTTAATAAATGCCTCCGTGGTCTAAGAGCTATGGGCTTAGGGTCCTTGGTTCAATTCCCAGGGGACACAAACACACAAAAGTTGATATTTGTCAATTTATCACTTTTTGGCGTTTTTAGGCTTCTGAGGCTTTTGTATATTATAATATACCGGGTGTAAGGGACAGCGTCCTGCAAACTTATTTCATTTCCTGTTGCTTAGTCAACAATCACCAGGAAATTCATTCAGGAAAACAAAATAAAAAATGGCTTGTTCATACAAATTTCCCGATCCAGGTGGTCATTTTGTATGGCAAAGTTTTTTTTTTCCACTTCCTGAAATAATTTCCCGTTGAAAGTTGTTCTTGTTTCTTCCATGCTGGACTGGGAACGAGAGAAAAACATAGAATGTGCCAGCTGCATTTCCACCCGGGCATGCTGTAAAAACCAGCTAAGGGAACCGAGGGTTTCAGTATATTATAATTTAGGCGACGGGCTGACAACCTGTCACTAAAGAAATATACCTACAAATCTATCTTAAATAACCCTCAAAACTTTGTCAGACGTGGCGGAACGATCTTTTGTTTAGGTCGATTACGCTCTGCCTACCCCATTAGGGATAAATGCGTGATTATATGTATGTATGTATGAAATAATTTCCCGGTGAAAGTTGTTCAGTATCATTGACTGAGCAACCCCTATCAGTTTGCGGGACGCTGTCCCTTACACCCGGTATATTGGATACAAAGAGCAATCTTTGACTATGATACGTTTGATGATACGAATTATTTCCCGCAACAGGCGCAATTTAGTTTCACGCCTTAATCCTTAATGGGGAAAGCAGAGCGTAAACGACCTAAACGAAGGTCGGTCCGCCACGTCTGACAAAGTTTTGCTTCAACTACTACTTAATAATAATAACAGTAACCCCACCGATTTTCGGTGATGGCGGCCCATCTCCCAGAGGTCGGCCAACTGCGCAGGACTAGTTTTTAGTGCCCAGGTGTTTGCGCTACACACAGGCGCACACTATTCCTTCAATCTCTTATTCTGATGGGATGACTGACACGATCAGAGAAATATCAGGCGCAGGACCGACTATTTACATGCCCGTCTGACAGCATGGAGTATCTCATCTTTCGGACAATTAGGTGATCAGCCTGCAATGTCTTAACCAAACTAGAAAACAACACAACCCGGACCTCCGGGTCGTGAGCTTATTGCTCAGACCGCTAGACCACGGAGGTAGTTAAGTGCTATTTAAAATAATACTATTTATTACTTCCATACTGGACTGGGAGCGATAGAAAAACATAGAATGTGCCAGCTGCATTTCCTCCCGGGCGTGCTGTAATACCCAGCTAAGGGATCCGAGGGTTACAGTATATTGTAATTTAGGCGATGGGCTGACAACCTGTCACTACAGCAATATACATTACAATCTAAAATTTTCCTCAATTTTTGTCAGACGTGGCGAAAGCGCCTTTCACGAGGCGTTTTATGCTCTGCCTACCCCGTAAGGGATAAAGGCGTGATTTTATGTATGTATGTATGTAAAATAATACCTTAAAACCTTTATTTTCAGGTCTAATGTCGTTGAAAACGCCGCTCTACGCGCGAAACTCCATTTCAATGATCTTACACGTCATTGACTGTTATCTAGAAGAAATCGCGAAGGTAAATTAAAAAATCCTTCCATGCTGGACTGAAGGAAATCCTCCCGGGCATGCTGTAAAAGCCAGCTAAGGGACCTGAGCGTTACACTATATTGCAATTTAGGCGATGGGCTGACAACCTGTCACTACAGCAATATACCTACAAATCTATCTTAAATAACCCTCAAAACTTTGTCAGACGTGGCGGAACGACCTTTGTTTAGGTCGTTTTCGCTCTGCCTACCCCATTAGGGATAAAGGCGTGATTTGATGTATATATGTTTTATCTTTTCTTCCATGCTAACCTGGGAGCGAGAAAAATACATAGAATGTACCAGCTGCATTTCCTCCCAGGCATGCTGTAAAAACAAGCTATGGGATTCGAGGGTTAAAGTGCATTGCAATTTTAAGCGATGGACTGACAACCTGTCACTACAGCAATATACCTACAAATCTATCTTAAATAACCCTCAAAACTTGTCAGACGTGGCGGAACGACCCTTATTTAGGTCGTTTTCGCTCTGCCTACCCCATTAGGGACAAAAGCGTGATTTAATATATGTATGTATAATTTCCTTTCAAGGTATCAGAAGGCAAGATACCGCCTACAAGCCTGGTGCAGTTACTACGTCCGTTCTGTGTGTACATGTGTTCTGGACAGAATGCTACAGTATGCACGGCGTGTAGGAGAATGCTGACTGCCTTACTGAGGCAGAGTGAACCTGGCCTGAAGTATAGAGACAAGGCTAGAGCTTGGGAGAAGGTTAGAACACTTTATTTTTATTAATTAATTATTTCTACCATCAACAAACATCACTTTACTCTTTCTACAATCTACAAATATCACTTTATTCTTTCTACCAGCCACAAATATTACATTACTCTTTCTACCATCAACGAATATCACTTCACTCTTTCTACAATCAACAAACATCACTTGATTTATTCTACCATCATCAAACATTACTTGATTTATTCTACCATCATCAAACATCACTTAATTCTCTCTACCATCAACAAGCATCACTTTACTCTTTCTTCCAACAACAAACATCACTTGATTCTTTCTACCATCAACAAACATCATTTGATTCTTTCTACAATAAACAAACATCACTTCACTCTTTCTGCCATCAACAAACATCACTTCATTCATTCTACCATCAACAAACATCGCTTCACTCTTTCTACCATCAACAAACATCACTTCATTCCTTTTACCATCATGAAATATCAATTCATTCTTTCTACCATTAACAAACATCACTTGATTCATTCTACCATCAACAAATATAGCTTCACTCTTTCTACCATCAACAAACATCACTTGATTCTTTCTACCATCATCAAATATCACTTCTATCTTTCTACCAGCCATAAGCATCACTTCAGTCTTTCTACCAGCCACAAGCATCACTGCATCCTTTCTACCATCATCAAATATCACTTAATTCTTTCTACCATCAACAAACAGAACTGCATTCTTTCTACCGTCAACTAACATCACTTAATTATTTCTACCATCAACAAACAGATCTTTATGCTTCTACCATCAACAAATATCACTTCACTATTTCTACCATCAACAAACATCACTTCATTCTATCTACCATCAAGAAACATCATTTTAATCTTTCTACAATCAACAAATATCCCTTCATTCTTTCTACCGTCATCAAATTTCTAGAACATAGGCCTCCTCGATGGTGTGATGAAAATTAGTAATTCCCTGCCAGGAATTAAAAATACTTACCATAGACAAGGGTTTATAGAAAATGCACAAGTCCCTCACACAATCTGTCTCAATTTTTCTCTATGACAGGTATTTTTAATTCCTGGCAGGGTTATACCAGGTGTAAGGGACAGCGCCTCACAAACTGATAGGGGTTGCTCAGTCAATGGAACTGAACAACTGACTAGAAGTGGAAAACAAAATGGTTTTCCATACAAATACATACATACATATAATCACGCCTTTATCCCTAATGGGGTAGGCAGGGCGTTAACGACCCAAACAAAGGTCGTTCCGCCACGTCTGACAAAGTTTTGAGGGTTATTTAAGATAGATTTGTAAGTATATTGCTGTAGTGACAGGTTGTCAGCCCATCGCCTAAATTACAATATACTGAAACCCTAGGATACCTTAGCTGGTTTTTACAGCATGTCCGGGAGGAAATGCAGCTGGCACATTCTATGTTTTTCTCTCGCTCCCAGGCCAGCATGGAAGAATACATCATTCATACATTTTGTATGGGAAGTTCAATTTTGTTTTATATCTCCTGAAAGAAATTCCTAGTGATTGTTCAGTGTCGTTGACTTAGCAACCCCCTATCTTCTTTTTCTTAGTGAGTGGATCCTCGAGTCGAACGACCCGATGAACCCTGGTGTCAGGTCTTCAAACCGCCTAGTAGCACAGCTATTAGGCCTCTGACGTGGTTTGAGTAACGACCACTATCAAAGACAGCGACCGGGCCCGACGACTTAACGTGCCCTACGAAGCACGGAATCCTTTTCTTTTCGTACAATTAGATGATTCAGCCTACAATGTCCTAACCAAACTGGGGAAAACCTCACAAAGTGATAAATTGACAAATATCAACTTTGTGTCCTCCCCCTGGGAATCGAACCCAGGACCTCCGGATCGTAAACCCATGGTTCTGACCATTAGACCACGGAGGCCCTATCAGTTTGCGGGACGCTGTCCCTTACACCTGGTATATGGTATGATTTTTCTAAAACGAATATTTTGCGGATTGGCTGATTTATTAGTGGCCTCAATGAGTTCTGGCGTTTTGCTGGTGCATTGTCATCGTCCTTACTGACAAGAAACATTCTAAAGTTATATCATAATATCGACTGTGTGTTTGGGCAGGGAATAGAACTTAAAACCTCTGGATATAACTGCATCCGTGGTCTAGTGGTCAGAGCCATGAACTCACGATCCGGAGGTCCTGGGTTCGATTCCCAGGGGGTAACACAATTTTGAAATTTGTCAATTTATGACATTGTTAGATTTTCCCAGGTTTGGTTAGGACAATGTAGGCTGATTCACCTGATTGTCAAAAAGAACAAAAAGATTGCATGCTTCAGAGGTCACGTTAAGCCGTCGGTCCCGGTCGCTGTCTTGTATAGTGGTCGTCGCACAAACCATGTCAGAAGCCTATTAGCTGTGCTATTACGCGGTTTAAAAACTGACACCAGAGTTCGTCGGGTCGATTGACTCGATACCCACCAAGAAGAAGAAAACCTCTGGATTTAGGCCAAGCGTCAAAACCACTGCACCACAACAACCTATAAACCCTCTGATTTTCCAGATGGGCTGCCCTAAAGGTGGACCTGATGCTTTACAAGAGGTTTCTGATGATGAAGAGGAACAAACGAGCGATGCTGACGTATCCGAAGATGATGAGTAAGTATTTATCTCACGGGGACGGCTAGCTATAGGGGATTGAAATCTTAAATAACCCTCAAAACTTTATCAGTCGTGGCGGAACGACCTTTGTTTAGGTCGTTTACTCTCTGCCTACCCCATTAGGGATAAAGGCGTGACTATATAGTCTAAGTCTCCCTAGCCTTATCCCGTATCTCAGGGAGTCGGCTAGATAATCTAGGGGATTGAACAAGGGTGCTGGTTTTTACACAGAGCGACTGCCATCTGACCTCCGCAACCCAGCAGGGAAACCAGACCCAATTCTATATTAAGTCAGAGTTGTCAAGCCGCCAATGCTTAGCACTGGCCTCTGACATGGCTTAACGACTAATATCTACGGTTTGTATTTACTGCTGGACTATGCTGGACTGGGAGCGAGAGAAAAACTTAGAATGTGCTAGCTGCATTTCCTCCCGGGCATGCTGTAAAACCAGCTAAGGGATCCGTGGGTTTCTGTTTATTGCAATTTAGGTGATAGGCTGACAACCTGTCATTACAGCAATATACCTACAAATTTATCTTATCTATCTTAAATAACCCTTGAAACTATATCAGACGTGGCGAAACGGTTTTTAATAGGTGGAAGGATTTGTTGATAGAATTGGATGATTGATGGATGGATGGATGGAATAATTAATGGACGGATTGATTGATTTAAGTATGGATGGACGAATGGATGGATATGTAAGATTGATGGATTGATTGATGAACAGATTGATACATTCTTCTTTCGAGTGGGTATCGAGTCTATCGACCCGATGCACCCTGGTGTCAGAGTTTTTAAACCGCCTAGTAGCACAACTATCAGGCCTCTGACATGGTTTGAATAACGGCCACTATCAAATGATGATTGATAAATGTTGATAGTAAGTTACCTCTGTTTAGGTCGTTTGATTATATATATGTATGTATCTACGCTGTTAAACGGTTAACTTGTAAATTCCTCATTGCAGTATCGAGAAACCCCTCGACCCTCGAGCTGGTCGCGTGAACGTGATCCTCCACTCCCTCCCGGTGCCTGGAGACGAGATTGCCGCTCTGCTCACTACACTCAAGACTAAAGCATCAGGGAAGGCGCACAAGAGACTCGCCATTACTATCAACAGGTAAATGATCAACATATCCATCCACCCATATATCTTTCAATCAGTCTATCAATCCATCAAAACATCAATCCATAAAAACATAAAATACATGCACCCATCAAACTTGTCAATCAATCCAACCATTAATCAATCTATCTATCAATGCTGTCAATCCATCCATCAATTAATCTATCAATCAATTTATCCACCAAGCAATCTATCAATTAATCCTTTTATCAATCAATCCATCCGTCAATCAATCTATCAATGCATCCATCAATCTATCTATCTACTACATTTCACCATCCTATGTGTACTCTTAATTTGAGAGATAATAAACTTCATCTTCCATGCTGGACTGGGAGTGAGAGAAAAACATGAATGTGCCAGCTGCATTTCCTCCCGGGCATGCTGTAAAAACCAGCTAAGGGATCCGAGGGTTTTAGTATATTGTTATTTAGGCGATGGGATGACAACTTGTCACTACAGCAATATACGTACAAATTTTTCTTGAATGGCCCTTAAGACTTTGTCAGACGTGGCGGACGGCCTTTGTTTAGATCGTTTACGCTCTGCCTACCCCATTAGGGATAAAGGCGTGGTTATATGTATGTAATAAACTTCATTCTGTTTCAAAGACTTTAACTTTTCCGATGGCTCGAAAATAATTAAATATTGATTCATGAGAAATAAAATTATTTTCTTTCTTTCTAGGTTCAAGCAGCTGGCCCAGAACGAGTATCCCCTGAAGGTGGAAGAGGTGGACCTGGACTCAGGGCCGCAGGTAGGGAACTGTTATCATAACGCAGCACAAGACATACCGCCGCCTATAACAAATATGTCTTCAAATGGTCCTTTAAAAAGAAATTAAAGATGCACTTTTTAAATACTGCCAAGTATTGCAAGGGGTTGTCTGGAATAGCGGGAACTCTCAAATTATAACCTCAATTAAGCAGACACTTTGCACAAGCACTCGCTCATACACGAACATACATACATACAAACATAAAATCACGTCTTAATCCCATACGGGATAGGCAGAGCGTAAAACGCCTCGTAACAGGCGCTTTCGCCACGTCTGACAAAAATTGAGGAAAATTTTAAATTGTTACACGAACACAACATACATTTTACATGAGCACAAGTCACTGCTGTTCAAGTGAATGTACATTGTGACACTTGTAACGATTTCCTCCCCACCCTATCCTATAATATTTATTTACTAGCGACCCGCCCCGGCTTCGCACGGAAATGATCAGTGTTTCTCTACTATATTATGCATGTATTATACATATAAACCTTCCTCTTGAATCACTCTATCCATTAATAGAAACCGCATCAAAATCCGTTGCGTAGTTTAAAGATCTAAGCATACACATGTGCCAGCTGGATTTCCGCCCGGACATGCTGTAAAAGCCAGCTAAGGGATCGGAGGGTTTCAGTATATTGCAATTTAGGCGATGGGCTGACAACCTGTCACTACAGCAATATACCTACAAATATATCCTAAATAACCCTCAAAACTTTGTCAGACGTGGCGGAACGACCTTTGTTTAGGTCGTTCACGCTCTGCCTACCCCATAAGGGATAAAGGCGTGACTATATGTATGTATGTATGTATGTTATCCCTAATGGGGTAGGCAGATCGTAAACGACTTAAACAAAGGTCGTTTCGCCATGTCTGACAAAGTTTTGAGGGTTATTTAAGATAGATTTGTAGGTATATTGCTGTAGTGACAGGTTGTCAGCCCATCGCCTAAATTACAATATACTGAAACCCTCCTTGAAACCCTGAAAGAATTTAAAAAAAAAACCCGATCACACTCACAGCCCCCACTAGGATTCCCTGTATCGGGGTGCCATGGACATACACAGAAACAACCACACAGAACACCCAGACATATAAACTCATCATTCAAATGTCTGCCCGGCCGGGAATCGAACCCGGGACCCTCTGCTTAGCAGGCAGGTACACTGCCAACTAGGCTGCGCGGGTCGTCATTTCCTAGTTTGTTACGTTGTTCAGTTACGTAGATTGCGGGACACTTGCTGACACCCCGTATTGCACGTTGAAAAATATATGTTTTAATTATTTCAGATGCCTCCGCCGGAACAAGTGGCCAAGTCCCTGGTGTCGTTGGAGAAACAGCTGATGGCTACTTCTGATGAACTGGCTCTGAGAGGTAACATCACTAGTAAAAACTTAAACATTCTAGCGATATGGCTATTCTAAACAATGTATGTATGTAAGCTCTTTATTGTACCTTCAAAATCTTAAAACTAAAATATTAAAACTAAAATACAAGAAGAATAAGACAATAGTGACACAAAGGCGGAGTTTTCCCGTTAAGGGATCTCTTCCAGTCAAACTGCGCGCACAGTTAATTTGGTACTGGCAGAATATCAGCGCTGTAGAACTACACTACAGCACAATGCTGAGTCAGCGCCAAGTTGACTGACACAATGTGGACAGTGTGGTACACTGGCACTGTTGCTTTGTATGTTACATATTAAGTTTGTTTTGTATTTTTGTCACGTACATACATACATACATAAATCTCGCCTTTATCCCTTACGGGGTAGGCAGAGCGTTTAACGCCTCGTAAAAGGCGCTTTCGCCACGTCTGACAAAAATTGAGAGCAATTTTAGATTGTAATATGTATTGCTTTAGTGACAGGTTGTCAGCCCATCGCCTAAATTACAATACACTGTAACCCTCGAGTCCCTTTTGCTGACTTCAACAGCATGCCCGGGAGGAAGGGCAGCTGGAACATTCTATGTTTTTCTATCTCTCCCAGTCCAGCATGGAAGAAATTTTGTAATGTTACGTTTGTTAATGTTAAGTTCGTTATATTATTGTCCTCATTGTTCCTTATTGTAACTTTTTCTCTTGTCTGTACCATTTCCTGTATCTGTTTTGTGTCAGTCAATAAAAGCTTTAATCAATCAATCAAGGAAACCCAGAGGAGACAATTATGCTTACAGGTAAACTATAGGTACTTGAAACGGTTAAATAACGTGACATAGACATAATAATGTACTTAACAACTCAAACAATAACAATTCTTCCATGCTGGACTGGGAGAGATAGAAAAACATAGAATGTTCCAGCTGCCCTTCCTCCCGGGCATGCTGTAGAAGACAGCAAAAGGGACTCGGGGGTTACAGTGTATTGTAATTTAGGCGACGGGCTGACAACCTGTCACTACACATTGGCAATACACATTACAATCTAAAATTGCCCTCAATTTTTGTCAGACGCGGCGAAAGCGCCTTTTACGAGGCGTTTAACGCTCTGCCTACTCCGTAAGGGATAAAGGCGTGATTTTATGTATGTATGTATGTAGCTTCCATGCTGGCCTGGGAGTGAGAGAAAAACATAGAATGTGCCAGCTGCATTTCCTCCCGAGCATGCTGTAAAAACCAGCTACGGGATCTGAGGGTTTTAGTATATTGTAATTTAGGCGATGGGCTGACAACCTATCACTACAGCAATATACGTATAAATTTATCTTAAAAAACCCTTAAAACTTTGTCAGACGTGGCGAAACGACCTTTGTTTAGGTCGTTTACGCTCTGCCTACCCCATTAGGGATAAAGGCGTGATTATATGTATGTATGTATGTAACAACTCAAATTTAAATGCGTAAATACTAGATATAAGTATAAATATTATATGTAATATAATATTATATGCTGGCTCTTCCATGCTGGACTGGGAGCGATAGAAAAACTAAGTATGTGCCAGCTGCATCTCCTCCCGGGCATGCTGTAAAAACCAGCTAAGGGATTCGAGAGTTACAGTGTATTGTAATTTATTCGATGGGCTGACAACCTGTCACTATAGTAAGACAAATTACAATCTAAAATTGCTCTCAATTTTTATCCGACGTGGCGGAAACGCCTTTTCATCATCATCATCCTAGCCTTATCCCGTATTTCTCGGGGTCGGCTACCTAATCTAGGTGATTGAACGAGGTTACTGGTTTTTATACAGAGCGACTGCCATCTGACCTCCGCAACCCAGAAGGGAAACCAGACCCAATCCTAGATTAGGTCAGAGTTTTCAAGCCGCCAATGCTTAGCACTGGCCTCTGATATGGCTTAACGACTAATATCTACGGTATTAAACGATATTAACCGGGACCAACGGCTTAACGTGCCTTCCGAAGCACGGAAAAAGCGCCGAATAAACGTATATATGAAATTCGAAAATCCAAAAACACATTGGTACGTGGTGGGGTTCGAACCACGACCTCCCGCTCAGGAGGCAGCGTCCCTATCCACTACACCATCGGGCCTTTTACGAGGCGTTTATCGCTCTGCCTACCCCGTAAGGGAAAAAGGCGTGATTATATGTATGTATAATATATAATAGATACCTATAGATATCCTAAATATATATATATGTATATATCAATGTATAAGAAGCACTTTAAACTCTCCATAACTGTACCGTACCAGCGAGATCCCATCCCATGTCCTACATTGCAATATACTGAAACCCTCGGATCCCTTAGCTGGTTTTTACAGCATGCCCGGGAGGAAATGCAGCTGGCATATTCTATGTTTTTCTCTCGCTCCCAGGCCAGCATGGAAGTAAACGTATACATACATACAAACATAATCACGCCTCTATCCTTAATGGGGTAGGCAGAGCGTAAATGACCTTAAAAATTAAAAAAGGTCGTTCCGCCACGTCTGACAAAGTTTTGTGGGTTATTTAAGGTAGATTTGTAGGTATATTCCTGTAGAGACAGATTGTCAGCCCATCGCCTAAATTGCAATATACAGAAACCCTCGGATCCCTTAGCTGGTTTTTACAGCAGATAATGCAGCTGGCACATTGTATGTTTTCCTCTCGCTCCCAGTATGGAAGTTACGTTTTTTTTTTGTTCGCAGGTTTAAGTCGGAAGCACCGTAAGCGACTGTTGGCCAAGAGTCGAGCGGGACAGAGCATAGTTGAAGAAGCGGCCGTACTCACACATACTAATAATAACGCGGTATGTCATTAGCATTATACTATACCTGTTTTTAACTGTCTCCGTGGTCTAGCGGTCTGAGCCATGGGCTCTCGCCCCGGAGGATTCGATTCCCGGTGAGGGACAATGATTTTGTGTTGGTGTTTCTAGTTTGGTTAGGACATTGCAGGCTGATCACCTGATTGCCCGAAAATTAAGATGATCCATGCTGTCGGATGGGTACGTAAATAGTCGGTCCTGCACCTGATGGCTCTCTGGTCGTGTCAGTCAATCTGTCCCATCAGAATAAGAGATTGAAGGAATAGAGAGTGTACTTGTGTTGCGCCAAGACTTGGGCACTAAAAACTAGTCCTGCGCAGTTGGTTTATCTCTGAGAGATTGGCCGCCATCACCTAAAATCTGTACGAGGATACCCCGTTAAAGATAAAGGTGTGCCATTACCATACCTTCAGCCCAGTTGAGCTGAACTATGAAACTAAACACTTATTTTATTAGTCTATTTTTTGCATTCTTTAAGGGGCTTCCCTGGGCTAAGTGGCGCCCTCATCAGTCAAAAAATCATAATTAACTGAAAACAAAATCAATCGAAAATCCGGTAGATCAGATTGAGGTTAAAGCAATAAAGGTCATTTGGAACTTCATAAAGTTGCAACTTATAGATCGTTGCAGTTACAGATAGGAAATTTGCGAAAAACGGCCACTTTTAGCACATTTACTATCTGTAACTGAAGTAAACACTGAATTATTAATTTATAATGGTTAAAAAAAAACTTCAGTACCCATACTTTAGTCTGATCTACCGGATTTTCGATTAATTGCGTTTTCGGTGAGCAATGTTTTTTTTACTGATGAGGGCGCTGGGGTGCACCGGGGATCCCCTTAAGTTATATATTGTATAGTATTATTGTATTTCTATGGGCCCTTGTTGCCTGCAAACATCCTTCCCCAACAAACGTACGTATTTAAAATACCGGGTGTAAGGACAGCGCCCCGCAAACTGATAGGGGTTGCTCAGTCAATGGAACTGAACAACTGCCGGAAGATTTTCATTACGTGAAAAAATAAAATTGATTTTCCATTCAAATTGCTGATCAAGGTGGTAATTTTGTATGGGGAGTTCATTTTTTTTTCTTCTCCCGAAAGAATTTCCCGTTGAAAGTTGTTCAGTATCGTTGACTGAGGAACCCCTATCAGTTTGCGGGACGCTGTCCCTTACACCCCGTATATAAAGAAACATGGCCTTTCCATACAAAACAAATGGTGCCAGCTAATCAAATTATTTTGTATGGCAGTATGGTAAGAGATTATTTCTCATATGTTCCTTGGAGAAAATGTTCAGTTTCATAGGTAGTTTTGGTCTACAAATTATTAACACCTCATCACACACACACACACACACACACACACACACACACACAGATCGCGATACGTAGTTTTACTTTGTCTTCTTTTATTATTATTAGATTTGTTAGTTTTAGTCATTTTAATTTTAAATTACTCTAACCTTATCTTTGGGTAACTCACTTTTATATACCTACTATTTTGTATGTTAGTTTTAAAAGAACAACAGCTCAGTGTCATGGAGTAAATCTATAACTGTTAAGCAATATCAGGTCCTTGCGATACAAGCTTTTCCCCCAACCTGCGACTCGTTACAAACGAAGACCTAGGCATGTCCTTACCGACGGCGATGACCAAATTACTCTTGCATTTAATGCTGCCAATACTATTCGAGCCACACTCTGCACAAGCTCTTCCAGCAACCGCGCACCCCGCCGGCGGGGTCGCGGAGGTCCCTCCTTTACTCCCCACTTTGGGGTTTACCGGCATGTACCGGGCAGATTCTCTCCGATAAGGAGTCCCCAAGGCAACGCCATAAGCCGAGGTTCGAGCCCTAGTGGGCGCCCTTAGGCAGTTGCCATTTCATTAAGGGTGTAGATTGCGTGTAGCAACTCCCCGCCTTAGCCCGGTGACGCATTATATACACTTTGTAGTATTTTGTAAACAGGTCCATACAAAAAAAAAAAAAACATGCAAGCTTTGCTTAGTACAGGGTCCGCTGTTTCTTATACAATCATTATGCTAAACGATTTTATTGTAATCTAACTGTTATTTTTAAGTGGTTTTGGTAATAAAATATTCTTATTCTTACTCTTGCTACAGGCTGGCGATTGGCAAGTAGAAGAGACCACACCAGAGAAGAAAAAAAGCAAGAAACAGAAGAAGTCAGCCGACAAGGAGAATATCAACAAAAAACAGAACAACAAGAGAAGACTTGAACTCAACGGTGACGTCACTGCAAAGAAACGAAAGATCGAAAAGCAGGATGGCAACAACAAAGCGAAAGAAAAGAAAAATCAACCCAAAATTATCGACGCGCCAAAATCTAAAGCAAAATCAACAGTCATGAACGAAACCCCGAAAAGGACAAAATCGGCAAAAACCGAACCGAAAAACCCAGAAAAGTCGCCGGAGATAAAAAAGCAAAAAAACGCACCAACTGTAGTCAGCAAAAAAGTGAAAAACTTCCAAAAACAACTGTCTCCCAGAGACAGCTCCGCGTACGGTACTCCGAAAAAAGTCAAATTCGTACTCAAAAATAATTCCATGCAAGAAACAATGGATTATTATAAAAGTGTGCGATTGAGTCCTAATATACCTTTTGATAGTAGCAAGACACCCACTAAAACGAATTTGAAAGTTTCAACTCCGTCACCCATCAATCCCTTCTTTAAGAAGAAATGGAAATTACACTAAATAATTTAAAATTGAACAGAAAAGGGCTGTAAATAATGCACATTCGTAGTTGCAAAAATCACGACTTCTGGTATTCCCAGTTCGGTTTTAGAATAAATGTAAACACAGTTTCATGTATATTTATTCAAAAACATACATACATAATATCACGCCATTATCCCTAATGGGGTAGGCAGAGCGTAAACGACCTAACAAAGGTCGTTCCGCCACGTCTGACAACGATTTGAGGGTTATTTTAAGATAGATATTGCTGTAGTGTCAGGTTGTCAGATAATGGCCTAAATTACAATATACTGGAACCCTCGGATCCCTTAGCTGGTTTTTACAGCATGCCCGGGAGGAGATGCAGCTGGCACATTCTATGTTTTTCTCGCTCCCAGGCCAGCATGGAAGAAAAAAACACATTTCTAAAATAAATGATAAATGTTGGCAAATTTGTTAAGTTACTAAAAATACTATTTCATTATGTTGTCATATCTAATAGTTGAAGCTTATTTTAGAAACAATATCTTCGATTAAAACACACGAAACTTTGTTAACCTTTATTCTAAAACCAAATTGGAAATACAATAACTAACATAAGTCTATACCTGTCATTTTCTGTCGTGAGAGAACAGAAAGGGACGCCAATAGTTTTAAAGGTCGAGATTTTCCAAGAGTCGATGTGCTATATTTACCGCCCCATACTGTATACCAATGTAGCACATTATTTAAAGTATTTCCAACTCAGTTTTAGAATAACGGTAAACAAAGTTAGTTGTCTTTTGATCGAAAATCTTGTTTCTAAAATAAGTTTTAGCTATTATATATGAGAACATAATGAAAATACTTCCATGCTGGACTGGGAGCGAGAGAAAAACATAGAATGTGCCATCTGCATATCCTCCCGGACATGCTGTAAAAACCAGCAAAGGGATCCGAGGGTTTCAGTATATTGTAATTTAGGCGATGGGCTGACAACCTGTCACTACAGCAATATACCTACAAATCTATCTTAAATAACCCTTCAAATTTGTCGAGACGTAGCGGAACGACCTTTGCTAGGTCGTTTACGCTCTGCCTACCCCATTAGGAATAAAGGCGTGATTTTATGCATGTACTTAATTAAATAGTAGTTTTAGTAATTTAACTAATTTGACAACACGTTCATAAATTTTTGAATAGGTCATGAAATTTTGTTTAAATTTTTTCTTAAACTGAGTTGGAAATACTATAGTTAACTTGATGTTTACATTTCTATAAAATATGAATGTCATAGGCTAATTTAAATGTATTAAAACTTTGTTAAGTTTTAGTTTTAAACTTGTTCGTTAAGTATGACATTTGATAAATTCATAATAAATTGAATTTTTACCCAATCAAATATTTTATTTCGGAAAGGACATAAACGCGAAATGCCTAAATCGTGGAAGGCCTAAATCGCAGTTAAAAATTACACAGGTGTAGGTGCACATAGTTAATCCTAATAGTAGGGGCGCTTTTGCAGTCTTCTTAGCGACTGGATTCTCAGTAAGAAGATTAGTGGAAGAAATTGCTACCCTAGCAATAAGGCCGCCTAATTGTACTCTGTTTGTTTTGCAATGTTTGTTTCTGTACAATGTGTTGTTTATGTGCAATAAAGAATATTTGCATTGTATTGCATTCTCGAGTCAGACCTGATGAATCCTGGTGTCAGAGTTTTCAAAACCGCCTAACGTAGATACGGTAAATGCTAAGGAGTATAGTATTAGAATTAAGCTAGATATTAAGCTATATGGGAAGGTTGACTCCGAAGAGAGCTAAAAATTTAATTTATTGCAGTAAAAAAAGGTATGAACTGACGTTATTGCTAACATAGATGGTTTACGCAGCGCGCAGGCTGACCTAAAACAATAAGTGCAAAAGTGACCCGTACACCCTCCGAAGCAGGGAATTCTATTTCTTTTTCGGACAATCAAGTGATTCAGACTGCAATGTCCTAACCAAACTGGGGAAAACCTCACAAAGTGATAAATTGACAAATATCAATTTTGTGTCCCCTGGGAATCGAACCCAGGACCGGATCATAATCCCATGGCTCTGACCACTAGATCACGGAGGCAGTAATGTGTATGCTTGTGCACTTATATATATCCAATACATACAAAAAACATTACGAAACGTATGTGCACAAGCTGTCGTACAATCGGATAGGGTTAAGTGCACACATGCCCTAATAACAATGAGTGCACATACATACATACATACATAAATCACGCCTTTATCCCTTACGGGGTAGGCAGAGCGTTTAACGCCTGGTAAAAAGCGCTTTCGCCACGTCTGACAAAAAAATTGAAGGGCAATTTTAGATTGTAATATAATATGTATTGCTATAGTGACAGGTTGTCAGCCCATCGCCTAAATTACAATACACTGTAACCCTCGAGTCCCTTTTGCTGACTTCAACAGCATGCCCGGGAGGAAGGGCAGCTGGAACATTCTATGTTTTTCTACCTCTCCCAGTCCAGCATGGAAGTATCTCCCAGTCCAGCATGGAAGTAATGAGTGCACAAACGCCCTTAATTCGTTAATTTCATAACAAATCAATACAATCACTATTACTACTAGTCAACAGTTTTTTAAACCGTCAGAACCTATTTAAAGCCGTGACTCCTGCTCTAGAAGTCAGCAAAAGGGATTCGAGTGTAAGAGTATTGTAATTTAGGCGATGGGCTGACAACCTGTCACTACAGCAATACACATACGATCTAAAATTGGCCCGAACTTTTGTCAGACGTGGCGAAAGATGCCTTTTACGAGGCGTTTTACGCTCTGCCTACCCCGCAAGGGATAAAGGCGTGATTATATGTATGCATGTACTCCTGCTCTAAAACACACGAAACATACCCCCCGGGGCAGAGGGGAAGGGAAATGTTTGGAAATGCGGGGGTATGTTTTGTTAATGGGCTGTCAACTCGGCTTAACAGTATTTTTTGTAACGTCAGTTTTGTTTGTAGCGTCAGAAGAAATAAACACAAAGATACTGAAAGTTACTGTTTGTTTATTCATTAATTATAAGTTTACAAGCAAATGGTGGCTTGGAAGCAAGCAGGGGCAGCTGGCGCCAAGGGCAGGGGGGCGGGGAGAGGGGCAGGCCACGCGATGGGAGCTGCGGGGGCGGGGTAGACTAAAGGGGCAGCGGGGAGAGGTGCAGGCGCGGGGTAGGCTGGTAATACCAGAGGAGATAATGGGGCTGGCAAAGCAGGCGCAGCGGCGTTCAATAAAGGCGCTGCTCCTAACAAAGCAGATTCCAACACTGGCGGCAAAGCGCCGGCTAGCAAACTGGGCAGGAGAGACCCGATTGTTCCAGTCAGGGAGGAAGCCAGAGTCGGAGCTAGGGCAGACAGGGCGGCAGCGCAAGGGCCGGCTGGGGCAGGCAGCGCAGGTGGCAAGTACATCGGTGCAGGGGCGGCGGGAAGGGCGACTGGCGCTGGGGCAGGGAGGTACATAGGGGCGGGGGCAGGAGCGGAGAAGTAAATAGGGGCGGCTGGCTGCGGCGGTAGCAACGCCGGCGCGGCTCCACATGTTGGACAGCCGAAGGCTTGCTGTAATGAGAAATTTGAGTTAGGAAAATGTACAAATACTATGCGAGAAAAACACACATTGCGCCATCTGCATTTAACATAACATAAAAATACTTTATTGCACGTAAGAATACAAATCATACAACACAACAGATAACAACAAAAAATAAGTACAACATATGCGGCCTTATTGCTAAGGTAGCAATTTCTTCTAGGCAACCTTTGGGTCAAAGAAAAATGTATAGCGGTCAGCGGGATATTGCAAATATCAGATTTCCTCCCGAGCATGCTGTAAAAACCAGCTAAGGGATCCGAGGGTTTCAGTATATTGTAGTTTAGGCGATGGGCTGACAACCTGTCACTACAGCAATATACCTACAAATCTATCTTAAATAACCCTCAAAACTTTGTCAGACGTGGCGGAATAACATTTGTTTAGGTCGTTTATGCTCAGCCTACCCTTATTACTGAAAAAGGCGTGATTATATGTATGTAAATGTACAAATCATACATAACTAAATTAAAGAAGCGTTTTTGTACTTCATAACACCCTTTTTGAAGCAGATTTTCTTTTAATCTAATTAAAAACTTATATTAGAAGACATGTCTTTTCATAAGTAGGTGAAAGTCGGCATAAGAATAAAAACTTGACTCTAGTGCGGTCAGCTCGCTTTATAGTCAATTAAGTCACTTTTCGTTTAGACTCTCTTGAGCAAGAGAAATCACAACATTAAATATTTATTTTTACAATGTATTTACTTCTTCCATGCTGGACTGGGAGAGATAGAAAAACATAGAATTTCCCAGCTGCCCTTTCTCCCGGTCATGCTGTAGAAGTCAGCAAAAGGGATTCGAGGGTTACAGTAAGTATATTGAAATTTAGGCGATGGGCACTACAGCAATACACATTACAATCTAAAATTTTCCTCAATTTTTGTCAGACGTGGCGAAAGCGCCTTTCACGAGGCGTTTTATGCTCTGCCTACCCCGTAAGGGATAAAGACGTGATTTTATGTATTTTAATTTAGTTTACCTGAGCCAAAGCAAGAACTGCGAAAGCAATGAAGGATTTCATTGTTGTGGAATGGAAGTGTATCTGATGACTTCCACTGACACACGACAGCATTTATTCTCCTTCTTATCGGAAGAGACGTAATTCCTTCCTATATCATGTAATTTCTACATATTTGGAAATGGTCTACTTCATCAATTCCACCGAAAGCACCTGCTACTTAGAAATTACTGAACGTATGCTAAAAGTCACGTCTAAGTTACTTACGCAAGAAAAAAATAATCGCTTACAGCATTTCTAAGTATAGATACTTTTGCCTATTGACTTACTTACACACTGTCCTTATGTGGTGAAATGGAGAAAAGTCACGTTTCTTTTGATAAGGGATATAATAAATACTAAAGGGTTTCAATGAAAATCATCAGTCAACCGACAAATTCATTCACAATGAACTCTTTCTTTGCTCTTGTAGTTCTTGCTATGGCTCAGG
Organism: Scrobipalpa costella; assembly: GCA_949820665.1. Classification (NCBI taxonomy): domain Eukaryota; kingdom Metazoa; phylum Arthropoda; class Insecta; order Lepidoptera; family Gelechiidae; genus Scrobipalpa; species Scrobipalpa costella. The sequence goes on along the minus strand of OX463323.1, from coordinate 7,754,931 downwards.
TAAATTAAATTTGTAAATAAACATTTAGATAACAAAATATTACAACTTAACTTATACATATATTAACTATCTATCATGACTCGAAAGAACAGAAAGGAGCAGCAATTTTAATTGGGATATAATTAAGTGGTGTTCTTGATCTTTCCAAATTGTCACTCGGTAATGCAATATTTATTCGCGAATAACTCGAAAGTGGAAATTCGTCGTTTGCCTTTGATGACTTACCCATTCTGACGAATTGTGCTTTTCCTTAAAACCTTAATTTTTGTTTACAGCAAGCGTGCAGCATGTGCTTGCCGCCGGCGTACCCTCCTGCACCGCCACCAATGTGCCTTCCCGCGCCAGCCCCACCACCGATGTACCTGCCCGCACCTGCGCCTGCTCCCATGTACCTGCCTGCCCCCGCTCCGGCCCCTATGTACTTGCCTGCCCCCGCTCCGGCCCCTATGTACCTGCCTGCCCCCGCGCCGCTGCCCCTTCCCGCCCCTATGTACCTGCCTGCCCCCGCGCCGCTGCCCCTTCCCGCCCCTGCTTGCGGCACCGCATTAGCCGCCCTCGCGCCGACCCTGGCTTCCTCCCTGACTGGAACCATCGGGTCGCTTTTACCCGGCCTCCTAGCTGGCGCTTTGCCCCCAGTGTTGGAATCAGCTTTATTAGGAGCAGCGCCTTTATTGAACGCTGCTGCCCCGGCGCCTTTGGCTTTACCAGCCCCTTGTGCCGCCCCTGCTCCTCTGGCCTGGCCCGCTCCCCTCCCCGCCGCCCCTCTGGCCTGGCCCGCCCCCCTCCCTGCCGCCCCTCTGGCCTGGCCCGCACCTTTGCCTTTGGCCCCGGCCGCGCCTGCTTGCCTGCAAGCCACTATCTGCCTGTAAATAGTTTAGTAAGTAAACAGTTACTTGTTGAATAAAAATTAAACTTTTTCGACGTTAATGTTATTTTTTAATTTTGATAAAATTCCACATATTGTACCTATCAAATCCAAATACTCAAGAACACTGTTATGAAAGAAAAATATTGGACAAATTGCAATTTATACGTACGTAAAAGTGTACGTTACTATATTATACCGGGTGTAAGGACAACGTTTGCAAACTGATAGGGGTTGCTCAATCAACGACACTGAACAACTATCAGCAGGATTTTTCCAGAAAGAAAAAATAATAATTGGCTTTTCCATACAGAGACATTTTGTATGGAAAAGCCATTTATTTTTGCACTTCCTTAAAAATTCCTGCTAGTAGTTGTTCAGTGCCGTTGACTGAGCAACCCCTATCATTTTGCGGGACACTGTCCCTTACACCTGGGATAATCACGCCTTTATCCTTAATGGGGTAGGCAGAACGTAAACGACCTCGTTCCGCCACGTCTGATAAAGTTTAGAGTAGGTAATTTATGCTAAAATTATAGGTATATTGTTATAGTGACGAGTTGTCAGCCCATCGCCCAAATTACAATATACTGAAACCCTCGAACCCCTTAGCTGGTTTTTACAGCATGCTGGGAGATTCTATGTTTTTTCTCTCGCTCCCGGTCCAGCATGGTAAGAGTTAAACTAATAAATAAAACGACAATGAATAAATTTCACAATTAGGTATTTATTCCATTTTAGAAATATAACTTATTACAATAATTTGGTTTTTTATGTTACAAAATGGAAATTACATTTTATAGTATTTCCAACTCAGGTTTAGAATAAAGGTAAACCAAGTTTCATATCTTATTTCTAAAATAAGTTTTAGCTATTCGATATGATAACATAATGAAATAGTAGTTTTAGTAATTTAACTAATTTGCCAACACATATAATTTATTTTCGAAATGTGTTTTTGAATAAAAAGGCAGTAAACTTTGATAACCTTTATTCTAAAACTGAGTTGGAAATACTATAGTTACATATGCTTTGTTCCCTAATAATAGGACTAGACTAAATATTTTATGATTTTTTGGTTTGAAACATTGTTTTAAATAATATTTCAATATGACTTTAGACCCCTTCACCTTTTAAATTCATGAGACAATACTTAAATGAATTAAGATCATTAAACAACTACTGTAACAAGGCACTTTTCTAGACTAAACTTAGAACCTAATTTGGCCAGATATTGCACTAAAATCTACAAATGGCTACATATTTCCTTCACACTATCAGATTCATAAAACAAATTAAAACTAAATAATTTGAGCATAAGCTGACAATATAAATCATTGTTTTGTTCATGTCGTAGGATAATTTGATAATTCGAATTTTCGCGAAAATCCTAGGGATTTTGCGAAAACACTGATAATTAGACAAAGGTGACACCATTGTCAAAACTTAATGTAAAAAGTCAGGGTGTTTTGCGAAAAATCTCATTGTCCTAGTAACATTTGATATTCTTAACTGAAATAAGAACAATGATTGGTCGGTTAGCGACCCCAAAACAAGATCACCTCTGATTTTCTAAATGTCAAGCATGGTTTTTAACCAATCAGAATAAGATTAAAGCAGTAAGTAATAATCTAGCCAATCAGAGTGAAGGATATCATGAGAATATCAAATGTTACTAGAAAGAAGAGTTTTTTCAGCAAAATCCCGACATTTGACGTTTCACCACAGTCTAATTATCCGTGGTTTCGCAAAATCCTTAGGATCTTCGCGAATATTGGAATTATCAAACCATCCAACGACATATATGTACCTAGATAAAATTTTATGCATCACTAACATAAAATTCACAGGTATTTTATACAAACCAAAAAACGAAAGCAAGATTAAGATGGCACTTTCCAATAATCTCAATAAAGATCAAAGAAAAATTGATTTTTTAAAGAAAAACGTTGCCAACGATTTATTTTTGAAACCATTGCAAGTTTTACCACCCATTACACATTCAAAAAGGGAGATTCGCTTTTTAAAATTACGTAGTATCACAATTAGGAAGATTTGGTAAGAACACAACTTAATAACTCAATTTATATTTTTCTCTTTCTGTTCTCATACAAAATGGCATTTCATAGTTGCCAAAATCTTAACTAATATAAGTCTATACATGTCCTTGTCTATCGTGAGAGAACAGGAAAGGACTGCAATAATTTTAGTCAAGATTTAGTTAAGTCGTGCCATCCACAAATCAATAGCAATGAATGACTGGTATGGACTTATATTAGTTAAATCATGCTGTTTTCAAAGCTAAATTGCACAAAATATTTATTTAGGAGACTTACGCTTCAAAATCTCGATTTTCACGCAGATTTGTGAAATATGCGACAAAATTGAGGTTTTCATGTCTTTTTTTAAACTGACACTGCGCTACAGACTACAGAGCATTTCGGCGTCTATGGAAGCTCCGAATTGACGACCTGAGCCTAGATTCGGAGTTTCAATAACATTCTGAGGCAAAACTGCGGTGATGCGCCCATAATTGAATGTGTAAAAGATGTTTAAAACCACGGGGAATACCCTTAAGGTCATTAACCAGGCGGCCAGCCCATCTGACGTCCGCCCATGACGTGTAGGTGAAGATGGTACACGGACTGGGCACCGTCTCTTCCATTGTTGACGACCAGACGCCAACCACTTGGAGCTTTCTTTGCGCCAAGTGACCGAGCTACCAGCATAAGATGTCCGAGAACCTATGGACAAAAAGAAATACAGACTCAGAGCGTTTTTCTGCCTACCCCATTAGGGATAAAGGCGTGATTGTATTTATGTATGTATGTGTTTGTGTTTGCGTGTGTGTGTGTGTATGTGTGTATGTATGTATGTGTGCGTGTTTGTTGCAACATCACAATACTAGTTTGCAATGCTTGTACAAATACAAAATATTCATATTTGGCAAGTGAGCAACTATCTACATATAGTTCATTTATTTAGCATTGAGTTATCAATACCAATTTGTTTTCATGTCTATAAACTGCTTTTTCTTTACAACTGCAAAGATAGTCAATCGCAAAACACATGTTTGTAACAAGGTTATTGTCTGCCATTCCGTAATTTGAACCTCTGCTTAGTTATTTTTATTATTCTTGAGAACGCAGGCAGTCGATAGACAACTGATAATACCTGTATCCAGTTGATTTAGTCAGCTTTCTTTTTCTTAATTTCATTTATGTGTGCATCTAGTTTGTTTTTAAATGCGTTAATGTTTGGCGCAGAGACTACTTCTTCTGGCAGTTTATTCCATTTGTTAATACCTCTATTAGAAGTTTCTGTGAGTTGTGAGGAGAAAGTTTTTTATGGGCCGCAAAACACGTTTGTATTGATAACTCAACATTAATTAAAGAAGTATACATAATACTATTATCTTACTATTGCACTATTAAAAGATAGTCTGTTATCAGTTTTGTAGTAAATGACTAAACGGTAAGGTATTTGCAAACACTGATAACAATGATAAGATTGCGATGGCATCTTTTTTTAATAAGGCTTGGGGAAAATTTAATGAATAATATTTTTTAATTTCTATAAAGAGAATTTTTATAGAATTAACAACAAAACTCTGCCAGAATCAAGTTCAAGGCGAAACTCTTAAATGTATCTAGTATTTTTTTTTTATCTGAGCTTATACCACCATAATCATTTTCCCTAGCCTTATCCCGTATCTCATGGGTCAGCGATCTAATCTAGGGGATTGAACCCTCCATTGAGGCTGCCTCAACTCATTTATAATCTTGGATCTTGTGTCGTTTCAGATGTTGCCAACTCTCGGGTTCTATGAGTTGCACTGCCAGTTTGTTTGGATGGACTCCAACTAAATTATGTTTAATAAATAACGTTATTACCATTAAAGCACAGTCCAGTTAGGGACTACGTCTTGGAATAGCAAATTATACTCACTTCCTTATCATCTTTCGTAGCGTCTTGTAGTCGAGCAATTTTCTTCTTAGGTATCACAAGGAAATGCACAGGGGCCTGCGGAGCGACGTCGTTGAAAGCCAAGCACAGCTCATCTTCGTAAATAATATCTGCTTTCAACTCTTTGGATATAATTTTGTCGAAAATAGTTGGACCGGGTTCCGCTACACTCGCGGCTTGCGCCTTCCGTACTTCATCGGAATACGGTCTCCTCACAGCTATGGCCGCTCCACGGTTTATATCGTAAATGTTAGTCGGGTAGGACTTCTTCAATCTAAACTTTAGAGCCCTTTGTAGCACTTTATTGAACATTTTCGGCGTTGTCACAGCACATTTCCACAAAACTGCGTCAAAGTCAAGTCAAAGTAAATGTCAAAATGTGACCGATTAAACATTTTTTTTTGCAATTTTCCTTTGGATGAAAGTCTTTTTGCCAAAGTAGTATCGCTACTCGGCGCTAGATGTCGCTATGTAAAGGAGTGTTAGAGGTGTTTTAAGGGACCCCATTTGGCGCGAAAAACTTTTTGACCTGCCCGGTCACACCACGATTATGTGTTAATTCGCGGTTAAAGCACAAATAAATTGTACTCCTTTCCATTTGGCGAAATTCAGCATTGTAGGCAATAATTTATGTGAATGTAGCAGTGATGTTCGTGATTTTATATTTTTTGCTTGCTCGCTTTATGACCGTTCCTCATTCCATTCCTCTCTTCAATCGCTCAAAGTTCCTTTCCCTACCCGTATCTCCAGTCCTTTCTCCTCCTAGTAGTCCTATATCCTCTTTAAATATTGTTATGTATAATCTACATTTATTTTATCTAATAACATTGGAATTTAGTTTATTTATACTAGAATCGTTTTCCTCTTTTTTATATTATATTGAATTATATTTTTTTTATTTTCTTCTTCTGTCGAGTGGATATCGAGTCTATCGACCCGATGAACCCCGGTGTCAGAGTTTTTAAATATTTTTTTATTATTATTCCTGACTATCCTCATTCCATGATATTTCAAGATGTTTAGATTGTTTTTAGCGCGTTTCGTTTCCTTACCTTTTAACTACTTGATATTGGCATAAAGTCTACTATTGGCAACGTTTGCACTATCAGTATTATCGCACGATATTTAAATTACGATCCGAATATCATGGAATTACTGATGGATCACAGTATCATCAGTAATACCGTTGGATTTTGAGATCCTGAGATCCAGTGGGCGTGGCATCAAATAACAATAATCATACAAATTATTTAAATTCTTGATTAAGATAACGAATCATTGAAATCCAACTGGTATGATCTACCTACTTACTGATTGGTTTTAGTCCCAGCTAATTATTTTCCGATGGGAAAAAAATATATTTCTGCGCCAAAATAAAGTATATTATGTATTATTACTGGTTATAATATAACTTTAACGAAATTTCATCCATATCCATCCAGCAGTTTAAGTTACAGACTGAATAACGACTAGTGTAAATACAATCGCACGGTACGAACTCAACTCAGTACTGACGTCAATAATATCGATGCAATCTTGATCCAACCATGATACTTCGTATCGTGATATTATCACGGTATTGCGTATCGAATATCGCATCAGTATTACTTACAGTGTAATCGCTGCCATTGCCATAAAAATTGACACAAATAAAAGTTATGGGTAAAATCCTTTACTTTACTTAGTTACTGACTAGGGCACAGATAATATAATACTTAGGGTTAGGGAGCCCGATGGTGTAGTGGATAGGGCCGCTGCCTCCTGAGCGGGGTCGTGGTTCGAATCCCACCACGTACCAATGTGTTTTTCGGATTTCGAATTTCATATGTATGTTTATTCGGCGCTTTTTCCGTGCTTCGGAAGGCACGTTAAGCCGTTGGTCCCGGTTAATATCGATTAATACCGTAGATATTAGTCGTTAAGCCATATCAGAGGCCAGAGCTAGGCATTGGCGGCTTGAATACTCTGACCTAATCTAGGATTGGGTCTGGTTTTCTTTCTGGGTTGCGGAGGTCAGATGGCAGCGCTCTGTGTAAAAACCAGTACCGTCGTTGAATCCCCTGGATTGGGTAGCAGACCCCGTGAGATGCGGGATAAGGCTAGGGAGATGATGACTTGGTTACTGACTGGCTTGTTTGCTTGTTTTTCTTTTAATATTGCGAACAGAGAATTATAATATCGGGGGGTGTCCTTGACAGCGTCCCGCAAACTGATAGAGGTTGCTCAGTCAACGATACTGAACAACTTCCACGAAGAAATTCTTTCAGTTAGTGAAAATAAAACTTGTCTTGCGCTTTTCCATACAAAATATCCACCTCAATCTATTAATTTGTATGGAGAATGTTTTTTTTTTCACGTCCTGAAAATTAATCCTGCTGATAGTTGTTCAGTTTCGTTGACTGAGCAACCTCTATCAGTTTGCGGCACGCTGTCCTTTACACTCGGTATATCTTTGATTGCGAAGGTTTATAGAAAGAAAAATAAAACAAGCAAATAAATTGTAAAAATATTTATAAAAAGTAAATAAAGCTATTTAAGTACAGATTTAATATACGTATTTACAATGTATTTTACAATGTTATAAAAAATATACGAAAAGTAATGTTTATTTTCTAGGTAGGTATATTTTATCAGTATATGTCGTAGGAAGATTTAATAAACCGAATCTTCGCGAAAATTTAATCGAAAATTAAACAATGGAACACAGACAATCTCTGTGCTACGCGAAGTAGCGCGGAGCTCAATGTCTAAGATTTGACGTTTTTACCAATGTCTAATTATCACAGTTTTAGCAAAATCCCTAGGATTATCGCGAAGATTCAAATTATCAAATAATCCTACGATATATATGTGCTAGCTGCATTTCGTCCGGGCATGCTGTAAAAATCAGCTATGGGATCCGAGGGTTTCTGTATACTGCAATTTAGGCGATGGGCTGACAACCTGTCACTACAGCAATATACATACAAGTCTATCTTGAATAACCCTCAGAACTGTGTCAGACGTGGCGGAACGAACTTTGTTAGGTCGTTTGCGCTCTGCCTACCCCATTAGGGATAAAGGCGTGACTATATGTATGTAAGTACCGGCACCTTTAAATTACTTTGGTTAAATATCCGTGAATTCTTGAATCATTCCTTGAGAGGCATCTCCGCGAGCGGTGGCGCCCTCAATCGTTAAAAAATCATAACTCTTAATCCCTACAGAATTTCGATTTCACACTATAGTATTTCCAAGTCCGTTTTAGAATAAACGTAAACAAATTTTCATGTCTATATTATTAATGATACGTGTTGGCAAATTAGTTAAATGACTAAAACTACTATTTCATTATGTGGTTATAAATATTAGCTAAAACTTATTTTAGAAACAAGATCTTCGATTCAATTTATTTATTTATTTAACAATTTATTGTACACAAAAAAACATCATAAACACAGGACATAAAAAACAAAGACACAACAGGCTATGTTTATTTCCAAAAATAAATTTCTTACAGCAGACCTACAGAAGTGATAATTTTAAAGATACGCGTATAAAACGTGCACAAAATTTAATACCTATCAATAAAATAATACTACTGTAAAATACTTATATTATTAAAAGACATGAAACTTTGTTTATTCTAAAACCGAACTGGAAACACATAGGTATAGTTCCCATATTATCGGACTCTTTGACACTTCGTACCATTAGTGACGTTTTGGTCAAGCGGCCATTTCGTGGACAGTAGCGGTGGTTCCTTCGGTTCCCATGATGTAGGAGTAGAGGGAAGACAGCCATCCGCTCATCCAGTATATCATCAGCGCCCAGAACAGACAGCGGACTATGATGTCGACACACCACATGCTGCAAAACAAAGTGTCATCAATCATCGGATACCTATTATCATGGTTCTTCCATGCTGGACTGGGAGCGATAAAAAAAACAGAGAATGTGCCAGCTGCATTTCCTCCCGGGCATGCTGTAAAAATCAGCTAAGGATTTGAATCCTTCAGTGTATTGTAATTTAGGCGATGGGCTGACAACCTGTCACTATTTCAGTCTTAAATAGCCCTCAAAACTTGTCAGACGAGGCGGAACGACCTTTTCTTAGGTCGTTTACGCTCTGCCTACCTTATTCGGGATAAAGGCGTGATTATATGTATGTATGTATTATCATGGTAGCTCTATGAGAGCAAAATGTATTTATTTTTTGAACAGGAAATTATTATATGAGAGTGAGTTTTCACTTTGTCTTTTAAGATGTATTTCTGCTTCTGCTTTTTTTTACCGAGTGGATTTTCGAGTCGAAAAACTACCCGATAAACCCCGGTGGCTAAGTAGCCCAGCTATTAGGCCTCTGACATGGTTTGAGGAACGACCTGACGAGTGCTCTCCGAAGTACGGAATCCTTTTTATTTTGGGACAATCAGGTGATTCAGCAATGTCCTAAGTCCTAACCAAACTTGGGAAAACCTCACAAAGTGACAAATTGACGAATATCAACTTTGTGTTCCCCCTCTGGGAATCAAACCCAGGATTACCGGCTCGTGAGCCAATAGCTCAGACCACTAGACCACGGAGGCAGTAATCTTTCTGCTCATGTAACTCTATGTGATTCTTAGTAACGTTATTGGCTCTGTGGAGTAGGTACCTAGTGGTCTGACACAGGAGTTCTCGATCCAGTGGTTTTGAGTTCAATTCCCAAAGGGGAACACAAGGGTATTTCTTTTGATATTTGCCTATTTATCACTTGGTGAGTTTATTCCAGTTAGGTTACCATAATGCAGGGTGAATTATCTGATTGTCTTTAAGTAAAAGGATTCCATGCTTCGGAAGGCACGTTAAGCCATATGACCCCCGGTACATATATTTGGTAGTGATCTCTCACAAAACCATGTCAGAGGATTATACATGTGGCAGGAAAATGACGAAACCAGGGATTTCACGAAATCTCTAGGGATATCGTGAAATGCCGGAAGAAGGCGTAATCGGTTGATCATTTTACGTCTTTATGATTTAGATAAAATAATCAAACCAAATTGTAAATTAACTGATAGAATTTCAAGTTTTAATCAATACCAAACATACCTAATCAGACCACGTTATATTTTTTCATATGCATTATTAATTACAATACTAGAAAGCACAAGAATTGAAAAGAAATACTTGACTTCAGTATTTACAAACTATGTAATTTAGCGATCAGGGGTTCAGGAAAACATAGTCAATACACATTCTCTTTCATTGTTGTGCTTTCTAGTAGGTATTGTAATTAACAATTAATGTTAAAAAAAATGTAAAGTGAACGTCAGAAAATGTTTCTATTGATCGAAACTTGAAATTCTATCAGTTACTATACAATTTGGTTTGATTATTTTTGTTTCAGTCTAGTGAAATGACAAATCCCTAAACATTTTCAGTAAGAAGGCGAAATGATTTATCGATTACAGCTTTTCCATACAAAATGTCCACCTGGATCAGGCAATTTGTATGGAAAAGCCAATTTTCTTTATCACTTCCTGAAAGAATTTCCTGGTGATAGTTGTTCAGTTCCGTTGACTGAGCAACCCCTATCAGTTTGCGGGACGCTGTCCCTTACACCCGGTATGCAGATCGCCGAGCAAACTTCGATACCGCGTTTCATGACAGTTGGATCTAGATACATCAATCTTGATACATCAATCTTGATACATCAATCTTGATACATAAATCTTTATACATCAATCTTGATACATCAATCTTGATACATCAATCTTGATACATCAATCTTGATACATCAATCTTGATACATCAATCTTGATACATCAATCTTGATACATCAATCTTGATACATCAATCTTGATACATCAATCTTGATACATCAATCTTGATACATCAGTCTTGATACATCAATCTTGATACATCAATCTTGATACATCAATCTTGATACATCAATCTTGATACATCAATCTTGATACATCAATCTTAATACATCAATCTTGATACATGAATCTTGCTACAGCGCCATCTATGTGCGCTACAAACTTACACTTTCATGTGTCTCCTGGCAGCTGGCAGCGTATCGTCATATTCTTTCAGGATGTAGATACGAGCCGCTCTGATGCAGTCCTCGAAATACTTGGAAATGTTCAGACCTGGAATGAAAATAGGGGGTTTTATTTACAGGGTATAAACGGTCCTTTAAACCACGTTATGTATTTGTGATATACAACACAATACAGACATTAAATGTTAAACAGACAGACATTTATTAATTTCATCAATTAATCAATCAAACATGAACAAGTAACAATTACAGCCGGTTTTGCACTGCTCCGTATTTTTAACCGTATCCGTGAAAAATATATGGAATCTGTCAAACATTTTCGCGCATATCCATAAAATTTCTAACGGATATGAACCAAATACTACATTGATCCGTGCTATGAAGTGCACGTTAAGCTATCTAGTTAAACCCTTTCGGTAATCAACGGTAGCAATTCGTAGTTGCAAAAACCTCGACTCAACCTTAACACTATACCTGTCATTTTATATCACGAGAGAAAAGAAAGGGACGGCAATAATTCTTGTAAAGATTTAGCTAAGTTGTGCCCTCCACGAATTGCAATATGTGGAATCTACAAACCATAGTTTTTTTTACATGAAATGGGTTTGCTCTTGACTCTAGACACAAAGGTCAGGGATGACCGTGACAGAGTCAACGATGGAGCAAGCAAACCCAGAAGATCCCTGTTATGGCACTGGCAGTGTCACGCACCGGCGGAACACAGCAAGCTGTTTGGCGCCGGACTCCGTCGAGAGGGTGGTCACGAGCCAGGCGAGCCTTACGGAGCCTACCACCGCTTTGTAGGGATCTGCTGGACTTATTCACAGGCAAGCTTGTGTTTCCGTTGCCTGGGGTGGACCACTAGGAGGTAGATCCCATTCCACCCGAAAGTATAGAACAAGATAAAGAAGTGGCAGTATCTCACCCTGTGCGTCGACTTTATAGTCCCTCTTCTCTTTGGCATTAAGCTTTAGCCGCACCGTCTGCGCGATATCAGATTTGAAGTCCCACTGGTTATTGGTGTAGTACTCGAACACTTCGAAGCCTTTGCTGATACGCTTCTGAACTCGCATCAAGCTGGAAAATGTGGAATTGTATTAGGGAATTTTATTTTTTATAATAATTTCTTTTCATACATACATATAATCACGCCTTTATCGATAATAGGGTAAGCAGAGCGTAAACGACCTAAACAAAGGTCGTTCCGCCACATTTGACAAAGTTTTGAGGGTTATTTAAGATAAATTTGTAGGTATATTGCTGCAGTGACAGATAGTTAGCCCATCGCATCATAAATTACAATATACTTCTTCTTAGCGAGCGGATTCTCGAGCCGAATGCCCCTGTACTGAAACCCTCCGATATCTTAGCTGAGTTTTACAGCATGCCTGAGAGGAAATGCAGCTGGAACATTGTATGTTTTTCTCTCGCTCCCAGTCTAGCATGGAAGCATAGAACAAAATGACTAAATTAAATTTAAAGAGTGCCTACAGCTAGATACCTATAGATTTTGAAATATCAATCATCACGCCCTTCGGACTGTACGAATTTTGTTTCATGCCTTTTGGGTTACATAACGTGGGTCCAACTTTTCAGCGATTCATGCATGAAGTTACGTGTAGAATGGAATTATTTTGTAGGTGGAGATTTTATAAAAAGCTCGTCTGGGTAACGCCTTGTTTATTTCTACCACCAAGTAGAAATGTTCCGATTTGAAAGTCAAGGGAGCGATTCAAATTTCTTGTGCTTAGTGGCTACTGTATACCAACAAAATATTCCTTTCTAAACAAAAACGAGTGGTAGACGTACTCGTAGAAGTAGAAAAAATGAAGATACTTACACAAGCTTGTATCCGAGACAGTACAGCAACGTGTCGACAATCATGGCGGGAATCCAATGGAACAGGACCATGCAGATATTGTGTTGTAGACGAGAGTGCTTCATTGACCCCCCGGGGTACCTGGTAACACAATTTGATTTATCATACATACATACATATAATCACGCCTTTATCCCTAATGGGGTAGGCAGAGCGTAAACGACCCAAAGGTCGTTGACAAAGTTTTGAGGCTTATTTAAGATAGATTTCTATGTATGCTTTTAAGATTGATTTCTAGGTATTGCTAAAGTGACAGGTTGTCAGCCCATCGCCTAAATTACAGTATACTGAAACCCTCGGATCTCGGATATTTGATTTATCGTATGGCATTATTTGCTGCGAGGTCCGGAGGACAGTGCAGACGCCTGTTTTGTTGCATCTTTAGCACCGTCCGGGGTCACGTGTAGGGTTTTTAAGGTAGTTCCTACGGACGTGGAGCAACATCGACCTGTAACGACCACTATTAGAAATAGTGACTAGAAATAGTGACCGGTGAGACAGAGGAACGAAAATGGTAACACGATAAACTAGGTAGAACCTTTCCACATTTTTTGGTGAACTAGTCTGACTGATCAGATCTTAGCCTTGACTTGATGGATCTTAGCCTGGTTCACGATTCGGAGGACGTGTGATCGATTTCGAATAAAGAAAATATTTTGCATCAAACATGTAAAATATTACTCAAATCAAATCAAAAGGAGAAAATCGTGCCATTAAGATTTTGTATCACCGCCCCAATATAACAGACAACAGTTTAGCGTACCCACTAAAACACGGAATCCATTTTAAGCCTGCGTTGTTCTGGCTTCTAAGGGCGGAAAAATCCGTGAAAAATATATGGAAGCTGTCAAATATTTTCGCGTCAATCCATACAATTTTTCACGGATACGAACTGAATACGGAGGAGTCAGAACAACGCAGCAGGCTTAATCATCTGATTGAAAATGAGAGCCCGATGGTGTAGTGGATAGGGCCGCTACCTCCTGAGCGGGAGGTCGTGGTTCGAATTCCACCACGTACCAATGTGTTTTTCGGTTTTCGAATTTTATATGTACGTTTATTCGGCTCTTTTTCCGTGCTTAGGAAGGCACGTTAAGCCGTTGGTCCCGGTTAATATCGATTCATACCGTAGATATTAGTCGTTAAGGCATGTCCGAGGCCAGTGCTAAGCATTGGCGGCTTGAAAACTCTGCCCTAATCTATCTAGGATTAGGTCTGGTTTCCCTTCTGGATTGCGAAGGTCAGGTGGCAGTCGCTCTGTGTAAAAACCAGCATCCTCGTTCAATCATCTAGATTAGGTAGCCGACCCCGAGCGATACGGGATAAGGCTAGGGAGATGATGACTTACCATGCAACTCCATTCAGAGGCACTTTGTTCATGATAATCTCTCTTCCTGCGTCTATAAGCTCAGACCACGTCACTTTGATCTCCGCCGACGAACAGAAGTTGATCACGTTTGACTTCGTGTCTCTGGAATATAAATAAATATACATGCATAGATATAATCACGCCTTTATTCCCAATTAGGTAGGTAGCGTAAACGACCTAAACAAAGGTCGCTTCGACATGTCTGACAAAGTTTTGAGGGCTATTTCATAGATATAGATTTGTAGGTATATTGCTGTAGTGGCAGGTTGTCAGCCCATCGCCTAAATTATAATATACCCTCGGATCCCTTAGCTGGTTTTTACAGCATGACTGGGAGGAAATGCAACTGGCACATTCTATGTTTTTCTATCTCTCCTTGGCCAGCATGGAAGTAGAAATAAATATAGTTGGAGATAAACTTTAAATCACCCAGTGCTTTATAAAAGCGAAGCTAATACATGTAGGTAGGTAGATATTAATTATGGTAATGACTAATTGTCAGCTCTGGTGACAAGTTGTTAGCTCCAATGACGGGTTGCCAGCACTAGTGATAAGTTGCCAGCACAAGTGACAGGTTGTCAAATAGTGACGAGTGGTCAGATCTATTGACGAGTTGTCAGATATATTGACGAGTTGTCAGCTTTAATGCCAGCTTGCATACTCTAGTGATGAGTTATCAGTTCTAATAACGTGTTGTCAGCTATGGTGACGAGTGTCAACTATAGTAATGAGTTGTCAACTATAGTAATGAGATGTCAGCTCTAGTGACGAGTTGTCAGTTTTAGTGACGAGTTGTCAACTGTAGTAATGAGTTGTCCGCTCTAGTGACAAGTTGTCAGTAATAGTGACGAGTTGTCAGCTCTAGTGCCGGGTTGTCAGTCGCATATACGTACCCGCACTCTATGTAGTTCCAGGCGCCGATCATGATGCCGTTTATGAACACGTCCACGGGCAGGTAGTCTGCGTAGCTGTCACTTTTACAGTACATGCTGCGGATCACACCTTTGCCGGCACCTAAGAGAAAAAAAATATAAAAAAAAAGGTGCATGTACTTGCGTACGCGTGTAAGAAGATTTTTTAATGTTAATCATTTTGTATTTTAACATTTTTAATTTTTGACATTTCATATTTTTATTATTTTTCTTTTTTGACATACTATTTCATTTTTGTTATTTTAATTTTTTGTAATTTTTAATATTATGTTATTTTTTTCATAATAGACGTTCTATGTCTATATTGTTGGTAGCTTTTTTTCGAATCTCACGGCCAACTTTAACCTGGTACGCGCGCAATGAGTCGCATGGTAATTTATTCAAGATTTACGGCCAGATTTAAATGCGCGCATCGTAAAATTTCACTCTCAACAATTTTAAACATAAATTGAAATAACCCGACTGTAGTACCTATACAAAATGTTATAGCTATTTAACATGTGAATCATATTTAAATATTTTTGTACCTAATCTCCTTTTAGTTATCTTTATTTTGATACCCCACTCGATAGTTTCACTCGAAAAAATCATTTTAAAGACTTAACTTACTTTTGTTTATGCGCTGGAGACTCGGGTTTACAATTTTAGCGCTAAGATACGCCATCTTGAAATTTGAGAAATGACTCGCTATCCGACCAATCGAACGATCGCACGATAGGTACCCTAATTGTCGAATTCCATCCAGCCGTTTCAAGAAATATTAGAACTTCTTTTTCTTTCGTATCGGCAAGAAACTCGGGCTAAATCTTGCTTGCCCAGAAAGCAGCTATCATAGTGGCTCTTCGGTTGCTATCGAGCAAGTCCTCGCGTGAACAGGTTGTCAGAATATTAAAACTATACATGCAAGATTCATGCGAAAAACATATCCCTTCTTTGACAGATGGGTAAAAATGCGTGTGATCACACAGCCGCCCACCACCAACACCGCAATCGTGTTATACTCACCAATAAGAAGTCCAGTAGGCCCGTTGATGTTATCAGTCCATCCAGGAATTGGTTCTTGCCATATCGGAATCACTGAAAATAAAATTAAAGATTACTTATTATCATCTTCCTACTTCTTTGAAGTGATAGAGACTGGAAGAACTATGGAGTGACCTCACCTAGAATTTTTCTGTCAAACATGAATATAAACATGCTAAAAGGTACACTTGGGTTGGATTTGAATCCACGATCTTCGGCGTACCGTGCCGACACTTTAACTAACTGAGCAACCAAGCTATTCAATCCACCCAGTACAACTAGTAGCATGTTTGAATTAAACGACGTCACAAGGATAGACCTAAGGTAGAGTTAAATAATTGGCTCGATTCTAGATTTGCCGGCTAAAACTAAAATAAAAATCTATTTGTGACTTTCAGACTAAAACATTGGAAAAGGACAGGAGTTCTATTCGCTCCGGTTTTTAATTTATAGTCGGTGGTTTTATGCGTTAGCTGTAATTTTTACCCGCCGCCATATGATATGGCGGATAAAATTTATAGAAATACTGGTAAAACGTGCAAAATCACGTCAAAATCTAGCGGACAAAGTGTAAAACCATAGAGTATAAATCGCCTGTCCTATTTCAATTTTATTATTTTGAAAGTGACAGATAGATTTTAGTTTTAGCCGGTGGAATCGAGAATCGAGCTCAGTATCAGATCAGGTGCAAATAGCTACCAACGTGCGACAGAGAATCTGGCTGATATTTTCATGACCTTATCCCGCCAGCTCCCTTCTACCTTCGGACATCTATACGTACCGCAAGATACCATCCATACTTGATCGATATTGCACCAATGCAGACTAAGCATTTCCAAATAATCTGCACGTCAAATGAGTGGAACTCACTACCTGCGTCTGTGTTTTCAAATGCATTCAACCCCCAACACTTCAAAGTTAGAGGTCAAGTGTTATTGTTTTTAACTGAATTTTCATTATAATTAGAATATTTTTGTGTATGAATATCCAATACAATGTATATTTTTTAAGGATTAATAACTTGAACTCTAAACTGGAGTCAAGAGCAAACCAATTTCTTCTCTAACCTTCTCTCTTCTAATAAAAAAAATATCAAAAGCTCACCAATGGAAGGTCTCAGAATGGCAGCTGGGATGTGTTCCATAGCCTCCACGACCAGACCCTCTCCCAGGGCTTTCGTGAAAGCATAGGAGTTCGGCAGCTTGCTCAACAATCTGCGCAAAAGACCACATTCACTGCTTCAAAAGACACGTTAACCAAACAATTAAGGGGCTTCCCTGGGCTAAGTGCCCACATCAGTCAAAAACTCATAATTCACTGAAAACACAATCAATTGAAAATCTGGTAGATCAGATTGAGATTATAGCAATGAAGGTCATTTAGAAACTCATAAAGTTGCAACTTATAGTTCGTTGTAGTTACAAATAGAAAATTTGCGAAAAACGGCCACTTTCAGCACTTTTGCTATCTGTAACTGCAGTGAACACTGAATTATTATAATGCTTACAATAAACTTCAGTACCTTTAATTCAATCTGATCCACCAGATTTTCAATTAATTGCGTTTTCAGTGAGTAATAGTTTTTGAACTGATGAGGGCGCTGGCGTGCACCGGGGATCAATCACCTTAATAGCCGTTGTTACACAAAAGCCAGTTAAGACCTGAGATTGGCAACAAAAGTTGCCAACCTTAAAAAACAGAGCAAGCCCAGGTTATTACTTAGGAGTGATGGCGGCGACAGTTTCCTCGTCCATCCACTCCATGGCCTGGATGATGTGGTGAGGGTTGGCTGGTGGAGGATACGGCTTCTCCTCCAGGAGTTTCTCGTGCAAGTGACAGTAGGAAGTGGACACGTGGATGAACAGCTGCAAAACAAGTTTTCAATAATTTTTAATTGTTAGTTAAATAATTGTATTTTTATAACTTTAACTTATATTGTATCATTTTAAACCACAATAGTTAGTTTTGTTAATTCCTTATGGAAGAGCGGGGCCTCCTAACACAAGTTTTTAAATAACTTAAAAGGAGTTCCTCGAAAACTTTTGTTACTATTAACTAAGATTCTGAAATAAACTATTTTTTTTATTTTATTTTAAACAACAAATTTCACCCATAAATAGCAGGATTACTATTTGATTCAGCAATTTGTTTTACTTCTTCATAAATAGTCAGAACAATACAATACCCCCTTGGCACAGGACAGGCACTCCATACAAGCTGCCGATTTTCGTACTACATGCGCAAAAACGTGTTCGTACAGGTTTGAAGTGGGTTTGTGTGTGTGTGCCGCTATTATCGAAACGAAGGGCTTGCGTACCCGTTGGCGCGGGGGAGACGAGGTGAGGTTTCAGATCGGGGGTGGGAGTGCCTCTTCTTTAGTGTTAGCTCATATTACATTTTCTTTGCCATGGGTATTGTTAATGAAGAAGTAATATCTTATAAATAGTTAAGGACAGCAACACACAGGCGTCACTTACTGCGCGCAAGGTTGCGCTCAACACGCTGTCAATGCTTTTTGCATTGCCTACAACTACAACACGCGTCAACTTACGCTCTACGCACGCGTAGCGATGACCTCTACGTCGCGTCGGCGCATCGCTCTGCCAGTACGCGCGCGTAGAGCGTAAAGTGACGCATGTGTGTTGTAGGCAATGCAAAAAGCAATGACAGCATGTTGAGCGCAACCTTACGCGCAGTAAGTGACGCCTGTGTGTTGCTAAATCAAATAGTAATTCTGCTTTAAAAAAAAACCGGCGTAACAGTTTCCACTCTGCCTACCCCGCAGGTACGCAAGATTTTTTTTTCCGATTAATTATTACGTATACCTTTATTATGTTGTCAGACGTTACAGAACGGCCTTTTTTTACGTCGTTTACGCTCTGCCTACCCCATTAGGGATAAAGGCGTGATTGTATGTATGTATGTATGTTTACCTTTAACCTCTTACATTCCTTGGCCATTTCGACCATGAGTTTCGTTCCTCTGACATTCAATAAGACCGCCTTTTTCAACTCTTCATCGAATCTGAAAAAAATGGAAAAAAATATTGAAGCAATTGCTATTGATTTATAGAGAAATCTTTACTAAAATTATTGATCCTCGTGGCTCTGTTTTTCCACTAGACGGCACGGCAACGACACGGCAACGTCCCGATAACGTCCACCTAGTTCCAATCTGAGCGCACACACACACACGCATGCTTCGTACGAATACAAAACACATGCAGTTTCGCAGGCCGGCGACGGTACCGGTGGGAATCAATGCCGTGCCGGCAAGTGGAAAAGAGTTCCATATAATTTAATTGATTTTCATATGGATTTTCCGATGGTGTAGTGGATCTAATAATGTTTAATGTGTAGCTGTCTAATTTATAAGTATCATTTAAGTAAGTATATGTAGTGATATTCTATCTACCAATTTCTCTGATATATAACATAGAGTATCCTATCTTATGTAGCATATATTATGTATTAGTTTATCATAAGATATGTATCAGTATATTTGTTTTTATTGAAATATTTATTTAATAGTGTGTAAATATTGTCTAAGTATTATATGTAGTAATATGCACTATCCCGCTTTCTGCTTGTACAATTTCTATACCCAAAGGTTGCCTGGTAGAAATTGCTGCTTTAGCAATAAGGCCGCCTATATTGTACTGTCACGTTTGTTCCTTTTTATTTCTGTTGTATGTGTTTCTTTGTGCAATAAAGAATTTTGTATTGTATTGTATTGTATTGTATAGGGCCGCTGTCTCCTGAGCGGGAGGTCGTGGTTCGAATCCCACCACGTACTATTGTGTTTTCCGGTTTTCGGTTTTCATATGTACGTTTATTCGGCGCTTTTTCCGTGCTTCGGAAGGCACGTTAAGTCGTTGGTCCCGGTTAAAATCATTTAACACCGTAGATATTAACCGTTAAGCCATATCAAAGGCCAATGCTAAGCATTGGCGGCTTGAAAACTCTGACCTAATCTAGGATTGGGTCTGGTTTCCCTTCTGGGTTGCGGAGGTCAGATGGCAGTCGCTCTGTATAAAAACCAGTACCCTCCTTCAATCACCTAGATTAGGTAGCCGACCCCATCAGATACGGGATAAGGCTAGGGAGATGATGATCTCTTCCACGGTACCGTCGACGGTGCCGTGCCGTCGCTGTTGCCGTCGCCGTGCCGTCCCCGTTCCGTCGCCGTGCCGTCTAGTCATAAAACGCCTAGTTCTATTATATTTAGATGATTTTGTTGCATTGTATTGTATTCAAAAAGGTACCTATATCGATTTTTCATGCTTCTTATTTAGGAAAGTAGAGCCAAATGCAGCCACGACTTTAGTCCTTTTGTTAACGAGTAAAACCTTATGTTTGCGAACCAGCAATTGTGATCAAACTATTGAACATACATACATATAGTCACGCCTTTATCCCTAATGGGGTAGGCGGAGCGTAAACGACCTAAGCAAAGGTCTTTCCGCCACATCTGAAAAAGTTTTGAGAGTTATTTAAGATAGATTTGTAGGTATATTGATGTAATGACAGGTCGACAGCCCATCGCCTAAAATACAATATACTGAAACCCTCGGATCCCTTAGCTGATTATTTCAGCATGCCCGGGAGGAAATGCAGCTGGCACATTCTATATTTTCACTGCTCCCAGTCTAGCACGGAAGAAGAAACTATTGAAACTGTTTTAAAATACCTTTTTTTGGTAGCCTATTATAGGTCGTCCTACTGCTAGGACTTAACACGTTCACGGACATTCACGTTCACGGACGTTGAAAGAATTATTTTGATATGACACACCGTCTGTAGACGGCAAGTTTTTATGCTTTGAAACTGACGTCCCGTCAGCAGACGACCGATTTACTAAGCAGCATAAGGGCACGTGACCCTGTGTCACAACACGAAATATTTTATCTTCCTAGTGTCACAGCAAAAGATTTTATGTCAAGTTTGTAAAGTTTGTATGTGTGTGTTGGCGCACACAACGAAATACCTGTTGTGACATGTCGTCGGCTGCCGGCCGATTTCCGAACATATTCGTTCGCGCAGCGCAGTCGCCCGGAGTCACAGTACGAGGAGGTCATGCGCATCGCAATCGGAGCGGCTACAACCACGTCCATGAACGAGTTTGTCACAGCACATGTGTAGAAATATGGCATAGGTGACATTGCGCCTTCAGCCGTCATGAAAAATGTATGGGATTTCGAAGTGTCATATTACAATTTTTTTTAAACGTCATGTGTCCGTGAACGTGAATAATTTACTCGATGCAATTACAATGTTGCCTAAATATCGAGCAATGTCTTTGCCGTTGCCGTGCCGTCTAGTCGAAAAACGCCCATTAGATACATACCATCTTTCATGCTGGACTGGGAGCGAGAGAAAAACATAGGATGTGTCAGCTGCATTTGCTCCCGGACATGCTGTAGAAACCAGCTAAGGGATCGAGGGTTTCTGTATATTGCAATTTAGGCGATGGGCTGACAACCTGTTACTACATCAACATACCTACAAATTTATCCTAAATAACCCTCAAATCTCTGAAAGACGTGGCGAGCGCCCTTTGTTTAGGTCGTTTAGGCTCTGCCTACCCCATTCGGGATAAAGACGTTAATATACATATCTAATAGCTAAAACTTATTTTGAAAACAAGATCTTCGTTTAAAAGACATGAAACTTTGTTTACCTTTATTCTGAAACTGAGTTGGAAACACTATAGTCGAGAAACGCATCATCATCTCCCTAGCCTTATCCCGTATCTCACGGGGTCGGCTTCCTAATCTAGGGGATTGAACGAGGGTACTGGTTTTTACACAGAGCGACTGCCATCTGACATCCGCAACCCAGAAGGGAAACCAGACCCAATCCTAGATTAGGTCAGAGTTTTCAAGCCGCCAATGCTTAGCACTGGCCTCTGATATGGCTTAACGACTAATATCTACAGTATTAAACGACATTAACCGGGACCAACGGCTTAACGTGCCTTCCGAAGCACGGAAAAAAGCACCGATTAAACGTACATATTAAATTCGAAAACCGAAAAACACATTGGTACGTGGTGGGATTCGAACCACGACCTCCCGCTCAGGAGGCAACGGCCCTATCCACTACACCATCGGGCTCTTTTCTTATCTACTATACCTAGCGTTGCCAGGCGTCCGGCTTTAGCCGGACATAGTCAGGCTTTTTGATTGCCTGTCCGGCCAAAATAAGCGTCGTCCGGCCTGTCCGGCTTTTGTTAGGCTTTTTTAGATTTCAAAATTCGCGCGCATCGAGACCGAATTCGACTCGACTGATTAATAATAAAGTACTTTTAGACTAATTTGGCATTAGTTTTATTGTAAATTATCAAAAAGCTTGGTTTTCATTAATTTTCTACATTAACACCAAAAAATCCCCTAAAATGCAAAGACACTTTGTCCGGTTTTTTACCAAAATGTTAGGCCAAAAAAAAAATGATTTTTTACACGAATATTTAAAATTGTTGAAAATGCAGGATGTCCGGCTTTTTGACCCAAATGTTAGGCCAAACTCACAGCTCTGTCCGGCTTTTCGGTATGAGGACCTGGCAACGCTAACTATACCAAATACTATAGTCGAAAAAAAACCAGCAACTCCATACCTGATGGTAGCAGCGGCGTGTATGATGATGTCTGTGGTGTTGGTGATGAGTTTCCTGTCTTCAGAGCTGATGCCCAGGTCTGGTTCACCCACGTCTCCGGCTATGAGGGTCATCTTCTGCATGAGGGGTTCTGTCCCCCCGCGCATAGTACGGACTTTCTCGAATAGCTGTGGGAGAAGGTCTGATTTAGAAATTTATTATGTTACTAGCGACCCGCCCCGGCTTTGCACGGAAATCATCACTGTTTCTCTTCTATATTATGCATGTATTATACATATAAACCTTCCTCTTGAATCACTCTATCCATTATAATAAACCGCATCAAAATCCGTTGCGTAGTTTTAAAGATCTAAGCGTACATAGGGATATAGGGACAGAGAAAGCGACTTTGTTTATACTATGTAGTGATTGTAAATACCGCATTGTATACTCATACCAATAAATTTATCTCTATTTAGAAATAGAACCGCCGAATTATCCACTACTGCATACCGGGTGTAAGGGACAGCGTCTCGCAAACTGATAGGGTTTGCTCAGTCAACCAAATTGAACAATTACCAGCAGGATTTTTTTTTTCCGGAAAGGAAAAGTCTTTATGGTAAGGTCTTTTAAAAAAAAAACTTTCCATACAAAATGACCGCCTCGATCAGACAATTTGTATGGAATCCAAAATGTTTTTTCACTTCCTGAAATAAAAAACCTGCGCATAGTTGTTCAGTTCCGTTGATTGGGCAACCCCTATCAGTTTGCCCGCAAACGCTGTCCCTTACACCCATTAAACCGACAAAAATATCGATTCTCTTACGGAAAGGTTTCCGTCGCATAAAGGTTGCGTCACACCGAACTGCGTCTTATCGACGTGTCTTGCTTAACCACCACCGCCGCCGGTGTGGCCGTGGCCTTATTTTAATATGGTTTTGTGAATTATTTCCAATAAGTAGCAATAAATTATGCAATGTGTTCTATTGAATGGATTGGCAAGTCAACTTTAGCGTTTTTTCTGCTTCGGAAAGCACGTTAATCCGTGGTGTTGAATTGAAGGGCGAATTATCAGACTGGGTTTTTTTTTTGGATCTTCCATCCTGAACTGGCAGCGAGAGAAAAACATAGAATGTGCCAGCTGTATTTGTCCACGCTGTAAAAACTAGCTAAGTGATTCGAAGGTTTCCGTTTATTGTAATTTAGGCGATGGGCTGACAACCTGTCACGACAGCAATATAGGTACAAATCTATTTTAAATAACACTTAAATCTTTTTCAGACGTGGCGGAACGACCTTTGTTTAGGTCGTTTACGCTCTGCCTACCCCATTAGGGATAAAAGCGTGATTATATGTATGTATTTATGTATAATTTCTTGCACCTGAAACTGAAAAGTGAAAAATTTGTAATTCGCCGCGGACAGGGTTTAAGATGCAGAGCATACGCGGCAACCTTAATAGTAATAAATTAATTGTGTCTAAACATACATTCATACATATAATCACGCCTCTTTCCCGGAGGGGTAGGCAGAGACCACATCTTTCCACTTGCTACGATCCTTACATACTTCTTTCGCTTCATCCACATTCATTAATCTTCGTACATGCTCGTCGGTTTAGGGTACTCTTGACCTGACCTTTCTTTAGGACGTCCCCGATTTGATCCAAGTACGTGCGTCGAGGCCTTCCCCTCCCAACATTCCCATCCACACTCGCCATATATATCTGTTTGGTCAACCTGCTTTCACTCATTTTCTCAACATGTCCAAACCATTTAAGCATTCCCTTGTCAATACATACATACATACATACATATAATCACGCCTTTATCCCTAACGGGGTAGGCAGAGCGTAAACGACCTAAAGAGAGGTCAATGTCAATACCTGTCACTATATCTTCTTTCACACCACAACGTTCCCTAATCACACTATTTCGTATCCTGTCACTCAGTTTGACTCCAATCTTGTAAAATTGTGTCTAAAATACAAACAATTTCATGAATTCTTTACGATTGGCGACAATCACAACTGATTCTCTATTTTATTATCTATTATATAATAATTCATACTAAGCTATGTATTGCCAATGTGCTAAGTGGCAATTTTTAGCGTATGTACGCTACACCTTCTTCTGTCGAGTGGGTATCGAGTCTATCGACCCGATGAACCCTGGTGTCAGAGTTTTTAAACCGCCTAGTAGCACAACTATCAGGCCTCTGACATGGTTTTAGTAACGACCACTATCAAAGACAGACCTTTGTTTAGGTCGTTTACGCTCTGCCTACCCCATTAGGGATAAAGGCGTGATTATATGTATGTATGTATCAAAGAAAGCTACCGGGACCGACGGCTTAACGTGCCCTCCGAAGCACGAAATCTTTTTCTTTTTCGGTCAATCAGGTGATTCAGCCTGCAATGTCCTAACCAAACTTGGAAAAAATTCACAAAGTGATAAATTATCAAATATCAACTTTGAGTTTCTCCCCTGGGATACGCTAGTACTATTATATATTCTGTGCCTGGGAAGCGAACCCGGGACCTCCGGATCGGGAGTCCATGGCACTAGCCACTAGACCACGGAGGTGGTTAAATTACATTGCATAGCTTTAATGCATATCGTGAATTATGATATAATAATAATAATAAAAGCCTTTATTTAAAAAATTACATCGAGAATCATTACATTGTGTGATCTATAAAACATTTTTTTGTTTAAAGAGAATACATGCCATCCATCAGTTATAATTTTATAAAATACAATCATGCTTAGTAATTAAATATTGGTAAAATAACAATTTCATTTAAAACTTAAAACAACCATTACATTGCATTAAAAATATTACATACAATGTTTTTTTTTTTTTAAATCTTTGGCCTCCTTTTTTATTCAATTATGATATAATGAATTATAAAATCTTTCAATATATTATAATTATTAATAACTATATTAGAATTTCTTCCATGCTGGTCTGGGAGCGAGAGAAAAACATAGAATGTGCCAGCTGCATTTCCTCCCGGGCATGCTGTAAAATTGGGTTTCAGTATATTGTAATTTAGGCGATGGGCTGACAACCTGTCACTACAGCAATATACCTAGAATTCTATCTTAAATAACCCTCAAAACTTTGTCAGACGTGGCGGGACGACCTTTGTTTAGGTCGTTTACGCTCTGCCTACCCCATTAGGGATAAAGGCGTGATTATATGTATGTATGTATGAATTATAAAATGGGGAATTACTTGCGTTTGTCGCTAATCGTAAAATATTCATGAAAATGTTTGTATTTCCGGCACAATTAATTTAAATAACTTCGTATATACACATACATATAATCACACCTTTATCCCTAATGGGGTAGGCAGAGCGTAAACGACCCAAACAAAGGTCGATCCGCCACGTCTGACAAAGTTTTGAGGGTTATTTAAAATAGATTTGTAAGTATATTGCTGTAGTGACAGGTTGTCAGCCCATCGCCTAAATTACAATATACTGAAACCCTCGGATCCCTTAGCTGGTTTTTACAGCATGCAAGGGAGGAAATGCAGCTGGCACATTCTACGTTTTTCTCTCGCTCCCAGACCAGCATGGAAGAAAGAAGTTTGTATTTCCGGCACAATTAATTTAAATAACTTCGTAATTTTGTTAAATATTCCTCCTTACTTTTCATTATCTCTAAATCTGATAACCCCAACTTGTGTAGCCTGTTCGTGGGAACCGAAC
This sequence comes from Scrobipalpa costella, assembly GCA_949820665.1. Classification (NCBI taxonomy): domain Eukaryota; kingdom Metazoa; phylum Arthropoda; class Insecta; order Lepidoptera; family Gelechiidae; genus Scrobipalpa; species Scrobipalpa costella. The sequence continues at coordinate 7,728,552 of OX463323.1, read as the reverse complement.
CCGCGCCCTCCAGATCGGGTGCCAAAGTCTCACACTACTACACCACAGAGGTAGCCTGAATGGAACAGTGACATAGAATGCGCTCGTCACGATTGGCCGACTGCAGGCAGGCATGTTGCATATTGTGGGTCGCCAGGTCAATGACCTCACTGATGCAACCATTGTCAGGACAGGAGTGCTTAACTACGGAGGACTGATATATACATACATACATATAATCATGCCTTCATCTCTAACGGGGTAGGCAGAGCGTAAACGACCTAAAGAAATGGTCTTTCCGCCACGCCTGACAAAGTTTTGAGGGTTATTTAAGATAGATTTGTAGGTATATTGCTGTAGTGACAGGTTGTCAGCCCATCGCCTAAATTACAATATACTGAAACAGTCGGATCCCTTAGCTGGTTTTTACAGCATGCTCGGGAATGCAGCTAGCACATTCTATGTTTTTCTCTTGCTCCCAGTCCAGCTTGGAAGAATACATATAGTGGGGTAAATTCTAGATTGAATTCGTTGCAGATATTTCTGGATAATTTGGATAATATTATGAGTCAAACTGAGGACGTTGTTGTTGTTGGAGATTTTAATTTAACATTTATAAATTGGCAAAGATCCACGAATTCACCCGCTGCAATTCCTAGCAACTATGATAAAAACTCCCTCGGTTTATTGTTGATTGACTTTATGGCCTCCAATGACATGATTCAACTAAATCATTTTTGCAACAATTATGGACGCATTCTTGACTTGGCACATAACATAAGCAAGCTCGACCCTAAACACCCTTCACTAGTCTTAACGATTGTGAATGTTAAGTCTAAGCCATTACGACACAACAATCAGAAAAAACACAACTTTTATAAAGCTGACTTCGACAATATAATATCGGAGTTGAATAGTGTATGTTGGCGGGAATTGTTTGACAGATGTGTGCATGTCGATGATATGGTGTCCTTATTTTACAACAAACTAAATAGTTTTATAGATAAATATGTGCCGTTAAAAAAAGTTGATAATCATCGTTTCCCCCCTTGGTTTAACAAATCGTTGATTAGGCTACTTTCTACTAAAGAAAAATTAAGGCTAAAGTTTCGTAAATATGGGAATCCTCGCGATGAAGTTGAATACAACATAATGCGTGAACGTTGTCACAAACTGCATGATAAATTGTACACCGACTATAAATTGCGTGCTGAAGATTCCATCACTAAAAATCCTAAACATTTTTGGCGTTTTATGGGGGACAGGAGGAGTAGTCGATCTGGCTTTCCATCAACCATGCACATGAATGGTAAAACGGCCGAAACTGGTACTGACATCGCTAATCTTTTTGCAGAGAAATTTTCCAGTGTTTTCTCCTCTGATAGGGACTTGAGTTCTCTCCCTGGATTACATGCACATATTACACATGTCAATACCCTTAGTTCTTTTCAGGTGACTGAGAGGGAATTAAATAAAAAAATCAAACTTCTTAACACTTCTCAAGGCCCTGGACCGGATGGCATTCCACCCGTGTTTGTGAAGAGATGCGGTCGCTCCCTTGCGTACCCTCTCACTTTAATTATGAATAAATCATTGTATGACGGCATTTTCCCTAGCGAGTGGAAAAAAGCGACTATTCTACCACTTCACAAAAAAGACGATGTCAGTGACGTGTCTAACTATCGCCCGATTTCTATACTTTGTGTATTTTCTAAGTTATTCGAGTCTATACTGTGTCCAGCTATTAATCATCACGTTGACCATCTTATATCCATTCATCAACATGGGTTCAAGAGGGGACGCTCGATTGAGACCAATCTTGTCTCTTTTGTGTCGGATCTTTCTGAGCGTGTCGATGAGGGCCTTCAAGTCGATGCTATTTACACTGATCTCAGCAGTGCTTTTGACAAGGTCAGCCACGCCTTGCTGTTGTTGAGGTTGCAAGAGATCGGAATTAGTGGTACCCTACTGTCATGGTTTAAATCTTACCTTAGAGAAAGACCCTCTATTGTTTCAGTAAACAATTATCTATCTGAAATTTATACTGCAGAATCTGGGGTGCCACAGGGATCTCACTTGGGGCCCGTACTGTTCTCCATCTTTTTCAACACCATTACTAAATGTATACACCATTGCAAGTATTTGTTGTTCGCTGACGATCTTAAAATTTATCGAGTTGTTGGTAGGCCATCAGATATGCTGTTATTACAGGCGGACATTCACCGAATTGTCGAATGGTGTAAGGATAATGCTATGGTTGTCAATGTGAGCAAGTGCTACCACATCAAGTATACACGTAAACTTGTTCCTTTTAATTCTACCTACACTTTATCTGGCACTGTAGTTCACGAGGTTTCCGAAATGCGTGATCTTGGTGTTATAATTGATAGCAAATTATCATTTGACCCTCATATTAAAGCGACCGTGAAAAAAGCAGCGCAAATGCTAGGTTTTATTAAGAGAAACACCCGAAATTTCAGCTCTGTTCGGGCTAAGGTAGTTCTATACAACGCATTTGTTCGCAGTCGTTTAGAGTTCGCTTCCTCTGCTTGGAATCCTTTTTACGCTACTCAATCTCAACGTCTGGAACAGTTGCAGCGTTCGTTTACTAGGTCTCTTGCCTTTTTATCTCGTCATATTTCGCACAGATGTTCGTACGAAACTCGTTTGTTGTTTTTTAAGATGCAGTCACTTCGTAATAGACGTAAAGTTCGAGATCTTACATTCTTATTTAAGACCCTGAATAATGTGTTTGACTCATCGGAGATTCTCGCTCGCATTGGTTTGTCTATCCCTTACCATTATCCACGTTCAGCTATTAGTGCTATACTTAAAATACCATCCTTCCGAACCAACTTAGGTGGAAATTCGCCAATTTCACGAATTTGCACCACATGCAATGAACTTAGTGCCAAGTTGGATATCTTTAACGATAGTTTGGAATGTTTTAAGAGGAAGGTCAGCAAAATTGTAACATAACATTTAATTACATTGTAGATTTTTCACAAAATTTTAATTTCATTTTATAATTTGTTTTCTCTTTTGAAAAAGACTTGATGTATTTTTTATTTTATTTTATTTTTATTTTGTCAACTTATAACTTAAATTCCTTTTAATTTACTGTATTACCTTTTAAGAATGCTGTGTTCACCTGTTATTGGTACTCATATCAGGCTGTGTCCTAATGCTTGTATTTTCTTATATATTTTTTGTAATATGTGTACTGTTGGTGTTCCATTAATAAATAAATAAATAAATAGATTCAACCGGCTAAACCTAAAATTTAAATGTATCTGTCACTTTCAAACTTAAAACATTTAAAAAGGACAGGAGATCTTTTAAAATTAACAGACATACTGGGGAAACGTGCAAATGCGCGTCAAATTCTAGCGGACAAAGTGTAAAACCATAGAGTACAAATCGCCTGCTCTTTTTCAATTTTACATACATACATACATATAATCACGCCTTTATCCCTAATGGGGTAGGCAGACCGTTTGAGGGTTGTTTAAGATAGATTTGTAAGTATATTGCTGTAGTGACAGGTTATCAGCCCATTGCCTAAATTACAATATACTGAAACCCTCGGAACCCTTAGCTGGTTTTTACAGCATGCCCGGGAGGAAATACAGCTGGCACATTCTATGTTTTTCTCTCGCTTCCAGGCCAGCATGGAAGAATTTTTCAATTTTATTATTTTGAAAGTGACAAATAGATTTTTATTTAAATTTTAGCCTGTGGTATCAAGAATATAGCCAAGGATATTGCTTTACCTACAATATCCTTGATTTTAGCCCATTCTGCCATGTTTTTGACAGATTGATTTGATCGCTCCATTCTTCCATGCTGGACTGGGAGAGATAGAAAAACATAGAATGTTCCAGCTGACCTTCCTCCCGGGCATGCTGTTGAAGTCAGCAAAAGGGACTCGAGGGTTACAGTGTATTGTAATTTAGGCGATGGGGTGACAACCTGTCACTATAGCAATACAATCTAAAATTGCCTTCAATTTTTGTCAGACGTGGCGAAAGCGCCTTTTACGAGGCGTTAAACGCTCTGCCTACCCCGTAAGGGATAAAGGCGTGATTTATGTATGTATGATTTGATCGCTACAGCGAAACATCAATATCGCGATGTGTGATTGAAAATCATATACCCACCTACACATCAACCGCGATTTTTGTTCAGACGGACAAATTGAGAACTACAAAATGATGGTTGCCATTTGACACTGGGGCACGTGCCCCTCCCAGAATGATGTTATTTTGTATTGTGCTTCTAAGTATGTACTGTAATGGAACCTCCTATCAAGGTACATACTTAGAAGTACAGTATCAAAATTAATAACAAAGTAAATCGTTCTTTGGTCGTGTATAGGAAATATACGCAATGATAAAACAAGTATAAACAAGTAAATTTCTTCCATGCTGGCCTGGGAGCGAGAGAAAAACATAGAATGTGCCAGCTGCATATCATCCCGGGCATGCTGTAAAAACCAGATAAGGGATCTGAGGGTTTCAGTATATTGTAATTTAGGCGACGGGCTGACAACCTGTCACTATAGCAATATACCTACAAATCTAACTTAAATAACCCTCAAAACTTTGTCAAACGTGGCGGCGCGACCTTTGCTTAGGTCGTTTACGCTCTGCCTACCCCGCTAGGGATAAAGGCGTGATTATATGTATGTATGTATGTTTGTAAAACAAGTATTGAAAAAAATAATTCAAACAATCCGACTGTAATATCTATAAAAACATTTTAATGCATTAATTGTTTTAAAATTGAGCTTTAACATAAATCATATATATTGTTGTAATACATACATAAATCATACATAAATCACGCCTTTATTCCTTACGGGGTAGGCAGAACGTGAACAACCCAAACAAAGGTCGTTCCACCACGTCTGACAAGTTTTGAGGGTTGTTTAAGATAGAAATGGATATTGCTGTAGTGACAGGTTGTCAGCCCATCGCCTAAATTACAATATACCCTCGAATCCCTTAGCTGGTTTTTACAGCATGCCCGGGAGGAGATGCAGCTGGCACATTCTACGTTATTTTGTCGCTCCCAGTCCAGCATGGAAGCTAATATCCTTTTAATTACCTTTATTTTGATACCCCACTCAATAGGTTCAATCGAATAAAAAAATATTAAAGACTTACAATTTAGCGCCTAAAATCCGCCATTTTGAATTGTGAAAAATCACACGTATCTTTGAACACTCGAGTGCTTGAGATCAATCAAACGATACCTTAATTTTCGAATTCCATCCAGCTGTTTCGGAGATATGAGGTAATAAAGAAATATTGAAACACTAGCGACCCGCCCCGGCTTCGCACGGAAATTATCAGTGTTTTTCTACTATATTATGCATGTATTATACAAATAAACCTTCCTCTTTTCTTCTTCGAGTCGTCTTTTACGAGGCGTTAAACGCTCTGCCTACCCCGTAAGGGATAAAGGCGTGATTTATGTATGTATGTATGAAAACGCTCTCTCACTCTCACTCCCTCTATTTCACTAACACTCACACTACACATACACTCACACTAAAATAATGTCTTACTTTTGCATGTTCCTAATATTGTTAGTCAGTTTGTTAATTTGTTCCTAAAATTGTCACTTAATTTTAATAATTTAACTTCTTTTAAAAAAAAATATCTTGTAATTGTACGGTTCGCCTGAACGGTAGTTGATAATCTGTTTGTTTTATTTATTCGGATTCCCGCGATACAGGACTTTCCTAGTGCGGGATCCAATGGAAAATTGTAATAGGCCTAAGTTTATTTTGCTCAATAAATTATTTGTATTTGTATTTGTATTTGTCTTGAATCACTCTATCCATGAAAAGAAACCGCATCAAAATCCGTTGCGTAGTTTCAAAGATTTATGCATACATAGGGATATAGGGACAGAGAAAGCGGCTTTGTTTTATACTATTTAGTGATACATATATATACAAGATACGCACGAAAACATAACTCTTAACAGTCGGGTAATAAAGTAATTCTACTTACAGCATCATTAAGGAGTTCCTCCATCCTCTGCTTCGGAGTCTTTCCCTTCTTTGTTCGCACGAGAAGCAGGATTTGACCAATGTCTGGACATTTCCTGTAACATACATACATACATAAAATCACGCCTTTATCCCTTACGGGGTAGGCAGAGCGTTAAACGCCTTGTAAAAGGCGCTTTCGCCGCGTCTGACAAAAATTGAGGGCAATTTTAGATTGTAATGTGTATTGCTAATGTGTAATGACAGGTTGTCAGCCCGTCGCCTAAATTACAATACACTTTAACCCCCGAGTCCCTTTTGCTGTCTTCTACAGCATGCCCGGGAGGAAGGGCAGTTGGAACATTCTATGTTTTTCTATCTCTCCCAGTCCAGCATGGAAGAAAATTTCCTGTAACAAATATTTTAAAAAAGAATTTAAACAATTTGACCGTAGTACATATAAAAAATGTTTTAATTAATTTTGAGGAGTTATCAATGTGCAACTTCCCCATGAACCCTCTCCGTTGAAACAATAACTGCCTCCGTGGTCTAGTGGCTAGTGCTAAGGGCTCCCGATCCGGAGGTCCTGGGTTCGATTCCCAGGGGGTAAAACACAAAGTTGATATTTAAGAATTTATCATTTTGTGAATTTTTCCCCAGTTTGGGTAGGACATTGCAGGCTGAATCACCTGATTGTCCGAAAAGAAAAAGATTTCGTGCTTCGGAGGGCACGTTAAGCCGTCGGTCCCGGTCGCTGTCTTTGATAGTGGTCGTTACATAAAACCATGTCAGAGGCCTGATAGTTGTGCTACTAGGCGGTTTAAAAACTCTGACACCAGGGTTCATCGGGTCCATAGACTCGATACCCACTCGACAGCAGAAGAAGATGAACCCTCTCTCTCCCATTTTTATTTATTTAACTTTATGCACAAAAATGTAACATGGGCGGACTTAACGCCAAAGGCATTATCTACCAGTCTACCTTAGGGCATGTGAAAATGACAAGGCAGGTCAAATACCTATACCGTACCTCACGTTTACCCCATTCTTGCCGTCCCTCCCGACCCTTTAGTCAAAAGGTCTTTTCTTCTTTTTAGCGAGTGGATACTCGAGTTGAACAATGACCCAAAGAACTCTTTTCAAACCACCTAGTCGCAACAGCTATTAGGCCTCTGAAATGGTTTGAGTAACTACCACTATCAAAGGCGGCGACGGGGACCGACGGCTTAACGTGCCCTCCGAAGCACGGAATCCTTTAATTTTCGGACAATAAGGTGATTCAGCCTACAATGTCCTAACTAAACCGGAGAAAACCTCACAAAGTGAGAAATTGATAAATATAGAATAGAATAGAAACCCTTTATTCGGTACCAATAAACAGACAAAGATCTTTAATTTTAGTTACGTCCTAAACGTTACACTCGATACCGAAAAGGTGTATAGTATTAATATCAACTTTGTGTCCCCCTGGAAATCAAACCCAGGACCTCCGGATCGTAAGCCCATGGCTTTGACCATTAGACCACGGAGGCAGTTAAGGTCTCTTACCTGAGCAGTTTCTCAATGAGCACCTTCCTCCAGACACGAAAGCCGTCAGTCCGGAGAAGGTGGCTGCGATGCGGTCCGGCATGGCTTCCACCTCCTCCTAAATGAACCTTTCCGACACCATTGCCATCCCCCGTTACTACTATCCATCTCGTCACTTTCATTCCTTTTATTCCGTCCCTATAGTCACCACCATCCCACCCGTCCCTCCCTTCCCTCACGTCCGTACCACCCCCTACGTCCCTCCCGCGGTCTATCTTGTCACTCCCATCTCTCACTTCCCCCCGTCCCTACGAACCCTTCTATCCCATCCGTCTCTCCAGTCTCTAGCGTCCCTTTCATCCCCCACGTTCATCATCATCATTAGGCCTTTTCCATCTTGACAGATGATTCAAGCAGCGCCTATGCGAGAAGAGCATCGTCGCTCGTGGCTAAAAAGACCGATACTTGAACGACATTTTCGTCCGCACTTACTGCACGCGAATTGAGAGTCCCCCACGTTACTCCCGTCACTATTGCCATCACCGGTCACTCCCATCCCACTCCGGCCCCTACCGTCCCTCTGGCCCCAACCATCCCTCTCATCCCCCACGTCCACCGTCTCTTACCTGAGCAGTTTCTCAATGAGCACCTTCCCCATGAACCCCGGGCCCCGGTCACGAACACCGTCAGTCCGGAGAAGGTGGCTGCGATCCTCCTCCATGAACCTTTCCGACACCATTGCCATCCCCCGTTACTACTATCCATCTCGTCACTCTCATTCCGCACTTACCCCTTTTATTCCGTCCCTATAGTCACCACCATCCCACCCGTCCCTCCCGTCCCTCACGTCCTTACCACCCCCTACGTCCTTTCCGCGGTCTATCTTGTCACTCCCATCTCTCACTTCCACTTCTCCAGTCTCTAGCGTCCCTTTCATCCCCCACGTTACTCCCGTCACTATTGCCATCACCGGTCACTCCCATCCCACTCCGACCCCTACCGTCCCTCCGGCCCCTACCGTCCCTCTGGCCCCTACCATCCCTCTCATCCCCCACGTCCTGCCCGACTCTTACCTGAGCAGTTTCTCAATGAGCACCTTCCCCATGAACCCTGTGCCTCCGGTCACGAACACCGTCAGTCCGGAGAAGGTGGCTGCGATGCGGTCCGGCATGGCTTCCACCTCCTCCTCAGAGAAGCCCTCGGATGCCATTGCTGGAACAGATTAATAAAACAACATACATACATATAGAAGACTATTGCTTGTCATAGAAATTATTTTTATTGTATTGTTTTAGTTTGGTATTGAATTATTATTATTGCAAAATTTGACGTGTTATTTTAAATGCTTATTTTAAAACTATATTTTATGATTATTATTTTGTATTAAATTTGATATGTAATTTGAATTATGACCTGTAATGGAATTATTATTAATAAATTATGTCTTATGTCTTATAATCACGCCTTTATCCCTAATGGCAGAGCGGAAACGACCTAAATAAAGGTCGTTCCGCCACGTCTGACAAAGTTTTGAGGGTTATTTAAGATATATTTGTAAGTATATTGCTGTAGTGACAGGTTGTTAGCCCATCGCCTAAATTACAATATACTGAAACCCTCGGATCCCTTAGCTGGTTTTTACAGCATGCCCGGGAGGAAACGCAGCTGGCACATTCTATGTTTTTCTCTCGCTCCCAGGCCAGCATGGAAGAAATTATATTTAATAAAACAAAACAACATACATACATACATATAGAAGACTATTGCTTGTCATAGAAATTATTTTTATTGTATTGTTTTAGTTTGGTATTGAATTATTATTATTGCAAAATTTGACGTGTTATTTTAAATGCTTATTTTAAAACTATATTTTATGATTATTATTTTGTATCAAATTTGATATGTAATTTGAATTATGACCTGTAATGGAATTATTATTAATAAATTATGTCTTATGTCTTATAATCACGCCTTTATCCCTAATGGCAGAGCGGAAACGACCTAAATAAAGGTCGTTCCGCCACGTCTGACAAAGTTTTGAGGGTTATTTAAGATATATTTGTAAGTATATTGCTGTAGTGACAGGTTGTCAGCCCATCGCCTAAATTACAATATACTGAAACCCTCGGATCCCTTAGCTGGTTTTTACAGCATGCCCGGGAGGAAACGCAGCTGGCACATTCTATGTTTTTCTGTAGCTTCCAGGCCAGCATGGAAGAAATGAAATTAATGAAACAAGTATTTTATAAAATAATGTCTTAGTACCTCCTATCATCATCATCTCCCTAGTCTTATCCCGTATTTTACGAGGTCGGCTACCTAATGGTTTGAACGAGGGTACTGGTTTTTACACAGAGCGACTGCTATCTGACTCCGTTCCTCCTATGAAAAATGAAAATTAAAAATAATTATGTTTATTTGATTTTAGAACCACATAACATTATTCCTTACATCTGCCAAACTTATTTAAAGTTTGTCGGCATAAATAAATACTCCTATTTAATTAGGCTCTAAACAGGTAATATTAAAAAAAAATTAAATGCATGAATTGTTCTAAAATTGAGCTTGAATATATGAACCATATATATTTTTGTAATCTACGTTTAATTACCTTTCGTTTGATACCTCACTCGATAGGTTTAAGAGAATTTTTTTTTATAAGACTTACAATTTAGCGCCGAAATTCCGAAATTTTGAATTTCGAAAAATAAAACCTATCTTATCTAATGATACTCGATCGAACGATACCCTAATCGACAAATTCCATGCAGCCATTTCGGAGATATGAGGTACTAAAGATATATGAAAACATACATACATACAAGATACGCGCGAAAAACATAAACATATACAGAACGGTAAATAAAAACACATACATATAATCACGCCTCCATCCCCAATGGGCCATCGACTGTACTACTCGAATCATCGATTCCCTAAATAATTAAAAACTATTCAGTATAGTATGGTATTTTATCTTTGTTTTTTGTTTTTCCTGACGCGGAAATTTGGGAAATATAAATAGGATCAGCTAAGAAAGGAAATAAAAATACTTATATACGTATATTATTCAGTGGAATGAAGGAAGATAGTAATCTAAAAATATAATGATCATTAGATGCCAAAAGTACATGAATGGATGTAGGAAAAGGAAAATAGTATGGTTTTGAGTTGAACTAACACACTTACAGTGTACACACTCATATTACCCCCACTAGGATCTCAAATTTACAATAAAATCCCAGAAAAAATTAAGCAACGGAGTTAACACCACGTAGTTAAATTTAGGACTGAATAGTATAAATGGTTGACAGAAAACATGGAAGATTTTTTTAAATAGTGAATTAACCTAATAATAACATTGTATTACGTGACTTCATCAAAATTATAGACTAGCTTTTGAGTATTAATAAATTGTCTGTATAGTGGTTACTTCCATGCTGGACTGGGAGAGATAGAAAAACATAGAATGTTCCAGCTGCCCTTCCTCCCGGGCATGCTGTAGAAGTCAGCAAAAGGGACTCGAGGGTTACAGTGTATTGTAATTTAGACGATGGGCTGACAACCTGTCACAATAGCAATACATATTACAATCTAAAATTGCCCTCAATTTTTGTCAGACGTGGCGAAAGCGCCTTTCACGAGACGTTAAACGCTCTGCCTACCCCGTAAGGGATAAAGGCGTGATTTATGTATGTATGTATGTGATTTATATATATTTAATAATATATGGATTAGGATTAATATCAAGCTGACTGTTAGCGTTCTTTTTATGTTTTAAATATTCTTTTGTCTGTTATTGAACTCTTTAGGTATTCTATATTTGCATGCTATTTATACTTAGTGGCTAAGCAGGCATGTTCTGTAACTTGCATATAATGAACACCAAATTAATGTACCCTGTTTGAAGCAAATAAAGCAATTTTGATTTGATTTGATAGGATTCACTGTATCGAGGTGCCATGGACATACACATAAACAACCACAAAGAACACCCAGACCCAGAAACAGACATTTAAACTCATCATTCAAATGTCTCGGGAGGAAGGGCAGCTGGAACATTCTATGTTTTTCTATCTCTCCCAGTCCAGCATGGAAGAAATGCTGTTGAAGTCAGCAAAAGGGACTCGAGGGTTACAGTGTATTGTAATTTAGGCGATGGGCTGACAACCTGTCACTAAAGCAATACATATTACAATCTAAAATTTCCCTCAATTTTTGTCAGACGTGGCGAAAGCGCCTTTTACGAGGCGTTAAACGCTCTGCCTACCCCGTAAGGGATAAAGGCGTGATGTATGTATGTATGTATTCAAATGTCTGCCCTGGCCGAGAATTGAACCCTGGACCTTTTGCGTAGCAGGCAGGTACACTGCCTGCTGTCGACTGAAGTTGAAGTCATTAATCTTTGTGCCTACGTCATAATATCATAACATGATCACAACAGTTCTATTATATATTCTGTGTCACAACATTCATTGCTATCGATTCGTAGATAGCACGACTTGACTGAATCTTGACTTAAATTATTGTTTTTTTTTTTTTTTTTTTTTTTAATATATATAGGCGAGCATTTGTCCGCCATCTCACCTGGTGGAAAGTGACGATGCGGACTATGTTGAAGCATACTCACCTATGTAGTGCCTATTCACTCTCGCCTTGAAAAGGCCCAGGTTATATTGTCCCTTTCTGTTCTCTCATGACAGAAAATGGTAGCAAATGATAGCAATTCATAGTTTATTTTAATTATTTGAATGTAATTGATTTATATAATAAGAGTTGCTTATTTTATGTTATTTCGAACACAATGTATATTGTTCACGAATAAATTGAATTGAGAAATTAAATTGAGTTGCTACCTGGTATTAACCAGGGAGTAAAGGACAGCGTCCCGCAAACTGATAGGGGTTGCTCAGTCAACGACACTGAAAAACTTTCACCAGGAAATTCTTTCAGAAACAGAAAAAAAAAACGGGTTTTCCATACAAAATGTTCACCTCGATCTGACAATTTGTATGAAAAAGCCTTTCACTTCCTGAAAATATCCTGCTGATAGTTGTTCAGTGTCGTTAACTGAGCAACCCCTATCAGTTTGCGGGACACTGTCCCTTACACCTTATATAAGTCTATCTATACCTGTACTTTTTATCATGAGAGCTGCATTTCCTCCCGAGCATGCTGTAAAAACCAGCTAAGGGACCCGAGGGTTTCAGTATATTGTAATTTAGGCGATGGGCTGACAACCTGTCAGTACAGCAATATACCTACAAATCTATCTTAAATAACCCTCAAAACATTGTCAGACGTGGCGAAACGACCTTTGTTTAGGTTGTTTACGCTCTGCCTACCCCATTAGGGATACTTACATACATACATATAATCACGCCTTTATCCCTAATGGGGTAGGCAGAGCGTACACAACCTATACAAAGGTAGTTCCGCCACGTGTGACAAAGTTTTGAGGGATGTTAGGAATAAAGGCGTGATTATATGTATGTATGTATGTAGAGAACAGAAAGAGACAGCAATCATTTTGACAAGATTTAGATAAGTAGTGCGCTCTACAAATCGATAGCAAAGACAGGTATAGACTTATATTAAGCAACTCATGATTTTTGCAACTACAAATTGGCACCATTGTAATAATTAAGGTTGAGGAAAAAATCTGAAAAGGTACGAGTTACGATATAAATAATTGTGTGCGTCCACCTACAAGGTGTATAAATGATTGTCATCATCTCCCGAGCCTTATCCCGTATCTCACGGGGTCGGCTTCCTAATCTAGGGGATTGAACGAGGGTACTGGTTTTTACACAGAGCGACTGCCATCTGACCTCCGCAACCCAGAAGGGAAACCAGACCCAATCCTAGATTAGGTCAGAGTTTTCAAACCGCCAATGCTTAGGCACTGGCCTCTGATATGGCTTAACGACTAATATCTACTGTATTAAACGATATTAACCGGGACCAACGGCTTAACGTGCCTTCCGAAGCACGGAAAAAGCACCGAATAAACGTACATATGAAATTCGAAAACCGAAAAACACATTGGTACGTGGCGGGATTCGAACCACGACCTCCCGCTCAGGAGGCAGCGGCCCTATCCACTACACCATCGTGCTCTCTGTATAAATGATTGTATGGTCACAGAATATACAGGGTGTAAGGGATTATAGGTTGCTCAGTCAACGCAACTAAACATGAGCCACCAGGAAATTCTATCAGGAAATTATTTAAAAAAATTGCTTCTCCATACAAACTGCTTCCATGCTGGACTGGGAGAGATAGAAAAACATAGAATGTTCCAGCTGCCCTTCCTCCCGGGCATGCTGTAGAAGTCAGCAAAAGGACTCGAGGGTTGCAGGGTATTGTAATTTAGGCGATGGGTTGACAACCTGTCACTATAGCTATACTAATTACAATCTTTAATTACCCTAAATTTTTGTCAGACGTGGCTAAAGCGCCTTTTACTAGGCGTTTAACGCTCTGCCTACCCCGTAAGGGATAAAGGCGTGATTTTATGTATGTATGTCCATACAAACTGTCCGATCGAGGTGGTCATTTTGTATGGGAAAGTGTTTGATTTTTTTTATCTAAAAGAATTTCCTGGTGCATGTTGTTCAGTATCGTTGACTAAGCAACCCCTATCAGTTTGCGGGACGCTGTCCCTTACACCCGGTACGTATAATAGTACTTTATGGTGCCGGGTTTGAACAGCATCACCCCATGCACGAGTATCTAAACTATCCAAACATACATAATGTCACGCCTTTATCCCTAATGGGGTAGGCAGAGCGCTAACGACCTAAACAAAAGTCGTTTGGCCACGTCTGTCAAAGTTTTGAGGGTTATTTAAGATAGATTTGTAGGTATATTGCTGTAGTGACAGGTTGTCAGCCCAACGCCTAAATTA